>JAVLUX010000041.1:17662500-18329975 GCA_032164185.1 Moxostoma hubbsi
CATATATATTTACTATGTATAGGTATATGTTTGAGTAAAATGAACATTTTTGTTTTATTCTATAAACTACTCCCAAATTCCATATAAAAATATTGTCATTTATTTGCAGAAAAAGTTTGGTCAAAATAACAAAAAAGATCTCGAATGATGCAAAGAAAACAAGTTCATATTCATTTTTAAACATCACAATACTAATATTTTAACATAGGAAGAGTTCAGAAATCAAAATTTGGTGGAATTACCAATCTCAGCTTTCATGCTTCTTGGCACGCTCTCTACCCGTCTTTCACGTTGCTGTTGGGTGACTTTATGCCAATCCTAGTTCAAAAACTCAAGCAGGCTTGTGACCATCCATCTTCCTATTGTTCATATTCCAGAGGTTTTCAATGGGGTTCAGGTCTGGAGATTGGGATAGACATGACATGTTCTTGATCTGGTGCTCCTCCATCTATCCCTTGATTGACCTAGCTGTGTGGCATGGAGTACTGTCCTGCTGGGAGAAAAAAATGCTCAGAGTTGGGAAAGATTGACAGAGCTGAAGAAAGCTTGTTTTCTTCCAGGATAACCTGATTCCCGCCTTGATGAAGCACCCCCATTTCATCACCGATCCACCACCAAAATTACAACCCAGATTTTGAATAAACATCATTAGGTTGTAGTTGGTGTCTGAGATAGTTAATTGTGTCTGAACTGAACTTACGTATGTGATGTGTGCATCTGTCGTACCTCTCCTCATCACTCTGTTCTGCTGAATCAGTATAATGAGTGGCAGTAAGAGCAGTAAGAGCACAGCTCCCAGTACAACCACAACAACAAGAGGGATGAAGAGAGAAGATACTAGAGTTTGTGGATGAGCGATTGATGTTGATTGTGCTGATCTTATTTTTATCTGTGAAACTGATGGAAAAGCTGAAATTGTTGTAGGTGGAATAGTGGACAGAGACAAATCTATCAATGTAGAAACAAACACATTAAAAATATTATTGTAATATTGAATAAATAAATTTGTTTCATTATCTCTAAAATTTATAAATAATAATATTTGTGTTAACTTTTCTAGATGGAGGTGGGTCTAGTTACAGCACAGTGTTGTGCTCTCAACTCTGTTCAGCCACACAACACCTTCACCAGCACCAAAGGCTGCATTCCCATCAGCACTCAGTGCTGCTCCACAACCCAGCTGCCTGCAGACTACCTGAGCATCATTGAGGTCCCACTGATCATCACGGACTGAACCCCACACAGCGTTATGATACACCTCTAGTCTCCCAGAACACCGGCCCTTCCCTCAGTCTCAGAGGCATATGCTCTAAATCACACAATCATTTACCCTTTAATGGACACATTCCAATTAAATCAAACAAAAATCTCTGCCAAACAGTCAAGATGTCTTTTAAAGGGTTTTAATCACAGAATTTGTAACCATTAATGTGGAATACAAATAATAATGTTCAAAATGATCTCACATGAAAACAGTCAGACGACTCTGAGGAGACTGTAATGTCTTGCACTGTCATCATGAAAATCATTAAACATTGTGTAACAGAAACACAGACTCGATGGTAGAGTTAGAACCCGGAGGTGTAGTTTATTGAAAGAGCAAGTTGATGGGGTGAACCAGATGAGGACTGCGGAGAAATGGAAAGAAGATGATTGGAGCTAGGTGATGGAGCAATGGAGAGAGGAGCAGAACACACAGGAGTGTTGGAGAGGAGTACTTGGCAGATCGTCGAAGGAACGAGGAGCTTGGCAGGTTGACGATATGACGTCGCAAGGAGAGAGCAGTTAAGGGGAGTCTGTGATCGAGGTTGTAGATCAGACAAGGAGTGACAGGAGAGTGGGGTTTATATGCGGTGAGGTTGATTGATGAGGAAATGGGTTTCAAGTGCAGGTGATTAGAATTCGGGGGAGAGTGATCGTGGAGTGAATGTGCTGGGAGTGTCAGGAGGAACTGTGACACATTGTGGATTTTTCTGTCGTATTTACAATGGGTGCTTCTATTACTACAATTATAACATTTGTTAAAATAAAGAATCATTACTGTGTCAATTTATTGCTCTAAAAGCAAACCTATTTTCTGCTTATTAGTGATGTCATAACTGCAATTGAAACTGACATTGTCATGACGAGAAGTTTCATTGGTGTACTCTTCTGCAGTTCAGAAACAATATACTATCACATTCTAAACAAATACTGTCCTGAAAATCATCTTTGATATTTGTCCATTTATTTAATTGAAAAAACAAACCTATTTTCTGTTCATCAGTGATGTGATTGTGTATGTAACTGTCACCACGATAAATTTAATTAGTGTTCTCTTCTGCAATCCAGACATAACTTATACCATCACATTCTAAACCAACACTATGTAAATCATCTTTGTGAAAGAAGTCAAATATCGAGGGGCTAATTATTGACCAATAAATGATCATCAAATGTTGTTAATTAAACATGAGAAAAAATCCATATGTAGGATAGGGATCTGTTAAACATTTATGCACACAAAATAACAAAAACAAGTTTATGATAACAAGAAGGATTATCAAAACCAGATACATTTTTCAAGAGAAGACAATCACCACAAGGAGAACATTATGGAGAGGTATCAGTCACATCACAATTCTCAAAATTAGTTGAATTAAAGGTGCACTCAGTAATTTTTACCTAATTTTAAAAGTATTACTTCTGAAAAAAATTCTATTGTAATTTTGAAACACATGTATAAAATCCTAATAAATCAGTAACCTTGTAAAAGCTGCTTTATTTTATATGGATTGGGCCTCCTCATGGGAGCTGCCATTTTAGAATCACATCAATGGCCGAATACTGCTTGCTCAATCTCAGTAATCATCCTGCTATTAGACCATTTTACTTAGGCATTGAATTAATCCTGGCTGACTCTGAATTGCAAATTTCTACACTGAAATAGATAACTGAAAACGTCTAGGCTACGTATGTAACCTCCGTTCCCTGATGGAGGGAACGAGACGTTGTGTCTAAGAAGCGACACTAGGGGTTTCTCTAGAGCGCCGTATATCTGATCTATGACAAAAGGCCAATGAGAAGTTGGCAGACAGTATTTGCATACCCCGCCCCCGGACATACGGGTATAAATCGGGGAAATACGTACAGTTCATTCAGGATTTTTCTGAGGAGACGGAATTGGTCCGGCCACAACAGTGGCTCGGCTCAGCGACGTGGCAGGGAGGACACAACGTCTCATTCCCTCCATCAGGGAATGGAGGCTACATATGAAACCTAGACGTTCCCTGTCTGTCACTCACTTCGACGTTGTGTCGAAGAAGCAACACTAGGGGTCCAATTTAAATCATGCCATGCGCTGAGCCGTGTACGTGTTCTGCTGAAAAAGGAGTGTGCAGGTATTTTACGTGCATGGGTGACCAGCTGTGTCAGACTGCACGTACCCTTCCCCAATGCCCCAAAAAGTCGTCAGAATCCTTCTGGTTACCCTAGACAGGGGAACAAGTTGACGCTTGCCAACCTGGGAATGGGCCGAGCCTGGCTGGGCCTCTTTTCTCTCTATGTTTCTCCGCATAGAGCAAGAAATGGCCGGGGCCCTTACATGCATCGAGGGAAGGGGGTCTTACCCGGTTTCCTATTCTTTCAGGGGGAAAAGACCCTGCAGAGACCACACCTGCCCAGAAGGGGGAGGTAAGAGTGGCAAATACATCACATGGGTTTTTAGGCGACATGTGGAAAGTGGAACAGTGGTAGATCCAACCTCAAGGAGGGGGGAGTTGCTACAACACGGCGACCAGAGGGCAGCTGGGACTGCCTAAGGAAGACGTGGGTCCACTTTTGTAAGGGGACCGTACCGTGGATAATACACACAGGGGAAGTCTGCATAGGAGTCCTTGACCTGTGGAGCACCTAATCCAGTACAGGGTAGATTAAGTACACACAGTGGACTGGGTCGGCGAGTTCCTCTGCTGAACTGTGGACCGAAAGGGCTAGGGAGGAATCATCCAGGGATCTGAATGAGCAGGAACTCCTGGGAGAGAAAGCGCACAATTTTACCTCGGCCGAGGGAAAGGCCGCTAGGAGCAAGTAATCCACCTGGCCAGTCCGTCAGCGTGTCACCGAGTTCTACCGGCTCGGACCTAAGAAAACACGGGATGATACTGACTCAACCCGGAGATTGAAAAATCTCGCAAAGGTATTAGATGTTGCCCAACCTGCTGCTCTACATATGTCTGCCAGGGAGGTACCCCTGGCTAGTGCCCACTAGGACACAACACTCCTTGTTGAGTGTGCTCGGACCCGCAGGGGAGGGGGGGGGGCACGGCCTGGGTGTGATAGGCCAATGAAATGGCGTCCACAACCCAGTGGGAAAGCCTCTGTTTGGAGACAGCGTTCCCTTTCTGCTGTCCGCCAAAGCAGACAAAGAGCTGCTCAGAACATCTAGAGCTCTGCGTGCAGTTCAAGTAGGTATGCAAAGCACATACCGGACACAGCAACAAATGGCTGGGTCTGCCTCCTCCAGGGGCAAACTGCATGGTGTGCAGAGGAAGGAGAAAGCCGCTGTAGTGCGCCGTAGATCCAACAGCAGAGAGCATCAGAGGAACAGGGACGGGTGTGTGACTCGCAGCTCACTGCAAACACGACCATCATCTCTGAAGAAAATTTCTGAATGAACTCTACGTATTTCCCCGCTTTTATACCCGTATGTCCGGGGGCGGGGTATAAAAATACTGTCTGCCAACTTCTCATTGGCCTTTTTTCATAGATCAGAGGCATATTCGGCACTCAAGAGAGACCCCTAGTGTCGCTTCTTCGACACAATGTTGAAGTGAGCAACAGACGGGGAACTATTGTGTTTGAATGATGCTGTATCCAATCCGCAAGGTGTCAGTATAATGGCACTATTCCACTGCACGTAATGTTCGACTCGATTCGACTCTGCTCGCTTTACTTTCTGAGCTTGCTTTTCCACTGCAGTTTAGTGCAGCCTTAATGTGGGTGGGATTATAGGCTGATCATCATAGTTGCGCCGCCTCTACTGCCGTGACATCGTCTTAAACGCAACACATACACACAACAAAGGAGCAATGCATGAAGGGTATTCTTGTTTCTCGGCATGTGGCTGTTTTTCACTGCAAGACGACAAACTTTGTTTCAAAAGAGGCTGACGGCAGCAAGACAAAATACTGCAAAAAAAAACAAAAAAAACAGCATAGTTTGGGAAATCATACACCATACACAAAGAACAGACGAGGACATCACTGTGTTAGCTCAAAGATGATGCACTAATGGTAAGCTAACCTGTAATTTTATAGTTTATAGCAGTGATGCTGATAGTGATGATTTTCTTTGAACAATCTGTAATCTGCAGGATTTTGATGTCACATTTAGTATCGGCTCGGCTTGCTTGGAACTTCGACCAAGGTGGTACTAAAAAAAAGTAACAGGTACCAGGTACTATCCACAGTGGAAAACCCACAAAAATGAGCAGAGTCCTCCAGCCTCCCTGCACGTTCTCCTCCAGAACCCACCAGTCTGATGGACCCACGACCTGAGATCAGATATACAGAGAGAGAGAAATTTGCATGTTGATTCATATTAATCTATTGTCAGAGAATGAAAATGTCCAGATATTGTTGTTCTCACTAAGGCAGGTGATTGACAGCTGTTGTGTGGAGCTGCAGTTGAGAGTTTGTGGAGAGCTGCAGTTCCCAGATGAACTTCACTCCCAGAGCACTGGAAGCCCATCACACACTCATGACTGTGTTCAGGACTGGATGAAGAGGAACTGTAGAAGTTCAGCACAGAGTCACAGCCCAGCTGTCTGCAGAACACAGAGGATTCATTGACACTCAAGGAGTCCAGCAGAACTCTCCTCCAAACCTGATGTATGTAAACTTCCACCTCCCCCTCACACTCTCTCTCTCCAGACAACTGCACTCGCCCATCATGGCAAATGAGAGGGAAAAATGTAACATTTTAATAATATTACACAGTGTCAGTGTCTACATATCTGAGTTGTATAATATTTTATATTAAGAGCATATTTGTAATTCAGCATTTAAAAGACACATGCTAAATAGTATACTATTCGTTTTTTATTATTATTAAAGATATCATTTACCCAAATGCAACTTCCAAACTGACTTTCATTAAATATTTTATTTTACTTTAAATTTTTGGTGAAAGTGAAAGGTGACTGAGGCTAATGTTCTGCTTGACATCTCCTTTGTGTTCCACGTTCATACAGGTTGGGAACAACATAAAGGTGAGTACATTTAATTTTTTTGACGTATGCTTACAAGACCAGCTGACTCCAACATCTCGTCTATGAGAACGTTCATCTTGACTCCATGAAGAGATGGGACATTGTGAGAGTTGTGTTTCATTCCCCTGACAATTAAACACATCAGCCCAGATTTCACAAATTCCCTCTCCATATCAGTCTGATCACATTCTGTTCCCCACTCATTGAGGAACTTAATCTCCACTCAACCAGAACCGACGTCAGGCACATTCACCAGTCTCAGATTCTAGTAACCTGGATAAAGAACACAGAATTTACTCAAACAGATATATAAATTGATATGCAGGAAAATAGAGATAATTTTGAGTAATTATTCACTGTTGGCTCTGTTAAACATGAAATTGATCAAACCAATAAGGTATTGATAACAAATATATATTTTTGTTATATTCAACAATTCGACAATAGACAGATTAAACGCTGATATTTTACCAGTACATATCAGTCCCACATCGTTGTCATAGGTGCTGCTGAAGATGATGAAAGTTGATGATTGACAGAATCAAGTGATTCATTGTCTCAACATGCATGTTGAATCTCTTCTGTCCACATCTGACCCTCTCCAGCACCTGTACAGGAGCCCCACTGTCCAGCTCTCTACACACAACCTCTGCATCCTGCTGGTCAAAGGCAGCATCAAGTATCTCTAATCTCCCAGAAGAGTGAGAACCTCCAACTAACCTCACTTCTAAACAAGAGAACATAAATAATTTACAGTAAACAGTTAACAGAAGAAAAAAACACTTTTATAGAAATAACTTCTGAGAAAGACAGGAGTGTTACTGAGGCCGGGGAACTGGAACAACACAATCACCAAACAACTAAAGTGACAAATAAGAGGAAGCATTTTTGATTTTCACCATACATATAAAACATCAGCACTGATGAAAAAGACTCCGGGGTGAGGAGTGCACACACATGCCAGAGGGAAGATGAAGTCACACATTTTATGGGAAACAAGGCAGTTAATATGTAGCATCAGAACACCTGCTGGGGGAGGTCTCCACCTGCAGCTAAATCTTCATGGAGATATCAAGCATCTTGTGTCTCTTAGAAAGGACATAACATTTCAGCGAAAATGTCTGGTGAAAAAGGAGCTGGATTCAGCCTCGTACCTACTGATAGGGGTATAGCTGAAGACATAACTCCGAAAAGGGGTGGGAGCACCAAACTGCCAGCAAAGATACAGAGAGCAGTGTGTTTATTTTTTTACAAAAGTCACAAAATAAGAAACTCATTATATATTATGTAGGTATAGCAGGCCGGAGGTCTCCAAATGGGGGCAGAATCAAAATGGGGGCTGAATGGGGGCAGAATCTCCAGAATAGGGCTGATATCTTGCTCCATAAGATGACTGCACCAACTCCAAAAGGGCTGAGGTTAGGAAAGGGTTATGTTGGGGGATCCCTATATCTTTAATGGTGATTTGGTGCTCACGCCCCTTTTTGGAGCTACCTGCAGCTATACCCTTCTCATATATATGTAGGCCTATGTATGTATGTATGTGTATATTATAAAAAAAAATATTTAACAGCAGCAACCATAAAACGGCTTTACATAAATCTTCTAAGTGGTAAATAAATTGATCCATATTTAGCAATGGAAAGGGCATTCAGTTTCGGCAACTGACACATTCCTAGTGATGCAAATGAGTCCATACACACATGCTTTTGATCCAATTAGGGATTTACACTCGTAGTGTGCTTAGTGGTCAATACATATTTTGTTAGATCTGACTTCTTAACACATAGCTTGACTTTGTGCTTGTTTAATAATTAATTGTCGGCAAGTATATTTAAAAATAGCCAAAATATCTCCTTGACACAAAACATCATTAGAAGTCGCAACAAATATGAGAAAATCACTAAATTTGTTGACAAATTCCCCAACTTGAAAACACTGATAGAAAGCCCCTAACCCTTTCCCTGACCTTAACCATGAGTGGAAGTGATGCTCCCTTTTGGAGTTAGCGCAACCCCCTTTTGGAGTAACCCCGCCTCCTTTTGGAGATTCTTCCTTCATTTGGAGATCTCTGGCCTGCATCTATACCAACTTGTACCTACTTGTGTTTCAGAGATATTTGGTTTCACTTGTCAGAGCTCACTTGAATATTCATGAGTTTCCTCAACATGCAACATTCTCATTTTGGGAACAGTTTTATAGTTTGTAATTTGTGGTTTTTATTAGTCTGTACATTTTGAGCATGTTGCTCAGATTAGGCATAAACAACAATTAGGCATAAACAACTAAACCACATCTATTTTTGATCTTCGTTGTGTTCTTTATTTCTATCTAGTTGGGAATTAATGCAATATTTCGTAATTTGTATATTATTCTCCTCAAAAATGTGTTTATTAACAGCAAATGTGTGAAAGACATCACATGGAAATATGCAAGACAAAAATTCCTGGTAGAAAAGAAATAAGTAAAAAACTAAGTCAATATACATCATCTGAAAACAAGTCTTAACACCCTATGGCAATTTTACTTGTAAATGTAGGCCTGTCTTTGTTTGTAAAATGTTCACTTTAATCTCGAGTCATGACAATTTTTTTCATGCAATGAGAAGCAATGCAATTCTTCAGTGTTTAACTGCCTTTCACACATTGCACCATTACATAACAATTCATGCATAAAATGCTGATATGTGGTGTTCTTGTTCTGATGACACATTCTTATTTTACAGTATGAAGAAGCTGTTCTAATAGGCATATCTTGTATTGATGCAGGAAGACAGACCAGCAGCTACTACAAGAATCACTGATTTAATTGGAGTTAATAGGAATGTCATCATCACCAATAACATAAAATACACATTGATTTGCTATTGTTTTCACAGAAGACATAAAAGATACCCGTTTGTGCAGGATATTTGGAGACGAATATTAAATACAATGAGTGTAAGAATACATTTAACATTTCAGTTGACTTTGCAACGTTAAACTGTGTATTAACTTGATATTTTTAAATAAAAATGGACAAAAATGCACTATCCATAAGTTATGGGGTTAGTAAAAGAAAAAATTCTCTCAAAAGGCCCTTGGAAATAAGTTCTAGGGGGACAAATATAGGCCATTAAGAAAAAGTTAATTTCTCACACTGATGCATACTCACGTGATGTCTATTTCATTGTCTTTTTCATATTGAATATGAGAGCAGCTGTGACTGGTACCACTGAAAGTGTGTGATTCAAGCAAATATGGAGGTTGTTTTCATTTATCCAGTGTGCCAAGTCCCTGTTTCAATAAACCATAATCTGGAAAATAATCTTGTGTTTTATAACACATAATGCTTTTGAGCTTTCCTTGTCTTTCTAATATGAGCTTTAAGAGGCTTCCTCTACTCTTATGGTAACATTTTATTTCATGACACTAATATTTATAAAACATAAAATGAAGAGGACCAGAATCAGCATGCATTTGGTATGTATTATGGATGATTTCATCAAATTTGCCAAATGGCAATACTTAATGAGATTTGCAAATGTTAAACGGTCAGAACAGTATAAAACAACAAATGGATTATTAGATGTTAAGATGCTTTAAAATATATAAACTTATAAGACCCTTTTATACAACGAAATGAGATGGCAGTAGGATATCGGTGATTTTCACATAGGTTCAGAAATCTTGTGAAGGAACTGACATCAGGGACTATGTGGCGAAGCTGTGGAAAACAAAACAAACAAGCTTTGTTGTTGCGGCCCCTCGATTAAAATCTGAAAATAATTAACGAATGTGAGGTAATGGGGTGTGTGTGTATATATAAGGTGAAGTCCTCAAAGGAAGGGTGTGGGAAGAAGAAGGAGAAAGAGTGCAAAGCGAATACCTGAGTGAAGAAGGACGCCGACTCATCAGCTGAGCGCACGCTGTGTTTTGGGCTGGAGCGATTTCGGGAGTATTCAAATCAAATCAAATCACTTTATTGTCACACTACTGTGTACACGAGTGCAACAGCAGGTGAAATTCTTGTGTGCAGTTCCGAGCAACATTGCAGTTATGACAGTGACGAGACATAAACCACTTTCCAATAACAACATATTTACACAACACAATTTAAATGTACACATACCTACACAACAATTTACATATCAAATGTACACAATACACACAATGTAGAATACACATACACTAGATAAGGGTATAAATATATATATATACACTAACTGAATTGGGAGCGAGAATATAATGACAGAATGAGGATTAATAAAGTGCAGTGCTGATTGTAGATCGTGAGAGATCATGTGTTCAAAAGTCTTATTGCTTGTGGGAAGAAGCTGTCATGTAGTCGGCTGGTGCGGGTCCTGATGCTGCGATACCGCCTGCCTGATGGAAGCAGTGAGAGCAGCCCATGACTCGGGTGGCTGGAGTCTCTGATGATCCTATGTGTCTATGTGTCGCCACACAGTCATGTGTGTAAAGGGAATACAGGAGTGGGCTGAGAACACAGCCCTGCGGGGCTCCAGTGTTGAGGGTCAGTGATGAGGAGATGTTGCTGCCCATTCTAACCACCTGACGTCTGCCTGACAGGAAATCCAGGATCCAGAGCCCGGAGTTTCACATCAAGCTTGGAGGGCATTATGGTGTTAAATGCTGAGCTGTAGTCTACAAACAGCATTCTCACATACGTGTTCCTTTTTTCCAGGTGGGATAGAGCAGTGTGTAGATGCAATGGCATCATCAGTGGAGCGGTTGTTACGGTAGGCAAACTGCAATGGGTCCAAAGAGGTGGGCAGAACAGAGCAGATGTGATCTCTGATCAACCTCTCAAAACATTTGCTGATGATGGGGGTGAGGGCAACAGGACGCCAGTCATTTAAGCAAGTGATTTTTGATTGCTTCCGTACAGACACAATGGTTGATGTTTTGAAGCTTCCATGTTATTGCTATGTTATTCCATGTTAAGCTTAGGCTAATGTTATTCCACTTCCAGTACTCGCGCTACGAATTACAGTGCAGAGCGTGGATGAACTCAAGTGCCGAATGGGTTTTAGTCCCGATATCTTCATTTCCCTGGTAATCTTTACATTAAATTCCCAAGCAACCAAGAGTAGCGGTCCGGTTGTATGGTTTGCTTCACATACACACACGCAAACACCAGTACCACTTCCGCCAACACATTCATTCATGCACCTCATCAATAGATGTGTGAGTATATTAATTTCTTTCTTTTATTTTGTCTACTAGAGGGAACATTATTTGTCATTAATATTGTTATTTTTTTGTCCTTTTTCTTGGCTATTCGATGAGATCCGGACTTTTGAATCTGCCTATTTAAATGCGGGATTAGAGCGGATCCACGGCCAAATCTCTGTTTGAAGTTATATTTATTTATTTATTTATTTATTTATTTATTTATTTATTTATTTATTTAATTATTTATTTTTTACCACGTTGGTTGATTTGTGTTTTCCTTTTTCCGCAAGTGTTTTGAGTTAAGGTATAAAAAGGTAAATGTAATAGGTTGATTTTGTTGTTAAAATATATTTTGAAACTTAACTTGAAACCTCTTTCTCTTGTCTTACTATTTTATGTTGGTGTAGGGAGCTACAAGGTTTAAAAAAGGAAATATAAGTTATTTTGTACGTATGTAACTGGTGGCTTTTAGAGCTTATCCGTGGCATCATGTTGTAATTTGACAGGCTTTCACCTGTCTGGCACCCGAAAAACTTTTATTTAGTCAATTTATTTAATTATTGACTTAAATTGTGTTTCCTGGGAGCTGCCACCGTTACAACTATATCATGTTCATGGCACTTGGCCTATAGTAGTAAAGTTTTTCCAAAATGAACAAAAAAAAAAAAAAAATGAAGGGTCACAGAATAATCATACCAGGGTAGGTCATAAGTATTTTTATTAAAATGTGTAGTTAACATGAAATTTCAAACAGTGACAGCTTGTTTTATTTAAAGTACATAACATTAAAGGAAATTACATTTGTACTTTTTTACATTTATTTGTCACCCCACATGTTTTAAAAGTTTAAAACTGAATATAAATTAAAACTTAAATTTTCACATGTACGTGTGTGTGTGTGTGTGTGTGTGTGTACGATTATAGTGTCACCCCTGTCCCGGTTTATCACTTTAAAATACTCATGATAAATTTTGACAACTCTATTACCTGTAAATCCACTTCGCTAGATAATTACACTTTGACATCAACACCATAGATATGTACTGTATATAGAAAACGCTAGATCGGAAGTTCAGAGACAACATTTTCAAGATGTCTGTGCGGTAGTTTCTCTGGTGCATAAGGATAATAGAGTAGAAACACAGGAATACATGATAGGACTAACCTGATGACTGCTTTTCTATGTGGAGCAACTTCAGGGTTTTTTGTTTTATATTAATATAAGTTAAACATTTTTTTTTTACTAAAGACAATTTTAAAAGCATGTAACATTCTTGTATAAAAGCTTTGCAATAACAAGAACATGAGACAATGATGCTTTTGTATCAAAATATTTATCACAAACTCATCCCAGATCCTAATATTTGTGGGTGTGGCCATTGAGTCATACAGTCACTCCCTCTTTGTTTGGCACATTTCCCACATCATCATAATCTGTTAAAAAAAAAGAACAAAGAATATTATTGAATACAGTTGTCATAAAGTTAAACTTTGCTTTTTTTATCATGTCACCTGTTTTTCCACTGAACACCATTGGCTTTACATTTTTGACACTTTTGAGTTTGAAGCACTTAGTTATTTCTTTGTTTTACTCATATTTTTCAACTATGTAATTGTACCACTATTTAAAACTGATTCCATTTAAATAAGTAAAATAACATACATTTAATTTGTCAAGAGGACAGACATCAGAATACTCATCATTAAATGACATAAAAGAGTTTATGATAATCTACCTGTCTCACAAGTCTTTGTTGAATTCTTCATATCATCACAGCCATCCTGAGCTCCAACTGATACACATGTGAAATTACAGAGAAAATGAAGAATTATTACACCAAATAATGCCATAATGAGATAATTGATGAAAAAAGAAAAGACAACTATTGCAGTTGAGTGCAGCAAAATAAGTGCAGTTCTGTGTGACTAGCCCATTACACCTAGTACACTAACATACTACTCAACTGAAAGCATATGCATACTATGAAAATAGAGCACAAAAGTGCCCGCTGACCTCATCAGCCGCATTGGTGTTGGAATTATTTTATTATTTTTTCCATAGGGTTTTCATAAAATCCTTCAGAAAAGGAGTTCTAAGACATGAAACAAAATAAGCTCTAAGGTGAATCACAACATTACAAACTGTGAATTAAAGCAAAAGAAGTTTAAAACACAAAACGGACAAAAAGACACAAAGCCCAAGACTTTCATGAGGGCACAAACTACATGAACGAACTATCCAATGAAGCATTGCAAATTAAGTACATTTAAAACAGTGGAAAAATATAAAAACTATTGATGTAAAGTTATATAAGTATAGAGGCAATATGTTTACATTTTATTGCAATATATTGAGAGAAAGGCAAATATGTAAGTAGTTTGAGATTGAATAAATTCATTCACAGCACATCAGGGGAGTGGATAAAATAAAACATTATTTCTAAATAATAATAATACCAAAATAAATATTTAAAAATTACTGCAGTAAATAACCATCCTTTATTTCGGAGCAATACTGTTGCGTTCTCTATTTATGCTTTTTGTCTAGCAGAAATATACACTCACCTAAAGGATTATTAGGAACACCTGTTCAATTTCTCATTAATGAAATTATCTAATCAACCAATCACATGGCAGTTGCTTCAATGCATTTAGGGGTGTGGTCCTGGTCAAGACAATCTCCTGAACTCCAAACTGAATGTCAGAATGGGAAAGAAAGGTGATTTAAGCAATTTTGAGCGTGGCATGGTTGTTGGTGCCAGACGGGCCGGTCTGAGTATTTCACAATCTGCTCAGTTACTGGGATTTTCACGCACAACCATTTCTAGGGTTTACAAAGAATGGTGTGAAAAGGGAAAAACATCCAGTATGCGGCAGTCCTGCGGGCGAAAATGCCTTGTTGATGCTAGAGGTCAGAGGAGAATGGGCCAACTGATTCAAGCTGATAGAAGAGCAACTTTGACTGAAATAACCACTCGTTACAACCAAGGTATGCAGAAAAGCATTTGTGAAGCCACAACACGCCCAACCTTGAGGCGGATGGGCTACAACAGCAGAAGACCCCACCGGGTACCACTCATCTCCACTACAAATAGGAAAAAGAGGCTACAATTTGCAAGAGCTCACAAAAATTGGTCAGTTGAAGACTGGAAAAATGTTGCCTGGTCTGATGAGTCTAGATTTCTGTCAGAATTTGGCGTAAACAGAATGAGAACATGGATCCATCATGCCTTGTTACCACTGTGCAGGCTGGTGGTGGTGGTGTAATGGTGTGGGGGATGTTTTCTTGGCACACTTTAGGCCCCTTAGTGCCAATTGGGCATCGTTTAAATGCCACGGCCTACCTGAGCATTGTTTCTGACCATGTCCATCCCTTTATGGCCACCATGTACCCATCCTCTGATGGCTACTTCCAGCAGGATAATGCACCATGTCACAAAGCTCGAATCATTTCAAATTGGTTTCTTGAACATGACAATGAGTTCACTGTTCTAAAATGGCCCCCACAGTCACCAGATCTCAACCCAATAGAGCATCTTTGGGATGTGGTGGAACGGGAGCTTCATGCCCTGGATGTGCATCCCACAAATCTCCATCAACTGCAAGATGCTATCCTATCAATATGGGCCAACATTTCTAAAGAATGCTTCACCTTGTTGAATCAATGCCACGTAGAATTAAGGCAGTTCTGAAGGCGAAAGGAGGTCAAACACAGTTTTAGTATGGTGTTCCTAATAATCCTTTAGGTGAGTGTATAGGCTATATGACTGTCAGGAATTCATGCCACACAAGTTGTAGTTAGTGAAACCAAGTGCGAGAGTGTTTACTCAGATTCACAGGATTTAAAGCATTTACACCGTGAGATCAATGGTACAGGTATATACACAGAAGAGAAGCTTCACAAACTGAAGAAGAGGTAGCAGGCAAAACAACAGAGTAAGCACTAACAGATATCGACGAATATCAAGAGCAAATACAGACAGGTAAATAAACACTGCAAGTTCTTTGTGTGAGACTTGACACTGAAGTGGTGTGAAGATTAGTTATTTATGCAAGCAGTGATGAGCAAATGAATTGAGTGCAGGTGCAGTGAATTAGAAATCAGAGATGCGGATGAGTGAGAGGCTGTGTGATGGGTGGAGAATGGAATGTTCCACAAACTCGTCAGCTCATCATGCACTTCCGGGAAGAAAGGAACCAGATGGGGGCACGGCTGTGAATGGCACGCAGACCCGAGGAACCAATCATCCATCCGTGAAGGCTATGGGGAGGATGGAGGGTTCCAGTCCAGCCCCACGCTGACGGCACAGGGGCGGAAGGGCATCTTTATAAAGAAGCGTCCTGAAAAGGATGTTCAACGCCAGCTGTGTATTTGCTCTTTTAGAGGAAATAACTATTTTAGAGAAATTAACTCTAACTTCGCTGTCGATGCACCCAGGGGCAAACTGCACTGCTTTGCAGAGAAGGAGAAAGCAGCTGAAGTGTGCCGTAGATCCAACAGCAGATCGCTCAGAGGTAAGAGGAACAGGTGTGTGACTCGCAACTCGCTGCATACACGACCATTGGCTCCGAAGAAAATTTCTGAATGTAACAAATGCATTTCCCCGCCTTTACACCCATATGTCTGGGTGCGGGACATGCAGATTCTGTCTGCCAACTTCTCATTGACCTTTTGTCATAGATCAGAGGTATATTCGGCGCTGAAGAGAGACCCCTAGTGTTGCTTCTTCGACACAACGTCAAAGTGAGCAACAGACGGGGAACTGTACATTTGCAATGTTTGGAGCAACAGTAATCTCTATTGTCGAATCATGTTAATATATCCAGGTTTACGTGAACAACCACAAGTATGAGGCTGCAATTCTCTGATGTTAATTATTAGCTGTCCAATCACAATAATCCATCAGTGCTACGAATCGTTCTTTTTTGTCGAGTCTCTTTTCGTAGCATTGCATTCGCTAGCTCCATGCATTGTCATGCTTGTCTGAATACAATCCAATCTCTGGACATCATTTCAGAATGGCAGTCTCAAGTGTCACATTAACATGATTAAAAAAAAATAAAACCTGTTTTTTTCATAGTGTGTTTAATAACTGAAAATGTTTGTGTATTTATGAAATTACTTGGGCTACAAACATTGGGCTATAAATATAAGGTCGTTATAATATACATTTACATTTAAAGCACACATTGCATTTCGGACCATAATCATCATCATATTCTTTTGGCTGCTCCCATTAGGGGTCACCACAGCTGACCATCCGTGACACAGGTATTATGCCAGACGCCCCTACTGATGCAACCACCAGTGACTGAGGGACTATATCAGATCATAATAAACATAAATAATATGATAAACATCTCTCAGAGGGCTGACGGCACATCCACTCTTCATTTACCTAGTCATTCATGTTTAATTGTAGGTACATTTTTTATTTTAACCACCTCAGCTGCAATTAGTTTAAAGTGAATCCCTAACTGAGATTTAAATAAGAGTTTAAAGTATTGGAGCAACAGGATTAAAGGTAATTAAGATTTACAGTGAAATATAAATCAGGATCAAATCAATGGTTAAAATGTAAACTTGAATATTTTTAAACAAGGTTTAAAGTTTAGTGCAAAAGAATTATCAGATAAACCTTGATTTAATTTAAATGTAAGTTTAATCCTTGTTTGTGCTGTAAGGCTGACATCAAGATGTCGTAAAAGTCAAAGAACTCTGCGAGAACCAAGTCATAAAAACTCTCACACAGAAGAACATTTTCATCTGAGTCAACACATCCTACTGAGCAAGGACAATAAACACAAATCTCACATCTGACCTCTACCTCACCTCAGGCCTATTCTCGTAAAACTCACAAACATCTGCCCCCCTCTATTCCTCCTTCCCCTTCAGCTCAGAATCAATTCAAACTCACCTAAGATCTACATGCAACAAAATATCATGTCTGATATATACAAATAATATGACTTAAAATGTCTCAGTGTGACTGGTATATTGGTTTCCCATGTTCATAAAACAATTGGTAATAAAATTATAAGGTCTTTGCCAAATTCTGTATAATTCTGGAGGTCTGTCCCCATCCCTGCCTGTATGATAATGAGGTATGTCCCCAGGACTTCCAAACCTAGCCACTCCCAATATTCCCTTTGTTCATGGTTTGGGTATTTAAGGAAATGTGATACATTGTTCATGGTTCTCTATAGTCAGACGATCTCACACATAATGTGTGTAATTTTAATAATGGGAATCTGTTAGCCAGATCTCCCACAAAGTTTACACTGTGTAGTTAATACTGTAATTACTGTAATTACTCTAACACTCTCTCTCCCATCTTGATGCTCTGGCATGCCTTATCAGGAGCACGTTCAATCACAAAACTTTGTGTGCACAATTTTGCTACTGTTTCCAGGTTGAACGACATGTTTACTCGAAACGGTGTGAAACGGTATGCAACGGGCTTTGAGGTACGTTTTCTCTCATTTGATGGGTGTGTCAGAGGTGTTACCCAATCAGCAGCGATGTGTATATAAACCCCGCCATATTAAAAAGACTGTGCACACAATGGATCCAACTAAATTCCTTTACAAATTTGTCCACTGCAGTTTGGTGTAAGCAACAATTAAAGACATTAGAAGAAATGTTTGCCTTCTGTCATTCTGAAATGCGAGGCAAATGATGGATCACCGAAATTAGGAACCACAGTTTCCACATATCCCTTCATTCGATTGGGATGTTCTCTGCTATTCTGGATGGCAAGGACAGTGACTGTAACATCAAGCATATTTTGTAGTATTATACACATATTTATACCGAATTCATCAGGCTCCGAAAATTCTTCGAAAAGAACGCAAAGAATGGCCGTCTCTGCTTCCATAGTTGCAACGATTGTGTAACACAACAGAATGTTCAACGCACCACTGTTTCTATTTAAATAAATGTTTTGCTACGTTTTGTCAGGGCTGAACATGCCCCAGGTCTCCCTACACCATCACTATAATGAGAGACAGTAATTACAGCCCAGGTGATGAACATTACCGCTTTCCCCATTGCCCCATTGAGCAATAATTATGTGCAAATCATAGTTTAGTCTTTTTATATTTATCCAACACATCCAACCTCTCTCTGCATTACATTCCCTTGCACTATATATAACAGATTTTTATTAGATTTGCACTACGTATGTATATGTGTGTATGTATGTATGTGTGTGTATATAAATGCATATATGTGTACATGTATATATAGTCTTATTGTGTATTCTATATTTACTTTATTTTCTATAAAATTTGAATTTATTATTATTATTATTTTATTATTATTATTAGTATAAAATTTGTAATAATTTTTAATTATTATCTATATCTTGTTGCTCTTTTGTATTGTTGTGCACTGGAAGCTCCTGTCATCAAGACAAATTCCTTGTAAGCATACTTGTCAATAAAGCTGATTATATTTCTGATTAGTTCAGGTTCGTTCACTTATGTGTTTAATAACCATTTTAGTAAATTACACTTTTACACCTGTAGGTGGCAACAAATTCAAATCTTTGATGTGTTTTGGGTCATTAAACCATTGATAAAGCACAGAGAAGTTCATGAGTGAGACCACTTTAATTATACTTTATTAAAATTAGTATGTCTACTAAAAGACTTTATCAGTGTTTAAATATCATAAGCATTTTCCCTGCAAATGACAACAAAGCACATCATTTTGTGAACTGCTGTTATGCATGACCATCAAGGTATACAAAAAGAAAACATAGTCTAAAAGTAATTACAGGTTTTAATTATGTCCCAATGTCATTTTAATGTCATTAGTCACTTTTACTCTTAATTAATCCAGCCCCTTTTTCTCCTTGTTGAACAAGATTACGAAACTAAATGAGCCACTTGCCTCCTCTCCTTACTCTTCAACTCTGTTGTTGCTCATTCATGAATTGAATTAGTAAATGGGGCGTATTCTTTCAATGGGTCAAACCAATGATATGGTCCTTCACAGCCCAAGCTCCAATGCTATTGCCTCATGCTACAGTCAGTCTTTACAGGTGGGAAAACCTCCCAAAGCACCTCTCAAGTCAAACAAGTGCAGCACTGTGACTGCAGCTGTTTAAAACACTTGTGTGCTGATTGCAAAGTCACAGATTTTTAGAGGGGCTGAGATGAATTTTAGGGGGCCGAAGCCCTCCTAAAAACCATCTAGTTATGCCTATGCTTCTCAACATTTTGAAACCAACAGCCAACTTTATAATGTTGGTATTTGTTAGAGTTTGTTGGGGCAGTGTGAATTTGCCTTAAGATTATATGAGAGTTTTCTTTGCATTTACCCACCTCCTCCCCAGCACCACATGCCTAGATCTGCTTTCTGGGGATCTAATGCACGTTTTTTGTCAGCCACATTAGCATGTATTGCATGCTTGTAGTAGAAGCATGTATGTATAAGTCTTAGCAGTAACAAGTCTTTGTACTTACTCTGCTGCAACAGCACCAACAACAGAGTAAGCAGATCTAATCCGCCAAATTTACTAAATTGTTACATCCATTAATAATCATCTTTTAAAATTTAATTCCAAGAGTTGCTGAGTACATCTTGAAATGGAATGGATTCCAAAGGGATGTTTATTGTCCGATTTAGTTCATGTAGTAGTTTGGGTACAAATTTGTCCTCAAACTATAGCTAAGTACACATGCACACAAACAAACACACACCTACAGTATAAACATGCACTTAGCTGTGTGGTTTTCTGTGATGAATTCTGTGGTTTGAAACAGGAGTTTCAACATGACTAATAACAGATAAACTTCAACTGATAAGTAGACACACATCTACAGATTAAACATATCAAAAGGCCAGAAGGCCACAAAGAATTACACAATCCTCAAGCATGACATTGATGGGGAAAACTGACTATAATATATCAGAATTGGATTTTGATTTATTGAGACAATGATAACCTTTTTAAAACTGCTGTGGGTCAGAACTGTAACATTGATGTGCCCTATAATTTAACTGATGAAGTGTCAGTGATCTTCAGATTTTCAAAAGGATTTTACTTGCAGATTTCTTTCTATTTTTCACTCACATTTAAAAAATTTCTGCACTAATAAAAATTGTGCATACTTAAAGCTTGAAATAATATTAATTCGGCTTACCGTTCACAGTGAAGCGATAATCTCTCTTTGTGAATGTTTGATCAATTTCCGCATAAGCTTCCTCAGTTTTACTGTGGTCAATCATCTCATAAGCTGCCTCAGTCTTGCTTCTCCTGTCAGACGGAGCTGTGAGTGTGCACATATAAATCTGCAGTCAGTTTACAGCAGATCATAGATTAACTGAAAAAAAATCCTATTCTAAATGTTTATTTATTTAAAAATAAAAAAGATATCATTTGTTTACATTTACTTAATAAGCTAAATTACATCAAACATCAAGTCTTGATGTTGGAGGAAAATGTACAAAGTTTAGAGGGGTTGATGATTTAAGGTTCACTCAGTAAGTTTTTGGTCATGTCATCTTGGACTTGGACACTGACACCTAGGGGCATGGATGCAGTCAGGGGCAGACTGGAACTAAAAAGTGGCCCTGGACTTTCTGGCCCAGAGCTGCCCACCAAACCTGGCCGGCAACACACCACATCAACACACCGCCATATTGATTTCATTTTCCACTCAATTTCAATTGATGTTTTGAATAAAGACATAAATATTGACTGCTAGTTGTGACAATGGGCCCCACTGATGCAAAAATTTTAATAATTTAAGAACATCAAGAGAATCACTGTAAATGGGATGATTTGGAATATTTCAACTTTTTTCTTGAAGTGCAGATAAACTACTGTGTTAGTTAATATGAGGTCATGGAAACAACAAGTATAATGATAATACTTAAACAAGATCAGAAAATGTTGTTAAAGGGTGCGTTCATACTTGATTCTATTGCTTGAACTGAACCAGAGTTCATTTCCTCCCCCTCCCCCTGCCCCCGCTGGTCTCTGTTCTCATAATATTAGTACAATCAGCAGCTGTTTACTACTGCAACTAGGCAACAACTAAAGAACATTCATGAATTTGTATTTACCACCAAAACTTTACATGCACAAAATGACAATTATGTTTGTCTGCCACGGATGCACTGAAACATGTGCAATGATTTGAAGAATATTAGCATTTGTCTGCCCCGAGCCAGCATTGCAAGAATGAAGAATGTAAGCTGCTCTCTGAAGGTCATTTATTTGGACACAAGATGGTATGAGAAATTCATTAAACCATAATAATTGTGATCAGGAGCCTGCAAAGACACTAATTATATGTCATCAATAAGAGTTCACGTCCACAATTTGGTACGATTGTGTTCATATTAGCAGCGAAATACACCAGAGATCACATGAAACGAACCCCAGACCACCTTTTCAAGTGGACCCGGGTGAGGTTCCCGTTTGCCCACCAGAGTTCAGAAAAAAGCGTTCACACGACACAAATGAACCGAACTTTGACATCATTCGAACTCCGGTGCGCACCAATAGTGCAAGTGTGAAAGCACCCTACAGTAGTTAGATGAAGAAAGTGTCACACCGCAGGACACTGATGAGAATGTTTAAAATGTAATGTCAATTACCCCCACACACACACATATATATATATATATATATATATATATATATATATTAGACAGTGTAGAAAATCAGCATTCACAGTTAGCAATGATTAATTTAATCCATCAGTGAAAGTGTCCAATAACAGGTTAGTTACTAAGATTAAGCGAGTAGTATTCAACTGGTCATGGGATCCTAACATTGCAGCCTCCATGTGCGGACCCTCTCCATGTAGAGTTAGGTTATTGATATGACTAGAGTCTTCATATCAAGTGAGTCGTCATGATTTTATATATTTGTTTAAAAATTATTATTCATTTATTTAGGAGTAAAACTTTTTATGTTATGAAACAATTACTGAGTGCACCTTTAAAACAAGAAAAAATTATTTGCCAGTGGGGTAAAACTTAAACATATAAAACAAAGAAACATCAAATCTTTTTGTTAGATTTAAGTTTGTTTCATACACAATTGCTTCTCAAGTTAATTTATCATGTAAAAAAAAAAAACATTTTAAGCAGAAAACAAGACAAAACGTATTAAGTTACAATGCAGAGGCACTGAAATAAGCATCTTGTAACAGTAGCACATAGGATGTCATAGTTGTCTGTGGCATTTAATTCTTCAGCACAAGATGAGTCACAACTGAACTTGAGCAAGAATCTTTCTGGTACCTCTCCTCGTCACTCTGTTCTGCTGAATCAGTATAATGAGTGGCAGTAAGAGCAGTAAGAGCACAGCTCCAAATACAATCACAACCACTGTAGGGATGGAGAGAGAAGATACTGGAGTAGTTTGTGGACGAGTGATTGATGTTATTCGTGCTGGTCTCCTTTTTGTTTCTGAAACTTGAGGAAAAGCTGATGTTTTTGGGGCAGGAGTAGTGGACACAGACAAATCTGTCAATGTAAAAACAAACACATAAAAAATGCTGAAATTATTGTCATCTTGAAAACAGTAAAATGAATATAATTAGTGCTAAAATTAACAAATAAATAAATTATTCTAAAGGCAGGCAGTTCAGGTTTCCACACATCATAATCTCACCTGCACAGGTGAGTCCAGCGTCCTCTTTGTGTGAGCAGTCAGTGTGGTTATTCAGGGAGAGAGGACAGTCCCACAGGTGAATCTCATTCCCTCTGCACTCGACTCTGTTCAGCCACACAACACCTTCACCAGCAACAAAGGCTGCATTCCCATCAGCACTCAGTGCTGCTCCACAACCCAGCTGCCTGCAGACCACCTGAGCATCCCTGATGTCCCACTGATCATCACAGACTGAACCCCACACAGTGTTATGATACACCTCCAGTCTCCCAGAACACCGGCCCGCCCCTCCACTCAGTCTCAGAGGAACATGATCTGAATCAAACACATCAACCAACAATTAATCAACCCATTTACAACAATACAAACACACTGAAACTGACACTAGAAATCCTAAAAAAAAAAACACAAATTATAATAATAATTAATAAACTTACAATTTAGTTTGAATACAAATAATTCAGGGTTCAAGTGAAAAATTAAAAATACATTTAGAAAACACAAGCTTACAGTAATAAATATTTAGCGGTCTTGTTTAACATATTTGTTGACAAAAGAAAACACTTACTTGAACACTGTCTCTGGTGAGGCGATTGTGAGGTAGAACATGTCAGACGACTGCGAGGAGAATCATGACTCTCCGCCTCTGAGATTAAAACATTATACAATTTCATTCCCAATTTACATTACACATAAATAAAACTAAAATCATATTTATAGAATCACGACCACTGAAACCATCTCAAATAATTGTAAATGATCTTACCAGAGCAGGATATTTTGGCCACTTCATCTTCACTGCAGTAATTCTGTCCCCAGGGTGAAGATGGACACTGCCAGAAATTTGAATCATGTCGTCGACATTTCACATCATCGAGCCAGTTACGAGCTGATTTTACTCTTGGAGTAGAAGAAGACTCAACACCAGATCTTCCACAGTTCAGCTCTTGACAGATCAGACTCGCTGTGTCTCTCTCCATCTGGTTCCAGCATACATTACCCCACGATCCATTGTAGAAAACCTCCACATTCCCTTCACAGCCATCAGTTAATCTGATCTCTTTGAATCCTAGTTGGAAAAAAATATTTATTTTTAAACCGTAGCTTGGAAATAAGAGATAAACCTAAAATAGTCACCCAAATAACTTGCTAATACATGCTTCGTTTTATGTTGCATAAAAAATAATAGTAATGAAAACATCAGTGTTCTGTTTACCTGAACACACGACTCCAACATCCTTCTTGTGTTGACAGTCATGTTTTCCCCAAACCTGAGAAGAGCAGTTCCACAGGGACGTCTCATTCCCCTCACAGTTCACCTCATCCAGCCATATGGGTCCAGAACCAGGACCAAACCAGGCTGGTACCTGCTGGTTACTGAGGGCCACTCCACACTGCAGCTGTCTGCACACCACATGGGCGTCTTTAATATCCCAGGAGTCATCACAGACTGTCCCCCATGAGCCACTGTGAAAAACCTCCAGCCTCCCTGCACAGTCTCCTCCAGAACCCACCAGCCTGATGGACCCACGACCTGAGATCCGATACACAGAGAGAGAGAAATGCATGTTAATTCATATTAATCTATTATCAGAGAATGAAAATGTCCAGATACTGTTGTTCTCACTAAGGCAGGTGATTGACAGCTGTTGTGTGGAGCTGCAGGTGAGAGTTTGTGGAGAGCTGCAGTTCCCCAGATGAGCTTCACTCCCAGAGCACTGGAAGCCCATCACACACTCATGACTGTGTTCAGGACTGGATGAAGAGGAGCTGTAGAAGTTCAGCACAGAGTCACAGCCCAGCTGTCTGCAGACCACAGAGGATTCAGTGAGACTCCAGGAGTCCAGCAGAACTCTCCTCCAGACCTGATGGATGTAAACTTCCACCTCCCCCTCACACTCTCTCTCTCCAGACAACCGCACTCGCCCATCATGAAGAGCTAGAGATGAATCTGAGGGATTGAAGTGACATTTAAGAATTAATGGTACTATTCTACATTCTACCATGCTATAATAGTACTGTACTACTTTACAAAATACTGTACTTTAAGACCACAGTGTTTTTAAATCTTAAATGTACATATGAAGAGCATATATTTGTCATTCAGTATTTATCTCAATGAAAAGTTTACTATGAATTAAAAAATAAAGTCACCCAAAACTGTTGTAACCTTTTTCTCACCTAAATGTTGTTCCAAACCAATGAAAGTAATTGGTGATTTAAGCAAAATTCTGCCAAACATCTCCATTTGCATTTCACAGATGTAAGAATACCATACAAGTTTGGAACAATGTGCGGGTGAAAAAATAATGAAAGAATTTTCATTTCTGGATGAATTACTCCTTTAATTTCATGAGTTGTAGTGTTAAGTGTGCTTACAAGAGCAGATGACTCCAACATCTCGTCTATGAGAACGTTCAGCTCGACTCCATGAAGAGATGGGACATTGTGGGAGTTGTGTTTCATTCCCATGACAATCAAACACATCAGCCCAGATTTCACCACTTCCCTCTCCAAACCAGTCCGCTCCCACAACAGACACAGCAATCCCACAATTCAGCTGTCTACAGAGGACACTGGCAGCTCTCATATCCATACATTCATCACATACTGTTCCCCACTCATTGAGATACTGATGCTCCACTCGACCAGAACAGACATCAGGGCCATTCACCAGTCTAAGATCAGTGTAACCTGGACGAATAAATAGAATTGAAGGGAAATAGAGGCAAAAGAATAGAGTTTTTTTCAGAGATTTGTCAAATATTTTGAGTAAGTCTTGGTTCTGCTGAACTTAGTCAAAGAAGCTTAGTGAAAAACAGAGCAGTTCAAAAGATGGAATTAAGAAAACAAATAGTATAGTATAATTTAGTGCTGCATGTTTAGTATTTACTCTGTATGAAGGATTTGATTACTTTACACACAGGTTGAAACATTGCCATTTTACCAGAACATTTCAGTCCCACATCATTGTCGTGGGAACAGTTGTGTTTGTGGGAAGATTGTCTTGGACAAATGTATATATCGGACTCATTTCCTCTACACTGAATCTCTTCTGTCCACATCTGACCCTCTCCTTTGCCAAAAGCAGCTGCTCCCAGCACCTGTACAGGAGCCCCACAGTCCAGCTCTCTACACAGAACCTCTGCATCCTGCTGGTCAAAGGCAGCATCACACACTGAAACCCACGTCTTCTCATGAAGTATCTCTAATCTCCCAGAGCACAGATGAGATCCAGCAGCCAGTCGAAATCCTTGAGTTATACATTTATAAAGACAGCAACAGATAATCAGGAAATATACAATTAGAGAAAAAAAATTATCCACTGGGAAAATCTATTTCATAATTATTAAATAATATTTTAGGATGACTATATTATAAGATGAATCTTTTTAATGTTGTGTTTTATTATATCGAGCAGACTGTTTCTTCTTTAACTGCTAGTTCTGTAAAGTAAAACTGTCCTCCGTTACTCTCAGATTTAATAACTGAGATGTGTCTAATTTCCTAAACTCAAATTAAAAATGTTCACGTGGAAATTACATGGTTATTATAGTTCAATTGGGAGTGTTACTTTGGCTTTTATCATGTTTCTGTGAGATAGAGTGATGGGGTGATTGACACTTGTCAAAGATAAGAAGGGGGTTCTGCACGTCATGTCAAATTTGGGACTTAAACAAACCACTGACTTAGACAATGAGTGATTAAATCCTGCAATGATCAATGAAACTATGGACTTTTATTAGTGTTCAAACTAAAATGTAAATCTGACACAAACTGTTTGCAAATGATCATCTTCAAGTCAATTATTTACATTTTCAAAATGACATTATGAGATCATTCGACCTTCCCACTTAACAAATACTCTTTGCGTTCTTTACAAAATGCTTTAAACTAACTGTATCAAAGTATTTTATCCTGAATATGTGAGATTTACAAAGTCTGATTAGTGATGCAATAACTGAGTGATGTATTGAGCAGATTACCTGAGCAGATAACTCCAGCATCTTCATTATGTCCACAGTAATGAACACCCCATCCCCTTGATCCACAGTCCTTCAGTGTAGACTCTGATCCACTACAGCTCACATCATCCATCCAGATTTTTCCTGATCCTTCTCCAAAGTAAGCCCACCTTGGTGCATCTAAAGCCTCTCCACAGCCGATCTCTCTACACACCACTTCAGCATCTGTCTTATCCCAGTCATCACCACACACTGTTCCCCACTGACCATCATGAAGAACCTCCACTCTCCCTGAACAGCGGCTGTTCCCGTTCACAAGTCTCACGTTAACACTGTCTGTCCATGAGAAATACATCATAAAATGACCATCTAATTACAACAACAACACGACAGCAAACACAATTATAACGAGAAAGTTATTATAGGAGTAATGTACAACAGTAGAATAACATGTAAAGTCAATTCATTTCAAATTTACAAAACAGAATAGATTTTTAGAAAATTCTGAAGGTGGCTGTAAACTGCGATCTCTTGTGCTCCCTCTCTCTCTCTCTCTCTCTCTCTCGCTCACCCACTCAAGCTCTCTCTCCCTGCAGTCAATCTTCCCCGCAGTGGGTTATGGGCAAGATTGTCGGTGAGTGTACATCGGCTATACACTCGAAATCAGAGGGCAATGTGGGTAAGAATGAGTGAACAAATGTAGGGAACAGGCTGTAGGGAATGAATTCGGACACCTCTACAAAATAGCTGGAAATCATATAATGCACTATATAGTGGATAGGGGCGATTTCGGACACATCTATTATTACTACCATAATACTATATTTAAAACTATGTGTGGCAGGGTAATTGGTAACTCCACCTCCCCTACCTGATGATTAATCAGTCAGCCAGCATTGTTTGTTCTCCCCAATGGCTTATTAGTGTTGGGAAGAGAGTATATATAGATTGCGTTCTTCCACCAGGAACTGTCTTTGAGTAACTGCCCTTTGTCTTGGCTGTTACACGTCATTGTCAGAGAGTGGGGTTTGGAGTGTTTGCTGGCCTTTGGCGGGTTTGATCTCTGCCTGATCTGTGTTTGCTGTTTCCTCGCACGCCTGTGCATATTTATGAACTGTTCAGCATTGATCTGTGTTTACTGGTTCCTCAAGCTCATGGCAACCAGAGTGTGTTCTTTCTCAAGGGTCCCATTGCTGGGGTTGCAGGAAACTCGCTGTCTTCAAGACGCTGCTGTTTTGCTTTATTCTTCTGTTTTGTTTGTTTTGTTTTGCTTTACTGTTTAATGTTGTGTTTGTCAATTTGGGTAAATTTAGAACACTTCTCAAATGCAAATGGAGCTGCCACCCGTCATCTAAGGCCAGTGTTTCTCTGTAAGCTTAATTATTTCTGGTCTTTCAGTTATTGCAGCCAGTGTGTGAACTAAACGCCAGCTTTGAGATCAACTTCGGACTTGCTGGAAGTCACAGTATCCTGTTTGTCTCCTCTGAGCTAAGTTGCTGTTTCAGCCCATTCGGTGTTGAATTAGTGTTTGAATGCTTTTTGATTTCTTTTCCTATTTTGTGTTTATGTATGTCCGTAATGATCATTGAGTAATCTTACATTCCGTATTTTTGTTTAAAAAATAAACTGCTGGCCAGCCTCAGTCTTCTAATTGTGTTTTTCTTTTGTTTCTCTGCTAATCCAACACCTGGACCTTTTAAAAACTTATTGTCTCAGTGCTGCATTGCTGTTTTATTATTTACTGCTTGTGTGTTGTGCCCCTTGCATAGGGCAGTAGATTTTAGCCTGTGATGAAAAAAAACAAACCATTATTTTGTACACCTGCGTCTCCTGCCCTGTTTATGGAACTGGGACTTGCGTGACCTGATTATTGGTCTTCGCCTTGAGGATTCCCTGGATGGCGTAGTCGTTAGTTTAACCTTAGAATGTGAATTCCTTGTACTCTCCTCTGCCACACATGGTTAATTTTAACCGTATCATGCCTTCATCTCAATTCCCAAAACTTCACCATGACCAAATCAATGTGAGGCAATCAACCTTTATATTCATTTTTATTCATTATCATTATTATAAGCAGTAGTAAATGAAATAATATTAGTAGAGAAAGGAAACAGGATGGGGAAAGTGGGGAATCCAACCTGGGACTCCTGCTTCATAAAACATTATTTAATCTTTATTTATATATATATATATATATATATATAATTCTTTGATTTCTCTTAAGAATAATTGTAACCGTTTATGTCTTAATGTCATTGTACTATTGAAGCATGTTCATATTTATTGGAAATATAATAAAGTTGTAGACACTTTGACAATTTCATCTCTTTGATTTTTAAGGGGTTCAAGCCGAGGGGCTGAAACCCTATTGTGTTAGTAAGGATTATTATTATTCTGCCCCAAAACTGATCATGTAGACCAAACAGTAAGTCCTAGACACTTGAAACTTTGGGGAGAATGGTATTACTCCGACTGGCTAGCCATACACATGGACTCACCCCAATCGGCCAAAAGGGGGCGCTACAGCAAATATATTTTTTATTTTTACATTTTGTGACAACTCTTGGGCCGTAAGGACTAGGAACAATAATGTTTTTTGAACACCATAACATTTTTGTGCCGTTCTTTCGTTTTCCCGCTATTCTATACTGTTTAAAAAAAAAAAAGAAAAAAAAAAGAAAGAAGAAAACTAGTCCTAGGCCGTTCGCATCCAAACCAGTGGAGAAAGATTCACAATATGAAATGTTATCAATGGAATTTTCAACTTTTGTTTCATCATCAGATGGTAAGCCAAAATGTATATAATGGGCGTGGCCACTTTTACTAAAATTGTTATAACTCATGAAAGGAATGAGATATTATCACCAAATTTCATTTATGAGGGACGTCAATCTTGAAGGGACACATTGTTTCGCACCTCTGCCTCTTGGTGTCACTGTAACAGTCATGAATGTAAAAAAAAAGAAAAAGAAAAAAATACATTTTTAATTGCTGCTTGCAGCTATATTTAAGTCTCGCGGGTGAACGCCTCCCAATCGTCCCACGGATGTAACTCCTCCTTTATAATGATTAAACATGTTATTTTCTGTAATCAGACTCTGGGATGAAAATGTTTCTTTATTTGAACAATTTTAAATGGATCTTATAACATGGAGATTATATTAAAAAATAAGTACATGAAAGCAATATGAGCATTATCATAGCTAATACTCTGTATCTGTGCCATACTGTATATCATGTCTTGTTATAATGCTCTTTAATGTGTCAGTGTACACTTGTTTGTACTATATACTTGCATTCTTCTTCTTCTTCTAATAATAATAATAATAATAATAAAACATACTCGGTGAAGTGCTCTATGCAGTACCGCCACTCCCTGCTTGTCACTTACTACGCTGTCTGCTTAGGGCATCAACTCCCAGTGCACCATCCAGCCCTAGGGGGACACCAGAAACTCCATGGACTGCCCTTACTTGTACGTTTTAGGCTATACTATTCAAGGACCCAAAATCAGTTGCAGAACATATACGATTGCCTTGCGATTCTGTTTTTCCAAAAATTCTAGGGAAAATCCCCCATATCCCCATATAGTAATTATTATCTGTTTTCAGCTGCAAGTAAGGTCCTATATGCAGGGTTGGGGAGTAACGGAATACATGTAATGGGATTACATAATTAAAATACAAAATATAAGTAACCACTTATACCACAAAATATTGTATTCCACTACAGTTACAATGTAAATCATTGGTAATTAGAATACAGTTACTTTCATAAAGTATTTTGATTACTGAAGAGATTACTTTGCATTTTATTGTCATTCGTTTTATTTAATATTTAGTCCTTTCAGATGGAAAACATTTATACATATAAATGATGCGATCCAAAGTGCTTTTGAACAGCGGTGAAACACTTTCGAATGATGTGTACATTCATACAGAGAAGTATAAGTTTGAAGTTTGGAGCAGAAGAAATAGAAATAAGCCTTGTGTAAATTGTCAGATTTACGCTAAGCTAAAATGCTATTTCTAACAACTGTACATGCTAGCAAACACGATCATATTTTTTTTATCAAGAAAATTCACGTTGGATCCTAATTTCTGGTAAGACCTTTGATATTAGAGTGAAATCATATTCTTTATAATAATTTTGCATTTGTTTTACTGTAAAAATATCTAAAAATCCTTAAAACAAGATCAATTTCATTAATCTTGTTTTAGAAACAACACTGCATAAGATATTTAGGTTTTTCAGAGAATATATTTTTAACATGTTATTTTATCTTACTGTACTAGCAGACTTTTTATTGTCAAAACAAGTGAAAAAATCTACCAGAGCTGAAGAAGTAACCCAAAGTGTTTGCAATACATTTCTGACCTTGAGTAATCTAACAGAATATGTTACAAATTACATTTTACAGCATGTATTCTGTAATTGTTGTGGAATACATTTCAAAAGTAATCCTCCAAACCCTGTCAATATGTTACACATATAAAGTAAAATAAAAAAATATATGAATACAAAAAGGACTATTGTTGATTGATCTTTTAATATTCTCTTATGGGACAATCTTATGTAGCAAAATATAATAAAACACCCCTGGAAACAATTAGATACAATTAAACTACTAGAAAGATGTTGTTTGTTATAGTTGGATGAAGTATAGCAAGTCGGTCACACCACAGGTCCCTGCTGCTAACTACACAAATATAATCATGTTTAAAGTTATTGTTACACAAAAGAACTATACTATTATCACATTTTTTTCAAATGAACAATTTTGCCACTTTAAATGTTCTTACCAGCAGTGCTGAGTGTGGCCAGTGTGGACATAAAAAGAATTGTCAGATAGCTCTCCATCTCCCCCTACTCTACAAACACGGTTAACATGCGCTGTAGTCAGCACTAACTTCTCTGCTCCATCTGAAAAAAAGAAGACTTATCTTAGACTTAAGGAATCAGAAGAAGGGGTGTTGGGGGTTTGAGCTTCTGACGTCCACCAATTACACTTCTTGTAACCTTTTAAGAGATAACAGAGATTTTCAGTGACAAATCAGATGACGCATTTTAAATTTTCTCCATATATATCAAGAAAACGTCAGCAATGATGAACAGGTCTCCTCCTCTATCTTTTAAAGACATTTCACTGAAGAGTGCCACACTACACAGAGTGCTGACAAAGTCACCCTGTCATGTGACTGGGTGGGGAAAGAGAAAACACTTCAGATTACTTACAGCATCAAAGTTTGTCGACCACAGAGCAGAGATAAAAGCAGTGATGTCTAACTGCTGACAACAACTCTGACTCTGAGCACACAAACTTGAATATTAAAATTATCCTAATTTGAAATTCAACCAGAAATGTAAAATGTAACAGTAATACTTTATAATACAAGAATATGAATTAAAACCTACATTAATAATTACAAAAATAGAGCCCTACGTCATAAAATACAACACTTCTATGTATAAACATGTTAATATTTATTTACTTTGGGTTTTATGTCAAATAATTCATTAGTTTAACTCTAAGTTTGTATTGGCCCGCCGGCAGGCCCAACGAGGAAAAAATTATTATCAAAAAATTAATAAATACTATCTTGACCAACACAAAATAGGTATTGTTTTAAAGATTAGAAGCTGTATTTTAACATGCATGGAGGCATTATGACCAAAACTGAGCAAATGCTTTGAAATTTGCAGACAAATCAGAAGTGTTCCTTTTTGATAATTTATTAAATATTTTGCACTGCACATATTATTGTAATCTGTAAAAACATCAAACTGATCTAATACCCATGTGTCATATGTCATTGGAAGTCTCTAAAAGATTAGAATAAACAACATTTTGTTTCTCGAGTTATAACTAAATGTCTTTGACATACATGTTACATTGAAACAGGTATTGCTTATAAGCTTCTAACTTCACGAAATATAAACATAAAATACAGTTATGCATAAGCTGCACACAGCATATAATGTGCTATCTGACTAAAAACACATGATGACTTAATCTGAAATTATGTAATACGTTGTCCAGCATTATGGAACGCTAAACCAATGTTATTTGGATTCAGATTGCTGCCAGAAGTAAAAGTCATCCAAATATGGGCAGAGAGGATAAATATTTTATCATGTTTATTTTCTGTGTAGCAATGGTGAATTATCAGTATCCCATACAAATTAATATTGTACATGTTATTTCTTACTCAAGGTGGCACTGTTGTTTCAGTGATTGCTTTAATTTACATTTGGCATTTCTATTTGATGTAGAAACAAAATGGATTCAAACTAATGCTCAGGCTCTGTTGGCCAATCAGCAGCCAGCTCCAGGACCAGATGGGAATCAGCACATCAGCAGCTCGCAAGTGAAGAAATATGGATGTCAAAAAATTGTGAAATTGAATGGTCTTCTTGCCCAAGAAATTAGTGAATTATTTGATTTTGTTGAATTTGATTTTGGCTGAATAACAAAAATATGAAAACCACACAAGGGTTAAGGACCTTTCAATTTTCACCTGTGTCAGACATGCTTGTGCAGCGTCTCGGGTGAGTTGCGTCATAAACATAAACTTTTTAGGTCACTGTGTCAAGTTAAATATAGTTTAATACTTAGAACACATCTATAGATCCCTTGTTTCGAATTTGCGCTCCATCAAGTTTTTTGAACGCAAGACCATAATGCCTGTTTGTGTTGCGCTGCTTCTTAAGGGTGGCTTTATTCACTGTATTCGGTTGTTAAGTCTGACGTCACACGTGACGTTTAGCCTCTTCCGGGTCCAAGCGCTCCGCTCTTCCAGATCCAATAATTTATTTACGATCACATCCTACTTTAGTGAGGCACCCTTGGTGGTCAAAAAGGGTTTAAACTCTTTTAACTCCAACAGAGTGGTTAGTGTAGCTCATCATTCATGTGGCATAATTAAGGGTAGAGTCCAGGCATCAATGAAAAGAAGGTTTACGAGGTTGAGGTGATTTAGCTGTAAGCTAGCTAGCTAGTTGACATAAGGTGATATTCCTTGTTCTGGATGAGGTATTTCAAAGTAACTTTTTTACAGGACTTCTATAACTGTGGATGTAACTAAACTAAAAGTAAATATGTGACAGACAGGTTTTATAGGGTTTAGTAAACTTAGGCTAGTCAATTTAGTAGTATGATCTGACAGCGCTGGCAGCAATGTGCACCTGACCGGAGCTAACAGCTGTCACCTGCTTGTGTGGACTCCTCTTGACCTTGTCCTTCTGCCAGTGCTCAAAGATCCTACATGGGCTGTGAACATTAACACTCTGGAAATATTTTATAAAGATCGTTTCAATTCTCTCACAGTTGTAAGTACTGTAAAACTTGAAAATAAATGAAAATTTGACATTTCACACAAGCCAGGTAATTTATTTATTATACAATTTATTATTATATCACATCTATATTATATCACAAATATTACATATTTATTATTATAGTTTGTAGGCCCTTCATGCTACACACACACAGAACTTATAAAGGTAACACTTTATTTTAGTGTCCGTTACATATGTTGCATGTACTTACCATAGTAATAACAGTAAATTATGCATAATTACATGCAACTAACCCTCAAACAAATCCTAATCCTACCCTAACCCTATAGTAAGTACATGTAGTTAATTAATAGTACTCAGTACTTATATATATATAAATACACCAACATTGACACCTTAAAATAAAGTGTAACCAAATAAAACTATAAATACAGTTATTTATATACAGACATGAATTACACCCAGGAATTCATGTATATACAATACAGTTAACATCCAATTTCACAGAGAATAGGTGTTTGTAAATTTGTAAGACAGACACACACTTTAAGTATCTTGTTTATATTTTGTTTGAACTGGTATGGAATGTGGTCCAAAATGTGAAACAATTTCAGCCGCTGAATTGAATGCTCCACATGTATCCTAGCTTTTGAAATTAATCTGTTATTGTTCACTTCCTCCTGCGTAAATTGTCCATTGACGAGGAAAGACGGGATGTTCAGGGAAACTCCTTCTGGCAAAATGTCCCGAATTGTGAAGCTCTTGTCTGCCATAACCATATCGCCAGGATGTAAATGTTGGAGAAGTCCACAGTCAGCTGTTATTGCCTTGTCTGAGGCACTCCTACCGTACAGGTCACTGTCAAAGGAAAGAAGCGCTTCCAAAAACAGGACAGTAGCAGCATCAGGCAATCCAGTAAAATACTGAACTCTGTCAGGACTATTAGAAATTTGACTGAAGGAGAAAAATTTGCTTCTGTTTCTCCAATTGTATTTTCAATATTTCATTCTCTTCCTCAACATCTCATTCTCCACCTCAAGTGCCACAAGACTTTTTGAAGTACATGGGGTCTCTGCAGTTACCATGTCATCATCCGTTCCCTCATCCACACGACTGCTAGGGACCATTTGTTTCTTTCGTTTAGGGAGATGGCTGAGGTGCTCGGGGAATTGGAAATTCTTCCCCTCATTCCAAGCAAATCGTGATGGCCCAGCAGCTTTTCCATTGGGGAAATGCCAACTGCACACCCTAGAGTCGCAGTTTGGGGTGATGTTTTCACGTCTGTAAAATATATATTTTTTTAAATATTATTATTATTATTTTTAGAATCAAATTATATTCATTCACCAAAGGGATTTTTTATTATTCAAAGGTTGTAGCATGTTCCTATTGACCAGACTGACTTATTTCAGGTGAAATTCTGACAATACCTCACTTACTGTACATACAACAATCAAATATGTTTATGAAACAATTACTGTAATTCACCTAAAGTACTTTTTCGTGTTCAAAAGGTTGTAGTACTTTCCTAGTGAGCTGACTGACTTACTACAGGTGAAATTTTGATAATACATAATAATACTGTATTACATAACAATATAATACTGTAATTCACTAAAAGGAGTTTTGTTGTAGTACATTAATAGACATGAGTCTGATCTTATATCTCAGACAAATGAGAAACGTTAGCAGATTATCATAGTATAACTGGTCTAATGTTTTTTCTTGCTATGTACACACATCTTCATGCTTCCCAAAGCTAACGTTAGCCTTAGCTAGCTAACTTAGTTTCATCTTAACTAGGCGGCACAGAACAAGGCCTGACAACCGAAACAAGATGCAAGATTTGGGTTTATAGCAACAAACAACATATAAAACCCATAGACTACATAAGCCCTTTTTTAAAGGGCTTGTTTCGCTTCAGCGCCAGTGGGTGTTAGGGATTAAGGGATAGCACCCACTGGCGCCAAAGTTTCTTCATTCGTTTAAGATTTGTAACTTACCTTATCAACTGCAGCCATTTCTCTTATCTTTCTCGTCACAGGGAAAGCGGTAAAATGACAGTTGAATGTCACTTGCTTTTTTAAACAACACGGGACACAGCACTGCGACATGTTAAAACTTGTGCGAAAGCGTAAGTAGGTAGAGAGGACCCGGCGTTTGGACCCAAAAATAGTATTATCGGAGAGTGGGTCACGACTTAACAACTGAATAAAGTGCACATTGCAACACAGCTGAAATTTCAACTGCTGCCCTCTGGAGTCAACAGGTGGTACTACAAGCTTGCATTTCTCAGGAATCTTCTTATTATGGTCCCAGCCCAGGGCAGTGCAATTAATTGCCTAATTTTTTTTTACATCGACAGCCTAGTTTTAACATTTGTATTTGCTTTTTTTGTGTGTGTGTGTTCTTACGGGAGATGTGTTGATTGGTGCCTCAGAGAATTAAGCAGATTTATTTAATAATACAGGTACTAATCCTTATTGAATTATTGAAGCATGTGAGATTTTTTTTAAAAAAAGTTTTTTTTAAATTGTAATCTGTGTGTTTTATGCTTATAGTTTTAAGTGTTTTTTAAGTATTGCAAATATTTTAGAGGGCAACCATGAATTGTATTTTCCTTTGTTTTTGTTATTTACAGATGATGCATGATTGCCGTTTACTTTTATTGAGAGCATTGGTGGCTTAATTGGTGTCTTAAGAGATGACTTTAATGTTAAACTGGGTCTGGTGTGTTAAAATGGCAATGTGATTGAATTTGTGAGATTGCTGTTTGTTTTCTTTTTGTATTTTTGTATTGTTTTTGCCCTATCACTGACAGTGGGGTTCCCATTTTCTTATATATGGTCAACTCTGCTAAGGTCTTTTTATGTCATTTAATGATTAGTATTTTGATTCAATTTTCTATATAGAACCCTAGAGTTCTTTACTCCGCTCCAAAAAAACTTTTTTGCCAAAATATACAGTCTATTGTAAAGTCTATTCTTGACTCATAATTCAACAACAGATGCATAATCTTGTGTTTATCATAAACAGCAAACATCTTGAGTGTGCAGTGCTGGTTATATTTGGTCCTATCTACATAGCACTAAACCGCATTTAAAGGAATAGATCACCCAAAAATGAAAATTCGCTGATAATTTACTCACCCTCAGGCCATCCAAAATGTATCAGAGTTTATTTCTTAATCAAAACAGAATTACAATTTTTTTAGGATTTCAGTTCAGGCCTCCTCCTTTAAACAATGCAAATGAATGTACTCCATTCTTTTGATGGTCCAAAATGCATATTTAGGGTGCATCAAAATAATCCACATGAAATTTGACAGATAAAGTTCTTCTGAACAGAAACGACTGAATATTTTTAGAAACAAAACAATACTTATATACTTTTTAACTACAAATGTTTGCTTCTGTGCAGCTCTGTGAGGTGCACTCATGAGAGGGATGATGTAAGCTCGTTGGTAAGGTCACGCGTTATGTGGAGGAGGAGTCAGGAAGCACGTCATTGTTTACAACAGAAGCAGCGCTGAACAAATGTTTAATTGTCTTTGCTGTAGATTTGTATTTATATATGTGTATTGTTCAAAATGGTTGTTTGGCGTGTGTATCCTGTATGCTTCTACCTTCAGGAACCCCAAAGAAAATGCACACCGGGAAAAATATAAACTTTTCATCAATTGCTTATACATGATCATGAGCGACTGAAGCTCTGGCTTATCGCACTGTACCTGGATATCAGTACACACCTACATTCTCTCAAATATTAGAGGGTGTGCAGTGAACATTTTACTCCTGAGGATTTCAGACCTCCGAAAGAAACAATGAATCGATATCTGAATTCATCGGCTGTGCCCATGCAGTTTTTCCAGCATTTATTCACACTCGCAATCGTGCTATATGGCCCTACATCAGCACTGTTGATGTAGGCATATCACACTCTTGCTCGTGTGATATTTCTTAAATATATATATATATATATATATATATATATATATATACACACACACACACACACACACACACACACACACACACACACACACACACACACTCTGCCAGCCAAAATCTTGGAATAATGTACAGATTTTGTTGTTTCGGAAGGAAATATTTTCTTTAATTCACCAAAGATCACAAAGTATAGTCAGGACATTACTGATGTAAACAAAGCACAATCACTATTTTTTTTTTAAAAAAGTAATTTTTTATCAAATTATAGACAGGCCCAGACAGGCCCCATTTCCAGCATCCATCACTCCAACATCTTATCCTTGAGTAATCATGCTAAATTGCTAATTTGGTACTAGAAAATCACTTGCCATAATATCAAACACAGTTGAAAGCTATTTGTTCATTAAATGAAGCTTAACATTGTCTTTGTGTTTGTTTTTGAGTTGCCACAGTATGCAATAGACTGGCATGCCAAAATGGCAAAAAAGAAACAGCTTTCTCTAGAATCTTGTTAGTCAATCATTGTTTTGAGGAATGAAGGCTATTCAATGCTTGAAATTGCCAAAAAACTGAAGATGTCATACAAATGTGTACACTACAGTCTTCAAAGTCAAAGAACAACTGGCTCTAACAAGGACAGAAAGAGATGTGGAAGGCCAGATGTTCAACTAAACAAGAGAATAAGTACATCAGAGACTCTAGTTTGAGATATAGATGCCTCACATGTCCTCAGCTGACAGCTTCATTGAATTCTACCTGCTCAACAGCAGTTTCATGTACAGCAGTAAAGAGAAGACTCAGTGGTGCATGCCTTATGGGAAGTATTGCAAAGAAAAAGCCACTTTTGAAACACAAAAAGAAAAGGTTAGAGTGGGCCAAGAAACACAGACAATGGACAACAGATAATTGACAGGAAAAGAGTGTTATGGATCTTAACCCCATTGAGCATATGTGGGATCAGCTAGACTGTAAGATGCATGAGAAAAGAGATGAGAGACGAAGTCGAACTCCATTTTGAGAAAAGAGATGCTCTGAACCGGGAAGAGCTTGCTCTTTTCCTAGTTGATTGTAATGTAATATTATGTCGGGGAGCACGGTTGCGTCCCGAAACAGTTGTGCTGAGGGAAAACTCAAAGCACTTACCTTGCTCCGGACACCCGTCTGGGGGCGGGAAAGTGACTGAGGAGGAGATCCTATGGAGGCGTCCTCTAGACTCATCAGAACTGGCCCGCCAGGAGTCTACAGTCGAAGGCATGGAGGCGAAGGGGCCGTGTCCATTGTGCCATAACTGTAGGTGTTTAGTGCCAGACAGCCGTGAGAACAGCGTGTGTGGACACCGGTTAGGTGAATCGAGGAGCGAGGAAGCAGCTCTTTTGGGTACCACAGCCCGGTGGGGTGTGGCAAAAGGTTTCCCTGCCGGCCCTCAACCAGGGGATGGAGTGGTCTAGAGGCCAGCTCCATATCGGCCATCTCGCTCCCTGAGTCGATCGTCTCAGGAATGTTTGGGAGCCTTTCGGGTCCACGAAGGCGTTTGTGAGACGGGGGCAACAGCTTCCTACGGGGAGCACTACGCTGGGGCCGAGAGCTGGGCCCGGGTTGGGGCGGAGCTGCCTGAGCTTTCACAGATGCAGGGGGATGCCCTCAGTGAACAGACGGAGTACATGCTCTCGAGAGACGAGGAGTCATGATGTGTTGAATGGTTTCTGTCTGTTTCTTCACAGCTGAAAACCACTGGGAGAAGTCCTCAGCAGCGTCGCCGAATAGTCTGAGCTGGGAGATGGGGGTCATTGAGAAAGCGGGCTTTGTCAGTATCCCGCATCTCGTCCAGCTTCAGCCACAGATGTCGTTCCTGGACCACGAGGGTGTCCATTGCCTGTCCGAGTGGCCGCACTGTGACCTTCGTGGCCCGGAGGGCGAGATCAGTTCAGGACTCATCAGGATCAGGACTACACAAGTGCATTTCTTTAAGTGCCGTGGCCTGGTGGGTTTGCTGGAGGGCCGTGGCATGCAGAGCATAAGCAGCCTGTCCGGTGGCTCTGTAGGCTTTGGACCGCGTCATCCAACAGGCCTTGGAGGATAGTACCGGGCGATCCCGCCAGACGGCCGCGTTTTGCAGGTGCAGGTGCATCTCAACCGCTTTGTCCACCTGGGGGACCTCCGTGTACCCGTGGACCACCCAGTAGTACCCTGATATGGAATCACATGTACTACAATAGACAGATATTGCAGCAGTAGAAAAAGTGGTTAGGTTGTATGCCATCCCGAACTCAGCAATACACACACTCGCATTCTTCACATCTACTTGGACACTGCAGCAAAAGACAGGAAACATGTAAGTCAAGTGGGTGATTAGGCAAGTCCAAAACCAAAAATGTGGGTATTGGGCCAGGGCCTATGTGAGCAGAGCTTGGAGAAGACCATACAAATGTGCATCTGGTAAGAAACCTCATTAATTGTATACATTGAAATCTGTTTGTGTCAAAAGAGTAACACCTGTAGTTTCATCTGATGTGCCAATTTAAAAATGTCAGTGATTATTACTAGAGAGCACACTGTTAGGATCACTGGGACTTTATTTACTACATGAAAAACTCAAGACCCAGTGGGCCATTGTGAATCAATGGCTTCATCTAAAAGCTGGAATATACTGCTTCTGGAGGCTGTTTACAGAAGAAGGATGAAAATAAGGTGCTTTTCAAGCTGTTCTGTGATCAGAGCATTCATGCAAATAGCTGTAGGTTAAGCCATTAACTGTTTAGGTAGCAAGGCAGCAAAACAGCTGCCAATAGCTTTCCTATTCAGCCAAGCGCAATCACTCCGAAGTTGAACAGTACCAAGCTTCAGAATTGATTAAGTTAATTTTGATTTCAAGGTTGGTGGCAGCCATTGGATTATGTTGGCGATTACTTTGATTTAAAATTGATGAAGCCAATTTATAAATGCACTGGCTACCACTTGTTTGTTTGACAATGAAGTGAAAACATTAAGATTTGGTTGCCAAAGTAGTGAAAACAATTTTAAATAAATAAAGAAAAGAAAAAAACAGTAATGCACTGCACACTTCCTATAGCTTAGTATTAATTAAAAATTCCAAAACATAAACCAGCTGTCCCCGTGTGAGGACATAAATTTTTTAGGCAAACTATTTGCTGTTCTATGAAATTGCTTTGTTTGTATGCATGTGGTGCTACTAGTTACAAAAACGGAGACATTATATTTAATTTATAAAGGGAAATGGAAAATGCACACTGCAATCTCCTCTGCGTCTCAGGAGGTTAACCTTGTAGAGCCTGTGAATTGCTGTGTTGTGTATTATGATTAACGGCTCAGTAAACCTTCTTTGGACCGAATCTAAATGAAGACTGCATGTTCTGACAGAAAGCCTTTGGATGTCTTGATCATCAAATCTTTTGTACAAATATTTTATAATATGTAAAATGTGAAGTTTACTTTGACTGCTCTGTGCTGTAATTGACCAATCAGAATCAAATATTCCAGAGAGCCATGTAATTGTGATTTTTGTATGTCAGCAGGTCCGATGATGCCATTTAAAACATAGTGTTCACTCATTATTTCTGAATATCCAAATTCTTGTAGGTAATATGATTTTATCTCTTGTGATTTATCAATGATTTTTCTTTCCATTTTAATCCATGTCCACAAGTATGAATATTAAGGTTTGTGTGTGTGTGTGTGTGTGTGTGTGTGTGTGTGTGTGTGTGTTTATATATGAGGTTCTACAATAGAAACAAAAATAAATGGCTCAATTATTATTTAAATGACAATTCACACAGTCTACATAATTTCTGATGAATTTAGTTTCAATGTCATGAAAATATTAAGTATGGAGCTAGAACAATGGCTAAAGTAAGAAAAGAAATGACATTTTACAAAACTGAAGATTTTTGCTGCATGTAAATTTGATATTTTTTCATTTTTAAACAGCATATTTTTTATATTTGTTTTTGCTTTCAAATGTTTAGAGGTGGAATAAGCTGTAACAATTCAGATTATAGCTATAATTTTATAATCTGATTTTTTACAGCTAATTCCATCTCTAAACATTTTAAAGCACAACAAATATGCTGTTTAAAAATAAAAATATATAAAATTTACAAGCAGCAAAAATCTTCAGTTCACAATTCAGATCTCTCACATTATATCAGAAATTCTAAATGTAAACAAACGAGGCCAAATGTCAAGAAAACTGGATTATTGACTTGCATTCAAATACTTAAGTTATTGTTCTAGCTCCATAGTTAACATGTATAAGTCACAATAAAGTCAGACACAATACTGCCATATATTGTTCAGATATGGCAAAAATGTATGTGAAACATAAAATAATGTAAAACGTAAACATATAATGCCTAACATTCAAATAACAAGTAATTCCCATTTAGATAACATGTAGAAACATAAAAAGAAACAATATTGCTTAATAGAATATAAAATTGCCCGTGTAATTACAATCAAATAAATAAGGCGTAATCAAAAGGTGTGATACCTCACATGACCACTGATAAACGTTCAGTGCTTAATGACAAAATAAACATCCTATTCACACTTGTAATAAACTCTGACTAACAGTTATTATTTACTAAAGAAACAGGTTACTCAAATTCATTCACTGATGCCTACTTCCAAACACATTCATTGTCTTGTCTCTTTTCCCACTTCTGATGCTGACTGACAATAAAGGCTGTTTGGACAGGAGTGCATGGAACTGGCTTGTCCAACATAATAATTACAGTTGCTGAATGGTGAACTATATGAACTCGTAACAGTAACAGGTTTGGTAGGCCAACTGCATCACAATTGTATCATTCAGCAAAGTTTGATGTCCCATGTAGCTCCTGTCCAAACAAAAGAGCACTGCACAGTAAGTCACTATAAATACAAAACATCTGTCAAATGTCAAAACAAGTAAATTTACATTGAATATTAAGTATAACAACAACTTCAAGTGTGTACAGATTCTGCTCTTACAGACAGATTTCTGAATGTGTATGTCAGGAAACAACCAAGTTTGTTAGTTTTAAGGCAAATTTCTAAATTTTGCCACAAGATTTTTTAAAAACAGTGTGATCAAGTTGAAATCGCTATATTTCTTTTTTAAGTAATTGTTTTGACCTCTCTTTCCATTTTTGCAGAGGTAATGCATCAATTTGGAACTGCAATGATGGAAATAGTGCTGTGTTGTCTGTGCCCTGCACCATCAAAAACACAACGATTGTCAAAAACATTCAGAAATGTCTGTGATTCCATGTACAAGTGACTTCTAGAAGATATCTCAAGATTTTCAGCATCTTCACTGCATAGATCCTCATTCTATAATCATGAAACTATTAAAACATTCATTTATAAGTAGTATGTTTATTGGTTTAAAGCGAAGAGGAAAGATAAATTTACATTTTTAAAGCAAGACATTTTTCTGTCTGTCAAAAGAAAATCAGCTAAATACAATTGATAATTTTGAACACATTAAATGTAATATAAAATATTGCTGGATTGCAGTTGAAACTTGTATATAAGATCACTTAAACTCATTCATTTCCAAAAGCTGTAAAAAGATTTGAGGTTGTGTGTGATTCCTGAGTTAAACAGTCCCTCCATGTTTGCCTGGCACATTCCCCACATCATCATAGTCTGTTATTAGAGAACAAGAACAAATTCCTGTCAATACATCCATAAAAGTAACATAATAAACAGAAAAATATTTACAGTCAATTTAAATGAGCTTTTCTGATTACATAAAATGATTATAAAAGCGAAACAAAAATTATTCCATGTGACATAAAACTGTTTACAATCACCTACCAAACAGGTTTCTCACATCTTCACTGACATTCCTCACATCATCATACTCCTCCTGAACTCCCTCTGAAACAAAATGTGTCTTTTATTATGAAGATGAACAAAATCTCACATTGCACTTTGTAATACACTAATAAGGACATCATCACAAATAACATACTTTACATGCAGATATTTTCTATAATGTACTATATACTACCATACTTTATTTAGCTGCTATAATTTTGATAATAAATCACTGTACCCAGCTTCAGTCTAGACGGGTATCATTTTATACAATGTTTAATATAGTCTGAATACAAATCTAAACACACACCTGTTTTATTATTGGAGAACTGTCGCATGATCACAACATCATAGTTTTCTGGTATGTCATCTACAAAAAATACAGAAATAGATTAATTAATGTACAATATATATATATATATATATATATATATATATATATATATACAGACACTACTTTTAAAGCTTTTCAAAGTTCATGTTGTTTAATTAACTGTCAGTGAAATCCCTGAGATCAGTTTACAAAGGCACTGACCTTTTGGGACATTAGTAGTGATGACATCATCATAATGTTCAGATGAGTCTCCTACTGCAGATTTAGCTACACTCAGACAAACAAACAAACAAACAAACAAACAAACTCTCAGGTCAATCTTCATTTTAAATATTCAATATACTGTATATTATATATCATACAAATATTTTTCATACTTTATTTGTAACGATTATATGGTTTCACTGAAAAAAAATATCAGCAATGATAAATAACGATTTAAAATGAAATATTCACATTAAAATTATGTGTGACACTAAATTAAGTATCCTGCTGCAATGACTAAAGAATTTGTCTGATAAAACAGAAGCAAATGTGGATTATCTAAAGTATGTTAGTAAATTGCTGATCTTTTTATTATTATTATTATTGTTGTTGTTATAACAATTATTTTTGTTATTATGTGTTAAATTGTATACAGTATATAAAGGAAACATTCCCATGTTAACTTGCATGTGAATGTTTTAATTCATTTCACAAGTTTGTATGAAGCAAAATGTAACATCACTTCAGTCTTCTAACCTGAAAGAATGTCATCAGCATCCTCATACCCAGAATGCAGTTCTTCAGAGGGGACTCTTCCTGTTATTGGAAAGCAGAACTATCAGAAACATGTTCACAATTACAAATCAGCACACAACGCTGTTTAGTCATAAACTCATACCATAATTCATCCTTCTTATATAATTAAAACACATGGATCTGCAAATCATCTAGGTTACGTATGTATCTATGAAAATCACATAATTTGCGTAAAGTTGCCCTGAAAAGTCGCCAGGGAGGGGCTGTCGCGAGGAGTACGAGATCCGAGAACCAGGCTCGGGTGGGCCAATAAGGAGCCACAAGGGTGACTTGTTCCTCATCCTGCCTGACCTTGCACAGCCCCTGTGCAAGAAAGCTCACTGAGGGAAATGCATACTTGCGCAGCCCCACAGGCCAGCTGTGTGCCAGTGCGTCTGCCCCGAGGGGAGCCTCTGATCAGGCATACCAGAGCGGGCAGTGGGAGGTCTCTTGGGAGGCAAACAGGTCTACCTGGGCCTTGCCGGACCGTTCCCAAATCAGCTGGACCGACTGGGGGTGAAGCCTCCACTCTCCACTGGGCAAGCGTAGTCGTGACAGTGCATCCGCTACCACATTGAGGTTGCCGAGGATGTGAGTAGTGCTTGACTTGAGTCGCTGCTGGCTCCAAAGGAGGAGGAGACGGATGAGTCGTAACATGTGGCGGGAGCGTACGCCACCTTGGTGTTTTATGTACACTACCGCAGTGGTGCTGTCTGATTGATCAGGACATGTTTGTCTCGAACTAACGGGAGAAACTTCCGCAGGGCAAAGAAAACAGTCAGTCAGATCATTGTGCCAGGCCTGAAAGTGGCGAGGCACCTCAACACTGACTGCACACGCTCGTTGGTCAGGCGTGCTGACATTGAGACTGAGTCTAACTCCATGCCAAGAAAAGAGATGCTCTGGACCGGGGTGAGTTTGCTCTTTTCTCAGTTGACCTGAGGTGCCTGAGCACCTGGTCTCTGTGAGCACATAGTAACTCTCGTGAGTGGGCCAAAAATGAGCCAGTCGTCGAGGTAATTGAGTATGCGGATACTGGCTTCTCAGAGCGGGGCAAGGGCTGCCTCTGCGACTTTCGTGAAGACGCGAGGGGACAGAGACATGCCAAAGTGGAAGACTTTGTACTGATACGCCTGGCCATCTAACGCAAATCGTAAGAAGGGTCGGTGTCAAGGCAGAATTTGGACATGGAAGTACGAGTCCTTCTGGTCTACCGCTGCAAACCAATCTAGATGCCAAACGCAGGTTAGAATGTGTTTCTGCGTGAGCATTTTGAGCGGGAGTTTGTGCAAAGCTTGGTTGAAAACTCGCAAGTTCAAGACCAAGAGCCGCCGCCTTTCATGGGTACGATGAAGTAAGGGCTGTAGAGACCCTTCTTCATCTCGGTTGGAGGGACAGGCTCTATCGCGTCTTTGAGTAAGAGAGTAGTGATTTCGCGCACAGGGATTTGGCATGCTCGCCGTGTACTGCGGAGAAGCGGCCGCCCGTGAAGGGCGGTGGAGGCATGGCAAACTGAATTGCGTAACCGAGTCAGATGGTCCGGGCCAGCCAGCGAGATGGGCTGGGAAGTGAAAGTCACATGTCCAAACTCCGTGCTAGAGGCACCATTATTTTTGACGTACCCGGCGGGGCTTCGCAGCGGGGCGGAGTAGGTAAAACGGCATCAGGAGGCAAAGACGCGTCCTGAGGCTCTGGTGCTGAGAAAAGACTCAAAGCACTTACCTTGCTCCGCAAACCCGGCAGGGTTAGCAACTGAGGAGGAGGTCCAATGTAGGTGTCCTCTAGACTCATCTGAACTGGCCGACCGGGGAACAGTCATGGGGCTGAAGGCGGGTGGTCTGCGTCTAGCATGCTAAGACTGTTGAGATCTGGTGGCAGAGTGCCGTGAGAACTGCATTTGCGGGTCAGGTGACCCAGAGACAAAGGAAATAGCTCTTTTATTTAGAATGTGAAAATAAATTAGACAAAAGATTCTCCTCCCGGCCCTCCACCGGGGGACAGAGTGGTCGGGCTCTGAATCTCATTGGCCTAACATCTCGGGCTCTGGGTCGAGCGTCTCAGGAGCGCCTGGGAGCCTTCCGGGTCCTCGAGAGGGTCCATGAGACGGGGGGCGTCTGCTTCCTGCGGGGTGCTCGACGCTGGGGCTGAGAGCTGGGCCTGTTTTATTGAGGCGGAGCAGGGTGTTTCATAGCCGCAGGAGGACGCCCTCGGCAAGCAGACAGGGCATGGCCCATGGCGGCAGGTTTGCGGCAGGGCAGGATGTGTGAAATGGCCTCCGTCTGCTTCACTGCTGAGGACTGCTGGGCAGAGTCGTCAACGGCGCCGCCGAATGGACGGAGCTTGGAGACTGGGGCGTTCAAGAAGGCGTACCTTGTCTTCCTCCTGCATTTCGACCAGGTCCAGTCCATAGATTGCGTTTCTGGACCACAAGGGTGGCCATCGCCCGTTCGTGTGCCGGCGCTTCTGACCTTCGTGGCCCAGGGGGGTGCAGTCGGTCATTGAGCGCAGTTCCTGCAGCACATCAAGAACAGGACTACCCAAGTGCAAGTTTTGAAACACCTGGCGTTGGTTGCAGGAGGGGCCATGGCGTGCAGGGCGTAAGCGGTCTGGGACCACTCCACCGTCAAGGGTAGTGAGAGCAGAGGAGTGAGGAAGCCACGGCTTACTCAACTCGTCATGCACGTCCAGGAAGAAAGGGAGCGGCTGTGAGTGGCGTACGTGCCCGTGGGACCAATCAAGTAGACGAGAGGGGGGGGCGGGGTTTACCAGTCCAGCCTCTCGCTCGCGGTAGCCAGGGAAAGCATAGCGGACCTCTGTGCATCAGGCTCAGACTGGACGAGCAGGCCCGAAGGTGGCGAAGCTGTAACGCACTCCGATGCAGCGGTGATGTCATCCAATTCCAGGAGCTCAAGGGACTGGCTGGACACTCATCCCAAGCTCGGTTTTGAAGCAAGCGTGCCGGGGAGGCGGGTGGTTCGAGGGGGTTTACCCGGCGAAACGCAACACGTCATTATCTCCAAATCGCCTTCATCGCCCGCGGCGCCTGCCCCAATCGCGTAGGAAGGAGGCGAGGTGCGGGGGGGCGGCTGAAGTTCTCATGTTCGCACTAAGAACATGAACCATTCATAAAATGCTGCCTGCGTGTGATCGCAGCCCAGGCATGCGAGGCAGCTTTTATGACCGTGAGAGGTGGGGAGAAATCACCACATCCAGAAACTACACAGGGGCGGAATGTCATCTTTATAAAGATGCGTCCTGAAAAGGATGTTCAACGCCGCTGTGTATTGCTCTTTTAAAAGAAAAATCATTCTTTTAATATGCTCTTGCACTGTCGAAGCGCCCAGGGGCAAATTGCACTTCCGTGCAAGGAAGGAGAAAGCCGCTGTAGTGCGCCGTAGATCCAACAGCAGAGAGCGTCAGAGGAATAGGAACGGTTGTGTGACTCGCAGCTTGCTGCAGTACAACCATCGGCTCCGAAGAAAATTTCTGAATGAATTCGACGTATTTCTCCGCCTTTATACCCGTATGTCCGGGGGCGGGGTATGCAAATACTGTCTGCCAACTTCTCATTGGCCTATTTTCATAGTTCAGAGGCATATTCAATGCTCAGGAGAGACCCCTAGTGTCGCTTCTTCGACACGACGTCGAAGTGAGCGACAGACGGGGAACTGTTATCAATCAGTTCAATTCTCTGATTCTCTCTTCCTCTCTATGAAAGAATTGATTAGTTCTGCTTATCTCTACAAATCAGTAACTATACATTCAGATTGACTGACCTCTCTGAGTGATGTGTTTATCTTTATTTGTGATGAGTCTGTGATTAATCTCCTCGTAAACTGCTTCAGTCTGAGTCTTGTGTCTTCTCTTGGAAAGAACTGTGAGTGAAGACAACATATGACTGATGGCACACTGAATAAGGCACAAAGTTACAATCTAGTTTTCATTGTGTTTGAAATGAACTACTGTAGTATGTGATCTGTTGTACCTCTCCTCATCACTCTGTTCTGCTTAATCATTATAATGAGAGGCAGTAAGAGCAGTAAGAGCACAGCTCCAAATACAATCAAAACCACTGGAGGGATGGAGAGAGGAGATGTTGGAGGAGTTTGTGGACGAGTGATCAGTGAGGACAGAGATGGTGTCACATCTGTCTGTGAAACTGGAGGAAAAGTTGATGTTGTTGGGGCAGGAGTCATGGACACAGAAAAATCTGTCAATTATAAAAAAAGAAATTAGCGCTAAAATCACAATCAAATCATGCTAATTAAGGGCTTGAATAAATACAATAAATTTAAATAACACTGAAATTAAATATATGGGATAAATGTTTCTCTGATAGTCAGTTTTCAACTGTTCTGAGAAAGCCATGTCTGATTCAGATCACTAAATATGTTGCTCTCACCTGCACAGGTGAGTCCAGCATCCTCTTTGTGTGAGCAGTCAGTGTGGTTATTCAGGGAGAGAGGACAGTCCCACAGGTGAATCTCATTCCCTCTGCACTCGACTCTGTTCAGCCACACAACACCTTCACCAGCACCAAAGGCTGCATTCCCATCAGCACTCAGTGCTGCTCCACAACCCAGCTGCCTGCAGACCACCTGAGCATCCCTGATGTCCCACTGATCACTACAGACTGAACCCCACACAGTGTTATGATACACCTCCAGTCTCCCAGAACACCGGCCCTTCTCTCCACTCAGTCTCAGGGGAACATACTCTAAAATTTTTGAAAAAATCAAAATCTGTTAGTAATTTTTCTCTTATTTGTTTGTTTGAGTGTGTTTGTCGCTTCCAGGTTCTTTTGTTACTGAAAACTGAATGATGTTCTGTTCATATTAACCGTAAAACAGTTTGGAAAGTATGTTGCATTGTAATATGGAACTGCAATGCGGTCAACAAACCCGGAACAACTTCAAAGCTGTACATTTACACAAAACAAATTGTAAATTTTCTTGTAAAAACATCTTGTAAATTTTGTCAGCCAATCAGAATCAATAATTAAAAAATATTGTGGCATAAGTTAATACATTACACACACACACACACACACACACACACACACATATATATATATATACTACCATTCAAAAGTTTTGAAACACTTGACTGAAATGTTTCTCACGATCGTAAATGCTTAATGCTTAAATTATTGAAATGAGATTTGTAGACAAAAATAAATTGTGCCACCATTTTAATTTATTTAATTATAAAACTAAAATTTGATTTAAAAAAAAGTTTTTGAAATTGATAACTTGGACCAAATAATAAAGAAAATCAGCCAAAAAGTGCCCAACATAGATGGGAACTCCAATATGGTTTAAAAAGCATCCCAGGATGATTCCTCAAGAAGTTGGTTGAGAAAACGTCAATAGTTCATGTCTGTAAATTCTAGGCAAAGTGTGACTACTTTAAAAATGCTAAAATATTACACAGTTTTGATTTATTTTGGATTTTGTTTAGTCACAACATAATTCCCATTTATAACATTGTGTGTAGAGATGTTATTTATGTTATTCCATAGTTCTGATGACTTTACTATATTCTAAAATGTGAAGAAAAAAAAATGATATTAAAGAATGAGTAAGTGTTTCAAAACTTTTGACCGGTATTGTATTTATATAATGCAAGAGTAATTTCTATATTTTATACTTTTGCTTATTGATATTATACAAGCATATCCATGTATTCACATTTATGTACTCAACTGTAGTCAGAATATAATCGAATACTTCACATTCCTGTAACCAGTTTGTATGGCATTATCAATGCATATTTCTATCCTTGTATTCCTGTATGTTTACAGACAGGCTCACATGTTCAATGTGTGCTTTAGAAGACTATTCCATGTTTCTTCTCTATCATTATAAGGTTTGCAGCATTGCCATATCAACGTTCCCGTGGGAAACTGAGACGTTGCGTGCAGAAATGAATAAACTTTTGGTTTCTTAGTATATGGATAGGTTGCCATATTGACTTGACGAGAGCTCAGAACAGGTTGCAGAGAGAGTTACATTTATAAATGTTATTCGGTCAGTCTGCACACACAGCATACCTGTTAGACATCTGTGTGTGCGTACTTTGCTGAGCATGATATTTACGAGTGCTTTAGCTAGAATGAAAGCACAAATTTTGCAATGCATCTAACCGCAGCTTTCACACTTCAATAGTCCATAACAATATGAACATGATCTGACTCCTTGAGTTACAACCTCGTCAATTGTGCAGAACTCACTGTGTAAAGAAAGGAAATCTTTCTCGGCACAGTCTCAAGAAGGTATAAAGACCTTAACTTAAAAAGTTTGTTCTTCCTGACTAACAGCTCAGCTCTCTGGCTCTCCGCATCTGACTTCCAGCTTTGAGGCCTCATCTTACTATCCGTACTTTAAAATATTTCATTTACTTACTTAGTTCATTAGATAAAGACAAGACATTGTACTATTATTAAGTTAATTCCAGGACTTACACCTTGGATATATCCTTAAGATATATCTACTTAACATTTTATAATCAATAATAATTTTTTCTGTATTATTACATTTAATCTCATTATTTAATACTTGTATACATTTTATTAATTTCTGTCAAATAAATTGTGTTATTTTGTCTACAAATCATATTATTTAAGTCATTTTCCATCTGCTGGATCTCACTGCACCAATATATATATATGAAAAGTTGTATTTCTCATTAAACTGAAAGAAACCTACTTGTACAGTGTCTCTGGTGTGGAGCTGCAGAACATGAAAGATGACTTCGAGGCAATTCATCATTTCCCTTTTCTGGGATTACAATAAGATTAAATTAAGAAATTCAATAAAAAAAATTTAAACAATTAGGCTAAATGCTAAATATTAAATTGATGAGGGCTTTTTGTTAAATTAAAATTTCCCCTATTTGCCCAAAAACTTGCAGTTATATTTCAACTGAAAAAGTTTTTTTTTTTTTTACCTGAGCAGGTTATATGAGCCACCTCATCATGATGACAGTTATTCTGTCCCCAGGTTGAAGATGGACAATGCCACAGAGTTGAGTCATGTGGACGACATTTAAATTGATCCAGCCAATTGGACTTTAGTCCTTGTGAGTTACTGGGGTCACTGGCAGATCTTCCACAGTTCAGCTCTTGACAGATCAGACTCGCTGTGTCTCTGTCCATCTGGTTCCCACATACATTACCCCACGATCCATTGTAGAAAACTTCAACGTTCCCTTCACAGCCATCAGTTAACCTGATTTCTTTGAACTCTAGATAGAAATAATCAATCAAATAAAATAAAAAATACAACAATTGAAAAACATTATGACTATTATGAATATTTGTGTACCTGAATTCAATTCAACAGTTTACCTGAGCACACGACTCCTACATCCTCCTTGTGTTGACAGTCATGTTTTCCCCAAACCTGAGAAGAGCAGTTCACCAGGGACGTCTCATTCCCCACACAGTTCACCTCATCCAGCCATATGTGTCCAGAACCAGGACCAAACCAGGCTAGTACCTGCTGGTTACTGAGGGCCACTCCACACTGCAGCTGTCTGCACACCACATGGGCATCTTTAATATCCCAAGAGTCATCACACACTGTCCCCCATGAGCCGTTGTGAAAAACCTCCAGCCTCCCTGCACAGTCTCCTCCAGAACCCACCAGCCTGATGGACCCACGACCTGAGATCAGATACACAGAAAGAGAGAAATGCATGTTGATTCATATTAATCTATTGTCAGAGAATGAAAATGCCCAGATATTGTTGTTCTCACTAAGGCAGGTGATTGACAGCTGTTGTGTGGAGCTGCAGGTGAGAGTTTTTGGAGAGCTGCAGTTCCCCAGATGAGCTTCACTCCCAGAGCACTGGAAGCCCATCACGCACTCATGACTGTGTTCAGGACTGGATGAAGAGGAGCTGTAGAAGTTCAGCACAGAGTCACAGCCCAGCTGTCTGCAGACCACAGAGGATTCAGTGAGACTCCAGGAGTCCAGCAGAACTCTCCTCCAGACCTGATGGATGTAAACTTCCACCTCCCCCTCACACTCTCTCTCTCCAGACAACCGCACTTGCCCATCATGAAGAGCCAGAGATGAATCTGGAAAGGAGGTTTGAAAAGTTACTAAAATACATGCAGAATTCAGAATAAATCATTCAAAAATGCATGCATACATGCAAAGACATGCAGGAATATTTAAGATATCGAGTAGGTTACATGGATATATGTTTTTTTTTATATATAATTTTGTAATAATTGAATGTAATTTTTTAAATATTAATTTACATTCATTATGTAGCAGATGATTGTTTATTTTCATTTTGTTATTACAGAATCCTACACATGCCCTCCTCTTGATGAGCAATCATTAAAAGTTCAATATCAACTGCAGGTCTATGGGCTCTATAACAGAAACACTAGAGATTGTATAATTAGTCTGCTTTTATAGCAGAAATGCAGCATTCATTGCATTGTTACTAATTCTTGCAGTTCAGTGCACTCACGAGAGCAGATGACTCCAACATCTCGTCTATGAGAACGTTCAGCTCGACTCCATGAAAAGATGGGACATTGTGAGAGTTGTGTTTCATTCCCATGACAATCAAACACATCAGCCCAGATTTCACCACTTCCCTCTCCAAACCAGTCCGCTCCCACAACAGACACAGCAATCCCACAATTCAGCTGTCCACAGAGGACACTGGCAGCTCTCATATCCATACATCCATCACATACTGTTCCCCACTCATTGAGAAACTGAAGCTCCACTCGACCAGAACAGGAGTCTGAACCATTTACCAGTCTAAGATCAGTGTAACCTAACCACAGATCAGAGAGATTACAGTAGTAACAAGAATAAAGCAGTATAAAACTGAATGTACACATAATGCAATATATAACTCATTTGTCATGGAAGATTATAATGTATAAAAAAAAAAAATAAATAGGGACATTGATACTTTACCAGAACATATTAGTCCCACGTTGCTAACACTGGTGCAATTATATTTGTGTGAAGATATTGAACAGAATGAAATCTGAGATTCGTTGCCTCTACACTGAATCTCTTCTGTCCACATCTGACCCTCTCCTTTGCCAAAAGCAGCTGCTCCCAGCACCTGTACAGGAGCCCCACAGTCCAGCTCTCTACACACAACCTCTGCATCCTGCTGGTCAAAGGCAGCATCACACACTGAAACCCACGTGTTTCCATCAAGAATCTCTAATGTCCCAGAACAGCGAGAACCTCCAACCAGCCTGACGCCTGTAAAGAAAGAATATAGAGCAGTGAACATTTTTAAAACAGAGATTAAATACAGTTTATGTTATAAAATGAAATTGTGCGCTTACCTGCGCAAAAGACTCCAGCATCTTTACTGTGATCACAGTCATAAGGCCATTCTGCTAACCCACAGTTCTTCAGTGTGGACTCAGATCCAGTACACATTGAATTTTTCATCCAGATTGGTCCTGATCCTGGTCCAAAATGAGCATCACCCAAAGCATCTACAGGTTCTCCACAGTCCAGTTCTCTACACACCACTGCAGCATCAGCAAAATCCCAACCTTGATCACACACTGTTCCCCACTGACCTCTATGAAGAACCTCCACTCTACCAGCACAGGGACTGTTACCACCAACCAACCTCACATTCATTCTGTCTGTCAATGTCAGAGAAAGAAAAAGAGAGGGAAGAGTGAATGAAGACTGAAAGTTTACTCTAAAATTAAATAATAATCTGCTCTGTTTAATTTTTTATTGAACTCATACCGGAACACAGCAATCCAATGTTGTTGTCATGAGAACAATTGTTTTTGATTGATGGTGATTTTGGACACAGATGAATCTGAGATTCATTTCCTCTACACTGAATCTCTTCTGTCCACATCTGACCCTCTCCTTTGCCAAAAGCAGCTGCTCCCAAAACCTGTACAGGAGCCCCACAGTCCAGCTCTCTACACACAACCTCTGCATCCTGCTGGTCAAAGGCAGCATCACACACTGAAACCCACGTCTTCTCATGAAGTATCTCTAATCTCCCAGAACAGCGAGAACCTCCAACAAGTCTGACTCCTGAAAAAACCAAACAAAAATTATTTTTAACATTAACATCATTATTATAAACTTCATATTACAAGGATTCTCAAAATCATGATTCTTAAGTCAACATTTTAAATAAAAAACTAAATAAATAAATAATTTAAATATAAGAATAAAAAATATCCAACATGTTGTGTAATACATGAGGAGAAATACATTTCCTGATCCACAGTTCTTCAGTGTCGACTCTGATCCAGTACACATGATGAGACTCATCCAGATTGGTCCTGATCCTGGTCCAAATTGAGCATCACGCAGAGCATCAACAGGTTCTCCACAGTCCAGTTCTCTACACACCACTGCAGCATCAGCCATATCCCACAAATAACCACACACTGTTCCCCACTGACCTCTATGAAGAACCTCCACTCTACCAGCACAGGGACTGTTACCACCAACCAATCTCACATTTACACTTTCTAAATATTGAGCAAAACAATGAGAAAGAGGAATGAAGGAATGAGAGAAAGAGAAAGACAGATTTTCACATTTATTAGCAGATATAGAGTTTATGACTGTTCAATGTGCTTGTGGAATATTTAGATGTATTTACAATGGTTATTATTATTATTATTATTATTATTCAGTGATCACGTGTAATTAAATTAAATCATTAAAATCTTATCGCACTCTCATTTGTTCACACGTTATTATCATGTTCACATGTGAAATTCATGTGATTTTTCCATAGATACATACAGTACATTTCACACAATGTGCTTGTTAATAAATATCTCTGCAACATAAGATGAATAAAGTTTAATTTTAAGTGAATTCAGAATATGCAAGACCATCATTTCTTGATAAATGTAATTTCATTACTTATGTACTTACCAGCTCTGATGAGATTTACAACTGAAGACAGTAAAATGAGTGTCAGACATCTCTCCATATTCTTCTGCTCTACTAATAGTTTGTTTATTCAGTACCAGCTTCTCCTCACTACTGATGAAACTGAAGTACAGGGGTCTTCTGAGCCCTTAATGAGAGAAAAAGATGTCAAACACCCTCCAATCACACTCACTATTACCTTATTAGACAGAACAGAGGAAACTATCAAAGAACTTCAGTGACGAATCAGAAGAGGTATTTCTGATTTTCTCCATATACATCAAAAACGTCAGTGATGATCAGGGAATCTTCGCCCCACCCATGAAGATGCTTCACAAAGGGGAGCCACACACACACACACACACACACACCAACCACACACACACACACACACACACACACACACACTATATTTAGAGAAGTAGTGACTGTAGTATTGACTTACAGGATACAGGAAACACTCCAGTTTATACACATCAAAGCCAAACACCTGCAGATACGAGATAGAAGACTGATAACTAACTGCGAAACAGCATATTTGCATGTTATTAAAACAGTAAACTAGACAGTTTAACTCATTTATTATTTTTTTTAAAATCCTGATTTATTAGTAAATAGACTCTTACCAAGACCACAGAATATGACCTAAAATTTACTAAACAAGTGGGAGGCAAAATAGACAAAATACAATATAAAATATAGCTGCAAGCAGCAATTAACGGGGTTCAAGCGGTTTAAGGCCTTTACACACATGCGTTAAAATGTATTCGTTTTATTTATCAAGCATGTAACCACCTAGATCATAGATGGAAAAGACAATTTACAGCAAATACTGGTAATTTACTATGGAAATATTGAATTCTACTTTAAAATTGTATGTTCCATGTGCTCACCTATTTTCGTGAGGTTTTGACTTTTCATTTAGGATTTATAGGCTTTTGAGTATATTTTGCCACTCTAATTTTCTAAATGACCCTGTAATAGCTTTCCAAAGGGTAAAGTTCCAAAATGTTTTGATAACTATTGACATGGAGAGTCCAGAAAGTTGTATTGAGTTTGAACAAAAAATCTAGGACTAGTTAGAAGTTTTTACATAATCGTGAATATTTAATGAACAATTTGATTGACAGCAGTGCTACTTGATGCAAAGTTGTTCATAATGAGGAGATCTGCATATGTATGATATGCATATTGTGTCTATGTGTGAAAGTCAGCGTGATTACTGATGCATAAAACACGTTAGCGTCACACGGTGTCGATTTCTTTCAGATTTCTCACAGATGTCTAGGGCCAAGAGTCAAACAAGCCCAACAAGTTTTGTGCCGATCAGCCTCCGTTAACCTTGTCTAATAGGTGGTCAAATTTCATTGGTCGATGGCGGCCATGTTTTTTGAGATATGCCAAAGTACGCCACATGCTCATATCTTTATCATACCAACTGTAACAGAGAGGCTAATCCTAGTTTACTGTACTGTTTCTTACATGTTGTCTGCATTCATTTGACTATTTTCTTTACGTCTCCGAGAGTGAGGTTGGAGGCAGGGCGCAGTTCCTGCAGCACATCGGGATCAGGACTACCCAGGAGGGGAATACAAGGCGGCCCGCCAGGTGGTGGCGGTCTCAGGACACAAGTGGATCGCAATCGACTTGTCCACCTGAGGGACCTCTGTGTATCCATGGACCGTCCCACCTTCCAGGGTAGTGAGAGTGGATGAGCGAGGAGGTCGGTTCCGGGCAGTAAAATTTGCCCTCCACAAATTCGTCGTGCACTTCCCGGAAGAAAGGTACCGGGGGGGGGGGGGGGGGGGGTGGGGGGTTGGTGGCTATGAGCGCCGCCCTGGCACACGAGACAACTTTTATGACAATCAGAAGTGCAGAGAAATCGACCACATCCAGGAACTACACAGCGTGGAAACACATCTTTAAAAAGACGCGTCCTGAATAGGACGTTCAATGCTCAATTGTGTATGTTGCTCTTTTACCAGAATCAAACTCTTTTAAAGAAAATAAACTCTTTCAGAAAATCAACTCTTTTATAAGAGAAGTGCTGTCGAAGCGCCACAGCGTGCAGAGAGAAGAAAGCTGCTGGAATGCGCCGTCAAAGTCAACAGGAAAGCTCTCTTGCAGAGTTGGTGAAGCAGTCGGCGCACACAGCTCGCTGAACACACAACCGTTCAGCTCCGAAGAAAAAATCTGTCGCCTGCTCCCTTTATACCCGTATGTCCATGGGCGGGGCATGCAAATTCTGTCTGCCACCTTGACATTGACTTTTTCTCAAGTTCAAGTGCAGAGATACGTGAGGCTCTCAGAAGAGAACCCCTGTGTCACTACAATCGACACAATGTCGAGTGAGTGACAGAAGGGGATCTTACTTTGGTCATATTGATTCAAACAGTTTTGAATGATGATGCAGAGAGCCCATCTCTGAATCTTGCGTAAGTTGTGTAGTGAATTGAACACCATAAAGATTGTTTTACATTTCTGGTGTCTTTTTAACAAACATATAAAACTAATCCTGTCCAAATAGGATTTAAATCTATCCCTTAGGCTTTCTTTTCATTCCCAACAAAAATCAAGAAGATCTAGTTTACGTATGCTTATTACCTTTCTTCATTAAGCAGATGCTTTTATACAAAGTAACTGACAAACAGAAGCTAATCTACCAAAGGAGAAATTAAGAAAAATGCTGTTAATTTAATCATTTATTTTTCTGATTTACAAGGACTGGCTAAATGGCAAAATATTTCAGTATTGAATGTTAATACTCTTTGTTATTCAAAGTTAAATATTGTCATGTGCCTTCCTCTGGTAGACAAAAAGTACAAAAGCCTATTTATGTCAAATTAAGGCATAAATTACAGCTGTAAAAATAGCTATTTCTTACCTTATAGCTCTGGAAAATTGATATGAAAATTGCCATGTTATCTCAGAATGTTATCTTGTCACTGTGTTTTACGTTTTGTTAAGTTTACATTTTTTACTCAAAAGATAGAGGCCAATTAGTACTTGTGGACCACACCCAAAAACATATTCGCTTATATAGATTTGACATAGAAATTCTTTGATAACTTTTTTCAGGATGGTCTGCAGATGAGGCATACCAAGTTTTGTGCAAATAGGACAAACAGACTAGGACAATTTCAAAAAAGTAGGTTTTTTAAAAAAATCTAAATGGTTAAAAGGTTTTCATGCAGAAACTGTCCCTATATATCTTGATGTCCCCTTTGACAGAGAAACTGCATGCAAAGTCAATTGGACCAACGATTCCATAGTTAGAAATATTTTTTAATTTGTAATTATAAAAGGGCCAACAAGAAGCAGAGGTGTTCCACTTTTTGTGTGTATTGAATGACCCCATACAGAAGTATAACTAATTTGTTGATAACATCTCAATCTGTTCAAAAGTTATAACCGTGGAAATAAATGTGGCCACACCCACTACGTTTTGACAAATTCCTTTTGTAACTTTTTACATTGGGACTCTGCTGAGTCTTTCGTCAATGGTTTGTTCCGATTGGGCTAACGGTCTACGACTAGTTTGAAAATGTAGGGTTTTTTTATTATTTTAGTTTTTTTTTAATCTCAAGAATTGAATGAACATTTTATTTCAAACCAATGTTACTTGAAGCAAAAATTGTTCAGAATGAGGAAATCTACAGTATGGTATGAATAAACAGTCTCTTTGTGAAAAATAGGGGTATATACAACTATTTGCATGCATGTAATACACCATAGCACCTCCTGGTGGCCAATTTCTTTCCAATTTTGCATAAACCTCTTGGGCCAAGAGATAAATAGGTGTACCAAATTGAGTTCCTATCGGACTAATTTTAAAAGCTGTTGAAATCTTGATGGCATCTTGGACAAATACAGTACAAAACTTCAAGTCGTTCGGACCAATGGTTTCAAAGTTAGAGCCATTTTTTATTATTATTAATATTATAGCGCCAGGGTTGCCAACCGTTCCGTATAATACGGAATCGTCCCGTATTTGACACATAAAAGTCTTGTTCCATATTGAACTGATACGGAACGCACTTTGTTCCGTATTTTTGAGAATCAATTCAGTGCAAATCCATGACAGACACATAGCTTCTAATATATGTCAGACAGACTAACGAAGACATTTGTAGGCTATGATATGGAGAGAAAAAAAAAACCAGACGGTGCGTGGTGCGGTAGATACTAATTTCTCCCCCTGTTTGTCTATGATCAGCCACGTAGCATTTTTAACATCTTGGAACATCAGCAGAAAATGCCCTTTTAATTGGTCGTTAGTTATTGTTGTGAGTCACGTATCGTAGCTACGATGACGACAAGTGACAACAGCGGGAAATGTAAAAATGACTACCTCCGAGCAGCCGGCGAAAAAGAAAAGAGCGCAAAAATATAGATTAGACTGGGAAAATGACTACCTGTGGCTGGAATGCGCGAGGGAGAACGAGTACAAGGCCAATTGTACCATATGCCGTCGGGATTTTTCTGTTTGTCACGGCGGAGTGTGTGATGTTAAGCAGCACGCATCAGGAGACAATCATAAGGAGCGAGAGGCTGCGGGCACAGGAGGGAGCGATGTCAAGGTTCCTTGTCCGTCAGACGTCTCCAGAGGCTGATATGGTAGGCTATGTAATCATGTGGATTTTTAAAACTCAAATATAGTTGATAAGAAAGTGATTAGGCTATATTAAAAGAGATAGTCAGCCTAACATAAGATAACATTCCATACATCTCCAGTCCCCAGTGTTCCCCCTTGTTGTGTTCCTGTCTCCCGCTCCCTCATGTGTCAATCATTTCTGATGGGTTTCTTAATAAGGTATCTGGAGGAGCGAGGAGGGAAATAATTATGGATTTAGATAGCTCAAGGTTTAAAAAAGGGTGGGGTCTTTGAAGGGGGTTCGAAGATTAGCAAAGTTTATTCAAATGACACTTGAATTTTTTTTTTTTTTTTTTTGACAATTTAAAAGGCTATTTCAATATAGGCTATCTATTTTTTTTTCTGTATGGCTTAAGCTAATACTTAGGTAGGCCTAACCTAAAATAGGACTATGTATATAACACACACACACACACACACACACACTTTTCCAGACATTCAGTCCAACAGTCCAACCACCAAATAGTTCATATCTAAGCCTACTCACAAAGCATAGGCTTACAAATAGTGAAATTGTATATCTCTTTCTTTAGGTCACTGCTGCTGAGCTAGCACATGTATATCATACAGTGAACCACAATTTGAGCTACAACAGTTCTGACTGTGGGCTTAAGCTCTGTCACCGAACACTGAGCGATTCTAATATTGTCAAGAAGATGTCCTGTGGGAGAACAAAAGCAGAGGCACTAGTCACAGAAGTCCTTGCCCCAAAGGCAGTACAGGAGGCGATCAACAAATTAAAAAGTGCTGAGAATCCACGTCCATTCTCTATTCAAACTGATGCATCTAACAAGGGCAATCGCAAGATGTTTCCCTTGGCTGTACAGTTTTTCACTGCAGAGAGCGGGGTCATGAACAAGTTGATAGATTTTGTTGAAAATCCAGATGAATCTGCTGAGGGAATAGTCTCTACAATTCGGAGCTCTCTTGAAAACCTGGGCCTGACTTTGGATCATGTGTCTGCACTCAGTGCAGGCAATGCAAATGTAAATTATGGAATCCACAATTCAGTATTCTCAAAATTGTTTCAACAGTGATCTCCTCAGAGGCAACTGCCATGCGCATATTGTCCATAACACCATAAAGTATGCCCTGGATCAGCTCTCAGTCGACATAGAAAATGTAGTTCTGAAGGTCTACAGTTTCTTTTCCATCTCTGCAAAAAGGAGATCAAATCAAATCAAATCACTTTATTTATTATGACGAGACATAAACCACTTTACAATACAACATATTTACACAAAACAATTTACATAACAAATGTACACATACTTACACAACAATTTACATAACAAATGTACACAATACACACAATGTAGAATACACATACACTAGATAAGGGTATAAATATATATATATACACTAATTGAATTGGGAGAATATATTGACAGAGTGATGATTAATAAAGTGCAGTGCTGATTGTTGATCGTGAGAGATCATGTGTTCAAAAGTCTTATTGCTTGTGGGAAGAAGCTGTCATGTAGTCGGGTGGTGCGGGTCCTGATGCTGCGATACCGCCTGCCTGATGGAAGCAGTGAAAGCAGCCCATGACTCGGGTGGCTGGAGTCTCTGATGATCCTCCGAGCTTTATTCACACACCGTCTGTTATATATATCCTGGAGGGAGAGAAGCTCACCTCCGATGATGTTTCTGGCAGTTCGTACCACTCTTTGCAGGTCTTTGCAGTTGTGGGCGGTGCTATTGCCGTACCAGGCGGTGATGCAGCCAGTCAGGATGCTCTCTACGGTGCTGGTGTAGAACCGTGTGAGGATGTGGTGGTTCATTCCAAACTTCCTTAGCCATCTCAGGAAGAAGAGGCGCTGTTGAGCCTTCTTCACAACGGCCTCAGTGTGGACGGACCATGTGAGTTCCTCAGTAATGTGTACACAGAGGAACTTGAAACAGCTGACTGTCTCCACCGGTGCTCCATTAATAGTGATGGGGCTGTGATCCCTGTCTTTCTTCCTGAAGTCCACCACAAGCTCCTTGGTTTTACTGACGTTGAGTGAGAGGTTGTGCTCCTGACACCAGCGTGTCAGAGTGTGCACCTCCTCTCTGTAGGCTGTTTCATCATTGTCAGTGATCAGACCTACCACCGTCGTATCATGTGTGTACAGGGAATACAGGAGTGGGCTGAGAACACAGCCCTGTGGTGCTCCAGTGTTGAGGGTCAGTGATGAGGAGATGTTGCTGCCCATTCTAACCACCTGACGTCTGCCTGACAGGAAATCCAGGATCCAGCTGCACAGCGAGCTGTTTAAGCCCAGAGCTCTGAGTTTCTCATCAAGCTTGGAGGGCACTATGGTGTTGAATGCTGAGCTGTAGTCTACAAACAGCATTCTCACATATGTGTTCCTTTTTTCCAGGTGGGAAAGAGCAGTGTGTATTGTAGATGCAATGGCATCATCAGTGGAGCGGTTGTTGCGGTAGGCAAACTGCAATGGGTCCAAAGAGGTGGGCAGCACAGAGCAGATGTGATCTCTGATCAACCTCTCAAAGCATTTGCTGATGATGGGGGTGAGGGCAACAGGACGCCAGTCATTTAAGCAGGTGATTTTTGATTGCTTCGGTACAGGCACAATGGTTGATGTTTTGAAGCATGTGGGGACTACAGACAGGGATAGGGACAAGTTGAAAATGTCCGTAAAAACACCAGCCAGTTGGTTCGCGCATGCTCTGATGACGCGGCCCGGAATGCCGTCTGGACCTGCGGCTTTACGAATGTTCACCCGTCGGAAGGATCAGGTTACATCCGCAACAGAGACGGAGAGTGAACCAGCCTCTGTAGTATCGGCCGCGAGTGCTCTCTCTGTGAGGGCGGTGTTGTTGTCCTCGAAACGAGTATAAAATGTATTAAGCTCATCCGGGAGAGAGGCAACGGTGTTCATGCTGGAGTTTTTATTCCGTTTATAGTCCGTGATGATGTTAATTCCCTGCCACATACTTCTGGAGTCAGTGGTGTTGAACTGTTCTTCAATTTTGTGCCTGTACTGGCGTTTGGCTGCACGGATGGAGTTACGGAGGGCATAACTGGCTTGTTTACGCTCCTCTGCATTCACTGAATTAAAAGCGGTGGTCCACGCAGTAAGTGCCACGCGAACATCGCCGTTAACCCATGGTTTCTGGTTGGGGTAGATCCGTATATTTTTTGTCGGAACAACGTCCTCTACGCACTTCCTGATGAAACACGTTACGCTATCAGCGTAAACCTCGATGTCGTCATCGGAGGCAGACCGGAACATCTCCCAGTCCGCGTGATCAAAACAGTCCTGTAGCGCAGAGTCTGATTGTTCCGACCAGCACTGGATCATTCTAATGGTGGGTGATTCCTGTTTCAGTTTCTGCCTGTAAGCGGGCAGAAGCAGAACAGAAGAGTGGTCGGATTTGCCAAATGGTGGGCGGGGGAGGGATTTGTAGCCATCCCAGAAAGGAGAATAGCAATGATCCAAAACCCGGTCCCCTCGTGTGTTAAAGCTGATGTGTTGGTGGTATTTTGGTGCTATTGTTTTAAAATTGGCTTTGTTGAAGTCCCCGGCAACAATGAACGCGGCCTCAGGGTGCGCGGTTTCCTGCTGACTTATACTCCCATACAGTTCCCTGAGAGCCCGGTCTGTGTCGGCTTGTGGGGGGATGTACACAGCTGTGATAATGACCGCTGTGAATTCCCTTGGTAGCCAGAATGGTCGACACAGAAGCATGAGAAATTCCAGATCAGGAGAGCAGAAAGACCTGATAAAATGTACATTCCTCTGATCACACCATGATTTGTTGATCATAAAACATACACCACCACCTCTGCTTTTACCTGAGAGGTCTTTCGCTCTGTGCGCTCGGTGCATGGAGAAACCCGTGGGTTCGATGGCCGAGTCTGGAATCTCCGCGGACAACCAGGTTTCCGTAAGACAGATAACGCAGCAATCTCTCGTCTCTCGTTGGAAGGAGATCCGCGCTCTCAGCTCGCAGAGCTTGTTGTCCAGAGACTGAACATTTGCCAGTAGTATACTGGGTAGCGGGGGGCGATTTGCACGACGTCTTACTCTGATGAGAACGCCGGCTCTTTTTCCCCTTTTCCGTCTGCGTTTCCGCGGCCGGGCAGCCCAGACAAAGGGATCCGCTGGCGTGTTTGTAAACCACGGGTCGGCGTTGAGGAATGTGAAGTCCGGTTTTCGGTGTGTGATTGCCGAACCAATGTCCAAAAGCGTTTGTCTGTCGTACACAATAAGGCAGACAACATCCAAGACAAAAAAACACAAAACTGTAAACAAAACAAACAATAAACTGCAGTGTTTTGATGGAGCCCGCGATGCAGCAGCCATACTCGGCACCATCTTGGGTCAGAGAGAGTCCTTGAAGGAGTTTTGTGCCTTTTGTGATGTCGAGTTCCATGAAGTCATGCGCCATGTGGTGACCAGATGGCTGTCACTCAACCCTGCAATCAGTCGCCTGCTCCAGAACTGGACTGCTCTCAAGTTCTGTTTCATTAGCATGGGTGTTGACTGTCCAAGGCAACTGCAAACATTGCTGAAATTAACAAGCAATGCTGCTGGCGTTGAGGACGACGAGCCCGATCTTGTGGAGGTGTATCTCCTCTTTTGTAACAACATCCTGACCCTCTTTGAAGAAGTGGTCAAAAAGCTGGAAAGGAATGACACCACATCAGCTGACCTCTATGCCATCATGTACTCTTTTCTGACAAAACTATCTCAGAGAAGAGATGATGGGTTCTATGGCTACCTAACTAAACAAAAGCTTCAGTGTCTTTCTCCATCTGATGCTGATGTTGCCAGACAGGAGTTTACAGCCTTCTTAAACACTGCCATTACGTACCTACAAAAATGGTTCAATTTTTCAGAAGACAACTGGCTTTTCCATCTACAGCCCCTCTCTCTGACATCTGGGAGGATCTCTTATGATGGCATGGAGAAGATCATTGAGCAGCTTCACCTGGTTAGCAGGCAAAACATCTCCATGGATATGCTTTATGATGAGTGTGTTACTGCCAACATTCTAAAGCATCTCACAGAGCATGATGACTGGGTGTCCAAGGGAACAGCAGAGAAGTGGATGGCAGTTCTACAGGCAGCTGATCTCCCAAACATCCTTGCTGTGGTGTCCTTTGTCCTCAGCATCCCATCTTCCACTGGGTATGTGGAGAGGGTGTTCTCGGCAATGAAAAATAAATGGTCAGATGTACGAAACAAATGTTCAGTTGGACTAATAAAAAGTGAGCTGATCATCACTCTGAATTATGAGATGTCTTGTACAGAGTTCTATAGTGCAGCTCTACAGGACAAACAACTACTCGCTGCTGCAAGAAATAAAAAAAAAAAAGTACACATGGAAAAAATAGCTGCACAATGTGCTTAGTCTGGAGGTTTATTTGTTTCTGTGAGATTTTCCATGTGCATACATACAGGTGTTGTATTGCTTGAATGCAGTATTTGAGTGCAATATTTTATATTTTCTTTATAATCTGTTTTTTGAATGTATTATTGTTTTGCACAGGATGTTATGTTGTATTTGTTTAAGTTAAAAATAAAACATTTTATAAACTAAACAAATCCATGGTTCATTGTTGGCAAAATGATCATGATTGCCTTTATATATCTATGTGGTTCAGTCTTGTATATTGATTTGTCCTACTTTGCTATTCTATAAATATATAGGCCTATTAAGTTGTATTATAATATGCTATAATGTATAGCATATTATAATAGAAGTCATCATTTCAGGGGTTATTTTTAAAAATTTTCTTCTGTGGGGGCATGTCACGCCCCCCCCCCCCCCCCATTTTCCATTTCAGAAAGTTGGCAACCCTAAGCGCCACCAAGAGGCAAAGGTGTGCAAACAACATTGTGTGATCTCACCATAATTCCATACATATTTTTCCCAAATTTGATGATAATACCTTAACCTGCTCAAAACATAACCGTTTTAGTAAAATGGACACGCACACTACAAATCATTCTGCACTGTTTCCGATCGGGCAAACGGCCTAGGACAAGTTCGTTTTGCATTTTTTTTTTTTTCAAACGATCCAAAATCGCAGGAAAATGAAGGTGCGGAGCAAAATTCTGTCAAGGATTAAAACACTTCAGCATGACGCAAGGACTCATAGGGGAAAAAAATTGTTTCTAGCCTTTATGGTTCAAGATCCAAAATTATATTTATGATTGTTTTGTTCGCAATAGCACCACCTAGTCTCTGAAGGATGTGTGTCTGTACACCTGAGTAGTGGGGGGGATTTGGAACCATCCTGCCAAGTTTGGAATCTGTGGAGCCAGAAATCTGACAAAACAATTTGAATTCGAATTGTGTAAATTTTAATTATAGACTTTTGAATTTGAATTGATTGAATTTGTGTGATTTTGCCAAATGTAATATTTCGTTGTATTTTAAATAGGTTTGAATTTGAAATTTTCAAATTCTGGAGAAAGGAAATCAAAACAGTGTCATTGACTTCAAGCTTTGCAATCGCACCCACACGTTCTGTTGGAAAAGTATCTCTATAAAGTTTAAAACGTTCATATGTTGGTGAGAGACCCAGAGAGCCAACTGATTTATTATTATTATTATTATTATTATTATTATTATTATTTTTAACAAAGATGTTCCCGACCCCTGGCTTAGACAAATGTCTCATGTGCTAAAAATGTGCTAACGTGCTAACCATAAAAATATAAATCATAAAAGTTTAAGAATTATTTCATGGTCAGAATGGCGACCTTTTGAATCACGCTTGCGCTAGATAATTATTGCACCTTGACCTGTAATTGGCCAAAATGCTCCGTTCGACTTTTCCGAGACCTACTCTTCCCTGCGGAAAACGGAAGCTTGATCTCTGACCCACTTTCTGTAGATCTGAATTTCTGCGGTTTGAATTTTAGAATATTGAATTTGGTGTTCTGAATTTCTTCTTCATCTTGAAAATTTGAAGCTGTATTTTTTTAAAACTGAATATTTACAGTGTAAGAATTCAGAACCAAAAATGTACTGTTTGAAAATACATATTTATAAAATTGTGCCATTAAAAAAAAAAAAATTCAACTTGGTTAAATATGAAATGTCCAGGATTGGAGTTTAAAAATTTCAAATTCAAACCTATTTAAAATACAACGTAATATTACATTTGGCAAAATCACACTTATAATTGCAATTCAAAAGTCTATCATTCAAATTTTCACAATTCGAATTCAAATTATTTCTGGCTCCATAGGAATCTGTACGATTCAAATGAGATCTGTCTTCTGACGCCCAGACACTTTTAAGGCAGAATTTTTTTTTATATAATAATAAGAAAAATAATATGAAAATCTGAACAAATACAATAAGGTTCCTGCACCCATTCTTCAAATAAATTTATATTTGGAGTGGTGGTGGTGTAGTGGTCTAAAGCACATAACTGGTAATCAGAAGGTTGCTGGTTTGATCCCCACAGCCACCACCATTGTGTCATTGAGCAAGGCACTTAACTCCAGGTTGCTCCGGGGGATTGTCCCTGTAATAAGTGCTCTGTAAATTGCTTTGGATAAAAGCGTCTGCCAAATGCATAAATGTAAATACGCATTCATATACTCATTAAAGACTTAAAATAATGTCTTATCCTGTGGCTCTCTCTGGTGGACAAAAAATAGTATTGCAGCTTTCATAAGTCAGATAAATGGCTGATAATTAAAAATTTGCTTTCATCATAAATCAATGAAATTTTTTATGATTCCTCAGAATGTCCTGTTTTCCATGTTTACATAGTTTTGTGAAATTTGACATTTGTGCCCACAAGATACAGGAATATTAGTCATAATGGGCCACACTTGTCAAATATATCGGATTGTATCTTCTAGACAATAAAATTATAACTTTTTGCAGGCATTGTCTAGTGCTGACCTGGGCCAAGTTTGGTGAAGATCTGATTAACACCCTAGCAGGAGTTAGAAAAAGTAGGATTCTCAGTAAATTAGAATGGCAGAAACATTTTATAAAATGAAGTGAAACTGAGACATACATTTTTAGGACTTGATGCAAGGATTTAGAGATAAAAAACATTTAGATTTTAATGTGTTTGGATGACAAGTAATTCGCAAAAACGTAAATGCTTTTGTTATAATGCCACCTTGAGGCCGATTCTCACAAAACTTGGTACACAGCCTCATTTTGACACTGTGGATGAATATCTCAAGATTTGTAATGCCCAGCCTTTCAGATTTGATGAAGCTGCTGAAATCGGATTGGCTGCTGGCAGCCATGTTTTTAAAGATATGTGACTGTGCTCATAAACATTGATGGTACCTTGGTCAAAGACAGAGCATGCAAATTTCAAGTGGATCGGACCTACGGTTCCATAGTTTGAGCCATTTTTAGTTTTTTAATTATTATAGTGCCACCAAGAGGCAAAGGTGTGCAATATTTTTGTGTGACCTCAGCATGAGCCTATACACATCCTAACTAAATGTGGTGATAATACCTCAATCCGTTCAGAAGTTATAACCATTTTAGTAAAATGGGCATGTCCACTATGAACGTATTGGCATACCATTTGATGATAAATCAAAATTTCAACATTCCTTTGATACATTTTCATACTGGGACTCTGCTGAATCATTCTGCACTGGTTTGGTTCCGATCGGACAAACGAGTTCATTTAGAATTTTTTTCAAACAATCCAAAATAGTGGGAAAACAATGTGGCATAGCAAAATTCTACCAGGGGTAAAAACTCTTTGGCATGATGCAAGGAATCAGAGGAAAAAAGAATCAAGATCAGTGCATCGGACCCCTGGTGATCACCTGCACAGCTTCCATACCTGGTATTAGGCTCCGCGCCCCTCCAAAAGCTGATGGTCCAGGAGCATGGGAAGCCGGCCACCGGCGCCCGGGCACCGGCCGGACCACGCAGCACACCAGGCCCATACAGGTCCGGGAGCTGCACAGCCCAACCAACGACTAAACCTGAACATCCAACCCCCAGGCACCTGCCACCAGTTCAGCAGGAAGACTATCCCGTCAACAAGGGTTATATGCCATAATCATAGAATTTCCCGTCTTGTCTGCCCTTAAATGTCTGATCAGGACCCCGGAATGAAGAAATTTACATTTACATTTACATTTACATTTATGCATTTGGCAGATGCTTTTATCCAAAGCGACTTGGTGGCCCGCTCAGCATCGGGTGTCCACCACTTGACCAGGACAGAGCAACCCCAGCCTTGCGTCCGACCCAAGCCCAGGCATCGAGGTGTATCCAATTCCATCAGGTGAAAACTTAACCAGTCTTCAAGGTTTAGTTTGGAAAATTGTTCAGTGAAGACATACACCGCCTTCAAGGGTATAAAGCAGTAAGCAATCAAAGGAACCCGTCTTAGTCAGGCCCGCGGAGTAACGAGTCCTGCAGGCAGGAACACGAAGCCCGTAAGCCCAACCACGTCAGGTCGTTAGCTCCAGGACAGATCATCAATCTTAATAGACAGAATGGCCCATTTGCTGAAACCCTCTAACCAACAGTTGCCTTCTCCTAACCCTGTTTGCCAGCTACAGTTGGGGGTTGAAGATAATTAAACAACCCATTTCCTGCATCCTGATTCTGACTCGCCAACTATCTGTTCGCTCAACTGCCATCCAATACCTTCCATCTGCGGGTGGCCACCACACACCGCCCCTATTGTCACACCATCCATTAACCCACACCTCACTCTGCCCTTAGTGTGTGTTACCCAAGTGACCGCGCTGACCCCACTCACTCCTGGTTAGTCTTTCGCCCCTATACCCAGGTCGGACAACTGATTTGCACATCAGGACCGCTGCAGAGCTCCTCCAGAGTTTCCTCTGGCTTCGTCCTGCCCAGGCATAGTTCACCATCTTTTGGGTACCATCGCACGCACTCTTGCTCCACCTCCCCAATGCTGCGGGTGAGACGGGCCGGTGGTGCGCCAGCCTTCACCTTCATTACACCGTGGGGGCTCTCTGCCGCCCTCTGACTCATGCGTATGTTAGACTCTTTGGTCTGTGTTACAAGATGGGTCGGGTGGGTGGCCGGCATTGCCGCGGACCCCGTGCGCCCTCGAGACGTGGGCCAGTCCCCTCCCTGGCGGCACGGCGCAGCCGCGTCCCTCCGCCCCCAGTCTCTTCCAAGCCAACCTGGAGCCGGTCGTGGCACACCGCCACAGAGGAAGTGCGCCCGGTGTCGGCCGAGCCCGAGCTGGACGGTGGTCCCCTGACTGGGCCGACCATGACTGCTGAGTTGAATCCTCCCGGCGGAACGTGCGGACCCCACCCGTTTACCTCTCAACGGTTTCACGCCCTCTTGAACTCTCTCTTCAAAGTTCTTTTCAACTTTCTCTTACGGCCCTTGTCGACTATCGGTTTCGTGCTGTTATTTAGCCTTAGATGGAGTTTACCACCCACTTTCGACTGTATTCACAAACAACCCAACACTGAGAAGACCGTACCCCTGCGGGGCGGGGGCCGTTACCAGGCTCACACTGTCCATGGGCTAAGCCTCCATCAGAGAACATAGGCCCCCGGCCTGCGCCGGGAGATGGCGGTCTTCCGTACGCCGGGGATTCGGCGCTGGGCTCTTCCATCTTCGCTCGCCATTACTGAGGGAATCCTGGTTAGTTTCTTTTCCTCCGCTTAGTAATATGCTTAAATTCAGAGGGTTGTCTCGTCTAAAATTAGGTCATAAGCAGAGCCGTGGTGGCGGCCGCCCTCAAGAGTGACTGGCCTGGGGCGGCCATGCCAAAGACTGGACAAGAGTGGGGGATGAGACAACGCAGAGCGGCCGTAGTTGCACCTGAGGTCGCTCAACCCTCATCCTCACCGGCCGCCCACTGCGCGCCGTGAGAATGGGTGACCTCACTCAGAGGGGATGAACGAAATTATACAAACTAAATATATGAGCATATCCTAAAATAAATGTAAGACAATGTTTCCTGGACAAATGGATCTGGATCAACCGTAGACAGAATGTCGATAAATTACATGAGTCTATAAGCATTTATAGGCCAACCTTTTTTTTTTTTATCAAACACGAAATCTGTTCATGAACAAACTGAACTTATTTGTGCACACACAAAAAATTATTATCATTGTTCTTATATTATAATAATTATTATAGCAATAGGATAATAATGACTTCTTAAATATTCTGAAATGGTAATACAATCAGAATAAATCTGGATGTAAAGAATTACATTTATTCAATGAAAATAATATTTTAACGACTGAAAATACATGAATAGTATTTTATTATCAATTGATATCAAATAAATTGATAATAAAAATGTATGAATATATACACAATTCACAAAGATACTTGCGTTATTTTAAATATATAGACTAGAGGTCTACTGTCTATATGTACAATATATATATATATATATATATATATATATATATATATATATATATATATATATATATATATATACACACACACACACAGGGGATATATGCTGCACACATACATTCAAAATTATTGTAGGACAACAATTTAGCCTCTGCGCCATCTGCTGGGAGAAAAGAGAATCACAGCCTTGAACGGCACAAATAAACATGCGAAGCGGCCGTCAATTCGCGGAATTAAACGCAAAATACATTTAAACTTGCTTTTCCTGGTGGGATTTTTTACATTTATTCGCACTGAGCGATAAAACTCAAATATCAAAGAAGAGTCAAGAAAGTAGGGACCTGGAATTTGATCGAGTGCAAAGATGTATTTTTTCTAAAAGCACAACGGTCGGATGACCGCATGATCAGCCCTTCTAGTGTTAAGAAAATACACAACTAACAACAATTTCAAGTGTGTACAGATTCTGCTCTCACAGACAGACTTCTGAATGTGCATGTCAGGAAACAACCAAGTTTGTAAGTTTTTGGTAAATATTCTAAATTTGGCCACAAGATAGAAATGTTGAAAAGTGTGATCAAGTTGAAGCCGCTAAATATCTTTAATTAAGTAATTTCTGTGTCCTCTCTTTCCATTTTTGTAGAGGCCTGGTGGTGTAATGCATAAATCTGGAACCGCAATGATGGAAATAGTGATGTGTTGTCTGTGCCCTGCACCATCAAAAACAAAAAAAAAAATGTCAAAATCAACATTCAGAAATGTCTGTGATTCCATGTACAAGTGACTTCTAGAAGATATCTCAAGATTTTCAGCATCTTCACTGCACAGATCCTCGTTCTATAATCATGAAACTATTAAAACATTCATTTATAAGCAGTATGTTTATTGGTTTAAAGTGAAGAGGAAAGAGAAATTAACATTTTGAAAGCAAGACATTTTTCTGTCTGTCAAAAGAAAATCAGCTAAATACAATTGATAATTTTGAACACATTAAATGTAATATAAAATATTGCTGGATTGCAGTTGAAACTTGTATATAAGATCACTTAAACTCATTGCATTTCCAAAAGCTGTAAAAAGATTTGAGGTTGTGTGTGATTCGTGAGTTAAACAGTCCCTCCATGTTTGCCTGGCACATTCCCCACATCATCATAGTCTGTTATTAGAGAACAAGAACAAATTCCTGTCAATACATCACTAAAAGCAACATAATAAACAGACCAATATTTGCAATCAATTTAAAATAGCTTTTCTGATTACAGAAATGGATCGTATAAAATGATAACAAAAAAATAATATATATTCATGTTTACAATAACCTACCAAACAGGTTTCTCACATCTTCACTGACATTCCTCACATCATCATACTCCTCCTGAACTCCCTCTGAAACAAAATGTGTCTTTTATTATGAAAATGAACAAAATCTCACATTGCACTTTGTAATACACTAATAAGAACATCATCACAAATAAAATACTTTACATGCAGATATTTTCTATAATGTACTATATACTACCATACTTTATTTAGCTGCTATAATTTTGATAATAAATCACTGCACCCAGCTTCAGTCTAGACGGGTATCATTTCATACAATGTTTAATATAGTCTGAATACAAATCTAAAAACACACCTGTTTTATTATTGGAGAACTGTCGAATGATCACAACATCGTCATAGATTTCTGGTATGTCATCTACAAAAAATACAGAAATAGATTAATTTATGTAAAAAATATATATTATTTTGAAATGGCCATACATTAATGATACCGTCATAAATATTGTTAAAAATAATTTAATGATATAAACAAACCTGTGGCACAATGTCTCAGTCCAGCAGTGATTGCATCATCGTAGGTCTCTGGGGTGTCTTGTTGCTCTTCTAAATGAGTTCAAAGGAAAGAGGAAATATACAGACACTACTTTTAAAGCTTTTCAAAGTTCATGTTGTTTAATTAACTGTAAGTGAAATCCCTGAGATCAGTTTACAAAGGCACTGACCTTTTGGGACATTAGTGGTGATGACATCATCATAGTGTTCAGATGAGTCTCCTACTGCAGATTTAGCTACAATCAAACAAACAAACAATCTCTCAGGTCAAACTTCATTTGACATATTAGATATACAGAATTTTATATATCATACATGTACGCGCAGCGTAGTTCTAGTGGGAAGACTAGCAGCTGTACATCATCGCACCATTAGCTGGGTAATTCCTAGCAATCACATGTAAACCATTGCTTTACAATCTGTTCACAATCTATCACATTGCTGTTTCAGTGTGCTAACATGGCAATCTTCAACAGCTACCATGTCCGATGACGACAACTTAGTTTCGCTCCATGATGAGTCAATGCCCGCCCAGGACATAGATTTCATCCCATGCTCCTTTCCTCGGCGCAGTGAGTGTCTGCATACACAAGAGCTTCAATGGGATCACTGCCCACTCAGAAGAATCTTAGAAATGCTAGCCGACAAAGGCAATCTAGGTCTCAGGTGAATCAGCTAGCTCTCGACATCTTGGGAACCGCAGCTTCTCTCCCTCACGATGCAGCCATGTCTTCTCAACTCTCTGCCCCCCGATTCAAAAACTGTGGGGCGTAAGCACTCTGCTAAATCTGGATCCCCAGTCATCTCACTGTCACATCGGAGACTTCCTTTAGGCGAAGCCTCAACATCTACATCAATCGGAATTCTCGACCCAGTGCTACAAGCCGTGAGATCAATCGCAGAGTCAGTTAAAAATATAGATTCCAGACTTTCACTCCTCGAATATTCGCATCTTTCCTCTTTTAGCTAGCCCTCCCCTCATTCGCGCTGCTCCCGACTTCTCCTTGGCAAGTTCCTTCCCCACTCACATGTCAGGTAGGAGTTTCGTTTCACCAGCTGCAGTGAAGTTCTCGTCAGTGCTCAGAGCTCAAATCATCAAAGGTAAAGACATACAGGTGCTGGTCATATAATTAGAATATCATCAAAAAGTTGATTTATTTCAGTAATTCCATTCAAAAAGTGAAACTTGTATAATGTATACATTCATTCCACACAGACTGATATATTTCAAGTGTTCATTCCTTTTAATTTTGATGATTATAACTGACAACTAATGAAAACCCCAAAATCAGTATCTCAGAAAATTAGAATATTGTGAAAAGGTTCAATATTGAAGACACCTGGTGCCACACTCTAATCAGCTAATTAACACAAAACACCTGCAAAGGCCTTTAAATGGTCTCTCAGTCTAGTTCTGTAGGCTACACAATCATGGGGAAGACTGCTGACTTGACAGCTGTCCAAAAGATGACCATTGACATCTTGCACAAGGAGGGCAAGACACAAAAGGTCATTGCTAAAGAGGTTGGCTGTTCACAGAGCTCTGTGTCCAAGCACATTAATAAAGAGGCGAAGGGAAGAAAAAGATGTGGTAGAAAAAAGTGTACAAGCAATAGGGATAACTGCACCCTGGAGAGGATTGTGAAACAAAACCCATTCAAAAATGTGGGGGAGATTCACAAAGAGTGGACTGCAGCTGGAGTCAGTGCTTCAAGAACCACCACGCACAGACGTATGCAAGACATGGGTTTCAGCTGTCGCAGTCCTTGTGTCAAGCCACTCTTGAACAAGACACAGCATCAGAGGCGTCTCGCCTGGGTTAAAGACAGAGAGGACTGGACTGCTGCTGAGTGGTCCAAAGTTATGTTCTCTGATGAAAGTAAATTTTGCATTTCCTTTGGAAATCAAGGTCCCAGAGTCTGGAGGAAGAGAGGAGAGGCACAGAATCCACGTTGCTTGAAGTCCAGTGTAACGTTTCCACAGTCAGTGATGGTTTGGGGTGCCATGTCATCTGCTGGTGTTGGTCCACTGTGTTTTCTGAGGTCCAAGGTCAACGCAGCCGTCTACTAGGAAGTTTTAGAGCACTTCATGCAACCTGCTGCTGACCAATTTTATGGAGATGAAGATTTCATTTTCCAACAGGACTTGGCACCTGCACACAGTGCCAAAGCTACCAGTACCTGGTTTAAGGACCATGTTCTTAATTGGCCAGCAAACTCGCCTGACCTTAACCCTATAGAAAATCTATGGGGTATTGTGAAGAGGAAAATGCGATACGCCAGACCCAACAATTCAGAAGAGCTGAAGGCCACTATCAGAGCAACCTGGGCTCTCATAACACCTGAGCAGAGCCACAGACTGATCAACTCTATGCCACGCCGCATTGCTGCAGTAATTCAGGCAAAAGGAGCCCCAACTAAGTATTGAGTGCTGTACATGCTCATACTTTTCATGTTCATACTTTTCAGTTGGCCAAGATTTCTAAATTTTTATTTTTTTTGTATTGGTCTTAAATAATATTCTAATTTTCGGAGATACTGAATTTGGGATTTTCATTAGTTGTCAGTTTTAATCATCACAATTAAATTAAATAAACATTTGAAATATATCAGTCTGTGTGTAATGAATGAATATAATATCCAAGTTTCACTTTTTGAATGGAATTACTGAAATAAATAAACTTTTTGATGATATTCTAATTATATGACCAGCACCTGTAAATTTAGCATCTCTTTTGCTCCCCTCCCTCGCATGCAATCGTCAAATTGTGGATTGCGGGGATGTGTCAGTGTCAAGTCTTCAGATTCCAGACTGTTGCGAAACCTCCCCTTTCACAAATTCGTCATCGCTTTTAGTGTTTATAGAGACATTCTCTGCCATGCCTTCCCGAGCGCAGAGAAGAACTAGACTTTTACCTCGTGTTAATCACCGATTTCAATCAGCAATATGGCATCACACTCTTCTACGAATATCATAAATAATTTTCAGCTAAATCAGCCATGTATATCTCCCAGTTTAATAAAATAATTAACTGTTCAGTCTCCGACACTGAGTTGCTCATCAGACATTTCGGGGTTGCACTGAGAGCTCACCTGCGCCATATGCAGCTCTCATGGACATTCGTTCACAATGTGCCCTAAAACTGTTTCCACTTCCTCATTACTCAAGGTAGAGCCAAGAGCCCAATCACAAAGGCATCTCAATGGCTGGGGTCGCGCCATTGACTATGTTTACGGCAGTCCTATTTGTAGCAATTTCAATAAATCTGTGTGTGCTTTTTCTCATATTTGTAGCTTCTGCAAGGACCCGCATCCGAAATCCCCGCTGCACCCAAACCCCCCCCCCCCCCCCCCACCCCCTAAAAAAAAGTAGTCAACTGGCTTTTTCAAGCAAATTCTAACCCACCATCCCTCTACCCCAGTCAAAGTTCTGATTCTCTCACATTACCTTTCTACTCATCCTGACCCTATTTTCGATGATTTTCTCCTAAGCGGTTTGACACAGTGATTTCAGGTCGGCATTCAGGCCCCCATCACACACGCATGTATTAAAAAATCTCCAGTCAGCATCTGCAGAACCTGCCGTTGTGTCTGAATTACCAGCAAAATTACTAAGTAAAGGATATCTTATAGGCCCTTTCAGGTCTCCTCACTTCTGTTCTTTCAGCATAAATCCTATTGGCTTCTCCCCTCACAAATATTCAGGCTAGAAAAGGTTGATTTTCGACATGTCCGCTCCATGATCAGGTCACGTGGCAAGCATGAACGACATGATTCCCCTACAGCCGTTCTCTTTCTTCTATGCCTCAGTCGATCATGCCATTAATTAATCACCAAGACTGGGCATGGTGCCTTCTTTGCTAAAGCAGATATCACAGACGCCTTCTAAAAATATGCCCATCCACCCCGCCGAATGGCCCCTTTTCGGCATCAAATGGCAGTCAAAATATTACTTTGCCGTCTGACTCACTTTTGGGTGCAGAAGTAGCCCTCACATTTTTAACTCAAGGAAGGCCTATGCTGGATCCTTCTCAATTATTTTAAACCCCATTGTACTACACCTGCTCAATGACTTCCTGCTTATCAATCACCCTGCTGCACACACCCCCATTTTGGACGTCCTAACAGAGCTTTTTCACAAGGTGGGTGTTCCCCTCTCAAGTGAAAAAACTAAAGGCCCCACCACGTCTCTCGAATTTCTCGGCATCATGCTTGATTCGCTAAACATGCAAGCTTCCCTGCCTAAGATAAACTCAACAGGATCAGATCTATTTGCACATCGTTCCTCCAGTCAGTTTCGGTCTCAAAACACGATCTCCTGTCCCTATTAGGCCACCTCAATTTTGCCATGCTCATCATTACTCAAGGCCGCTCCTTCATTTCCCGCCTCCTCGCACTAGCCCATTCCGTAGACAACCTCTCCGACATCATATCAATCGATGACGGCTGCCGCTCGGACCTCTTCTTCTTGTCACAGCTCTTAAATCACCGGAACGTCATTTATTTTTTTCACAATGAAAAACCAGAATCACTGGACGACATGTCCTTCTTTACGGACACAGCTCCCTCTGCAGGATTCGGGGGTTATTTTCTAGGATCATGCTTCGCAGGAAAATAGCCAAACAAATTTCTCAATATAGCTTCCAACACCCCCTCATCCGCTCTCTTTGAAATTTATCCCATCGTCATGTCTAGCGTCATATGGGGTTCACTCTGGGCACGCAAATGCGTCAGTTTTTTGCAACAATTCTCCAGTCATCACCATAATCAATAAAGGCCGTTCCTCCTCCAACCTCATCATGTCCCTTATTTAGACGCCTGACGTGGCAGAGCATTTCTTACAATTTCATTATCTCAGCCAGACACATTCCCAGGTTTTTTAATGTAATCGCTGACTCCCTCTCTGGTTTTCGCTTCCAGGAGTTCCACAGACTATGCCCCTCTGCCAACATAAATCCTATTACCTGCCTACCCCTCTCAGACCCCCTGCTGGATTAAGCCCCTCTCTTCTAACCCATCTTAACTCTGCCACAACTCTCATGCAGAAAGTACTTGCCCAGTCCACAGTTATTTCCAACAACTCCGCCTGAGCCCACTTTTCCTCCTCCTGCCAATCACACAGCACTAGGGCTGGGACGATGCGTCGAAGTCATCGATGACGTCGACGCAAAAAATACTTAGACGCAAAATATTCACGTCGATTCGTCAGACCCAAAACAAAGATGGCGGTGCCGGAGAGTATTAACAACTCGAGTGGTTCCTCAGACTATCAGAAGTGCAAGGCGGCACACACTCATGCCTCTAAAGTATGGGAATTCTTTAATTTAAAAGGAAACAATTCCGTGATATGTCGTCTTTCCAAAATGGAGATGGCCTTCCATTCTAGCACCACGGCAATGCACCAGCACCTGAAGAGGCGCCACCCGGGAGCAGCTGCAGATGACAGAGCACCATAAGTTTTTTTTCCACTCCCCACTTTGCACTCGATGTTGGAATAGGCTATAATACGTTGTCGACACCTAAAGTTTTCGTTTATAGCTATTAATAATGCGCTTATAGCTATGAATGTCGTGAAAAATACATAGAGGACACTGACAACGCGCTGACAGACAGGACCAAGCAGGTAACATTTAATAAAGTCTCATCTTTCAAATTTGGTCAGTCAAAGAAAATTAAACCATAAATAGACCTACTATTTTGTGGCTCTTTAATGTGTCGTGACAGATTGCCTCAGTTAAAGCTGCTCGTGAACCGATCATCTTTTTCTTGGTTAATTTATAGCATCAAATAGGCTAAACATGAATGTAGTGTAACGCTCTTGATCAAAAGGGGTCGGATAGCTTGCCTAAATGGTTGTAGTCAGGTGTAAGTAAAGACACACAAGACGTAACTGATATTCCACCATGGTGATTTATTATCAGCTGTCGTCGGTCCCACGTACACATGGGCAGTTTGCAAAACACACAGCTAACAACAACTGCGTTACTGGTTAGAAATAAAAACAGAATAAGAGCAACAGAAACACAAAACGGGCTTACATGCATACATGCGATGTTCACAGCTCGCTCTTCCCATATCAACTGCCCACTCTGAGCAAGGGAGTAACAGAGTACGTTCCATCTTAAAGGCGCAGTACCTAATTCTACTTGTTACAGTAGCCTACATCAGAAGGACTGATGTTTTAACCGCGGAAAGACGTCAGTACAGTCGCCTACAATCCATTATTCAAATTATAATCCACCGACGTTAATCTTCTCTCTCCTGACTACTTTGTTGGACAAAAATGGCGTATTATGATTGATTGATCAGATCGCCTGTCAATCAAACTCCCGGCGTTTTTTTTTTTTTTTTACATTTTATGATCGAATCGAAATCGAATCGGACTGAAAAATGAATCGTTAGATTAATCGATGCATCGAAAAAATAATCGCTAGATTAATTGTTTAAAAAATAATTGTTTATCCCAGCCCTACTGTAACGAATGAGCAGCCGGAGAGTGAGGATCTAAATGTAGCTTCTTTATTAAACATAAAACAAAGGAAAACACTGGAACCAAGAAATATCCACGATGGGAAAACACTATAAAAATAACCACGAGGGGAAGAGGCTGGAACACGGTGACAGGCAGAAACAACATTCAACAACTGACCAAGACTGATAAAACAACAGGGCTTAAATACACAAGGAAATGATGATCAAAATTAGACACAGGTGAAGACAATGACAGAAAGATGGCAGTGATGAGGGCAGGGAATTATGGGAACTGAAGTCCGGGAGAGATGACAAGAGAGAAACACAAGGCAGACAACCGGGAATCGTGACATAACCCCCCCTCAAAGGAGCGGCTTCCAGACGCTCCTAAAAGAAAAAAAAATAACAAGAACAAACAAAACAAAAAACAATTGTCCAAGGAGTGAAGGAGGGGCTCTGGGCAGACAGACCAAGGGGGCACAAGGGGCAAACTGGCAGTCCAAGGGGGGGGCACAAGGGGCAAACAGGCAGTCCAAGGGGGGGCACAAGGGGCAAACAGGCAGTCCACAAGGGGCAAACAGACAATCCAAGGGGGGGGGGGGGGGGTGACTGAGTCAGGAGGTCAGGGAGGCAGCCATAGGGCAGGGACCGGGTCTGGAGGTCTAGGGGATGGCCACAGGGCTAGGAGAGGGTCAGGAGGTCTAGGGGATGGCCACAGGGCTAGGACAGGGTCTGGAGGTCTAGGGGATGGCCACAGGGCTAGGACAGGGTCAGGAGGCTTAGGAGATGGCCTCAGGACTGGGACAGGGTCAGGAGGCCAAGGAGAGGGCCACAGGACAGGGTCAGAAGGCCTGAGAGGAGGCCACGGGACAGGGTCAGAAGGCCTGGGAGGAGGCCGCAAGACAGGGTCAGAAGGCCTGGGAGGAGGCCACGGGACAGGGTCAGAAGGCCTGGGAGGAGGCCGCAAGACAGGGTCAGAAGGCCTGGGAGGAGTCGAGGAGGATTCCAGGGGCGGTGCCATGGTAGGCGGCGACCAAGGAGGCTTGGAAGGTTCTGGAGGCTTGGAAGGTTCCAGAAGCTTGGAAGGCTCCGGAGGCTTGGAAGGCTCTGGAAGCTTGGAAGGCTCAGGAGGCTTGGAAGGCAGAGCAGGCGCAGGCGGAACCGTGGAGGGCGGAACCATGAAGGCCCTTTGGGGCGGAGCCGTAGAAGACGGAGCAGGCAGTGCCGTGAAAGGTGGAACCATGAAGGCCCTTTGGGGTGGAGCCGTAGAAGGCGGAGCAGGCAGTGCCGTGAAAGGCGGAACCATGAAGGCCCTTTGGGGCGGAGCCATAGAAGGCGGAGCAGGCAGTGCCGTGAAAGGCGGAACCATGAAGGCCCTTTGGGGCGGAGCCGTAGAAGGCGGAGCAGGCAGTGCCGTGAAAGGCAGAACCATGAAGGCCCTCTGGGGCAGAGCCGTAGAAGGCGGAGCAGGCAGAGCCGTGGAAGGCAGAGCTGTGGAAGGGTCAGGAGGCGGAGCAGGCGCAGGCAGAGCCGAGGCAGTCTTCAGAGGCGGAGACCTGGGAGGCTCTGGTGACAGAGGCGTGGAAGGCTCGGGTGACAAAGGCGTGGAAGGCTCTGGTGACAGAGGCGTGGAAGGCTCTGGTGACAGAGGCGTGGAAGGCCTTGCTGACAGAGGCGTGGAAGGCCTTGCTGACAGAGGCGTGGAAGGCTTTGGTGACTGTGGTCTCGAAGGCTCGAGAGGCGGAGCGCTGGGTGGCTCGAGAGGCGGAGTGCTGGGAGGCTCTGGAGGCAGAGCGCTGGGAGGCTCTGGAGGCGGAGCTCTGGGAAGCTCTGGAGGCGGAGCTCTGGGAAGCTCTGGAGGCGGAGCTCTGGGAAGCTCGGGAGGCGGAGCTCTGGGAAGCTCGGGAGGCGGAGCCGTGGGAGGCTCAAGGGGGGCTGGCTCTTGGACGGTCGAGGCTACAGGCGCTGGCTCTGGCACTTGGACGGTCGTGGCTTCAGGCGCTGGCTCTGGCTCTTGGACGGTCGAGGCCACAGGCGCTGGCTCTGGCTTTTGGACGGTCGAGGCTACAGGCGCTGGCTCTGGCTCTTGGACGGTCGAGGCTACAGGCGCTGGCACTGGCTCTTGGACGGTCGAGGCTACAGGCGCTGGCTCTGGCTCTTGGACGGTCGAGGCTACAGGCGCTGGCTCTGGCTCTTGGACGGTCGAGGCTACAGGCGCTGGCTCTGGCTTTGGCTCTGAGGACGGGGCCTTGGAGGGCAGAGACTGGTGAGCGGAAGCCCTTCCTCTTCTCCTCTTCCTGGCAGACGAGGCTGGCAACGCTGGCGCTGGGACGGACGAGGCTGGCAACGCTGGCACTGGGACGGACGAGGCTGGCAACGCGTTGGCTGTGGCAGGCGTGGGCGTTGGCTCGTTGGCCGTGGCAGGCGTGGGCGTTGGCTCGTTGGCCGTGGCAGGCGTGGGCGTTGGCTCGTTGGCCGTGGCAGGCATGGGCGTTGGCTCGTTGGCCATGGCAGGCGTGGAGGAACGAATCATGGAAGGCTGGGAGGTGACCACTGTGAAAGGAGAGCCACAGATCCTCAGGGTCTCTTCGAGGAAGTCAATGAGCGTCCAGCAAGGGGTCGCTGGTGGCAGCCGCTCCTTTAACGAACTGTCAAGATTAGCCCTGAAGAAACCGACCAAGAGAGACTCCGGGAAGTCAGATAAATTGGCCAGCTCGAGAAACTCACGGACGTGGGCCTCTATTGGGTGGTCCTCTTGTTTGAGTCCAAGAAGCTTGAGATTCGCCTGCTGGGCTGCTAGATCCATTTGTTGGTCAGTTGTTCTGTAACAAATGAGCAGCCGGAGAGTGAGGATCTAAATGCAGCTTCTTTATTAAACATAAAACAAAGGAAAACACTGGAACCAAGAAATATCCACGATGGGAAAACACTATAAAAATAACCACGAGGGGAAGAGGCTGGAACACGGTGACAGGCAGAAACAACATTCAACAACGGACCAAGACTGATAAAACAACAGGGCTTAAATACACAAGGAAATGATGATCAAAATTAGACACAGGTGAAGACAATGACAGACAGATGGCAGTGATGAGGGCAGGGAATTATGGGAACTGAAGTCCGGGAGAGATGACAAGGGAGAAACACAAGGCAGACAACCGGGAATCGTGACACCTACACAGCACCCCTCTATTTCACGTTCTAATCTCCACAGTCTGCACATTCATTTCCTTTTGCTTTCATTCTAGACATCTCAAAATTTCCTCCATCAACAAAAAGGTAGCCGGCATTCAATTTCATGCCAGATGCCACTCTCCTGACACCCCCAGCATTTTCTCCAATCCCTCCATTCGACTGCAACTTAAAAGAGTCCAAAAATCCCACCCCTCCCTCCCCTACAAGAGGTTACCCATCACCTCGGACATCCTTCACCTCATAATTTCCTCACTCTGATCAGGTCTCTTCACAGACTACATCGATATTCTTTTAGAAGCAGCCTTCCTTTTAGCTATTTATGGGTTTATGAGGTGCAGAGAATTCACCACTAACTCGCTCTCATTTTCACCTTCTCGCAACCACATTCTCGACATTCTCTTTTCCCCAAATTCTTTCTCCCTCTTTCTCAATCACTCTAAATCAGACCAATCTGGGCGTGGCCAGAAAATAACCATTTCAAAAATTTCTAGCCCATTTTGCCCCTTCACCTCTATGGTTAAATATCTGAAAACTTGACCACATTTTGACACAACACACTGCAGTCTCTCTCCTCATGTCTTCTCGGGGCACTCATTTCGTATTGGAGCAGCTACTACTGCCACTCATCCAGGTATTCTAGAGTCCACTATCAAGATGCTCAGCCTCTGGACTTCCTCATCCTACCCAAAATATATTCATCCTAACACTCAAATCATCAAACAAGCCCAACTCTCCTTCAGCAGTAAGTTCTCATACCTATCTGGTGGTGGTCGGTGGCTCACGTTCACCACATCCTTCTGTACACAATGATTTAATCCAAGCACATCCACTGTTCGCAAGGATAGCACATAACTAGGTCTACCCTCCTCACCTTGGCTTTCATAATCTCAAGCATGGTTCCTTTGTATAGGTATTGCACAAGCCAGCCTGCCCGAAGCCGGAAAGCTTGCACTATAATGGGATATCTTTCAACAGGGTATTGCATGACAACATCGCCATTATCGTATGGCTTTCACTCTTGCGGCCACCATGGCTAAGATAACCATCCTCATTCAAGGGCTTGAGCCTCATGGAATATCTTTCTATGAAGGGTATTGCACGCAACATCTCCATTATGAACCACCACATCCTTGTACGGTTCTACACCAGCACTGTAGAGAATATCCTGACTGGCTGCATCACTGCCTGGTACGGCAATAGCACCGCCCACAAATGCAAAGCCCAGCAAAGGATCATCAGAGACTCCAGCCACCCGACCCATGGGCTGATCTCACTGCTTCCATCAGGCAGGTGGTATCGCAGCATCAGGACACGCACCAGCCGACTACATGACAGCTTCTTCCCCCAAGCGATCAGAATTTTGAACACTTGTGTGTCATAATTTTTTCTCCCGGGTTTCGGCACCAGTGTAAATCACCTCTCCACGGAGGGAAGGAAGACACCGAAAACAGGGCTTCAACTTCACCGGTAAGGCTTTTAATTTGTGCACTTTCAACAGTTTACAATTCACAATAACTCTTTAGCTTCACTGAAATTCACACAATTTCACAAGCTACTCAGACGGGCTTTGTCCGACTCCCTCTCCCGGACTGGAGGTTCTGTGGCTGCTTTTATGCCGCTCTCCCCATGCTCCCTGAAATTAGAGACAGGTGTTAGACATAATTTAGCTCAGGTGCAAGCACCCTTACCGCTTTCTCTCCCGGACGGGCGCTTGACCACGCCCCCCGCTGCCACAACTTTCACGATCAATATACATCAGCACTGCACTTTATTAATCTTATTATCTCACACTGGACTTAATTATAGTCATAATTATATTCTCTTCACAATACAACTACTGTATATATATATTTTTATATACTTTTTAATTGTAATTTTTATTGTATGTGTATTCTATATTGTGTTTATTGTTTACTGTACATTGTATATTATTATTGTGTTGTGTAATTATGTGTACATTAGTTATGTAAATTGTGTTGTGTAAATATGTTGTTTATTGTAAATTGGTATATGTCTCATCACTGTTATGACTGCTATGTTGCTCGTAACTGCACACAAGATTTTCACCACTGTTGCACTTGTGTATATGGTCGTGTGACAATAAAGTGATCGTATGTTGTCCGCCTTTGAGCAGAGATAACCATCAAACAACTCTTCACTCGTCAGAGGGTTTTCATAATCAAATGCTGTTTTATTTAAATGAAGGATTGCACGCAACGTCGGCCTAACGTAGGGCCGCATACCACGTTGTTTGTCTTTGGCAAAGATTCCCCAAACAACTCTTCCCTCATCGGAGGGCTTTCATAATCAAATGTTGTTTATCTCACAACAAAATACTGCACAGCAACGCCGGCCTATGTAGGGCCGCATACCACGTTGTTTGTCTTTGGCAAAGATTCTGCACAACCAGGGGCCCTCGACGGAAAACCCCAAATAAAATAAAAAAACAAAATAAAAAAAAAAAAAACACAAGGTCAAACTCAAACTCTAGGAGGAGAAAGGAGAAAAAAAGAAGGAATAAACAAAAAATTTGCACAGCTTTTCTTATTGCAAAGGCACTGCACAACCATGCCAGAGATATTGCACCTTTCATGTCAATCTAGATTCTCAGATCTTTTATTTTTCCTCCCTCTTTCCTCCCATTATTTTTCCAGAATGAACGCCTAACACAAGACCTGGTTCGTACCTGACTGGATCGTCTCTTTTGGGGGTAATATTCTACTTTCTCTCTCATTTTTGGTGGTAGGCTTCTTGCCCCCCGCCTCCTATATCTGGCAGGATATGACGGTTCCGAGTACAAATTCCTCGGACTGCCAGACGAGGACTACGCCAAAGAGAGACATTACTTTTTAAATTTCACTCAAGTCTGCGAGTCTTCCTGATAGAAAAATATTTATCATAATATATTTGTAACAATGAACAAAACTAATGTGCTCATATGGTTTCAATTAAAAATAAAATCAGCAATGAAAAACAACTGCTTAAAATGAAATGTTCACAATAAAACTATGTGGTAAAAGCCCGACGGGTCTATTGCGCAATAACTTCGCGATATGCAAAAACTAAAAAATTAAAAGATAAACATATCTTACATTGTTGGAAAGCTGAGACTCTTGTGATTCGAACGATGTAAACCATTTTAATATACACTTAACACAGCGGGTACAATCGGTGTATTTCTCAGACCACTTACAGCAAAATAAATGAATACAAAATGGTAGAAACTCACCTATAAAGCTCATCTTACTCTACTGATCCACTTCATTCCATCAAAAATGGTTTAGTTACACTGTAAAGGTTCTATACAATCCAATTCAACGAAGTATTTGGTCCATAACCCATTTATATATCAATAAACACCCACGTAGTATAGACGTAGCATTTCGAGCTAACCGACAGAGCTAACACAACTTCGCATTCTTTGATGAAGCTACCTTGAACATGTAAACATTACAGATATTTTTATGTCAAAATGTCCGCTGACCCCTGAACTTTAGATGGACAGGTCATTTGAGCCAGTCGGTGCATGATAGAGGTGTGACCAGGTATCAATATCCTTGAAGCCTATACATACACTTGGATAAACATGTGTAAAACACTCATTTTCTAATGTATTGTTATCAAATTTGGGTTTGGTTAGGCTTCATGCTGTGATCTAATTGTGTTTTCCAGCTAATACCTCCCAGCTGTAGTTATCTGTAGGCATCTTTTTACAAAAAAAAAATGTAGGCGGAGTTTTATTTCCCGTTTTTGAGTGTGTTCAAAGTTCTATTACTCAATACAAGTAAGACTTACAGTGATTCTGACTATTTAGGAACAAACCTCAAAGTCTCCCCTTTCAAAAGAGACCAAAAGCATGCATATACTCCAAAGGGTTCAAGAACAGCATGCATTTTAATTTGGGTAGGCCTTTTTTAGGCGTTTTTGGCAAATATTGCAGGATGTTTAAAAGGTTATGGATTCAAAATTCTGAAAAAAACTGCAGTATATCCTGTTGCAATGACTGAAGAATGTGTCTGATAAAACAAGCAAATGTGGATTATCTAAAGTATGTTAGGATATTGCTTATTATTATTATTATTATTATTATTATTATTATGTGTTAAATGGTATACAGTATAAAAAGGAAACATTCCTATGTTAACTTGCAAGTGAATGTTTTAATTCATTGCACAAGTTTGTATGAAGATAAATGTAACATCACTTCAGTCTTCTAACCTGAAAGAATCTCATCAGCATCATCATACCCAGAATGCAGTTCTTCAGAAGGGACTCTTCCTGTTATTGGAAAGCAGAACTATCAGAAACATGTTCATAATTACAAATCAGCACACAACACTGTTTAGATGCAAACTACCATGATTTTTTTATTAACATCTAATTTAATTCAAACACATGGATCTGCAAATCTGTTATTAATCAGTTCAATTCTCTCACCCCTCTCTGAATGAAGTGATTTAGTTCTGTTCATCTCTACAAATCAGGCACTATACTTTCAGACTGACTGACCTCTCTGGGTGATGTGTTTATCTTTATTTGTGACGAGTCTGTGATTAATCTCCTCATAAACTGCTTCAGTCTGAGTCTTGTGTCTTCTCTTGGAAAGAACTGTGAGTGAAGACAGACAAACCTGCAGTGAGCTCACAACACATGACTGATGACACAGTGAATAAGACACAATAAAGTTACAATCTAGTTTTCATTGTGTTTGAAATAAACTACTGTAGTATGTGATCTGTCGTACCTCTCCTCATCACTCTGTTCTGCTGAATCAGTATAATGAGTGGCAGTAAGAGCAGTAAGAGCACAGCTCCAAATACAATCACAACCACTGGAGGGATGGAGAGAGGAGATACTGGAGGAGTTTGTGGACGAGTGATCAGTGAGGACAGAGACTGTGTCACATCTGTCTGTGAAACTGGAGGAAAAGTTGATGTTGTTGGGGCAGGAGTCATGGACAAAGACAAATCTGTCAATTATAACAAAACAAAATGAGTTGCTGAAATCAAAATCAAATTAGCTAATAAAACATGCTATTTAAGTGCTTGAATAAATAAAAGAAATTTAAATAACACAAATTACATATAGGGGGTAAAATTGATCTCTGATAGTCAGTTTTCAACTGTTCTGAGAAAGCCATGTCTGATTCAGATCACTAAATATTTTGCTCTCACCTGCACAGGTGAGTCCAGCGTCCTCTTTGTGTGAGCAGTCAGTGTGGTTATTCAGGGAGAGAGGACAGTCCCACAGGTGAATCTCATTCCCTCTGCACTCGACTCTGTTCAGCCACACAACACCTTCACCAGCACCAAAGGCTGCATTCCCATCAGCACTCAGTGCTGCTCCACAACCCAGCTGCCTGCAGACCACCTGAGCATCCCTGATGTCCCACTGATCATCACAGACTGAACCCCACACAGCATTATGATACACCTCCAGTCTCCCAGAACACCGGCCCTTCCCTCCACTCAGTCTCAGAGGAACATATCCTAAAATTTTTGGAAAAAATCAAAATCTGTTTGTAATTTTTCTCTTATTTGTTTGTTTGATTGTGTTAGTCGCTTCCAGGTTCTTTTGTTACTGAAAACTGAATGAAGTTCTGTTCATATAAACTGTATAACAGTTTGGAAAGAATGTGGCATTGTAATAACTGCAATGCGGTCAACAAACCCGGAATTACTTCAAAGCTGTGCATTTACACAAAACAAATCAACATCTTGTAAATTTTGTCAACCAATCCGAATCAATAATTAAAAAATATTGTGGCATAAGTTAATACATTACCTATATATCTATATCTATATACATACATACATATATATATATATATATATATATATATATTGTGCATCTGGAAAGTATTCACAGTGCTTCACTTTTTCCACATTTTGTTATGTTACAGCCTTATTCCAAAATAGATAAAATTAATTATTTTCCTAAAAATTCTACAAACAATTCCCCATAATGAGAACATGAAAGAAGTTTTTTGAAATCTTTATAAATGTATTAAAAATAAAACCCAAAAATATCACATGTACATAAGTATTCACAGCCTTTTTGAATATAATGCTACAAGCTTGGCACACCTATTTTTGGGCAGTTTCTCCCATTCTTCTTTGCAGGACCTCTCAAGCTCCATCAGGTTGGATCGGGAGCGTCGGTGTACAGCCATTTTTAGATTTCTCCAGAGATGTTCAATCGGGTTTAAGTCTGAGCTCTGGCTGGGCCACTCAAGGACATTCACAGAGTGTCCCGTAGCCACTCCTTTGTTATCTTGGCTGTGTGCTTAGGGTTATTGTCCTGTTGGAAGATGAACCTTCACCCCAGTCTGAGGTTCAGAGCACTCTGGAGCAGGTTTTCATCAAGGATGTCTCTTTACATTGCTGCATTCATCTTTCCCTCGATCCTGACTAGTCTCCCAGTTCCTGCCGCTGAAAAACATCCCCACAGCATGATGCTGCCCCCACCATGCTTCACTGTAGGGATGGTATTGGCCAGGTGATGAGCAGTGCCTGGTTTCCTCCAGACATAACACTTGCCATTCAGGCCAAAGAGTTCAATCTTTGTTTCATCAGACCAGAGAATTTTGTTTCTCATGGTCTGACAGTCATTCAGGTGCCTTTTGGAAAACTCCAGGCAGGCTGTCATGTGCCTTTTACTGAGGAGTGGCTTCTGTATGGCCACTCTACCATACAGGCCTGATTGGTGGAGTGCTGCAGAGATGGTTCTTCTTCTGGAAGGTTCTCCTCTCTCCACAGAGAAATGCTGGAGCTCTGTCAGAGAAACCATTGGGTTCTTGGTCACCGCCCTGACTAAAGCCCTTCTCCCCCGATCACTCAGTTTGTCCAAGCGGCCGGCTTTAGGAAGAGTCCTGGTGGTTCCAAACTTCTTCCATTTATGGATGATGGAGGACACTGTGCTCATTGGGACCTTCAGTGCTGCAGAAATGTTTCTGTACACTTCCCCAGATCTGTGCCTCGATATAATCGTGTCTCGGAGGTCTACAGACAATTCCTTGGACTTCATGACTTGGTTTGTGCTCTGACATGCACCGTTAACTGTGGGACCTTATATAGACAGGTGTGTGCCTTTCCAAATCATGTCCAATCAACTGAATTTCCCACAGGTGGAGTCCAGTTGTAGAAACATCTCAAGGATGATCAGTGGAAACAGGATGCACCTGAGCTCAATCTTGAGTGTCATGGCAAAGGCTGTGAATACTTATGTACATGTGATTTTTTAATTTTTTATTTTTAATAAATTTGCAAAGATTTCAAACAAACTTCTTTCACGTTGTCATTATGGGATATTGTTTGTAGAATTTTGAGGAAAATAGTTAATTTAATCAATTTTGGAATAAGGCTGTTACATAACAAAATGTGGAAAAAGTGAAGCGCTGTGAATACTTTCCGGATGCACTGTATATATACTACCATTCAAAAGTTTTGAAACACTTGACTGAAATGTTTCTCACGATCTTAAATGCTTAATGCTTAAATTATTAAAATTATTGAAATTAGTTTTGCAGACAAAAATAGAATTGTGCCACAATTGTAATTAATTTAATTAGAAAACTACAATTTTATTAAAAAAAGTTTTTGAAATTGATAACTTGGACCAAATAATAAAGAAAAGCAGCCAAAAAGTGCCCAACATAGATGGGAACTCCTTCAATACTGTTTAAAAAGCATCCTAGGATGATTCCTCAAGAAGTTGGTTGAGAAAATGTCTCAAAATCTAGGCAAAGGGTGACTTTAAAAATGCTAAAATATAACACAGTTTTATTTATTTTGGATTTTGTTTAGTCACAACATAATTCCCATTTATAACATTGTGTGTAGAGATGTTATTTATGTTATTCCATAGTTTTGATGACTTTACTATTATTCTAAAATGTGAAAAAAAAAAAATGATATTAAAGAATGAGTAAGTCAGAATATAATCGAGTACTTCACATTCCTGTAACCAGTTTGTATGGCATTATCAATGCATATGTCTATCCTTGTATTCCTGTGTTTATGCATGTATGTTTACAGACAGGCTCACATGTTCAATGTGTGCTTTAGAAGACTATTCCATGTTTCTTCTCTATCCTTATAAGGGTTGCAGCATTGCTGTATCAACGTTCCTGTGGGAAACTGAGACGTTGCGTGCAGCAATATATAAACTTTTGGTTTCTTAGTATATGGATAGGTTGCCATATTGACTTGATGAGAGCTCAGAACAGGTTGCAGGGAGAGTTACATTTATAATTGTTATTCGTTCAGTCTGCACACACAGCATACCTGTTAGACATCTGTGTGTGCGTACTTTGCTGAGCATGATATTTACGAGTGCTTTTGCTAGAATGTAAGCACAAATTTTGCAATGCATCTAACCGCAGCTTTCGCACTTCAATAGGCCATAACAATATGAACATGATCTGAAACCTTGAGTTACAACTTCATCAATTTTGCAGAACTCGCTGTACCAAGAAAGGAAATCTTTCTTGGCACAGTGTCAAGAAGGTATAAAGATTTAAATTAACTTAAAAAGTTTGTTCTTCCTGACTAACAGCTCAGCTCTCTGGCTCTCCGCATCTGACTTCCAGCTTTGAGGCCTCATCTTACTATCCGTACTTTAACTTCTTTCATTTACTTATTTCATTAAATAAAGACAAGGCATTGTACTATTATTAAGTTAATTACAGGACTTAGTCCTTGGATATATCCTTAAGATATATCTACTTAACATTTTATAATCAATAATACATTTTTCTGTATTATTACATTTAATCTCATTATTTCATAATTTTATTAATTTCTGTCAAATATATTGTGTTATTGTGGAAGTCATTTTCCATCTGCTGGATCTCACTGCACCAATATATATATATATATATATGAAAAGTTGTATTTCTCATTAAACTGAAATAAACTTACTTGTACAGTGTCTCTGGTGTGGAGCTGCAGAACATGAAAGATGACTTCGAGGCAATTCATCATTTTCCTTTTCTGTGATTATAATAAGATTAAATTAAGAAATTCAATGAACAAAAAAACTGTAAACACTTACTGTAAATGCTAAATATTCAATTGTTGAGTGCTTTTAGTTAAATTAAAATTTCCCCTATTTGCCCAAAAACTTGCAGTTATTTTTCAACTGAAAAAGTTCAAAATATTTACAAAAATCTAAATAAAAAATGTTTTACCTGAGCAGGTTATATGAGCCACCTCATCATGATGACAGTTATTCTGTCCCCAGGTTGAAGATGGACACTGCCACAGAGTTGAGTCATGTGGACGGCATTTAAATTGATCCAGCCAATTTGACTTTAGTCCTTGTGAGTTACTGGGGTCACTGGCAGATCTTCCACAGTTCAGCTCTTGACAGATCAGACTCGCTGTGTCTCTGTCCATCTGGTTCCAGCATACATTACCCCACGATCCATTGTAGAAAACCTCCACATTCCCTTCACAGCCATCAGTTAACTTGATCTCTTTGAAAACTAGATAGAAATAATCAATCAAATAAAAAAAAAATCCAACAACAGAAAAACATCATGGCTATTATGAATATTTGGGTACCTGAATTCAATTCGACAGTTTACCTGAGCACACGACTCCTACATCCTCCATGTGTTGACAGTCATGTTTTCCCCAAACCTGAGAAGAGCAGTTCCACAGGGACGTCTCATTCCCCTCACAGTTCACCTCATCCAGCCATATGGGTCCAGAACCAGGACCAAACCAGGCTGGTACCTGCTGGTTACTGAGGGCCACTCCACACTGCAGCTGTCTGCACACCACATGGGCATCTTTAATATCCCAGGAGTCATCACACACTGTCCCCCATGAGCCGTTGTGAAAAACCTCCAGCCTCCCTGCACAGTCTCCTCCAGAACCCACCAGCCTGATGGACCCACGACCTGAGATCAGATACACACAGAGAGAGAAAATGCATGTTGATTCATATTAATCTATTGTCAGAGAATGAAAATGCCCAGATATTGTTGTTCTCACTAAGGCAGGTGATTGACAGCTGTTGTGTGGAGCTGCAGTTGAGAGTTTGTGGAGAGCTGCAGTTCCCCAGATGAGCTTCACTCCCAGAGCACTGGAAGCCCATCACACACTCATGACTGTGTTCAGGACTGGATGAAGAGGAGCTGTAGAAGTTCAGCACAGAGTCACAGCCCAGCTGTCTGCAGACCACAGAGGATTCATTGACACTCCAGGAGTCCAGCAGAACTCTCCTCCAGACCTGATGGATGTAAACTTCCACCTCGCCCTCACACTCTCTCTCTCCAGACAACCGCACTCGCCCATCATAAAGAGCCAGAGACGAACCTGGAAATGAGGCTTGAAAAGTTACTAAAATACATGCAGAATTCATAATAAATCATTCAAAAATGCATGTACATATACATGCAAGGACATGCAGGAATATTTAAGTTATCGAGTAGGCTACATGGATATATATTTTTTGTTTTTGTTATTTAGGGGAGGGGGGGGGGGGGGTCCTTTGAAATAGGAAAATTATAATTTAGCAATTTTTAAGTACATTAGTTGTGTCAAGTAATATTAATTTACATTCTTTATGTGATAGACAGCAGATGATTGTTTATTTTCTTTTTGTTATTACAGAATCCTTGAACATGCCCTCCTCTTGATGAGCAATCATTAAAAGTTCAATAGCAACTGCAGGTCTATGGGCTCTATAACAGAAACACTGTAGTGATTAATGTATAATTAGTCTGCTTTTATATCAGAAATGCAGCAATCATTGCATTGTTACTAATTCTTGTAGTTCAGTGCACTCACGAGAACAGATGACTCCAACATCTCGTCTATGAGAACGTTCAGCTCGACTCCATAAAGAGATGGGACATTGTGAGAGTTGTGTTTCATTCCCATGACAATCAAACACATCAGCCCATATTTCACCACTTCCCTCTCCAAACCAGTCCGACCCCACAACAGACACAGCAATCCCACAATTCAACTGTCTACAGAGGACACTGGCAGCTCTCATATCCATACATCCATCACATACTGTTCCCCACTCATTGAAATACTGACGCTCCACTCGACCAGAACAAGAGTCTGTGCCATTTACCAGTCTAAGATCAGTGTAACCTAACCACAGATCAGAGAGATTACAGCAGTAACAAGAATAAAGCAGTATAAAACTGTATGTACACATAATGCAATATATAACTCATTTGTCATGGAAGATTATAATGTATCAAAAAAAATAAATAAATAGGGACATTGATACTTTACCAGAACATATTAGTCCCACGTTGCTAACACTGGTGCAATTATATCTGTGTGAAGATATTGAACAGAATGAAATCTGAGATTCATTTCCTCTACACTGAATCTCTTCTGTCCACATCTGACCCTCTCCTTTGCCAAAAGCAGCTGCTCCCAGCACCTGTACAGGAGCCCCACAGTCCAGCTCTCTACACACAACCTCTGCATCCTGCTGGTCAAAGGCAGCATCACACACTGAAACCCACGTCTTCTCATGAAGTATCTCTAATCTCCCAGAACACAGATGAGACCCAGCAGCAAGTCTGGAACGTTTGTGAGCTGTTTATATTAAATAACAAAATGTACACAGGAGACAAAAACAAATAGTGTTTTTTTTTTGTTTTTTTGTTTGTTTGTTTGTATGTTAAAGGTTCTAAATGTGTGACAATATGGATTTATCTTATATAGAGTATACTGTATAATCTGAAATAATTACAAGTCTTGATTTCATAGTGAATCTGGCACAATAATATTATTAGCATTATTCACCTGAACAGATGACACCAGCATCATAGTTGTGAGTACAAATAGGTAAATTCCATCCTGCTGATCCACAGTTCTTTAGTGATGACTCTGATCCAGCACACTTGACTCGACTCATCCAGATTGGTCCTGATCCTGGTCCAAAATGAGCATCACCCAGAGCATCTACAGGTTCTCCACAGTCCAGCTCTCTACACACCACTGCAGCATCAGCCATATCCCAACCTGCATCACACACTGTTCCCCACTGACCTCTATGAAGAACCTCCACTCTACCAGAACATGGACTGTTACCATTGACCAGTCTCACATTTTTTGGGTCTAAATTAGAAAGAAATACTATGAGAGAAAAAAGGAGGGATTTAAGACATATTTACAAGACATTACTCACATATTAATTTCATTCTTACCAGCACACAGAAGCCCCTCATAATTTTCATGGGAGCAGTTGTGTTCGAGTGAAGATGATCTTGGACAGAGGTGAATCTGAGATTCATTTCCTCTACACTGAATCTCTTCTGTCCACATCTGACCCTCTCCTTTGCCAAAAGCAGCTGCTCCCAGCACCTGTACAGGAGCCCCACAGTCCAGCTCTCTACACACAACCTCTGCATCCTGCTGGTCAAAGGCAGCATCACACACTGAAACCCACGTCTTCTCATGAAGTATCTCTACTTGTCCAGAGCAACGGGAATTCCCAATAAGCCTGACGCCTGAGTAGCAAGAGAAAACAAGCATAATATATACACGGTTTTCATAGAAGGCAAAGGAAAAGTATTTACATTAAAAACGTTGTTATATGCAATGATAAATAATTTCATAACCAATGATAATGCAAAGTTGTCTACATAAGCATCATAAAGAAGAAACAAAAACATACTCAATAAAAACTGTTTACAATAATTTAAAAACACTCACTAGAGGCCATTTTAGTTCCTGTCATAAACATTGGGTATTGAGAGCATTACATTAAATAATCAAAAGATTCATGGGGGTTAATATAAGGCAGGTTCAGGGCAGCTCACCTGAGCAGATGACACCAGCATCTTTACCATGATCACAGTCAAAAGCACCCCAATCTACTGATCCACAGTTCTTTAGTGTGGACTCTGATCCAGTACATAACGTTCGATTCATCCAGATTGGTCCTGATCCTGGTCCAAAATGAGCATCACTCAGAGCATCTACAGGTTCTCCACAGTCCAGCTCTCTACACACCACTGCAGCATCAACCATATCCCAGGTAACACCACACACTGTTCCCCACTGACCTCTATGAAGAACCTCCACTCTACCAGCACAGGGACTGTTACCATTCACCAGTCTCACATTCACACTGTCTGTATATATTGAAAAGTAAGAATGACAGATGGACAGAGGAAGAGAGTGAGAAACAAAGAGACAAAACTAGTATGAAACTCAATTAATGTTCAGTCTGGACTCAGGGGACTTAACATTTTATTTACAGCCTATTGCAAATAATGGCCGATGATATTAATGCTCCGTTGCAAATTGAGGCAGATATTATTTGTACCCAAATTTATATATTACCAAGCAGTATAAAAGACATCACTGCAGCATGTTTATTGTGTGTGTGTGTGTGTGTGTGTGTGTGTATTTATCCCTTTGTGGGGACCAAATATCCCCAAAAGGATAGAAAACCCGAAATTTTTGACGTTGTGGGGACATTTTGTTGGTCCCCATGAGGAAAACAGCTTATAAATCATACTAAATTATGTTTTTTGAAAATGTAAAAATGCAGAAAGTTTTCTGTGAGGGTTAGGGGATAGAATATAAAGTTTGTACAGTATAAAAACCATTATGTCTATGGAAAGTCCCCATAAAACATGGAAACCCAACGTGTGTGTGCGTGTGTGTGTGTGTGTGTGTGTGTGTGTGTGTGTGTGTGTGTGTGTGTGTGTGTGTGTGTGTCAATTTATTGTATTTGGAGTCCCACAGAAACCGCACCCCACCCCTAAATCAAACCTGCAAAAATTAACCAAGATTTTTATTTGAGTGACCATAGTTTACATTTACATTACATTTATTAATTTGACAGATGATTTTATCCAAATCGATTTACAAAAGAGGAATAATACATCACAAGCAATTCATATTAAGGAAACAGCAGTTTTTGAAAAGTGCTGAATAACAAAGTTTCAATTGCATCAGAATAACAGTATCTAAGACAGATTAGAGTGCAACAAGAATATCTGAAAATAAATTATGAATTATTTTATGAGTGCATGGTTAAATGCTCAAGGAAAAAGTTTAATCATGGTATTTGTAGTAAACCATAGTAACCATAAAATTAACCATGTATATTACAGTCAAGGTTACTACAATATTACGATAGTAAAACCATGATTAATTTATTTTAGGGTTTAACCCAACCTCTAATGAAAAGATTAATACAAATCTAGACATGACCGATGCCAGCCGCAGAAGACAGACATCACCCCTCGTGCCCCAGACAAAGAAGGGAAAGTATATGACAGAATCTGCCCCTTACACGGATCAAACCCTTCTCTGAACCTGCCAACGGTCGACACTGCTAGGAAATCAGCCTTAATGTTAATTATTATTTATTAGAGGTAGAATTAAAGGAAATATTAAGAGTGGAGAGAGGAAAAAGGCATAAGAGTGGGACAAAAGCAGATTTGAACCCGGGTCGAATCACGTCGAATTTTTATTAAATTAAGTTTATTTGAAAATGTCATGAACCTGCACACATCAGTCCTAATACAAGTGTATTTAATGGGTAGGTTAATTTAAAAGAGATTTAATGGGTTAAAATGTGACTAATACAATAAAAATATGCTTTGTTGTAACTTCTACCTGCACACACCAGTCCAACGTTGTTTTCTTTTGAACAGTTGTTTTTAGTTGATGGTGATGTTGGACAGAGATGAATCTGAGATTCGGTGCCTCTACATTGAATATCTTCTGTCCACATCTGACCCTCTCCTTTGCCAAAAGCAGCTGCTCCCAGCACCTGTACAGGAGCCCCACAGTCCAGCTCTCTACACACAACCTCTGCATCCTGCTGGTCAAAGGCAGCATCACACACTGAAACCCACGTGTTTCCATCAAGTATCTCTAATCTCCCAGAACAGCGAGAATCTCCAACCAGCCTGACGCCTGTAAAAAGAATATAGAGCAATGAATATTTTAAAAACAGAGTTTAAATACAGTTTATGTGATAAGATTAAATTTTGAGCTTACCTGCACAAAAGACTCCAGCATCTTTACTGTGATCACAGTCATAAGGCCATTCTGCTAACCCACAGTTTTTCAGTGTGGACTCAGACTCAGTACACATTGAATTTTTTATCCAGATTGGTCCTGATCCTGGTCCAAAATGAGCATCACCCAAAGCATCTACAGGTTCTCCACAGTCCAGTTCTCTACACACCACTGCAGCTTCAGCCATATCCCATCTTTGATCACACACTGTTCCCCACTGACCTCTATGAAGAACCTCCACTCTACCAGCACAAGGACTGTTACCACCAACCAACCTCACATTCATTCTGTCTGTCAATGTCAGAGAAAGAAAAAGAGAGGGAAAGAGTGAATGAAGACTGAAAATTTACTCTAAAATTAAATAATAATCTGCTCTGTCGATTTTTTATTGAACTCATACTGGAACACAGCAATCCAATGATGTTCTCATGAGAACAATTGCTTTTGATTGATGGTGATTTTGGACAGAGGTGAATCTGAGGTTCGTTGCCTCTACACTGAATCTCTTCTGTCCACATCTGACCCTCTCCTTTGCCAAAAGCAGCTGCTCCCAGCACCTGTACAGGAGCCCCACAGTCCAGCTCTCTACACACAACCTCTGCATCCTGCTGGTCAAAGGCGGCATCACACACTGAAACCCACGTCTTCTCATGAAGTATCTCTAATTTACCAGAGCAGCGAGAACCTCCAACAAGTCTGACTCCTGAAAAAATTAACAACATTATTATAAACTTCATATTACAAGGATTGTCAAGAACATGATTATTAAGACAACATTTTAAATAAAAAAACTAAATAAATAATTTAAATATAAGAATATAAAAAATATCCAACATGCTGTAATACACGAGGAGAAATACATTTTCAGTCAAGAAGATAGAGAAGGTTTGTAGAAGTTTACCTGAGCAGATGATTCCAGCATCTCTACTATGATCACAGTTGTGTTGACCCCATCCTGCTGATCCACAGTTCTTCAGTGTCGACTCTGATCCGGTACACATGACATGACTCATCCAGATTGGTCCTGATCCTGGTCCAAAATGAGCATCACTCAGAGCATCAACAGGTTTTCCACAGTCCAGTTCTCTACACACCACTGCAGCATCAGCCATATCCCAAAAGTCACCACACACTGTTCCCCACTGACCTCTATGAAGAACCTCCACTCTACCAGAACAGGGACTGTTACCACCAACCAATCTCACATTTACACTTTCTAAATATTGAGAAAAACAATGAGAAAGAGGAATGAAGGGATGAGAGGGATAGACAGATTTTCACATTTATTAGCAGATATAGAGTTTATGACTATTCAATGTATTTTCTTAATGTGATTGTTGTGTGGTTGTGGAATATTTACATGTACTTCAAATGGTCATTATTATTATTATTATTATTATTATTATTCAGTGATCACATGTAAATGAAATCATTAAAACTTATCACACACTCATTTGTTCACACGTTATTATCATGTTCACATGTGAAATTCATGTGATTTTTCCATAGATACATACAGTACATTTCACACAATGTGCTTGTTAATAAATATCTCTGCAACATAAGATGAATAAAGTTTCATTTTAAGTTAAGTCGGAATATGCAAGACCATCATTTCTTGATAAATGTAATTTCATTACTTATGTACTTACCAGCTCTGATGAGATTTACAACTGAAGACAGTAAAATGAGTGTCAGACATCTCTCCATATTCTTCTGCTCTACTAATAGTTTGTTTATTCAGTACCAGCTTCTCCTCACTACTGATGAAACTGAAGTACAGGGGTCTTCTGAGCCCTTAATGAGAGAAAAAGATGTCAAACACCCTCCAATCACACTCACTATTACCTTATTAGACAGAACAGAGGAAACTATCAAAGAACTTCAGTGACGAATCAGACGAGGTATTTCTGATTTTCTCCATATACATCAAAAACGTCAGTGATGATCAGGGAATCTTCACCCCACCCATGAAGATGCCTCACAAAGGGGAGTCACACGCACACACACACACATATATATATATATAGAGAGAGAGAGAGAAAGAGAGAGAGAGACAGAGAGAGAGAGAGATAGAGAGAGAGAGAGAGAGAGAGAGAGAGAGAGAGAGAGAGAAGTAGAGTAACTGTAGTATTAACTTACAAGATACAGGAAACACTCCAGTTTATACACATCAAAGACAAACACCTGCAGAGACGAGATAGAAGCTCTGATAACTAACTGCTAAATAACATATTTGCATAATATTACAACAGTAAACTCGAAAATTTAAATCATTCATGGTTTTTTTAAATCCTGTTTTATTAGTAAATATGCTTACCAAGAACACAGTATATGACCTAAACTTTACTAAACAAGTGGGAGGCAATACAGACTAAATAAAATATAAATAATAATTACTTTTACACATGTGAAACAGTTTTTTGTTTTCCAGAAGAACGTGGAAAGACCATACATCTTTTAAAGTGAAGATGATGAGGGTGTTCTTCAACTTCTGACCAGCAGATGGCACGAGTGTACAACAACAATATTTAATTTATTAATAAGCTCATTAAAGTGTATTGTTTCAGATTGTTTGCTCGTGTATTTCTTCCAAAGCATCTGAGATCTCCTATTAGTTTTGTAACATCAGCTGTGTTACTTTCTTTCAGAGAGTGGCAGCAACAGACCAAGATTTTTAAACCGTTTGATCTGGAACTACGAATTTGTCTTGGAATAGTTATTTGATTTATAAGTAGGGCTGTCAATCACTAAAAAATGTAATCAAATTAATTACATGGTGTCCCGATTAATTAATCACATATACAAATATTTGCTGAGAAAGCCCCTCATATAACAATAACTCAATATATAATGATTATACATATATCAATATATAATTATACATAGTTATTTTTTAAATATATATATTTGTACATTGCGTCATAAACATAAAATATTTAGGTCACTGTGTCAAGTTAAATATAGTTTAATACTCAATCTTTAAACACATCTTGAGATCCCTTAGATCACATTTGCGCTCCTTTGAGTGTTTTGAATGCAAGACCGTAACGCATGTTTGTGTTGTGCTGCTGTTGGATGGTTGTTTTGTTCACTGTATAAACTGTGTGTTGCTCACACAGCTGAAATTTCAATTGCTGCGCTCTGGAGTAAACAGGTGGTACTACAAGCTTGCATTTCTCAGGAATCTTCCTTATTACGGTCCGGGGGCATGCGATTAATTGCGTAATTTTTTTTAACAGGTTATTTTTTTGTCAAATTAATCACACTGAATTAACATGTTAAATTGACAGCCCTAATTATATGTAATAATTTTAACAACAATAATAAACACTTTGATGAACATCACTTGAATACATTTTCATGTTTTCTTCAACATAAATTACACACAATAAATAGCAAGGTATTTTTGGCCCTCTTGACTGCATGTAGCTCTGGGCCCCTTTCCTATTGAGAAATTCTTGAACATTTGGTTGAGTTAGCTAAAAAAAAAGTTGTATTACAGAAGACTGTTTTAATGCTAGATTTGTGGTCTATTAGTAACTATACTATAATATGTAATATTGTAACACACATACACACACACACACACACACACAATGTACAAGTATGAGTAAAATGAACATTTTTGTTTTATTCTATAAACTAATCCCAAATTCCAAATAAAAATATCGTCATTTATTTGCAGAAAAAGTTTGGTCAAAATAACAAAAAAAGATCTCGAATGATGCAAAGAAAACAAGTTCATATTCATTTTTAAACATCACAATACTAATATTTTAACATAGGAAGAGTTCAGAAATCAAAATTTGGTGGAATTACCAATCTCAGCTTTCATGCTTCTTGGCATGCTCTCTACCAGTCTTTCACGTTGCTGTTGAGTGACTTTATGCCACTCCAAGTGCAAATATTCAACAGGCTTGTGACCATCCATTCTTCCTCTTGTTCATATTCCAGAGGTTTTCAATGGGGTTCAGGTCTGGAGATTGGGATAGACATGACATGTTCTTGATCTGGTGCTCCTCCATCTATCCCTTGATTGACCTAGCTGTGTGGCATGGAGTACTGTCCTGCTGGGAGAAAAAAATCCTCAGAGTTGGGAAAGATTGACAGAGCTGAAGAAAGCTTGTTTTCTTCCAGGATAACCGGATTCCGGTTGAGAAAGCACCCCCATATCATCACCGATCCACCACCAAAATTACAACCCAGATTTTGAATAAACATCATTAGGTTGTAGTTGGTGTCTGAGATAGTTGATTGTGTCTGAACTGAACTTACTTATGTGTGCATCTGTCGTACCTCTCCTCATCACTCTGTTCTGCTGAATCAGTATAATGAGTGGCAGTAAGAGCACAGCTCCCAGTACAACCACAACCACAGGAGGGATGGAGAGAGAAGATACTAGAGTTTGTGGATGAGTGATTGATATTGATTGTGCTGATCTTATTTTTATCTGTGAAACTGAAGGAAAAGCTGAAATTGTTGTAGGTGGAATAGTGGACAGTGGCAAATCTATCAATGTAGAAACAAACACATTAAAAATATTATTGTAATATTGAATAAATACATTTGTTTCATTAGCTCTAAAATTTATAATTAATAATATTTGTGTAAACTGTTCTAGATGGAGGTGGGTCTAGTTACAGCACAGTGTTGTGCTCTCAACTCTGTTCAGCCACACAACACCTTCACCAGCACCAAAGGCTGCATTCCCATCAGCACTCAGTGCTGCTCCACAACCCAGCTGCCTGCAGACCACCTGAGCATCCCTGATGTCCCACTGATCATCACAGACTGAACCCCACACAGTGTTATGATATACCTCCAGTCTCCCCGAACACCGGCCCTTCGCTCCACTCAGTCTCAGAAGAACATGCTCTGAATCAAACACATCAACCAACGCTTACCAGATTAATCAATTCTTGGGAAGGTCTAACCATCAAATGTTTTATACGTTTGAAGAAAAAGCAGACTTAAATAAATTATTGCTCTCATTAATAGATAATATAACCAACTTTGAAATAAACTTACTTAAACACTGTCTAAGGTGAGGAGATGTAGAACATGTCAGATGACTCTGTGGAGACTCATGAATCTCTTCATGAGATTATGCAATTATGTAATAAAAAACTCAACCATGAAAAACACAATTTTAGATTTATCCTTTATGAAAACTAATTTCCCCGCGACCCTGTACACAGGATAAGCGGTTGACGATGGATGGATGGATGGATGGATGGATGGAAAACTAATTTACAAATACTTTAGTTATGATTATTTTATCACATTGTTTACAGTACTAAAATCAAGTTTTGTAAAAACAACACTGAAAAAAAACTTAGGCCATTCTTACATTTTTAGAATGTAGTCTTACTGTAAGGAACCCTTAACTGGACTGCTATTGTTCTACTGGTCAGCAGGTGGCGCCTCTCACCTGACTCCTGCTGAACACCACACTCATTATGCCTGATGTATCACACCTGTGTATTGCCCTATTTTAGTGTGTTTGTGCCATACTTTATTGTTCAGTCTTGAGCCTTTGTTACCTGCTGCAAGCTAGTCTGTGTAAGGGCTGTGTTTATTTCATTGGACCCTTGTGTCTATCTTTCTTTTCACTGTTTCTTGGAAGCCCAGCTTCCTTTGTTTTGTTGATCTTTTATCAGTAAAGATTGTCTTTTGCTGAAGACCTATGTCTCCTTGCCTTTTGACCACCTCTGCTCTTGGATTCATTTATTGGGGAGTTAGCTCAACCTGTTTACACAGTGACTTGGAACACGAGAGACCCGGGTTCACTCCCCACCTAGAACAGCCTCGTTACACTTACCAAAGCAAGTGATGTTGGTCACCTATACTATAACTATAATAATAATAATAATTGTTAGTGATGGTGAAATGAAGCTTTGTGAAGCACTGAGGCTTTCCCCTCAAGTGTATCGTAAATTGGTTCATTGCTCGAAGCTTTTCAACACGGTGCACACTAATGACATCTTGTGGTCAAAAGGTGGAAAAGCTACCTTTCCCAATTTTTTTGTATTGTTTTATGTAATAAATCACTTTGTGCTATGAAAACCACAAAGCAATAAAAAATAATCAGTGTTAGTGTTGATTTTTACACAATGTATGAACAGAATGAGTCTATGAATTAATTTATGAAATGATACTTAGGACAAATTAACTAAACAAATGCTGCCTTAAAACGTTAGCCGTTGTCCTAAACCTATGAGTTCACAGGCAAGGCTCATATAGGCATATATAATCAAAATAAAAGAAAACTATTGTGGAATAGTGAAGTGCTGGGTAGTGAAAGTGCTTGTGAACTGGGGAGTGGGGTAATGGAAGAAATTAAAGATTTTTAGTAAGGAACAGGACTTGTTCAACGGTGTGGGGACTAAGTCTATTTCTTTTTTTATTCACTACTTCCCCTGCCTTTGAGAATATTCTCTCACATGGGACTGAGGAGGCAGGAGTGCATAAAAATTCCAGGGCAAGGCAATGAAGATGAGGATAGACTCCCTTTTGAGTAGCCCAGAAATGCAGGGGATCTTCTGTACGTGGAATATTTGGGTCACTGAGGTAGCGTTGAACTTCAACTGTGGCATCTGCTGTCGCATTTTTCATTTGTCTGGTTTCCACGACATGACTGTCCAGTAGATCCCACAGACCTTTACCTGAAAAAGAATAGAATAATACAAATACAAGTTTAATGGAATTCAATGTATTTCTCTGCAATAGCAACATGCATGATCCAAGCCAAATGTAATAAAACACAAATACACACACAAACAGTACCTGAGTGGGTTGCATCGCTCCCTGTGGCTCCTGTTGCCTCTGGTTGCGATGAGGAGATTTGAGAGGATGGGGTGTTTTGGGCTGCTCATATGATTGCAGCACATTCTGCTGTGAGACGCCTCACAGCAGTCTGTGCATTTGACTGGCTGCCGAAGCCGATAGTTTTAAAGCGTGGATCCAGCAGAGTTGCTAGAGTCATGATGCTCATAGTTTCATATGTAGACATCCTCTCAGAAAGAAGTCTCAGGAGGTTGTTGCACAATTGCAAAGCCGTCTCATCATGAACCCGTGAGATTTCTGAGGTGATTGCATGCCTCAACATTTTTATAAGAGGAATCACCTTTGACCCTGACACTCTCTTCTCCTCTGACAATTCTGTGGAAGCCTCATTGAAATGACACATTACACCCAGACATTCATTTACTGTCTGATACTCTTGTGAAGTCAATGGTATGAGGCTTGTCTTCAGAGTAACCAAAGCAGCGCCTACTGGCTCCCTCTGAGCAAAGAGCCGCTCTAACATGGCATATGTGCTGTTCCAGCGAGTTTCCACCTCTTGAATCAACTTGTGATTTGGTTTGCCCATCTGATTTTGTAAAACCAATAATCTTTCTCTTGCTGTTGTGCTAGACTTGAAATGTGCCACAATCTTTCGTGCATTTAGTCTAATATCCTCCAATCCTGGTGTTTGTTCTATTGCCTTCTTTACAACCAGGTTTAAGGCATGTGCTATGCAGTTTGTGTGGCGCAGCTTCAGGATGCTGGCACATGCTACCATGTTGGCAGCAGCATCAGTTACCAAACACCTAACTTTGTTTTGAATGCCCCACTCCTCCATCAAAGCTGACTTGACTTCAGCTATATTTTCAGAAGTGTGACATTTGGAAAATGTTCCCACCCCCAGTAAAACAGTGGACATCTGATCATTTTCATTTATAAAATGACATGTCACTGCCAGATATGCATCCATATGCAGTGATGTCCACATATCGGATGTGAGGCTTACAGCTCTGGCCTTGTTCACCTCTTCTTTTGCCTTCTCTTTGGCCTCCTTGTATTTTTCCTCAACCATTTTCTTTAATGACTGGCGGGATGGAATAATGTAGTTTGGATCCAACATTCCTACAAACTCCTTAAAGCCAGCATCTTCAACAATTGAAAATGGCTGGTAATCTTTAACAATCATGTTAACCAAGGCCCCATCAATCATTTGTTTTCTGATCCCTGCAAAACAGTAAAGTATTTAAAATATAACTGAATAAGTATTACATAATAACTATGCAGTATTTAAGATAAATACAGAAATTGACAAACAAATAAATGAATGACTGATCAAAAGTCTTATACCTTGGTTGCTAGTTGTTGGTCCACTCCCAGAAGATGTGTTTTTTTCATGTTTAGCTCTAAAATGTCTCAACATTGACGATGTGTTGTTATTATAAGACAGCTGTTGAGAACATATTAGGCACTCAACCTATACAGAAGGAGGTCACATTAACTTGAGTGCTTTATTTTCATATAATGTAGGCCTATTATTTAACATAATATATTGTTTATTATACACTGAATATGCATAAAATTACATGTAAAATATCAATTTACATTATAATTAATTATTATAATTATTTTATATAAATTCGTAAATCATAATTCATTTTAAAATCGTATTCTTATTACATAATAATAATAATAATAATAATAATCTTACTTTATTTGTTGATACGACCTGAAAATGCTGCCAGACTTCCGAACGGCCTCTTTTCTTGGCTGGTTCCATGCTGAAAAGAGCTCACTCTCAGTTTCAATCTCAGTCGGTATGGTCTCAATTCACTACCGAAGCGCATGACACTCGAAACCTGCGCAAGGGGTTCGCGCTATTTTTAAATCAGAATATGAAGCAGTCACGTGGTTGTGTGTCGAAACGAAGCTTCGGACGTCACTGATCACATGGTTATGGCAAGACGAATCAAGCTCCGGTACAGTGATTCATGTGAGATGTTTCGTTTTTTTGATACAAGCTTCGAAGCCTCTGTGCCGAACGTCACATCACTAATAATTGTAATAGGACACGGCAACAATGTCCTGTTATGTTTTCAACGTTTAAGATGATCCAACCAATTAGGAGCAGACCTCAGCCCCACTGAATAAACGGGTTCACTGGCAGATCTTCCACAGTTCAGCTCTTGACACATCAGTCTCGCCGTGTCTCTGTCCATCTGGTTCCAGCATACATTAAACCAAGAGCCATTGTAGAAAACCTCCACATTCCCTTTACATCAGTCAACCTGATCTCTTTAAAATCTAGATAAAAGATTCTGAAATAAACTCAGATATGTTTATTTATGAGAACAAATGTACAGTAAATCAGTAGAAATTCAATACAGCTCCAGCCTCCCAGATCACCGGTCCTTTCTTCCACTCAGTCTCAGAGGCAGATGCTCTAAATCACACAATCATTTACCCTTTAATGGACACATTCCAATTAAATCAAACAAAAATCTCTGCCAAATATTCAAGATGTCTTTTAAAGGGTTTTAATCACAGAATTTGCAACCATTAATGTGGAATACAAATAATGATGTTCAAAATGATCTCACATGAAAACTGTTACATACCATATTGTCTTTTATGTACTTTTATTTTGAAATCATTGTTAAGTTCCTGTTTCCTGGTCTTTGTTTTATGTCCTGTTTTCCTTCCATGTCTATGTGTCTGATTTTCATTGGTTCATTGTTTAATTACCTTGTTATCAGTTCTAGTTTGTCATTGGTTTCAGTTTATTGCCTTGTCATCTTGTTTTGAGTTTTAGTTTTCCATTGGCTTACGTTTCCCCTTGTTTTTGTATTTAAGTCCTCATGTTCACCTTGTCCCTGGTTGAGTATTGTTGTAATCCCGACCTCTGCCTGATGTTATCCCGATGTTTGCCTGTCAGTAGTTGAATGTTAGTTAGTGTATCTGAGCCATAGTCTGTTCCTGTTCCTAGTCTTAGTTCCTAGTCTTGTTCTTGTCTCCAGTTCCTGTATCTCCATCTTAGTTAATAAATCTGCACTTGGGTCCTACACTTCGCCTTCATCATTGCCTCAGTTTGCTACAATATGTAACAGAATACTCGACCAACAATGGACCCAGCAGGCGAACTTTCAGCTTCTCGGCCTCAGACAAGAGGACCACCCAATAGAGGCCCACGTCTGTGCGTTTCTGGAGCTGACAAATTTATCGGACTTCCCGGAGTTTCCCTTGGTCGCTTTCTTCAGGAGCAACCTTAACAGTTCGCTAAGGGAGCGATTGCCACCGGCGACCCCTTGCTGGACGCTCCTTGACTTCGTTGAAGAGACCCTGAGGATCTGCGGCTCTCCATTCACTGTGGATGTTGCAGAGGAGGATGCTACCTCTCCTCCCACAGTGGTCACCCACCCAGTCTTCCATAACTCGTTCCTCCACGCCTGCCAAGGCCATCGCGCTCCCAGCCTCGTCTGTCCCAGGGCCAGCGTTGACAGCCCTGTCCGCCAGGAGGAGGAGAAGAGGGAAGGCTTCCGCTCTCCAGTCTCCGCCTGCCACGGCCAACGAGCCAACGCCCACGCCTGCCACAGCCAACGAGCCAATGCCCACGCCTGCCATGGCCAACGCGTTGTCAGCCTCGTCCGCCCGGAGGAGGAGAAGAGGGAAGACTTCCGCTCTCCAGTCTCCGCCTTCCACGGCTTTGTCCCCAGAGCCAGCGCCTGTAGCCTCGACCGTCCCAGAGCCAGCGCCTGTAGCCTCGACCGTCCCACGGCTCCGCCCTTGAAGTCTCCCATGGCTCCGCCTTCCACGGCGCTGACCCTCAGCCCTTCCACTCCTCCGGAGCCTCCCACGCCTCCAGACCCTTCCACGGCTCAGCCTGTGCCTGCTCCGCCTCCCACGGCTCCACCTCCGGAGCCTTCCAAGCCTCCGCCCACAGAGCCTACCTGGTCTCCGCCTTCCACAGCTCCGCCCCTGGAGTCCTCCTGGTCTCCGCCTTCCACGGCTCCGCCCCTGGAGTCCTCCTCGGCTCCGCCTTCCACGGCTCTGCCCCCTGCACTTGCCTTGGCCCCGCCTACAGAGCCTTCCGCGGCTCCGCCCGATTCCCCTGAGACTCCTCCCAGGCCTTCTGACCCTGTCCCTGTCCTGTGGCCTCCTCCCAGGCCTTCTGACCCTGTCCCTGTCCTGTGGCCTCCTCCCAGGCCTTCTGACCCTGTCCCAGTCCTGTGGCCTTCTCCCAGGCCTTCTGACCCTGTCCCAGTCCTGTGGCCTTCTCCCCGGCCTCCTGACCCAGTCCCCATCCTGTGGCCTTCTCCCTGGCCTCCTGACCCGGTCCCCGCCCTGTGGCTGCCTCCCTGGCCTCCTGACCCGGTCCCTGTCCTACGGCCACCTACCAGGCCCCCTGACCCAGTCTCGACCCTGCAGCTGCCTCGCAGACTTCCTGACCCGGTCCCTGCCGTGTGGCCGCCTCCCTGGCCTCCTGACCCAGTCCCTGTCCTACGGCCACTTACCAGGCCCCCTGGCCCAGTCTCGACCCTGCAGCTGCCTCCCAGACTTCCTGCCGTGTGGCCGCCTCCCTGGCCTCCTGACCCAGTCCCTGTCCTACGGCCACTTACCATGCCCCCTGGCCCAGTCTCGACCCTGCAGCTGCCTCCCAGACTTCCTGACCCAGTCCCCACCTTGAAGTCGTCCCCTTGGTCTCCTGGGCGTCTGCTTGGTCTCCTGGCCGCCCTCCTGATCTGCTATGGTCTCCCTGTTCTTGCCTTGTTTCTCTGTGCCCCTTGTGCCCCCTTGAACTGCCTGTTTGCCCCTGCGCTCCGTGGATGATTTGCCTTTTTTATTGTTTGGAGCGTCTGGAATCCGCTCCTTAAAGGGGGGGCTCCTGATACATTCCATATTGTCTTTTGTTTATGTACTTTTATTTTGAAATCATTAAGTTTCTATTTCCTGGTCTTTTGTTTTATGTCCTGTTTTCCTTCCATGTCTATGTGTCTGATTTTCATTGGTTCATTGTTTAATTACCTTGTTATCAATTCTAGTTTGTCATTGGTTTCAGTTTATTGCCTTGTCATCTTGTTTTGAGTTTTAGTTTTCCATTGGCTTACGTTTCCCCTTGTTTTTGTATTTAAGTCCTCATGTTTACCTTGTCCCTGGTCGAGTATTGTTGTAATCCTGACCTCTGCCTGATGTTATCCCGATGTTTGCCTGTCAGTAATTGAATGTTTGTTAGTTATTGTATCTGAGCCATAGTCTGTTCCTGTTCCTAGTGGTGTTCTCGTCTCCAGTTCCTGTAACACCATCGTTTGGTTAATAAATCTGCACTTGGGTCCTTCATATCGTCTTCATCCTTGCCTTGATTGCTACAAACTGTAACAAAAACTGTCTCTGGTGAGATGTTGAGCATGTCAGACGACTCTGAGGCTGTAATGTCTTGCACTGTCATCATGAAAATCATTAAACATTGTGGATTTTTCTGTCTTATTTACAATGGGTGCTTCTATTATTACAATTATACCATTTGTTAAAATAAAGAATCATTACTGTGATTTATTGCTCTAAAAGCAAACCTATTTTCTGCTTATTAGTGATGTCATAACTGCAATTGACACTGTCATGATAAGTTTCATTGGTGTACTCTTCTGCAGTTCAGAAACAATATACTATCATATTCTAAACAAATACTGTGCTGAAAATCATCTTTGATATTTGTGCATTTATTTAATTGAAAAAACAAACCTATTTTCTGTTCATCAGTGATGTGATCGTGTATGTAACTATCACCACGATAAATTTCATTAGTGTTCTCTTCTGCAGACCAGACATAACTTATACCATCACATTCTAAACCAACACTATGTAAATCATCTTTGTGAAAGAAGTCCAATATCGAGGGGCTAATTATTGACCAATAAATGATCATCAAATGTTAATTAAACATGAGAAAAAATCCATATGTAGGATAGGGATCTGTTAAACATTTTTGCACACAAAATAACAAAAACCAGTTTATGATATCAAGAAGGATTATCAAAACCAGATACATTTTCAAGAGAAGACAATCACCACAAGGAGAAGGAGAACTCAGTAATTTTTACCTAATTTTAAAAGAATTACTTCTGAAAAAAATATATTGTAATTTTGAAACACGTATAAAATCCTAATAAATCTGTAACCTTGTAAAATCTGCTTTATTCTATATGGATTGGGTCTCATCATTGGAGCTGCCATTTTAGAATCACATCAATGGCCGAATGCTGCTTGCTCAATCTCAGTAATCATCCTGCTATTAGACCATTTTACTTAGGTATTGAATTAATCCTGGCTGACTGTGAATTGCAAATTTCTACAATGATAAAGATAACTGAAAACGTCTAGGCTACGTATGTAACCTCCGTTCCCTGATAGGGGTCTCTCTTGAGCACCGAATATCTGATCTATGACAAAAGGCCAATGAGAAGTTGGCAGACAGTATTTGCATACCCTATCCCCGGACATACGGGTATAAATCGGGGAAGTACGTACAGTTCATTCAGGATTTTTCTGAGGAGCCGGAATTGGTCCAGCTACAACAGTGGCTCGGCTCAGCGACGTGGCAGGGAGGACACAACGTCTCATTCCCTCCATCAGGGAATGAAGGTTACATATGAAACCTAGACGTTCCCCGTCTGTCGCTCACTTCGATGTTGTGTCGAAGAAGCGACACTAGGGGTCCAATTTAAATCACGCCATGCGCTGAGCCGTGTAAGTGTTCTGCTGACACAGGAGTGTGCAGGTATTTTACGTGCATAGGCGACCAGCTGTGTCAAACTGCACGTACCCTTCCCCAATGCCCCAAAAAGTCATCAGAATCCTTCTGGTTACCCTAGACAGGGGAACAAGTTGACGCTTGCCAACCTGGGAATGGGCCGCTGGGCCTCTTTTCTCTCTATGTTTCTCCGCATAGAGCAAGAAATGGCCAGGGCCCTTACATGCATCGAGGGAAGGGGGTCTTACCCGGTTTCCTATTCTTTCAGGGGGAAAAGACCCTGCGGAGACCACACCGGCCCAGAAGGGGGAGGTAAGAGTAGCAAATACATCACATGGGTTTTTAGGCAACATGTGGAAAGTGGCACAGTGGTAGATCCAACCTCAAGGAGGGGGGAGTTGCTACAACACGGCGACCAGAGGGCAGCTGGGACTGCCTAAGGAAGACATGGGTCCACTTTTGTAAGGGGAGATAATACACACAGGGACATCCGCGTAGGAGTACTTGATCTGTGGAGCACCTATTCCAGTACAGGGTAGATTAAGTACACACATTGGACTGGGTTGGCGAGTTCCTCTGCTGAACTGTGGACTGAAAGGGCTAGGGAGGAATCATCCAGGGATCTGAATGAGCGGGACCTCCTGGGAGAGAAAGCACACAATTTTACCTCGGCCGAGGCAAAGGCCGCTAGGAGCAAGTAATCCACCTGGCCAGTCCGTCAGCATGTCACCGAGTTCTACCGGCTCGGACCTAAGAAAACACGGGATGATACTGACTCAACCTGGAGATTGTAAAATCTCGCAAAGGTATTAGGTTTTGCCCAACCCGCTGCTCTGCATATGTCTGCCAGGGAGGTACCCCTGGCCAGTGCCCACGAGGACACAACACTCCTTGTTGAGTGTGCTCGGACCCGCAGGGTAGGGGGGCACGGCCTGGGTGTGATAGGCCAATGAAATGGCGCCCACAATCCAGTGGGAAAGCCTCTGTTTGGACACAGCGTTCCCTTTCTGCTGTCCGCCAAACCAGACAAAGAGCTGCTCAGAACATCTAGAGCTCTGCGTGCAGTTCAAGTAGGTATGCAAAGCATGTACCGGACACAGCAACAAAGGGCTGCCTCCTCCCAGGGAAGCGCTTGCAGGTTCACTACCTGGTCTCTAAAGGGCGTGGTAGGAACCTTGGGTACGTAGCCCGGTCGCGGTCTTAGGATCACATATGTGTCTGCCGGACTGAACTCCAGGCAAGAGTCGCTAACAGAGAACGCTTGCAGGTCCATCAGGTGATCAGCAGGGCTGTCTTAAGAGAGAGGGCCCTGAGTCAAACTGATTCTAGCGGCTCAAAGGGAGGTCTCTGGAGGCCCACGAGGACCACTGAGAGATCCCAGGAGGGGAACAGGCTTGGCCGGGAAGGATTCAACCTCCGGGCGCCTCTTAGGAAACTGATTATTAAGTCATGCTTAAGCAAAGACTTGCCTTCTACTGCGTCGTGGTGGGCCGCAATAGCGGCGACATACACTTTTAGTGTGGAAGGGGACAACCTCCCCTCCAGCCTCTCCTGCAGAAATAAGAGCACTGACCTAACTGTGCATCTCTGTGGGTCATCAGCCCGGGAAGAACACCAATTTGCGAACAAGCATCACTTCGGGGCGCAAAGTGGCCTGGTAGAGGGGGCTCTGGCTTGGTTGATCGTGTCTACGACGGCAGGTGGTAGACCTGCTAGATTTTCTGTGTCCCGTCCAGGGGCCAGACATGGAGGTTCCAAAGGTCTGGGTGCGGATGCCAGAGCGTGCCCCGTCCCTGAGAAAGAAGGTCTTTCCTCAGGAGAATTTGCCAGGGAGGGGTTGTCGCGAGGAGTACGAGGTCCGAGAACCAGGCCCGGGTGGGTCAATAGGGAGCCACTAGGGTGACTTGTTCCTCGTCCTCCCCGTCCTTGCACAGCACCTGTGCAAGAAGGCTCACTGGGGGAAATGCGTACTTGCGCAGCCACGCAGGCCAGCTTTGTGCCAGTGCATCTGCCCCGAGTGGAGCCTCTGTTTGTGCATACCAGAGTGGGCAGTGGGAGGTCTCTTGGGAGGCAAACAGGTCTACCTCGCAAGTCCAAGATCGGTCGTAAGCCGCCGCCTTTCTTGGGTACAATGAAGGGCTATAGAGACCCTTCCTCATTTTGGTTGGAGGGAAATTACACTTTTACAAGAAATATCTCTCTTTTATAAAAACTCTTTTAATCTATGCGCTGTCGAAGTGTCCAGGGGCAAACTGCATGGTGTGCAGAGGAAGGAGAAAGCTGCTGTAGTGCGCTGTAGATCCAACAGCAGAGAGCATCAGATGAACAGGGACGGGTGTGTGACTCGCAGCTCACTGCAAACACGACCATCAGCTCCGAAGAAAATTTCTGAATGAACTCTACGTATTTCCCCGCTTTTATACCCGTATGTCCGGGGGCGGGGTATAAAAATACTGTCTGCCAACTTCTCATTGGCCTTTTTTCATAGATCAGAGGCATATTCGGCACTCAAGAGAGACCCCTAGTGTCGCATCTTCAACACAATGTCGAAGTGAGGGACAGACGTGGAACTATTGTGTTTGAATGATGCTGTATCCAATCCGCAAGGTGTCAGTGTAATGGCACTATTCCACTGCACGTAATGTTCGACTCGATTCGACTCTGCTCGCTTTACTTTCTGAGCTTACTTTTCCACTGCAGTTTAGTGCACCCTTAATGTGGGTGGGATTATAGGCTGATCATCATAGTTGCGCCGCCTCTACTGCCGTGACATCGTCTTAAATGCAACACATACACACAGCAAAGGAGCAATGCAAGAATGGTGTTCTTGATTCTCAGCATGTGGCTGTTTTTCACAGCAAGACAACAAACTTTGTTTCAAAAGAGGATGACGGCAGCAAGACAAAATACTGCAAAAAAACAAAAAAAACAACATAGTTTGGGAAATCATACACCATACACAAAGAACAAACGAGGACATCACTGTGTTAGCTCAAAGATGATGCACTATGGTAAGCTAACCTGTCATCTAGCTTATAGCAGTGATGCTGGTAGTGATGATTTTCTTTGAACAATCTGTGATCTGCAGGATTTTGATGTCACATTTATTATCGGCTCGGCTCGCTTGGAACTTTGACCAAGGTGGTACTAAAAAAAAGTACCAGGTACCAGGTACTATCCACAGTGGAAAACCCACAAAAATGAGCAGAGTCCTCCAGCCTCCCTGCACGTTCTCCTCCAGAACCCACCAGCCTGATGAACCCACAACCTGAGATCAGATACACAGAGGGAGAAAAATACATCTTGACTCTATGGTCAGAGAATGAAAATGTCCAGATATTGTTGTTCTCACTAAGGCAGGTGATTGACAGCTGTTGTGTGGATCTGCAGTTGAGAGTTTGTGGAGAGCTGCAGTTCCCCAAATGAGCTTCACTCCCAGAGCACTGGAAGACCATCACACACTCATGACTGTGTTCAGGACTGGATGAAGAGGAGCTGTAGAAGTTCAGCACAGAGCCACAGCCCAGCTGCCTGATGGATGTAAACTTCCACCTCCCCCTCACACTCTCTCTCTCCAGACAACTGCACTCGCCCATCATGGCAAATGAGAGGGAAAAATGTAACACTTTAATAATATTACACTGCCATACTACTGTAGTTTAGAACCATAGTAAAGTACTACAAAGTATTGTGTATAAGACCACAGTGTCTACATATCTGAGTTGTTTAATATTTTATATTAAGAGCATATTTGTAATTCAGCATTTAAAAGACACTTGCTAAATAGTATTGTAACCCAGGTTACCAATGAGTGCTGGCAGGGACAGACTGAACTTCAAATTAAATGACTGATTAGATGTATGAAAGACTTTGACATAGCACATATAAAGTTGTGGAAGGATTAATTAATGATATAAAAATGAGAAAAACATAAATATTGAATATTATAAATCTGTTCAATAGTATTATCTTCTTTTGGAAAGCCTCCAATTAGATCGCACGTTGAGTGACGTCGTGTGAGCGTCCGCTATCGCGGGACTTTGGAAAGTATTGCGTTCTAGATCTTTCTTTTCTCCGGGAATCGCTGACGCGAGCGGATGGTTGTTGCTGCTCCGGGAGACTTTAAGCTCTAAATCCAGCGAAAACTGATGTAAGAGTTGTTTAATTTGTCTATAAATCATTCATATGACGATAATATAGAGTTAAGTGATGGTTAAATGTAGTAAGGTGATGTGATTATGCTCATTGTGTGTTCGACCGCGTGTTAATGACGCAATGGTTTCGCTAGCTTAATGTTAATATGACATGTGCATTTCTAACCAGAGAGAAGCCGTGTATGTGAAAGTGACGTTTTGGAACATTTGTCATCTGGAATTTTACTGTTCTTCCGATGCACATTGTATACGAGTTCCTTGGTGAGTCAATATAGTTGCATTTATTTTTCTATTCCGTGTGGTTTTATAGTCTATTCAAGGTCACATTAAGTGTGTTACTTTAAAGCATTGGTTATTTGATGCAGTATTAGTAGCGAATATAGTTTTGAGTGTAAAATGAAAACTGTAAGTAGACCATTTATGTGAAACTAAATGAATGAAGTGTGATTTTGTTAAATAACATGTCATAAGCAAGTATGCAAGAAAATATATTTATTGCAGTTTCATAAATGAACATTGTTGATGTGTTTATTAGAAGTTGTGTAAAAACTGAAAGTAATTGAATGAAACAAGAAATGCTAATTGATATTTTGGTCTTGTGTTTTCAAGGCCAGGTTTTTTTTTGTTTGTGTTTTATTTCCACGTGAATGCTGGGACATTTGACTGATGAATGCGATCCACTCTGCATGTGTATGGAGCGAAGTGTGAATCAGTCCTGGATTGTGAACCGTCTCAGCTCCCTTTGGGTACCTAATAGTGGAGTTGGACTGGTGAGCCACCCATGATCGAAACCTTGTCTTTCCTGTTGAAAAGAGAAACAGAAACTGAGTCGTTCATCTTTGAGCGGTAGGACAGAATTGTGCAGTCTTCTATTTGTTCATCTGGAAGATGATTCTAGAACTGAATTGAACAGTTCACGGACTGAATTAATGAACTGATCGGTTCATTGAGGAAATACCTGATTCTGGACAATTTGAAGTGTTGTATGTGAAGTGAGAATAATTTTGTATTGTTTTGATTATTTTATTTCTTTTGAATTTGTGTGAAATCTCATGGTGAAGATTTACTGTGTATGAAGAAAAGAAGTGAATTAGATGGTTCACTAGAAAATTGATTCCACTAAATATTCCTACTAGTGACTCTCGCAACACTAAAATCTGAAAAGTGCCAACTTTAATAAGAGAAAATTGCAGTTAAAACCCTAAAAAAGAAATGGATAAAAATCAATAATCTTGACTATTTACATTTTCCGGTATTAAATTTTGTTTTGTTATATTGTTCAACATAAAGTCAAAACTTGCTGACTTACCTGATTGTCTGAGTGTTCACTGCTGCTGCTGCATCATCTCTCTCCTCGGACGAACCTAAATCCTCTGAGCCACTGGTCTATTAGTGAGTTTGACGTAACGAACTTGTCACGGGTTACAGTATACTATTAGTTTTTTATTATTATTAAAGATATAATTTACCCAAATGCAACTTGCAAACTGACTTTAATTAATTATTTTATTTTACTTAAAATTTTTGGTGAAAGTGAAAAGTGACTGAGGCTAATGTTCTGCTTGACATCTCCTTTGTGTTCCACATTCATACAGGTTGGGAACAACATAAAGGTGAGTACATTTAAATTTTTTGACGTATGCTTATGTTATGTGGGAGTGTTCTAATCTGTGTGTCATTGCAGTTTCCCTGGTAGCTCACCTGCAATCAACCGGTTAATTGGTGTCACCTGGCGGGAGCCACTTTAAATCTAGGACGCATGCTCTTGCTCTCTCTGTCGTCTTGCAGCCGGCACTGCAGTAGCTGTTTTTTTTTTACTTTTACAGTCTCTTTTCTTTTTTTTTCAATAAACTTTATTTTGATTGGCAAATTTCTGTCTTTGTGTCCTTTATGTTGCATCCCTAGAGCCAGGGTTGTAACAGCTTACAAGACCAGCTGACTCCAACATCTCGTCTATGAGAACGTTCATCTTGACTCCATGAAGAGTTGGGACATTGTGAGAGTTGTGTTTCATTCCCCTGACAATTAAACACATCAGCCCAGATTTCACAAATTCCCTCTCCATACCAGTCTGATCACATTCTGTTCCCCACTCATTGAGGAACTTAATCTCCACTCGACCAGAACCGACGTCAGGCACATTCACCAGTCTCAGATTCTAGTAACCTGGATAAAGAACACATAATTTACATGCAGGAAAATAGAGATAATTTTGAGTAATTATTCAGTGTTGGCTCTGTTAAACATGAAATTGATCAAACCAATAAGGTATTAATAACAAATATATATTTTTGTTATATTCAACAACTCAACAATAGACAGATTAAACGCTGATATTTTACCAGTACATATCAGTCCCACATCGTTGTCATAGGTGCTGCTGAAGATGATGAAAGTTGATAATTGACAGAATCAAGTGATTCATTGTCTCAACATGCATGTTGAATCTCTTCTGTCCACATCTGACCCTCTCCAGCACCTGTACAGGAGCCCCACTGTCCAGCTCTCTACACACAACCTCTGCATCCTGCTGGTCAAAGGCAGCATCACACACTGAAACCCACATGTTTCCATCAATTATCTCTGTTGTAGAGGCTTTTGAACTGTTAGGTTCTGATTGACTAATGGATGAGTAAACCCTTCTGGGTGCCTGTCAGAGCACAAATGATGAGGAGACAGATGTTTGACTTAATCACTTTGTATTGATGGTAGATGAATGGACCACAGATGTAAATTCTGTGATGTACATAAGGATATGGTTTTGTAGTCTGAAAACAAGAAATACAAAAAAGGCAATGAATAAACTGAATATATATACTAGCTATAACAGGCATTCATTGTTACATAAGGAAACCAAAATATTCTTAATTCACCTGAGTGACATTTCTGTACCAAATATACATTCCAATAAACAGAAACAAGGTATTTTACAGGATAACATAAGCGATTAGTGGGTGTTAATAACATACAATTGCCATGTATGAATAACATCATAGCTAACATGAAAAGCATTCCAACAAACATGAATCTAATCACTCGTTCGGGGTGATAACAATTTAACAAATTAACATTGTATCATCAAGACATCATGAATAACCAGTAACAATGATTTGCATATTAATAAAGAATGAATCATCAAACTTTAAACATTATTAGCGATCTATTTAACACAGAACGATCGCTTCAGGGCATGTCCGGGCATGTACATATGACACGGAATCATATAACACTGTTCAGAGTATCATTAACACAAATATGATAAAAAAAGACTTACTTTGAGGTCAATTACTAACATCTGGATGTTACATCTGCATCAATCATCACGAACAAACAGGAATAAACACCTTCTCAGATAACAGCTCACACAGACACAGCCGATAGCAGCAGCTCAACTAACTATAAAGCTCTGTTACCACGGCTAAGGTTTCAGAATTAAAGTCCATATCAAAGGAGCCTTTATAACAGCCGCCCCCAAAGATGTGTAGCATCTTTGCTTCCATGAAAGGTGACTTAACTAGTCAGGGTTAGGGGCATTGAGTCCATCCTTTGGTAAGGCCGGCAGGATGACCAGGCGGGCTACAGCTCTGGTATAAACTTGGCCCTTTATTTTTACATCGGCTGACCGAATATGACCATCTGGGCTTTGATGGGTCTTAAGGACTTGTCCTACAGGCCATAAGCTACGAGGTGATTGAGGGTCTACAACTACAACAAAGGTTTTCTCCTTTAAGTTGGGAGGAGAGGCTTGCCATTTCTGCCTAGTTTGGAGGCTAGGAAGATAGTCCCTTATGAACCTGGACCAGAATCGGTCCGCTAGGACCTGGGAATGTCTCCAGTGTCGGCGACTTAACATCTCTGATTCAGGGTAAATTACTTGAGGCAGAGCTCCATCAGGCCGCCCCATGATGAGACTACTTGGCGTCACTGGGTCTGCATCTGCCACGTCTGACGACACATACCCCAAGGGTTTTGAATTTAGGATGGCCTCTACTTCCAGCAAGACTGTCATTAAGACTTCCTCGGGTACTGACTGTGAACCCAATACTGTGTACAAGGCTGATTTAACAGATCTCACCTCCCTCTCCCAAACTCCACCAAAGTGAGGTGCCGATGGGGGATTAAAGTGGAAGTTGATCTTTTGGCGGGCAAGCTGACGCTGTATGTCAGGAACTAAGGCGGAATAAGCTTCCCGTAACTCCCTTTCACCTCCGCGGAAGTTAGTACCTCTATCAGACCATAATTCTACTGGTGTCCCTCTCCTCGAGACAAACCTTCTAAGAGCCATGAGGAATGAGTCTGTACTCATGCTAGGGAGTAAGTCTAGATGGACTGCTCTCATGGTCAGACATTTGAAGAGAATACCCCAACGCTTCTCTGCACGTCTTCCGATTTTGACCAGCATGGGTCCAAAGCAGTCCACTCCACAAGAATGGAAGGCAGGTTTGTAAAGCTGAAGGAGTGCAGATGGCAGATCCGCCATCTTAGGGATTGTCGGCTGGGCCCTCCACTGTTGACATTCAGGGCAGTTATGTTGGAACTGTCGAACCGCTTCACGGCCACGTAGGATCCAGTAATATCTCCGTATTTCCGCGAACAGTCGTTCCGATCCAGAATGATGTAACTGGTGATCATAGTGGTGAATGATCAAGCGAGTGACGGGGTGATTAGGATCCAAGACCACCGGATGCAATACAGCATCCTCGATGCCTACAACTCTCCTCAAACGACCTCCTACTCTTATCAGACCACAAGATGGATTCATTTCAGGGGCTAGGGTAATGTCGACTTCTGGACCTGACTGACTTCCCAGTCTCTAATAGTTTATAATCCTCAGGAAAGGATTCCTGCTGTACCCGTTTGAGGATATGGATCTCAGCCTGGCGGAAATCCTCAGCCTCTGGAGGAGTCCCTGGAGCTAGGGTAGTTCGAAGTTCTTGGGCAATGACATCCAATAGTTCTCTCCTGGTGTGGTAGTTCCATCCACCAGTGGGGTCAACAGAGGAAGGTAAGGTATTGATCCCGCAGAAGGCTGATTTACGCAGTTCGACTTTGTCTTCCATAGTCTCAGTCTTCGGTATTACTGGCCATTCCTTGGAATCCTGGAGGAGGAAAGAAGGTCCTTGCGACCATCGGTTCGGTTCAACAAGGTATGGGAGAGGTTTTCCTTTTGTGACGTCGTCAGCGGGGTTGGCGGCAGAGCTCACATAATGCCAAGAACACTTATCCGTCAGCGACAGGACTCTGAATTTAACCACTGGAGGACTGTAGTAGAGTCTGTCCACAGGGATATAGACTTGATACTTAGGGTCAACTCAGTTTCCAGTAACTTAGACAACTGTGCAGCGACTAGACTTCCGCAGAGTTCAAGTCTTGGAATAGAGTGAACTCTTTTAGGAGTGACACGGGAGCGTGCCATAATGAAGGACAGATAGGTCCGACCTTCCTGGTCAGTAGTTCGGAGGTAAGCAACCGCACCATAAGCCTGCTCAGAGGCAACCGAGAAGATATGTACCTCATGAATAGCTTCATCCATCCTAACTTCAGGAGGGACATAAGTCTGGGGAAAATTAATACACTGAAGGTATCGGAGTTCTTCTTCCCATGCATTCCAGGACTGTATGAGCTCAGGTGGGAGGTTTGGGTCATACCACCCTCTTTGTTTGTTCCACAATTGTTTAATGATGACCTTTGCTCGAGTTGTATAAGGTAGAAGCCATCCTAGAGGGTCGTACTGGGTAGCCAGGACCTTATAGATGTTCCTCAAAGTGGGAGTCTTGTATACCACCGGTCGGTGCTTGTAGGACAAGGTGTCCGTCTGCCAATTCCAGCTCAGACCTAGTGTCGACTCAGGGATATCGGCCTTCTCCTGCGTCAACCACAGTTCCACACTCGCAGCTCGAGCATTGGTTGGTAGGTGACTCAGCACCTTAGGATCATTACAGGCCCACTGTCGAATGTCAAATCCAGCTCCTGAAAGGATATGTCGCATCTTATCAATCAAGCTTCTAGCTGCATCAGCAGTAGGCAGGCTTTGCAGGCAGTTTTCAACATAGAAACATCTCTCCACTGAAAACTGAATTGACTCATCTGTCTGAGGGTGTTGCTGTACATGGCGTTGTAGTGCGTAGATAGCACAGCATGGACTGGAAGTTGTACCGAAAGGCAATACCTGCCACTCTAGAGTCTTGGGTGCCTCATCCATCTTCAGGTCCCGCCAAAGGAAACGGAGTAAAGGACGGTCCCCAGGTAAAAGGTGGACCTGGTGGAACATCGCCCTGATATCCCCACTCACTGCCACGGGGGGTTCTCTGAAGCGGATAAGGACGCCTAACAGAGAGGCCCCGAGGGTAGGACCAGGCAACAGGTACTGGTTAAGGCTTTGTCCTCGGTACTGATGGGAGCAGTTAAAGACAATGCGGAACTTTCCATTGTGGCTAACAATGTGGTGAGGTATGTACCAACATTCAGCCGAATCAGGTATAGGGTCAGTCACTTCCCGAACAGCACCAGACCCAATGAGGTTCATTATTTCCTCTTTATAGACCTCAGCTTTGACAGGATCCTTCAGCAGACGCCTTTCCACACTGCGAAGGGTAGGTAGGACTGACTCAATAGGTGCATTTAACACAGGAATGTCCTTTCGCCGCAGTAAGGGCGTGGCCAACCGATTTATTCCATCCATTTACAGGATATGGGTCTTCCTCTCAAGCAGTTGAAGAGCCTCCTGATCCTGCTTAGACCGGGTTACCTCTTTGGCCTCACGCTGATGAACCATATCCAACTGCCATAGTCGTTGAACGTTCTGTAGGAGTTCATCCTGGATTGAAGCTAAGGAGGTTAGCAGACATTGTTGTGTGGCATGAGGCCGCCCCATTGAAGGGATGGGGCCCTGGAGCATCCATCCGAGGCGTGTATGAACTGCAGCTGGCGCACCTGGGCCGCCTAATCGAACAGGCTCAGTTGGAGTTATGAGATGTGGCTGATCAGATCCGATCAGAAGTAAAGGCTGGACTTCAGTGAATTTACTGATAGGAAGACCCCTTAAATGTCTGTACTTATGCTGTAACTGTTCTACAGGGTAAGACTGACGTGACAGGTTAAGACGATCTGCAGTAAAGGCATGATTTATCTTATATCTTGTTTGGGGTTTACAGAGGGGGGAGATCTGAAAGGATATAGAGGAGCCATGAAGGACTTGAATGTCAACTCTCACTGTCCCCAATGGAAGATCTTCAGGAACACCTTGGATGCCCAAGACGTTAACTGCAGTGGAGAGCAGAATAGTCCGCTCTGAGCCATCATCTAGAAGAGCGAAGGTGTCCAAGGTGCGATCCTCATAATGCAGATTTACAGGAACTACTTTGAGCATAACGCGAACTCCGATAGAGGGTTTATCCAGAAAGAATCGATCTGGAGAAGAATTTGTCAGGCAGCTCTTCTCCACAGCTGAGCCATCTTTCTGGGAGGGACTAACATTAATTTCATGTAGAGGGTGAAGATGGGTGCCTTGGCAGAGATTGCAGGACTTTTTAAGGTCACATTGAGCTGCATGGTGTGACCTAGCACAACGCCAACAACGATTGTTGCTACGAATCCAGATCCTGACTTGATCTGGAGTAAGTTTAGTGAAGGAGGTACACTGGCTCAGGTAATGATCAGTCTTATCACAGAAAGGACAATAACGTCTCACTCCAGCAGGCTTAGTTTGTGAAACGGAACCTTTACGATAGACAGGAGTCTCACTCTGGGATTCTCCAACACCATGCAAGATGGTCGCAGTTCTCTTTCCAGAGTCCGACTTAGCATGCGAGCCTTTAGACATTGGCTCGGCATCGTAGCTATTGCACCAGGTTTCGTAACAGAGCCAATTTGAAAGGTCAACTAGATTAGGGGTAGTGCCAGGTTGGCGGAACATATGACGGCGAAACTCAGCACGTTGTTCAGGGGGAAGCTTACTCAGCAGGCGCGCGACATGAGACCCACAACTCAACTCCAGTTCACCGTCACGTCCCAAGGTTCTCAGTAGCCCAACTAGTGACTGCACCTGGAGAGCAAACCTCTGGAAGGCGGAGATATCACTTCGCTTTATGTCAGGGCTCTCAAGGACAATAGCGATTCTCCTTAAGGCTAACTGATGCGGTTGGCCGAATTTCTCATGGAGCGCAGCCATTGTATCAGTGAATGGGGCAGGAGAGTTCAGATAAGCATCTGCTATCCTTCTAGCCTCCTCAAGCTTAAGATGATCCACTAAGATCTGATATTTAAAAAGTTCAGTCCCATCTGTAGGGAGCAGATTCTCCAAGGCTATCCTGAGTCGAGCAAACTCTCCTGGATCAGACCGAATGAATTTAGGGATCGTAGGGGTAGGTCCTCTATACACATGTTCTGACCCAAAATAGGGTGCTACAGATCGTAGGTTGGGCTCTGACTTTGGTGCTAAGGCTAGAGGACTTGAATAAGCAGGCACTGAATGAAATTGTGTGGGAATAGGCGCTGTCGTACGGTTGGGAGGCAAGGGTATGGCCTTAGCTAATAGTAACTCCTGAATCTCTTTAGGGGTAGGAGGGGGAGGAAGACCATAAGCCTCAGAAGCATAAGGCTGAGGAGGGCATGACTGGGCAGCTGCTGGCACCAAAGGATTGTTTCTAGTCTCTGGCATTAAAGGTTGGTAAATAGTGGCTCCCTTATCAGACAAGGCAAGGGTGTCCATCCGTTTACTCAGGTCATCTCTAGGTTCAGGCCACGGAGGTAAGGGAAGCTCTGTGAGGTTAAGTTCCTCCTCTAGGGTTGTGGACCTATATGGCCTCACAGGGGGACTGGATAACTGCAACACTGACGGCTGTGCTTGTGGGAGGTTCTGGCTTATAACTTGACTAAGGTTAGCTCTAAGGGACTGAGCAACTTGAACCAATTCTCTGACTTCTGCACGAACTTCCCTCAACTCTTTCAAGTCTGCCTTGAAAGCCTGATGAGTCTGCATTAGTTGCACATGCTCATTGCGCAAATGCTGTAGCTCCCTGTAGTGCTCAAAGGTAATGGATTCATTCACTTGAGGTGAAGAAAAGGATGGCTGATGGAAGGTAGAATGCTGAGGAGGCTTATAACTCGGGGAGTCAGTGAGCCATCAGAACATACCAGGTCACCACCAGGCGGTGTGGTGTAAGGTTGAAAGGATGGGGAAGGAGTCCGGTGGACAGGTGCCTCCCAGGTGCATGAAACGTCAGGCTCGTTGACAGTTCTGCCTCGTGTGTATTGTACCTCATATTTTTGTAGGTAAACTGGAGGCCGAGTACGTCGTTTAGCACAAGCTCCTCCACTAATCTCCTCATCAGAGTCCATAATGTCAAAAGGGAATGCTCATCCGGCTCGAAGGACCAATTTGTTGTAGAGGCTTTTGAACTGTTAGGTTCTGATTGACTAATAGATGAGTAAACCCTTCTGGGTGCCTGTCAGAGCACAAATGATGAGGAGACAGATGTTTGACTTAATCACTTTGTATTGATGGTAGATGAATGGACCACAGATGTAAATTAAGTAATGTACATAAGGATATGGTTTTGTAGTCTGAAAACATGAAATACAATAAAGGCGATGAATAAACTGAATATATATACTAGCTATAACAGGCATTCATTGTTACATAAGGAAACCAAAATATTCTTAATTCACCTGAGTGACATTTCAGTACCAAATATACATTCCAATAAACAGAAACAAGGTATTTTACAGGATAACATAAGCGATTAGTAGGTGTTAATAACATACAATTGCCATGTATGAATAACATCATAGCTAACATGAAAAGCATTCCAACAAACATGAATCTAATCACTCGTTCGGGGTGATAACAATTTAACAAATTAACATTGTATCATCAAGACATCATGAATAACCAGTAACAATGATTTGCGTATTAATAAAGAATGAATCATCACACTTTAAACATTATTAGCGATCTATTTAACACAGAACGATCGCTTCAGGGTATGTCCGGGCATGTACATATGACACGGAATCATATAACACTGTTCAGAGTATCGTTAACACAAATATGATAAAAAAAAGACTTACTTTGAGGTCAATTACTAACATCTGGATGTTACATCTGCATCAATCATCACGAACAAACAGGAATAAACACCTTCTCAGATAACAGCTCACACAGACACACAGACACAGCCGATAGCAGCAGCTCAACTAACTATAAAGCTCTGTTACCATGGTTTCAGAATAAAAGTCCATATCAAAGGAGCCTTTAAAACAATCTCTAATCTCCCAGAAGAGTGAGAACCTCCAACTAACCTCACTTCTAAACAAGAGAACATTTACAGTAAACAGTTAACAGAAGAAAAAAACACTTTTATAGAAATAACTTCTGAGAAAGACAGGAGTGTTACTACACCCCTGAGGCCGGGGAACTGGAACAACACAACCACCAAACAACTAAAGTGACAAATAAGAGGAAGCATTTTTGATTTTCACCATACATATAAAACATCAGCACTAATGAAAAAGGAGCTGGATACAGCCTCGTACCTACTGATAGGGGTATAGCTGAAGACATAACTCCGAAAAGGGGTGTGAGCACCAAACTGCCAGCAAAGATACAGAGAGCAGTGTGTTTTATTTTTATACAAAAGTCACAAAATAAGAAACTCATTATATATTATGTAGGTATAGCAGGCCGGAGGTCTCCAAATGGGGGCAGAATCAAAATGGGGGCTGAATGGGGGCAGAATCTCCAGAATATGGCTGATATCGTGCTCCATAAGATGACTGCACCAACTCCAAAAGAGTTGAGGTTAGGAAAGGGTTATGTTGGGGGATCCCTATATCTTTAATGGTGATTTGGTGCTCACGCCCCTTTTTGGAGCTATACCTGCAGCTATACCCTTCTCATATATATGTAGGCCTATATGTATGTATGTGTATATTATAAAAAAATATATATAAATGCACACAAAACACGTTCTCTGACAAAGTGTGTAATTTAACAGCAGCAACCATAAAACGTCTTTACATAAATCTTCTAAGTGGTAAATAAATTGATCCATATTTAGCAATGTAAAGGGCATTCAGTTTCGGCAACTGACACATTCCTAGTGATGCAAATGAGTCCATACACACATGCTTTTGATCCAATTAGGGATTTACACTCGTAGTGTGCTTAGTGGTCAATACATATTTTGTTAGATCTGACTTCTTAACACATAGCTTGACTTTGTGCTTGTTTAATAATTAATTGTCGGCAAGTATATTTAAAAATAGCCAAAATATCTCCTTGACACAAAACATCATTAGAAGTCGCAACAAATATGAGAAAATCGCTAAATTTGTTGACAAATTTCCCAACTTGAAAACACTGATAGAAAGCCCCTAACCCTTTCCCTGACCTTAACCATGAGTGGAAGTGATGCTCCCTTTTGGAGTTAGCGCAACCCCCTTTTGGAGTAACCCCGCCTCCTTTTGGAGATTCTTCCTTCATTTGGAGATCTCTGGCCTGCATCTATACCAACTTGTACCTACTTGTGTTTCAGAGATATTTGGTTTCACTTGTCGGAGCTCACTTGAATATTCATGAGTTTCCTCAACATGCCTGTAGAACTGAAAAATGTCAATCCATGCTCCTCACATCTCAACATGAACACCTCTCTAAATTTCAGTGCCTAAAGGCTTGTTAAGCCTAAACTACAATTGTTCTCATTTTGGGAACAGTTTTATAGTTTGTAATTTGTGGTTTTTATTAGTCTGTACATTTTGAGCATGTTGCTCAGATTAGGCATAAACAACAATTAGGCATAAACAACTAAACCACATCTATTTTTGATATTCGTTGTGTTCTTTATTTCTATCTAGTTGGGAATTAATGCAATATTTCGTAATTTGTATATTATTCTCCTCAAAAATGTGTTTATTAACAGCAAATGTGTAAAATACATCAAATGGAAATATGCAAGACAAAAATTCCTGGTAGAAAAGAAATAAGTAAAAAACTAAGTCAATATACATCATCTGAAAACAAGTCTTAACACCCTATGGCAATTTTACTTGTAAATGTAGGCCTGTCTTTGTTTGTAAAATGTTCACTTTAATCTCGAGTCATGACAATTTTTTTCATGCAATGAGAAGCAATGCAATTCTTCAGTGTTTAACTGCCTTTCACACATTGCACCATTACATAACAATTCATGTATGGTATTTGTGTGAAAAATATGTAGTATTATGGTAAATACTGAATGCATAAAATGTTGATATGTGGTGTTCTTGTTCTGATGACACATTCTTATTTTACAGTATGAAGAAGCTGTTCTAATAGGCATATCTTGTATTGATGCAGGAAGACAGACCAGCAGCTACTACAAGAATCACTGATTTAATTGGAGTTAATAGGAATGTCATCATCACCAATAACATAAAATACACATTGATTTGCTATTGTTTTCACAGAAGACATAAAAGATACCCGTTTGTGCAGGCTGTTTGGAGACGAATATTAAATACAATGAGTGTAAGAATACATTTAACATTTCAGTTGACTTTGCAACGTTAAACTGTGTATTAACTTGATATTTTTAAATAAAAATTGACGAAAATGCACTATCCATAAGTTATGGGGTTAGTAAAAGAAAAAATGCTCTCAAAAGGTCCTTGGAAATAAGTTCTAGGGGGACAAATATAGGCCATTAAGAAAAAGTTAATTTCTCACACTGATGCATACACTCACGTGATGTCTATTTCATTGTCTTTTTAATATTGAATATGAGAGCAGCTGTGACTGGTACCACTGAAAGTGTGTGATTCAAGCAAATATGGAGGTTGTTTTCATTTATCCAGTGTGCCAAGTCCCTGTTTCAATAAACCATAATCTGGAAAATAATGTTGTGTTTTATAACACATAATGCTTTTGAGCTTTCCTTGTCTTTCTAATATGAGCTTTAAGAGGCTTCCTCTACTCTTATGGTAACATTTTATTTCATGACACTAATATTTATAAAACATAAAATGAAGAGGACCAGAATCAGCCTTTGGTATGTATTATGGATGATTTCATCAAATTTGCCAAATGGCAATACTTAATGAGATTTGCAAATGTTAAACGGTCAGAACAGTATAAAACAACAAATGGATTATTAGATGTTAAGATGCTTTAAAATATATAAACTTATAAGACCCTTTTATACAATGAAATGTGATGGCAGTAGGATATCGGTGATTTTCACATAGGTCAGAAATCTTGTGAAGGAACTGACATCAGGGACTATGTGGCGAAGCTGTGGAAAACAAAACAAACAAGCTTTTGCCGCCCCTCGATTAAAATCTGAAAATAATTAACGAATGTGAGGTAATGGGGTGTGTGTGTATATATAAGGTGAAGTCCTCAAAGGAAGGGTGTGGGAAGTAAGAAGGAGAAAGAGTGCAAAGCGAATACCTGAGTGAAGAAGGACGTTGACTCATCAGCTGAGCGCACGCTGTGTTTTGGGCTGGAGCGATTTCGGGAGTATTCCACTTCCAGTACTCGCGCTACGAATTACAGTGCAGAGCGTGGATGAACTCAAGTGCCGAATGGGTTTTAGTCCCGATATCTTCATTTCCCTGGTAATCTTTACATTAAATTCCCCGTCCAAAACTGGTTTCCCAAGCAACCAAGAGTAGCGGTCCGGTTGTATGGTTTGCTTCACATACACGCAAACACCAGTACCACTTCCGCCAACACATTCATTCATGCACCTCATCAATAGATGTGTGAGTATATTAATTTCTTTCTTTTATTTTGTCTACTAGAGGGAACATTATTTGTCATTAATATTGTTTTTTTTTTTTTTGTCCTTTTTCTTGGCTATTCGATGAGATCCGGATTTTTGAATCTGCCTATTTAAATGCGGGATTAGAGCGGATCCACGGCCAAATCTCTGTTTTAAGTTTTATTTTTTTTATTACCACGTTGGTTAATTTGTGTTTTCCTTTTTCCGCAAGTGTTTTGAGTTAAGGTATAAAAAGGTAAATGTAATGGGTTGATTTTGTTGTTTAAAATGTATTTTGAAACTTAACTTGAAACCTCTTTCTCTTGTCTTATTATTTTATGTTGGTGTAGGGAGCTACAAGGTTTAAAAAAGGAAATATAAGTTATTTTGTACGTATGTAACTGGTGGCTTTTAGAGCTTATCCGTGCCATCATGTTGTAATTTGACAGGCTTTCACCTGTCTGGCACCCGAAAAACTTCTATTTAGTCAATTTATTTAATTATTGACTTAAATTGTGTTTCCTGGGAGCTGCCACCGTTACAACTATATCATGTTCATGGCACTTGGCCTATAGTAGTAAAGTTTTTCCAAAATGAACAAAAAAGAAATTAAGGGTCACAGAGTAATCATATCAGGGTAGGTCATAATTATTTTTATTAAAATGTGTAGTTAACATGAAATTTCAAACAGTGACAGCTTGTTTTATTTAAAGTACATAACATTAAAGGAAATTACATTTGTACTTTTTTACATTTATTTGTCACCCCACATGTTTTAAAAGTTTAAAACTGAATATAAATTAAAACTTAAATTGTGTGTGTGTACGATTATAGTGTCACCCCTGTCCCGGTTTATCACTTTAAAATACTCATGATAAATTTTGACAACTCTATTACCTGTAAATCCACTTCGCTAGATAATTACACTTTGACATCAACACCATAGATATGTACTGTATATAGAAAACGCTAGATCGGAAGTTCAGAGACAACATTTTCAAGATGTCTGTGCGGTAGTTTCTCTGGTGCATAAGGATAATAGAGTAGAAACACAGGAATACATGATAGGACTAACCTGATGACTGCTTTTCTATGTGGAGCAACTTCAGGGTTTTTTGTTTTATATTAATATAAGTTAAACATTTTTTTTTTTTTACTAAAGACAAATTTAAAAGCATGTAACATTCTTGTATAAAAGCTTTGCAATAACAAGAACATGAGACAATGATGCTTTTGTATCAAAATATTTATCACAAACTCATCCCAGATCCTAATATTTGTGGGTGTGGCCATTGAGTCATACAGTCCCTCCCTCTTTGTTTGGCACATTTCCCACATCATCATAATCTGTTAAAAAAAAAAGAACAAAGAATATTATTGAATACAGTTGTCATAAAGTTAAACTTTGCTTTTTTTATCATGTCACCTGTTTTTCCACTGAACACCACTGGCTTTACATTTTTGACACTTTTGAGTTTGAAGCACTTAGTTATTTCTTTGTTTTACTCATATTTTTCAACTATGTAATTGTACCAATATTTAAAACTGATTCCTTTTAAATAAGTAAAATAACATACATTTAATTTGTCAAGATGACAGACATCAGAATACTCATCATTAAATGACATAAAAGAGTTTATGATAATCTACCTGTCTCACAAGTCTTTGTTGAATTCTTCATATCATCACAGCCATCCTGAGCTCCAACTGATACACATGTGAAATTACAGAGAAAATTAAGAATTATTACACCAAATAATGCCATAATGAGATAATTGATGAAAAAAGAAAAGACAACTATTGCAGTTGAGTGCAGCAAAATAAGTGCAGTTCTGTGTGACTAGCCCATTACACCTAACATACTACTCAACTGCAGCATATGCATACTATGAAAATAGAGCACAAAAGTGCCCGCTGACCTCATCAGCCGCATTGGTGTTGGAATTATTTTATTATTTTTTCCATAGGGTTTTCATAAAATCCTTCAGAAAAGGAGTTCTAAGACATGAAACAAAATAAGCTCTAAGGTGAATCACAACATTACAAACTGTGAATTAAAGCAAAAGAATTTTAAAACACAAAACGGACAAAAAGACACAAAGCCCAAGACTTTCATGAGGGCACAAACTACATGAACGAACTATCCAATGAAGCATTGCAAATTAAGTACATTTAAAACAGTGGAAAAATATAAAAACTATTGATGTAAAGTTATATAAGTATAGAGGCAATATGTTTACATTTTATTGCAATATATTGAGAGAAAGGCAAATATGTAAGTAGTTTGAGATTGAATAAATTCATTCACAGCACATCAGGGGAGTGGATAAAATAAAACATTATTTCTAAATAATAATAATACCAAAATAAATATTTAAAAATTACTGCAGTAAATAACCATCCTTTATTTCGGAGCAATACTGTTGCGTTCTCTATTTATGCTTTTTGTCTAGCAGAAATATACACTCACCTAAAGGATTATTAGGAACACCTGTTCAATTTCTCATTAATGCAATTATCTAATCAACCAATCACATGGCAGTTGCTTCAATGCATTTAGGGGTGTGGTCCTGGTCAAGACAATCTCCTGAACTCCAAACTGAATGTCAGAATAGGAAAGAAAGGTGATTTAAGCAATTTTGAGCGTGGCATGGTTGTTGGTGCCAGACGGGCCGGTCTGAGTATTTCACAATCTGCTCAGTTACTGGGATTTTCACGCACAACCATTTCTAGGGTTTACAAAGAATGGTGTGAAAAGGGAAAAACATCCAGTATGCGGCAGTCCTGCGGGCGAAAATGCCTTGTTGATGCTAGAGGTCAGAGGAGAATGGGCCAACTGATTCAAGCTGATAGAAGAGCAACTTTGACTGAAATAACCACTCGTTACAACCAAGGTATGCAGAAAAGCATTTGTGAAGCCACAACACGCCCAACCTTGAGGCGGATGGGCTACAACAGCAGAAGACCCCACCGGGTACCACTCATCTCCACTACAAATAGGAAAAAGAGGCTACAATTTGCAAGAGCTCACAAAAATTGGTCAGTTGAAGACTGGAAAAATGTTGCCTGGTCTGATGAGTCTAGATTTCTGTCAGAATTTGGCGTAAACAGAATGAGAACATGGATCCATCATGCCTTGTTACCACTGTGCAGGCTGGTGGTGGTGGTGTAATGGTGTGGGGGATGTTTTCTTGGCACACTTTAGGCCCCTTAGTGCCAATTGGGCATCGTTTAAATGCCACGGCCTACCTGAGCATTGTTTCTGACCATGTCCATCCCTTTATGGCCACCATGTACCCATCCTCTGATGGCTACTTCCAGCAGGATAATGCACCATGTCACAAAGCTCGAATCATTTCAAATTGGTTTCTTGAACATGACAATGAGTTCACTGTTCTAAAATGGCCCCCACAGTCACCAGATCTCAACCCAATAGAGCATCTTTGGGATGTGGTGGAACGGGAGCTTCATGCCCTGGATGTGCATCCCACAAATCTCCATCAACTGCAAGATGCTATCCTATCAATATGGGCCAACATTTCTAAAGAATGCTTCACCTTGTTGAATCAATGCCACGTAGAATTAAGGCAGTTCTGAAGGCGAAAGGGGGTCAAACACAGTTTTAGTATGGTGTTCCTAATAATCCTTTAGGTGAGTGTATAGGCTATATGACTGTCAGGAATTCATGCCACACAAGTTGTAGTTAGTGAAACCAAGTGCGAGAGTGTTTACTCAGATTCACAGGATTTAAAGCATTTACACCGTGAGATCAATGGTACAGGTATATACACAGAAGAGAAGCTTCACAAACTGAAGAAGAGGTAGCAGGCAAAACAACAGAGTAAGCACTAACAGATATCGACGAATATCAAGAGCAAATACAGACAGGTAAATAAACACTGCAAGTTCTTTGTGTGAGACTTGACACTGAAGTGGTGTGAAGATTAGTTATTTATGCAAGCAGTGATGAGCAAATGAATTGAGTGCAGGTGCAGTGAATTAGAAATCAGAGATGCGGATGAGTGAGAGGCTGTGTGATGGGTGGAGAATGGAACGTTCCACAAACTCGTCAGCTCATCATGCACTTCCGGGAAGAAAGGAACCAGATGGGGGCACGGCTGTGAATGGCACGCAGACCCGAGGAACCAATCATCCATCCGTGAAGACTATGGGGAGGACGGAGGGTTCCAGTCCAGCCCCACGCTGACGGCACAGGGGCGGAAGGGCATCTTTATAAAGAAGCGTCCTGAAAAGGATGTTCAACGCCAGCTGTGTATTTGCTCTTTTAGAGGAAATAACTATTTTAGAGAAATTAACTCTAACTTCGCTGTCGATGCACCCAGGGGCAAACTGCACTGCTTTGCAGAGAAGGAGAAAGCAGCTGAAGTGTGCCGTAGATCCAACAGCAGATCGCTCAGAGGTAAGAGGAACAGGTGTGTGACTCGCAACTCGCTGCATACACGACCATTGTCTCCGAAGAAAATTTCTGAATGTAACAAATGCATTTCCCCGCCTTTACACCCATATGTCTGGGTGCGGGACATGCAGATTCTGTCTGCCAACTTCTCATTGACCTTTTGTCATAGATCAGAGGTATATTCGGCGCTGAAGAGAGACCCCTAGTGTTGCTTCTTCGACACAACGTCAAAGTGAGCAACAGACGGGGAACTGTACATTTGCAATGTTTGGAGCAACAGTAATCTCTATTGTCGAATCATGTTAATATATCCAGGTTTACGTGAACAACCACAAGTATGAGGCTGCAATTCTCTGATGTTAATTATTAGCTGTCCAATCACAATAATCCATCAGTGCTACGAATCGTTCTTTTTGTCGAGTCTCTTTTCGTAGCATTGCATTCGCTAGCTCCATGCATTGTCATGCTTGTCTGAATACAATCCAATCTCTGGACATCATTTCAGAATGGCAGTCTCAAGTGTCACATTAACATGATTAAAAAAAATAAAACCTGTTTTTTTCAAAGTGTGTTTAATAACTGAAAATGTTTGTGTATTTATGAAATTACTTGGGCTACAAACATTGGGCTATAAATATAAGGTCGTTATAATATACATTTACATTTAAAGCACACATTGCATTTCGGACCATAATCATCATCATATTCTTTTGGCTGCTCCCATTAGGGGTCACCACAGCTGACCATCCGTGACACAGGTGTTATGCCAGACGCCCCTACTGATACAACCACCAGTGACTGAGGGACTATATCAGATCATAATAAACATAAATAATATGATAAACATCTCTCAGAGGGCTGACGGCACATCCACTCTTCATTTACCTAGTCATTCATGTTTAATTGTAGGTACATTTTTTATTTAAACCACTTCAGCTGCAGTTAGTTTAAAGTGAATCCCTAACTGAGATTTAATCCTTGTTTGTGCTGTAAGGCTGACATCAAGATGTCGTAAAAGTCAAAGAACTCTGCGAGAACCAAGTCATAAAAACTCTCACACAGAAGAACATTTTCATCTGAGTCAACACATCCTACTGAGCAAGGACAATAAACACAAATCTCACATCTGACCTCTACCTCACCTCAGGCCTATTCTCGTTAAACTCACAAACATCTGCCCCCCTCTATTCCTCCTTCCCCTTCAGCTCAGAATCAATTCAAACTCACCTAAGATCTACATGCAACAAAATATCATGTCTGATATATACAAATAATATGACTTAAAATGTCTCAGTGTGACTGGTATATTGGTTTCCCATGTTCATAAAACAATTGGTAATAAAATTATAAGGTCTTTGCCAAATTCTGTATAATTCTGGAGGTCTGTCCCCATCCCTGCCTGTATGATAATGAGGTATGTCCCCAGGACTTCCAAACCTGGCCACTCCCAATATTCCCTTTGTTCATGGTTTGGGTATTTAAGGAAATGTAATACATTGTTCATGGTTCTCTATAGTCAGACGATCTCACACATAATGTGTGTAATTTTAATAATGGGAATCTGTTAGCCAGATCTCCCACAAAGTTTACACTGTGTAGTTAATACTGTAATTACTGTAATTACTCTAACACTCTCTCTCCCATCTTGATGCTCTGGCATGCCTTATCAGGAGCACGTTCAATCACAAAACTTTGTGTGCACAATTTTGCTACTGTTTCCAGGTTGAACGACATGTTTACTCGAAACGGTATGCAACGGGCTTTGAGGTACGTTTTCTCTCATTTGATGGGTGTGTCAGAGGTGTTACCCAATCAGCAGCGATGTGTATATAAACCCCGCCATATTAAAAAGACTGTGCACACAATGGATCCAACTAAATTCCTTTACAAATTTGTCCACTGCAGTTTGGTGTAAGCAACAATTAAAGACATTAGAAGAAATGTTTGCCTTCTGTCATTCTGAAATGCGAGGCAAATGATGGATCACCGAAATTAGGAACCACAGTTTCCACATATCCCTTCATTCGATTGGGATGTTCTCTGCTATTCTGGATGGCAAGGACAGTGACTGTAACATCAAGCATATTTTGTAGTATTATACACATATTTATACCGAATTCATCAGGCTCCGAAAATTCTTCGAAAAAAACGCAAAGAATGGCCGTCTCTGCTTCCATAGTTGCAACGATTGTGTAACACAACAGAATGTTCAACGCACCACTGTTTCTATTTAAATAAATGTTTTGCTACGTTTTGTCAGGGCTGAACATGCCCCAGGTCTCCCTACACCATCACTATAATGAGAGACAGTAATTACAGCCCAGGTGATGAACATTACCGCTTTCCCCATTGCCCCATTGAGCAATAATTATGTGCAAATCATAGTTTAGTCTTTTTATATTTATCCAACACATCCAACCTCTCTCTGCATTACATTCCCTTGCACTATATATAACAGATTTTTATTAGATTTGCACTACGTATGTATATGTGTGTATGTATGTATGTGTGTGTATATAAATGCATATATGTGTACATGTATATATAGTCTTATTGTGTATTCTATATTTTATTTTCTATAAAATTTGAATTTATTATTATTATTATTATTATTATTATTATTAGTATAAAATTTGTAATAATTTTTAATTATTATCTATATCTTGTTGCTCTTTTGTATTGTTGTGCACTGGAAGCTCCTGTCATCAAGACAAATTCCTTGTAAGCATACTTGGCAATAAAGCTGATTATATTTCTGATTAGTTCAGGTTCGTTCACTTATGTGTTTAATAACCATTTTAGTAAATTACACTTTTACACCTGTAGGTGGCAACAAATTCAAATCTTTGATGTGTTTTGGGTCATTAAACCATTGATAAAGCACAGAGAAGTTCATGAGTGAGACCACTTTAATTATACTTTATTAAAATTAGTATGTCTACTAAAAGACTTTATCAGTGTTTAAATATCATAAGCATTTTCCCTGCAAATGACAACAAAGCACATCATTTTGTGAACTGATGTTATGCATGACCATCAAGGTATACAAAAAGAAAACATAGTCTAAAAGTAATTACAGGTTTTAATTATGTCCCAATGTCATTTTAATGTCATTAGTCACTTTTCCTCTTAATTAATGCAGCCCCTTTTTCTCCTTGTTGAACAAGATTACGAAACTAAATGAGCCACTTGCCTCCTCTCCTTACTCTTCAACTCTGTTGTTGCTCATTCATGAATTGAATTAGTAAATGGGGCGTATTCTTTCAATGGGTCAAACCAATGATTTGGTCCTTCACAGCCCAAGCTCCAATGCTATTGCCTCATGCTACAGTCAGTCTTTACAGGTGGGAAAACCTCCCAAAGCACCTCTCAATTCAAACAAGTGCAGCACTGTGACTGCAGCTGTTTAAAACACTTGTGTGCTGATTGCAAAGTCACAGATTTTTAGAGGGGCTGAGATGAATTTTAGGGGGCCGAAGCCCTCCTAAAAACCATCTAGTTATGCCTATGCTTCTCAACATTTTGAAACCAACAGCCAACTTTATAATGTTGGTATTTGTTAGAGTTTGTTGGGGCAGTGTGAATTTGCCTTAAGATTATATGAGAGTTTTCTTTGCATTTACCCACCTCCTCCCCAGCACCACATGCCTAGATCTGCTTTCTGGGGATCTAATGCACGTTTTTTGTCAGCCACATTAGCATGTATTGCATGCTTGTAGTAGAAGCATGTATGTATAAGTCTTAGCAGTAACAAGTCTTTGTACTTACTCTGCTGCAACAGCACCAACAACAGAGTAAGCAGATCTAATCCGCCAAATTTACTAAATTGTTACATCCATTAATAATCATCTTTTAAAATTTAATTCCAAGAGTTGCTGAGTACATCTTGAAATGGAATGGATTCCAAAGGGATGTTTATTGTCCGATTTAGTTCATTTTTGGGTACAAATTTGTCCTCAAACTATAGCTAAGTACACATGCACACAAACAAACACACACCTACAGTATAAACATGCACTTAGCTGTGTGGTTTTCTGTGATGAATTCTGTGGTTTGAAACAGGAGTTTCAACATGACTAATAACAGATAAACTTCAACTGATAAGTAGACACACATCTACAGATTAAACATATCAAAAGGCCAGAAGGCCACAAAGAATTACACAATCCTCAAGCATGACATTGATGGGGAAAACTGACTATAATATATCAGAATTGGATTTTGATTTATTGAGACAATGATAACCTTTTTATAACTGCTGTGGGTCAGAACTGTAACATTGATGTGCCCTATAATTTAACTGATGAAGTGTCAGTGATCTTCAGATTTTCAAAAGGATTTTACTTGCAGATTTCTTTCTATTTTTCACTCACATTTAAAAAATTTCTGCACTAATAAAAATTGTGCATACTTAAAGCTTGAAATAATATTAATTCGGCTTACCGTTCACAGTGAAGCGATAATCTCTCTTTGTGAATGTTTGATCAATTTCCGCATAAGCTTCCTCAGTTTTACTGTGGTCAATCATCTCATAAGCTGCCTCAGTCTTGCTTCTCCTGTCAGACGGAGCTGTGAGTGTGCACATATAAATCTGCAGTCAGTTTACAGCAGATCATAGATTAACTGAAAAAAAATCCTATTCTAAATGTTTATTTATTTAAAAATAAAAAAGATATCATTTGTTTACATTTACTTAATAAGCTAAATTACATCAAACATCAAGTCTTGATGTTGGAGGAAAATGTACAAAGTTTAGAGGGGTTGATGATTTAAGGTTCACTCAGTAAGTTTTTGGTCATGTCATCTTGGACTTGGACACTGACACCTAGGGGCATGGATGCAGTCAGGGGCAGACTGGAACTAAAAAGTGGCCCTGGACTTTCTGGCCCAGAGCTGCCCACCAAACCTGGCCGGCAACACACCACATCAACACACCGCCATATTGATTTCATTTTCCACTCAATTTCAATTGATGTTTTGAATAAAGACATAAATATTGACTGCTAGTTGTGACAACGGGCCCCACTGATGCAAAAATTTTAATAATTTAAGAACATCAAGAGAATCACTGTAAATGGGATGATTTGGAATATTTCAACTTTTTTCTTGAAGTGCAGATAAACTATTGTGTTAGTTAATATGAGGACATGGAAACAACAAGTATAATGATAATACTTAAACAAGATCAGAAAATGTTGTTAAAGGGTGCGTTCATACTTGATTCTATTGCTTGAACTGAACCAGAGTTCATTTCCTCCCCCTCCCCCTGCCCCCGCTGGTCTCTGTTCTCATAATATTAGTACAATCAGCAGCTGTTTACTACTGCAACTAGGCAACAACTAAAGAACATTCATGAATTTGTATTTACCACCAAAACTTTACATGCACAAAATGACAATTATGTTTGTCTGCCACGGATGCACTGAAACATGTGCAATGATTTGAAGAATATTAGCATTTGTCTGCCCCGAGCCAGCATTGCAAGAATGAAGAATGTAAGCTGCTCTCTGAAGGTCATTTATTTGGACACAAGATGGTATGAGAAATTCATTAAACCATAATAATTGTGATCAGGAGCCTGCAAAGACACTAATTATATGTCATCAATAAGAGTTCACGTCCACAATTTGGTACGATTGTGTTCATATTAGCAGCGAAATACACCAGAGATCACATGAAACGAACCCCAGACCACCTTTTCAAGTGGACCCGGGTGAGGTTCCCGTTTGCCCACCAGAGTTCAGAAAAAAGCGTTCACACGACACAAATGAACCGAACTTTGACATCATTCGAACTCCGGTGCGCACCAATAGTGCTAGTGTGAAAGCACCCTACAATAGTTAGATGAAGAAAGTGTGTCACACCGCAGGACACTGATGAGAATGTTTAAAATGTAATGTCAATTACCCACACACACACATATATATATATATATTAGACAGTGTAGAAAATCAGCATTCACAGTTAGCAATGATTAATTTAATCCATCAGTGAAAGTGTCCAATAACAGGTTAGTTACTAAGATTAAGCGAGTAGTATTCAACTGGTCATGGGATCCTAACATTGCAGCCTCCATGTGCGGACCCTCTCCATGTAGAGTTAGGTTATTGATATGACTAGAGTCTTCATATCAAGTGAGTCGTCATGATTTTATATATTTGTTTAAAAATAATTATTCATTTATTTAGGAGTAAAACTTTTTATGTTATGAAACAATTACTGAGTGCACCTTTAAAACAAGAAAAAATTATTTGCCAGTGGGGTAAAACTTAAACATATAAAACAAAGAAACATCAAATCTTTTTGTTAGATTTAAGTTTGTTTCATACACAATTGCTTCTCAAGTTAATTTATCACGTAAAAAAAAAAAAACATTTTAAGCAGAAAACAAGACAAAACGTATTAAGTTACAATGCAGAGGCACTGAAATAAGCATCTTGTAACAGTAGCACATAGGATGTCATAGTTGTCTGTGGCATTTAATTCTTCAGCACAAGATGAGTCACAACTGAACTTGAGCAAGAATCTTTCTGGTACCTCTCCTCGTCACTCTGTTCTGCTGAATCAGTATAATGAGTGGCAGTAAGAGCAGTAAGAGCACAGCTCCCAATACAATCACAACCACTGTAGGGATGGAGAGAGGAGATGCTGAAGTAGTTTGTGGATGAGTGATTGATGTTATTCCTGCTGGTCTCCTTTTTGTTTCTGAAAATTGAGGAAAAGCTGATGTTGTTGGGGCAGGAGTAGTGGACACAGACAAATATGTCAATGTAAAAACAAACACATAAAAAATGCTGAAATTATTGTCATCTTGAAAACAGTAAAATGAATATAATTAGTGCTAAAATTAACAAATAAATAAATTGGGCAAATTATTCTAAAGGCAGGCAGTTCAGGTTTCCACACATCATAATCTCACCTGCACAGGTGAGTCCAGCGTCCTCTTTGTGTGTGCAGTCAGTGTGGTTATTCAGGGAGAGAGGACAGTCCCACAGGTGAATCTCATTCCCTCTGCACTCGACTCTGTTCAGCCACACAGCACCTTCACCAGCACCAAAGGCTGCATTCCCATCAGCACTCAGTGCTGCTCCACAACCCAGCTGCCTGCAGACCACCTGAGCATCCCTGATGTCCCACTGATCATCACAGACTGAACCCCACACAGTGTTATGATACACCTCCAGTCTCCCCGAACACCGGCCCGTCCCTCCACTCAGTCTCAGAGGAACATGATCTGAATCAAACACATCAACCAACAATTAATCAACCCATTTACAACAATACAAACACACTGAAACTGACACTAGAAATCCTAAAAAAAAACACAAATTATAATAATAATTAATAAACTTACAATTTAGTTTGAATACAAATAATTCAGGGTTCAAGTGCAAAATTAAAAATACATTCAGAAAACACAAGCTTACAGTAATAAATATTTAGTGGTCTTGTTTAACATATTTGTTGACAAAAGAAAACACTTACTTGAACATTGTCTCTGGTGAGGCGATTGTGAGGTAGAACATGTCAGACGACTGCGAGGAGACTCAAGACTCTCCTCCTCTGAGATTAAAACATTATACAATTTCATTCCCAATTTACATTACACATAAAAAAAAATAAAAAATCATATTTATAGAATCACGACCACTGAAACCATCTCAAATAATTGTAAATGATCTTACTAGAGCAGGAAATTTTGGCCACTTCATCTTCACTGCAGTAATTCTGTCCCCAGGGTGAAGATGGACACTGCCAGAGATTTGAATCATGTCGTCGACATTTAAGATCATCTAACCAATTAGGAGCTGACTTTAGTCCCATTGAATTACTAGGCTCACTTCCAGATCTTCCACAGTTCAGCTCTTGACAGATCAGACTCGCTGTGTCGCTGTCCATCTGGTTCCAGCATATATTACCCCACGATCCATTGTAGAAAACCTCCACATTCCCTTCACAACCATCAGTTAATCTGATCTCTTTGAATCCTAGTTGGAAAAAAATATATTTATTTTTAAACCGTAGCTTGGAAATAAGAGATAAACCTAAAATAGTCACCCAAATAACTTGCTAATACATGCTTTGTTTTATGTTGCATAAAAAATAATAGTAATGAAAACATCAGTGTTCTGTTTACCTGAACACACGACTCCAACATCCTTCTTGTGTTGACAGTCATGTTTTCCCCAAACCTGAGAAGAGCAGTTCCACAGGGACGTCTCATTCCCCTCACAGTTCACCTCATCCAGCCATATGGGTCCAGAACCAGGACCAAACCAGGCTGGTACTTGCTGGTTACTGAGGGCCACTCCACACTGCAGCTGTCTGCACACCACATGGGCATCTTTAATATCCCAGGAGTCATCACACACTGTCCCCCATGAGCCGTTGTGAAAAACCTCCAGCCTCCCTGCACAGTCTCCTCCAGAACCCACCAGCCTGATGGACCCACGACCTGAAATCAGATATACAGAGGGAGAGAAATGAATGTTGATTCATATTAATCTATTGTCAGAGAATGAAAATGTCCAGATACTGTTGTTCTCACTAAGGCAGGTGATTGACAGCTGTTGTGTGGAGCTGCAGTTGAGAGTTTGTGGAGAGCTGCAGTTCCCCAGATGAGCTTCACTCCCAGAGCACTGGAAGCCCATCACACACTCATGACTGTGTTCAGGACTGGATGAAGAGGAGCTGTAGAAGTTCAGCACAGAGTCACAGCCCAGCTGTCTGCAGACCACAGAGGATTCAGTGAGACTCCAGGAGTCCAGCAGAACTCTCCTCCAGACCTGATGGATGTAAACTTCCACCTCCCCCTCACACTCTCTCTCTCCAGACAACCGCACTCGCCCATCATGAAGAGCCAGAGATGAATCTGAGGGATTGAAGTGACATTTAAGAATTAATGGTACTATTCTATCATGCTATAATAGTACTGTACTACTTTACAAAATACTGTACTTTAAGACCACAGTGTTTTTAAATCTTAAATGTACATATGAAGAGCATACATTTGTCCTTCAGTATTTATCTCAATGAAGTTTACTATGAATTAAAAAATAAAGTCACCCAAAACTGTGAAAATTGTAACCTTTTTCTCACCTAAATGTTGTTCCAAACCCATGAAAGTAATTTGTGATTTAAGCTAAATTCTGCCAAACATCTCCATTTGCATTCCACAGATGTAAGAATACCATACAAGTTTGGAACAATGTGCGGGTGAAAAAATAATGAAAGAATTTTCATTTCTGGATGAATTACTCCTTTAATTTCATGAGTTGTAGTGTTAAGTGTGCTTACAAGAACAGATGACTCCAACATCTCGTCTATGAGAACGTTCAGCTCGACTCCATGAAGAGATAGGACATTGTGAGAGTTGTGTTTCATTCCCCTGACAATCAAACACATCAGCCCAGATTTCACCACTTCCCTCTCCAAACCAGTCCGCTCCCACAACAGACACAGCAATCCCACAATTCAGCTGTCTACAGAGGACACTGGCAGCTCTCATATCCATACATCCATCACATACTGTTCCCCACTCATTGAAATACTGACGCTCCACTCGACCAGAACAGACATCAGGGCCATTCACCAGTCTAAGATCAGTGTAACCTGGACGAATAAATAGAATTGAAGGGAAATAGAGGCAAAAGAATAGAGTTTTTTTTCAGAGATTTGTCAAATATTTTGAGTAAGTCTTGGTTCTGCTGAACTTAGTCAAAGAAGCTTAGTGAAAAACAGAGCAGTTCAAAAGATGGAATTAAGAAAACAAATAGTATAGTATAATTTAGTGCTGCATGTTTAGTATTTACTCTGTATGAAGGATTTGATTACTTTACACACAGGTTGAAACATTGCCATTTTACCAGAACATTTCAGTCCCACATCATTGTCGTGGGAACAGTTGTGTTTGTGGGAAGATTGTCTTGGACAAATGTATATATCGGACTCATTTCCTCTACACTGAATCTCTTCTGTCCACATCTGACCCTCTCCTTTGCCAAAAGCAGCTGCTCCCAGCACCTGTACAGGAGCCCCACAGTCCAGCTCTCTACACACAACCTCTGCATCCTGCTGGTCAAAGGCAGCATCACACACTGAGGTCCAGCCCTCCTTACGAAGCACTTCCACTCTCCCAGAGCACAGGTGAGATCCAGCAGCCAGTCGAAATCCTTGAGTTATACATTTATAAAGACAGCAACAGATAATCAGGAAATATACAATTAGAGAAAAAAAATTATCCACTGGGAAAATCTATTTCATAATTATTAAATAATATTTTAGGATGACTATATTATAAGATGAATCTTTTTAATGTTGTGTTTTATTATATCGAGCAGACTGTTTCTTCTTTAACTGCTAGTTCTGTAAAGTAAAACTGTCCTCCGTTACTCTCAGATTTAATAACTGAGATGTGTCTAATTTCCTAAACTCAAATTAAAAATGTTCACGTGGAAATTACATGGTTATTATAGTTCAAATGGGAGTGTTACTTTGGCTTTTATCATGTTTATGTGAGATAGAGTGATGGGGTGATTGACACTTGTCAAAGATAAGAAGGGGGTTCTGCACGTCATGTCAAATTTGGGACTTAAACAAACCACTGACTAAGACAATGAGTGATTAAATCCTGCAATGATCTATGAAACTATGGACTTTTATTAGTGTTCAAACTAAAATGTAAATCTGACACAAACTGTTTGCAAATGATCATCTTCAAGTCAATTATTTACATTTTCAAAATGACATTATGAGATCATTCGACCTTCCCACTTAACAAATACTCTTTGCGTTCTTTACAAAATGCTTTAAACTAACTGTATCAAAGTATTTTATCCTGAATATGTGAGATTTACAAAGTCTGATTAGTGATGCAATAACTGAGTGATGTATTGAGCAGATTACCTGAGCAGATAACTCCAGCATCTTCACCATGTCTACAGTTATTAACACCCCATCCCCTTGATCCACAGTCCTTCAGTGTAGACTCTGATCCACTACAGCTCACATCATCCATCCAGATTTTTCCTGATCCTTGTCCAAAGTAACCATACTTTGGTGCATCTAAAGCCTCTCCACAGCCGATCTCTCTACACACCACTTCAGCATCTGTCTTATCCCAGTCATCACTACACACTGTTCCCCACTGACCATCATGAAGAACCTCCACTCTCCCTGAACAGCGGCTGTTCCCGTTCACAAGTCTCACGTTAACACTGTCTGTCCATGAGAAATACATCATAAAATGACCATCTAATTACAACAACACGACAGCAAACACAATTATAACGAGAAAGCTATTATAGGAGTAATGTACAACAGTAGAATAACATGTAAAGTCAATTCATTTCAAATTTACAAAACAGAATAGATTTTTAGAAAATTCTGAAGGTGGCTGTAAACTGCCATCTCTTGTGCTCCCTCTCTCTCTCTCTCTCGCTCACCCACTCAAGCTCTCTCTCCCTTCAGTCAATCTTCCCCGCAGTGGGTTATGGGCAAGATTGTCGGTGAGTGTACATCGGCTATACACTCGAAATCAGAGGGCAATGTGGGTAAGAATGAGTGAACAAATGTAGGGAACAGGCTGTAGGGAATGAATTCGGACACCTCTACAAAATAGCTGGAAATCATATAATGCACTATATAGTGGATAGGGGCGATTTCGGACACATCTATTATTACTACCATAATACTATATTTAAAACTATGTGTGGCAGGGTAATTGGTAACTCCACCTCCCCAACCTGATGATTAATCAGTCAGCCAGCATTGTTTGTTCTCCCCAATGGCTTATTAGTGTTGGGAAGAGAGTATATATAGATTGCGTTCTTCCACCAGGAACTGTCTTTGAGTAACTGCCCTTTGTCTTGGCTGTTACACGTCATTGTCATAGAGTGGGGTTTGGAGTGTTTTCTGGCCTTTGGCGGGTTTGATCTCTGCCTGATCTGTGTTTGCTGTTTCCTCGCACGCCTGTGCATATTTATGAACTGTTCAGCATTGATCTGTGTTTGCTGGTTCCTCACGCTCATGGCAACCAGAGTGTGTTCTTTCTCAAGGGTCCCATTGCTGGGGTTGCAGGAAACTCGCTGTCTTCAAGACGCTGCTGTTTTGCGTTATTCTTCTGTTTTGTTTGTTTTGTTTTGCTTTACTGTTTAATGTTGTGTTTGTCAATTTGGGTAAATTTAGAACACTTCTCAAATGCAAATGGAGCTGCCGCCCGTCATCTAAGGCCAGTGTTTCTCTGTAAGCTTAATTATTTCTGGTCTTTCAGTTTTTGCAGCCAGTGTGTGAACTAATCGCCAGCTTTGTGATCAACTTTGGACTTGCTGGAAGTCACAGTATCCTGTTTGTCTCCTCTGAGCTAAGTTGCTGTTTCAGCCCATTCGGTGTTGAATTAGTGTTTGAATGCTTTTTGATTTCTTTTCCTATTTTGTGTTTATGTATGTCCATAATGATCATTGAGTAATCTTACATTCCGTATTTTTGTTTAAAAAATAAACTGCTGGCCAGCCTCAGTCTTCTAATTGTGTTTTTCTTTTGTTTTTCTGCTAATCCAACACCTGGACCTTTTAAAAACTTATTGTCTCAGTGCTGCATTGCTGTTTTATTATTTACTGCTTGTGTGTTGTGCCCCTTGCATAAGGCAGTAGATTTTAGCCTGTGATGAAAAAAAACAAACCATTATTTTGTACACCTGCGTCTCCTGCCCTGTTTATGGAACTGGGACTTGCGTGACCTGATTATTGGTCTTCGCCTTGAGGATTCCCTGGATGGCGTAGTCGTTAGTTTAACCTTAGAATGTGAATTCCTTGTACTCTCCTCTGCCACACATGGTTAATTTTAACCGTATCATGCCTTCATCTCAATTCCCAAAACTTCACCATGACCAAATCAATGTGAGGCAATCAACCTTTATATTCATTTTTATTCATTATCATTATTATAAGCAGTAGTAAATGAAATAATATTAGTAGAGAAAGGAAACAGGATGGGGAAAGTGGGGAATCCAACCTGGGACTCATGCTTCATAAAACATTATTTAATCTTTTTTTTATATATATATATAATTCTTTGATTTCTCTTAAGAATAATTGTAACCGTTTATGTCTTAATGTCATTGTACTATTGAAGCATGTTCATATTTATTTGAAATATAATAAAGTTGTAGACACTTTGACATTTTCATCTCTTCGATTTTTTTTTTTTTTTTTTTTATTTATTTAACAGTCAGACATACATACAAACCAACATAGTGCAGTAGTGAGCAATCTTGTAAATCCATAATTCCAGAAGTGACATAAGAGTGATTTAAGTGTTTGATCTAAGTGTGTATATGAGCGGGTGTGAGTGTGGGTATGTGTATGTGTATGTGTGTGTATGCGTAAACAAAGTAACCATTTTTTATTTATTACCATTGTCATTACCATCACTACCACCATATTGCCAATATTGTGTTGGTCGATTTTTATTTACATCCTTCCTCCTATGTAACAATTGCCATTGTCAATTGCCATTGTCAGTCCTGTATAAAATAAAAGATGATATAATAAGATAATCTTCCCCCACATCTCATCAGTCCCTATCTTTTCCTATTTTATTATTTATTTATTTATTTATTTTGTGTGTTATGTGCAATGTCTAAGGTGCATTAAAAGAGGGAGTACAGTGCGAGAGTCTCTCAAATTGGGACAGAGATGCTGTCCCGTTGAAACCACTTCTCGCCTGTCTTGCCTGCCTTGGTGTTTGTGAAGTTTTCCATATATACATATTCCTTTTTTTTTTTTTTTTTTTTTTTTTCCCCTATTCTATGTTGTGGTGCATTAAAAACCCATGAAGAGATAAGGGGGAAATTATTGCAGTAGTGATGACAATGACACTTAATTCCAATACAGCATTGACAATGGCAATATTGATGATTATAATAATAATGATAATAATAATATTAATAATAAATGATAATGATGATGGCAGTGGTGATCGCAATGGTGAAAGCAAAAGACAGCAACAACAGCAATTACAACAATGAAAAAATAAAAGTGAAAATAGTAATCATAACAGTAACAGTAAAGATAGTAATAACAATGATGACAGAAACAAGTTCAAACAACTAAAATGCATTAATATTCGTGGGTTGATTAAGAAGGTGGGAGGAGTCGGAGTTGAAAACAGAGAAAGGATTCATAGCTGTAAGAGGTCAGAAAGTGTTGGACGGCAGAGGTCAGTTTCAGATGCGTAATTATGGAGGGGAGATGCGTATTCCATTGAAATGAAGTCTGTAATAAGATTTTTCCAAATGTTAATGTGTAATTTATTTCTAGTTTTCCAGTTCATGAGGATAGTTTTCTTGGCGATGGTTAGAGCTATGAGGAGTATTTTAGAGTTTATAGTTTTATCAGTGATTATTGTGAGGTCCCCCAGCAAGCAAAGAGAAGGCGACAGTGGGATGTGGCAGCCAACTATAGTGGATAGTGACTGTGTGACCTCTTCCCAAAAGTGTTTGATTGGAGTGCAGTGCCAGGTTGCATGGATGTATGTATCTGTAGAATTTTGATTGCAATGTGTGCAAACTTCTGATGTGAAACCCATTTTAGCTAATCTATTGCCCGTGTAATGTGTTCTGTGAAGTATTTTGTATTGAATTAACTGAAGATTTGCATTTTTGGACATGAGATAGATGTTTTTACAGATTTGGGTCCAGAAGTTGGCATCAGGGGCTATTGAAAGATCGTTTTCCCATTTTATTGTTGGCAAGTATATGGTCTGAAGTTGGTTTGAAATCATTTTGTATATTTTAGAGAGAAGTTTCTTTGGGGAGAAAATGTTGACCAAGTCTGATATTGCCGGTGGAAGTTCTAAATTTGTGTCTCTGATGTTTATTTTTGTCAGAACAGAAGATTTGATTTGTAGGTATTTTAAAAATTCGTTACTCCCGATACCATACTCCTGGGCCAGTTGCGGAAATGGTCTAAATCTGTTAAATTTGAAAATATGCTTAATGTGGGTGATACCCTTTTCCGCCCATGTGTGAAAATTCAATGTTTTTTTATTGCTTATAAAGTCACGGTTGTTCCATAGTGGGGTGAGGTTAGATGGAGCTAATGTAGAATTTGTAATTTGGTGAAATTTCCACCAGGCTGTCAGAGTGGCGGCTATAGTTACTGCATTAAAACATGTGTGTTGTTTAATTGATTTGGTGAGGAATGGTATGTCAGCTATATTTAATTCTTTGCATAGTGATTGTTCTATATCTAGCCATATAATATCAGATTGGGTGGGGTGAATCCATTTGTATATGTATTGCAGTTGGTTAGCCATTGAGTAATATTGGAAATTTGGTGCTTCTAGTCCTCCTTGAACCTTACTTTTTTGTAGTGTAGTGAGTTTTATCCTTGGCGTTTTATTTTTCCAGTAGAAGCGAGTTATAATGGAGTCTAGTGATTTAAACCAGGTGAGTGTGGGGTGGGTTGGAATCATTGAGAATAGGTAATTAATTTTCGGTAAAATCGTCATTTTTATTGCTGCTATCCTGCCGATTATGGAGATTGGAAGGTTGAGCCACCTGAGCAAATCGTCTTCTATTTTTTTTAGCAGTGGTGTGAAGTTGAGTGTTACCAACTCTGACAGTCTGGAGGAAATCTTAATGCCTAAGTAAGTGATGTGATCATGACATATAGGTATTGGTGATTGATGGGGTGCCACATCCCATTTGGTTTTATGTAAAGGGAGGATGGAAGATTTATTCCAGTTTATTGCATAATCTGATATTTTTGAGAAGGACTGGATTGTTTTAATTATTTCTTGAGTAGATGCTAGGGGTTCTTGTATATATAGTAGGATATCATCTGCATAAAGTGAGATTTTGTGTGTTTGTTGTGGTGTTTCAATACCTTTGATTGCTGGGTTTTGACGGATAGCTGCTGCTAAAGGTTCAATAAAAATCGTGAATAGGGATGGAGAGAGTGGACATCCCTGCCTCGTCCCCCTGTGCAATGTGAAGCTTTGTGATGTTAGTCCATTGGTTGTGACTGTGGCTGATGGTGATGTGTATAAAATCTTGATCCAGTTAATAAATGACTCTCCAAAGCCGAATTTTTGTAACGTGGTGAATAAAAATGTCCAGTTTACCCTATCAAAAGCTTTTTCGGCGTCTAATGTGGCAATGAGAGTATCTTTCTGTTGTACTGATGAGTAGTGCATTAAATTGTATAATCTGCGGGTATTATTGGATGCATGTCTACCTTTTATAAAGCCGGTCTGATCAGGATGGATTATATACGGTATAATTTGTTCAATTCTATGGGCTAATGCTTTGCTAATAATTTTTATGTCGACATTTATAAGTGAAATAGGACGATAGTTAGATGTGAAGGTGTGGTCTTTGTTAGGTTTAGGAATGAGTGATATAAGTGCTGTATTCATATGGGAAGGGAACTTTGCGTTAAGTTTTATTTCTGTTATTGTTCTGCTAAATAGTGGGTATAAGGTTGACCAAAAATGTTCGTAGAACTCAGCAGGGAAGCCATCTGGACCTGGTGCTTTATTATTTTGCATGCTTTTCAATGCAGAGTGAAGTTCTTTTTCTGTGATTGGTAATTCTAGTGTGTTTACTTGTTCCATGTTGAGTTTTGGTAGAATGGTGTTATCGAGGAATTGGGTTATGTCTTCTTGGTTTGGGTCCAGATCAGATAAGTATAATTTTGTATAGTAATCTTGAAATATCTTGTTTATCTCAACTGGTGAACTGGTTAGCTTCCCTGCCGAGTTTCTGATGGAGGTTATAGCTGTTCTTTCTTTATTTCTTTTAATTTGACTGGCTAAATATTTTCCGGATTTATTGCTATGGTGAAAAGTTTCTTGACGGAGCCTGTGAATCAGAAACTGGTTTCTTTTGTTTATTATTTCATTAAGCAAATTTTTTTTTTCTCTAATTTCTTTATAGATGCTTTCTGATTGATTATTTGCATGTAAAATTTCTAATTCTTTTATTCTTTCTTCCAGTTGGACTTCTTTTTCTCTGTCCTTTTTTTTTTTATGTACTGAATATGATATAATTTTCCCCCGTAAAACTACTTTCCATGTTTCCCAGAGCAGTGATGCTGACGACTTTGGAGAGTCATTCATTTCAAGGAAGGATGTCCACTCTCTCTTGAAGTAGCTGTCAAATTCTGGATCTTTCAAGAGTGATGTATTAAAACGCCATCTGGTGGGGTGCTTTGGTATTGCAGATGGATTCCATGTGAGAGTTACTGGAGAATGGTCACTAATAATAATCGGATGTATTTTGGTTTCTAAGATATTTGTTATGATTGAATTACTGGTTAGAAATAAATCAATGCGGGAGTAGGTTTGGTGGACATTAGAATAAAAGGTGTATTCTCTGGCGAGTGGGTGTTGTAGCCTCCAACCATCACCAAGACCAAAATCACTCATGAACTGTTTTATTGTTTTGGAGGACTGCCAAGATTTTCCTGTATGTTTTGACCTGTCAAATGATGGATTGATTACAGTGTTATAGTCTCCCCCTATAATTATTGGACCATTGGAAATGTTTGAAAGAGAGGAAAAGAAATTTGCAAAGAAGGAGGAATCATCAGAGTTTGGTCCATAAATGTTGCCAGTTGTAATTGGATTATTATTGATTGAAATGTTAATAATGATAAAACGGCCTTCAGGATCTGAAATGGTTGTATGGTGGTTAAACTGTATTTTTTTGTTTATTAAGATGCATACTCCTCTTTGTTTTGAGTTATAGTGGGAGGAAAAACAGTGGTTAAAATGTGTAGTTTTTAAGCTGTTTTGTGTATATTGTGAGAGGTGTGTTTCCTGTATTAGACATATATCTGCTTGTGTATTTTTTAGGTAATTTAAAACTTTATTTTTTTTTGTTTGTGAACCAACTCCACGAATATTCCAAGTTAAGAATTTTAATTGCATGAACCTATAATGTACATTTCATAGTTACCTTGTGTGAGTATAAGTCTGTGTGTATGGATGTGAATGTGGTTGTGTGGTTGTGTGTGTGTGTGTGTGTGTAAATCTATAACACCAAATGACAAATAAAACAGGGAAAACATAAATACCTATAACCAACAACAGAACATATAAACAGTGAGCAAGGCTATTTAGGTGCATTTAGAATACAATGTGCGTGCGTGGTGCAAGTGGTTTAATGAAAGAACATGAAGATTATGAATTGAATATAAATTGAGCATAAACGGATTGGAAATGTTACATTGCTAGTTTCAATAATTAGTAAAGCCAGGAAGTAGTGTCTTTGTCTCTAAACAATTGTCCATCAATATATAATTTGTCCACTGTAATGATTGCTTTTTTACCTTGGTTGATCATTGTCTTACGGATGGGGAAAAGTAGCTTACGTCTGCGGATGATCTCTTGTGGATATTGGTCGTTGAGTCCGTAATGAGTCCCTTTGAGCTGCCGTCCTTGTCGCTGAACCAGTACTTTTTGCTTGAAATGTTCAAATTTGGCGATGATGGGCCGGGAACGGGTGGAGTTGATGGGTTTCTGTCCTAAACGGTGAACGCGATGGAAAGTGATGTGCTCTACAGTCTCTGGTGTAAGTTTGAGCTGGTTAACCATGAAGTCCTTAACAGATTTTTCGGGGTCTTCGGTGGATGATTCGGGAATGCCGGAGAAGATTAGATTGTCTCTCATACTTCGTGACTGTATATCCAGGATGGTTTCTTGCACGGCTTTGTTCTCAGCGATGACGGAGGTAAGTTGAGTGTTTACAGTGGAAAGTTTTGCAGTGAGTGTGTCCACGGAGCTTTTCAGTGATTTGTTTTCTTCTGTGAGCGAATCGACTTGTTGTTGACTGTATTCCAGGCTATGGCGGAGGTTTTGAAATTCATTGTGCAGTACTTCGATTAGTGAGAGTCTAGAATCCAAGTTAGCTAAGCGCTCGTTGATTGATAAAAGTATGTCGGAACAGCAGTTTGTTTTGATAGGAGTGGATGCTGGTGATGTTGGTGACGGCGGTGAATCGGTTGATAAGGGAGAATCCGAAGTGCGTGGTTTTTTGGCTTTGCGTGATCGGCCCATTGTACAAAGTCTGTTGAAGTGATGGTCAATGAAATCCTCCAGTTGATCCAGGTCCGAGTTGAAATCCAGGTTTTGAGTTAGGTTTAAAGCGGGTAATGTTGTTACGGAAAAAGCGAGAAAGAGAGAAGAAAAAATAAAAATAAAAAAAGTTTGTTATATTTTTCTAGCAGCGGCGCGCTGCCATGTTGAATTTTCGCACCCAACGCACACACACTACGTCACACACACATCATCACCTGTCTCCGCCTATGATCAAGTCATCTCTTCGATTTTTAAGGGGTTCAAGCCGAGGGGCTGAAACCCTATTGTGTTAGTAAGGATTATTATTATTCTGCCCCAAAACTGATCATGTAGACCAAACAGTAAGTCCTAGACACTTGAAACTTTGGGGAGAATGGTATTACACCGAATGGCTAGCCATACACATGGACTCGCCCCAATCGGCCAAAAGGGGGCGCTACAGCAAATATATTTTTTATTTTTACATTTTGTGACAACTCTTGGGCCGTAAGGACTAGGAACAATAATGTTTTTTGAACACCATAACATTTTTGTGCCGTTCTTTCGTTTTCCCGCTATTCTGGATTGTTTAAAAAAAAAAGAAAGAAGAAAACTAGTCCTAGGCCGTTCGCATCCAAACCAGTGGAGAAAGATTCACAATATGAAATGTTATCAATGGAATTTTCAACTTTTGTTTCATCATCAGATGGTAAGCCAAAATGTATATAATGGGCGTGGCCACTTTTACTAAAATTGTTATAACTCATGAAAGGAATGAGATATTATCACCAAATTTCATTTATGAGGGACGTCAATCTTGAAGGGACACATTGTTTCGCGCCTCTGCCTCTTGGTGTCACTGTAACAGTCATGAATGTAAAAAAAAAAAAAAAAAAAAAAAAGCCATTTTTAATTGCTGCTTGCAGCTATATTTAAGTCTCGCGGGTGAACGCCTCCCAATCGTCCCACGGATGTAACTCCTCCTTTATAATGATTAAACATGTTATTTTCTGTAATCAGACTCTGGGATGAAAATGTTTCTTTATTTGAACAATTTTAAATGGATCTTATAACATGGAGATTATATTAAAAAATAAGTACATGAAAGCAATATGAGCATTATCATAGCTAATACTCTGTATCTGTGCCATACTGTATATCATGTCTTGTTATAATGCTCTTTAATGTGTCAGTGTACACTTGTTTGTACTATATACTTGCATTCTTCTTCTTCTTCTTCTTCTAATAATAATAATAATAATAATAAAACATACTCGGTGAAGTGCTCTATGCAGTACCGCCACTCCCTGCTTGTCACTTACTATGCTGTCTGCTTAGGGCATCAACTCCCAGTGCACCATCCAGCCCTAGGGGGACACCAGAAACTCCATGGACTGCCCTTACTCGTACGTTTTAAGCTATACTATTCAAGGACCCAAAATCAGTTGCAGAACATATACGATTGCCTTGCGATTCTGTTTTTCCAAAAATTCTAGGGAAAATCCCCCATATCCCCATATAGTAATTATTATCTGTTTTCAGCTGCAAGTAAGGTCCTATATGCAGGGTTGGGGAGTAACGGAATACATGTAATGGGATTACATAATTAAAATACAAAATATAAGTAACCACTTATACCACAAAATATTGTATTCCACTACAAGTACAATGTAAATCATTGGTAATTAGAATACAGTTACTTTCATAAAGTATTTTGAGTACTGAAGAGATTACTTTGCATTTTATTGTCATTTGTTTTATTTAATATTTAGTCCTTTCAGATGAAAAACATTTATACATATAAATGATGCGATCCAAAGTGCTTTTGAACAGCGGTGAAACACTTTCGAATGATGTGTACATCATACAGAGAAGTATAAGTTTGAAGTTTGGAGCAGAAGAAATAGAAATAAACCTTGTGTAAATTGTCAGATTTACGCTAAGCTAAAATGCTATTTCTAACAATTGTACATGCTAGCAAACACGATCATATTTTTTTATCAAGAAAATTCACGTTGGATCATAATTTCTAGAAAGACCTTTGATATTAGAGTGAAATCATATTCTTTATAATAATTTTGCATTTGTTTTACTGTAAAAATATCTAAAAATCCTTAAAACAAGATCAATTTCATTAATCTTGTTTTAGAAACAACACTGCATAAGATATTTAGGTTTTTCAGAGAATATATTTTTAACATGTATTTTATCTTACTGTACTGGCAGACTTTTTATTGTCAAAACAAGTGAAAAAATCTACCAGATCTGAAGAAGTAATCCAAAGTATTTGCAATACATTTCTGACCTTGAGTAATCTAACAGAATATGTTACAAATTACATTTTACAGCATGTATTCTGTAATTGTAGTGGAATACATTTCAAAAGTAACCCTCCCAACCCTGTCAATATGTTACACATATAAAGTAAAATAAAAAATATATGAATACAAAAAGGACTATTGTTGATTGATCTTTTAATATTCTCTTGGGGGACAATCTTATGTAGCAAAATATAATAAAACACCCCTGGAAACAATTAGATAAAATTAAACTACTAGAAAGATGTTGTTTGTTATATTTGGATGAAGTATAGCAAGTCGGTCACACCACAGGTCCCTGCTGCTAACTACACAAATATAATCATGTTTAAAGTTATTGTTACACAAAAGAACTATACTATTATCACATTTTTTCAAATGAACAATTTTGCCACTTTAAATGTTCTTACCAGCAGTGCTGAGTGTGGCCAGTGTGGACATAAAAAGAATAGTCAGATAGCTCTCCATCTCCCCCTACTCTACAAACACGGTTAACATGCGCTGTAGTCAGCACTAACTTCTCAGCTCCATCTGAAAAAAAGAAGACTTATCTTAGACTTAAAGAATCAGAAGAAGGGGTGTTGGGGGTTTGAGCTTCTGACGTCCACCAATTACACTTCTTGTAACCTTTTAAGAGATAACAGAAATTTTCAGTGACAAATCAGATGACGCATTTTCAATTTTCTCCATATATATCAAGAAAACGTCAGCAGTGATGAACAGGTCTCCTCCTCTATCTTTTAAAGACATTTCACTGAAGAGTGCCACACTACACAGAGTGCTGACAAAGTCAGCCTGTCATGTGACTGGTTGGGGAAAGAGAAAACACTTCAGATTACTTACAGCATCAAAGTTTGTCGACCACAGAGCAGAGATAAAAGCAGTGATGTCTAACTGCTGACAACAACTCTGACAAATTTACTCTGAGCACACAAACTTGAATATTAAAATTATCCTAATTTGAAATTCAACCAGAAATGTAAAATGTAACAGTAATACTTTATAATACAAGAATATGAATTAAAACCTACATTAATAATTACAAAAATAGAGCCCTACGTCATAAAATACAACACTTCTATGTATAAACATGTTAATATTTATTTACTTTGGGTTTTATGTCAAATAATTCATTAGTTTAACTCTAAGTTTGTATTGGCCGGCCCAATAAGGAAAAAATTATTATCAAAAAATTAATAAATACTGTCTTGACCAACACAAAATAGGTATTGTTTTAAAGATTAGAAGCTGTATTTTAACATGCATGTAGGCATTATGACCAAAACTGAGCAAATGCTTTGAAATTTGCAGACAAATCAGAAGTGTTCCTTTTTGATAATTTATTAAATATTTTGCACTGCACATATTATTGTAATCTGTAAAAACATCAAACTGATCTAATACCCATGTGTCATATGTCATTGGAATTCTCTAAAAGATTAGAATAAACCATATTTTGTTTCTCGAGTTATAACTAAATGTCTTTGACATACATGTTACATTGAAACAGGTATTGCTTATAAGCTTCTAACTTCACGAAATATAAACATAAAATACAATTATGCATAGAAGCTGCACACAGCATATAATGTGCTATCTGACTAAAAACACATGAATTTTGATGAATTTCAGATGACTTAATCTGAAATTATGTAATATGTTGTCCAGCATTATGGAACGCTAAACCAATGTTATTTGGATTCAGACTGCTGCCATAAGTAAAAGTCATCCAAATATGGGCAGAGAGGATAAATATTTTATCATGTTTATTTTCTGTGTAGCAATGGTGAATTATCAGTATCCCATACAAATTAATATTGTACATGTTATTTCTTACTCAAGGTGGCACTGTTGTTTCAGTGATTGCTTTAATTTACATTTGGCATTTCTATTTGATGTAGAAACAAAATGGATTCAAACTAATGCTCAGGCTCTGTTGGCGCCCTTGGTGAGATTTTAGATTGGCACCCACCACAAAGTGGATAAAGTTGTTTTATTCTGAAAACATTCTCAGCTTGTTTACACACTTATGGGTCATGATGTGGGTCTCGTCAATTATTTGTTTGGCATCCCATTCAGCACACAGCTGAATAATACAGGCTGCATGACACTGATAAATAATTACTGCCACAATAGCAATCGCATACAGGTGTGAGGGACTTCAGCAAACCACAAATAAAACAAAGAACAAACATTTTCCTCTATCAGTTGGTTTTGCTTGCGTGTCCACTCCGTGTGCGATTGATGCAAAGATCTATTGGGATTTTACTAAAGTTCATCACTGAAAATATTTGCTTGCAGACTTGGCACTAAACAGCTCACGCAGCCTCACAAATGAACACGGGGTGGCAATCTTTTTTTTTTTCATACTCTATCCTAGCTGCAAATTGGAGTTGGAACACAATAAATATAGCTTTGCCAGTGTGGATCCTTATCACAACTGATCAAGATGTCCAAAATGTTCACTGCTCAGAAGGCCTTGCAATTGATTTAGGAAGAGAGAGAAGCTTTGATGATGTACAGGAAGAGGTTTCGGAATATGAGGATCACATTTCTGAAAATTCAACATCCAACAGTGACTTTGAAGAAGAGGATGAGATTGAGCATCAGCTAGTTCCAAAACGAAGACGAGCCACAGGACCAGCCCATCAGCAGTCAGCTCCAGGACCAGTCCATCAGCAGTCAGCCCAGGACAAGCCCGTCAGCAGCCAGCTCCAGGGCCAGAACAAGCCAATCAGCAGCCAGCTCCAGGACCAGATGGGAATCAGCACATCAGCAGCTCGCAAGTGAAGAAATATGGATGTCAAAAAATTGTGAAATTGAATGGTCTTCTTGCCCAAGAAATTAGTGAATTATTTGATTTTGTTGAATTAAAAACCCCAAAAATGAATAACAAAAATATGAAAACCACACAAGGACCTGTCAATTTTCACCTGTGTCAGACATGCTTGTGTAGCGTCTCGGGTGAGTTGCGTCATAAACATAAACTTTTTAGGTCACTGTGTCAAGTTAAATATAGTTTAATACTTAGAACACATCTATAGATCCCTTGTTTCGAATTTGCGCTCTACGTTTTTTGAACGCAAGACCATAATGTCTGTTTGTTTTGTGCTGCTGCTTAAGGGTGGCTTTATTCACTGTATAAAGTGCACATTGCAACACAGCTGAAATTTCAATTGCTGCCTTCTGGAGTCAACAGGTGGTACTAAAGGCTTGCATTTCTCAGGAATCTTCTTATTATGGTCCCAGCCCAGGCAGTGCGATTAATTGTATAATTTTTTTTTTAAATCGACAGCCTAGTTTTAACATTTGTATTTGCCTTTTTGTGTGTGTGTGCGTGTGTGTGTGTGTGTGTGTTCTTACGGGAGATGTGTTGATTGGTGCCTCAGAGAATTAAGCAGATTTATTTAATAATACAGGTACTAATCCTTATTGAATTATTGAAGCATGTGAGATTTTTTTTTTAAAAAGTTTTTTATATTGTAATCTGTGTGTTTTATGCTTATAGTTTAGTTTTTAAGTATTTCAAATATTTTATAGGGCAACCATGAATTGTATTTTCCTTTGTTTTTGTTATTTACAGATGATGCACGATTGCCGTTTACTTTTATTGAGAGCAATGGTGGCTTAATTGGTGTCTTAAGAGATGACTTTAATGTTAAACTGGGTCTGGTGTGTTAAAATGGGAATGTGATTCAATTTGTGAGATTGCTGTTTGTTTTCTTTTTGTATTGTTGTATTGTTTTTGCCCTATCACTGACAGTGGGGTTCCCATTTTCTTATATATGGTCAACTCTGCAAAGGTCTTTTTATGTCATTTAATGATTAGTATTTTGATTCACTTTTCTATATAGAACCCTAGAGTTCTTTACTCCGCTCCAAAGAACCCTTTTTTGGTCCTATCTACATAGCACTAAACCGCATTTAAAGGAATAGATCACCCAAAAATGAAAATTCGGTGATAATTTACTCACCCTCAGGCCATCCAAAATGTATCAGAGTTTATTTCTTAATCAAAACAGAATTACAATTTTTACTCCATTCTTTTGATGGTCCAAAATGCATATTTAGGGTGCATCAAAATAATCCACATGAAATTTGACAGATAAAGTTCTTCTGAACAGAAACGACTGAATATTTTTAGAAACAAAACAATACTTATATACTTTTTAACTACAAATGTTTGCTTCTGTGCAGCTCTGTGAGGTGCACTCATGAGAGGGATGATGTAAGCTCGTTGGTAAGGTCACGCGTTATGTGGAGGAGGAGTCAGGAAGCACGTCATTGTTTACAACAGAAGCAGCGCTGAACAAATGTTTAATTGTCTTTGCTGTAGATTTGTATTTATATATGTGTATTGTTCAAAATGGTTGTTTGGCGTGTGTATCCTGTATGCTTCAACCTTCAGAAACCCCAAAGAAAATGCACACCAGGAAAAATATAAACTTTTCATCAATTGCTTATACATGATCATGAGCGACTGAAGCTCTGGCTTATCGCACTGTACCTGGATATCAGTACACACCTACATTCTCTCAAATATTAGAGGGTGTGCAGTGAACATTTTACTCCTGAGGATTTCAGACCTCCGAAAGAAACAATGAATCGATATCTGAATTCATCGGCTGTGCCCATGCTGTTTTTCCAGCATTTATTCACACTTGCAATCGTGTTATATGGCCCTACATCAGCACTGTTGATGTAGGCATATCACACTCTTGCTCGTGTGATATTTCTTAAATATATATATATATATATATATATATATATATACACACATACATACATACACACACACACACACACACACACACACACACACACACACACACACACACACACACACACACACACACACTCTGCCAGCCAAAATCTTGGAATAATGTACAGATTTTGTTGTTTCGGAAGGAAATATTTTCTTTAATTCACCAAAGCGGCATTCAACTGATCACAAAGTATAGTCAGGACATTACTGATGTAAAAAAAAGCACAATCACTATTTTAAAAAAAAAAAAAAGTAATTTTTTATCAAATTATAGACAGGCCCAGACAGGCCCCATTTCCAGCAGCCATCACTCCAACATCTTATCCTTGAGTAATCATGCTAAATTGCTAATTTGGTACTAGAAAATCACTTGCCATAATATCAAACACAGTTGAAAGCTATTTGGTTCATTAAATGAAGCTTAACATTGTCTTTGTGTTTGTTTTAGAGTTGCCACAGTATGCAATAGACTGGCATGCCAAAATGGCAAAAAAGAAACGTCTTTCTCTAGAATCTTGTCAGTCAATCATTGTTTTGAGGAATGAAGGCTATACAATTGCAATTGCTTGAAATTGCCAAAAAAACTGAAGATGTCATACAAAGGTGTACACTACAGTCTTCAAAGTCAAAGAACAACTGGCTCTAACAAGGACAGAAAGAGATGTGGAAGGCCAGATGTTCAACTAAACAAGAGGATAAGTACATCAGAGTCTCTAGTTTGAGAAATAGACGCCTCACATGTCCTCAGCTGACAGCTTCATTGAATTCTACCTGCTCAACAGCAGTTTCATGTACAACAGTAAAGAGAAGACTCAGGGGTGCAGACATTATGGGAAGTATTGCAAGAAAAAGCCACTTTTGAAACACAAAAGGAAAAGGTTAGAGTGGGCCAAGAAACAGACAATGGACAAAAGATAATTGGAAAAGAGTGTTATGGATCTTAACCCCATTGAGCATGGGATCAGCTAGACTGTAAGATACATGAGAGGTGCCCGACAAGACAGCCACATCTATGGCAAGCGCTACAGGAAGCGTAGGGTGAAATGTCACCTGAGTATCTGGACAAACTGACAGTTAGAATGACAAGGATCTGCAAAGCTGTCATTGCTGCACATGGAGGATTTTTTGATGAGAACTATTTCAAGTAGTTTAAGACGTTCTGAAAAAAAAAAAAAAAAACATTCAAATTGTAATAGTAATTTTTCATTATCGTTATTAATGTCCTGACTATACATTGTGATCAGTTGAATGCTACTTTGGTGAATAAAAGTCCCAATTTCTTACATAAGGGTAAAATCTGTACATTATTCCAAACTTTTGGCCAGCAGTGTATACTGTATATAGTTCATTTCCGGTGGCGAATTCTCAGGGCCAGCAAAGCCTTCTCTGCTGCCCTAACATGCCAAATAAATTAAAACAATTCATCCTTTCATTCTCAATCATATTTTTGCCAAAGTATTTTTAATCACTTTTCACTCTTAATTACTCTACAAACAGACAAAAAACTAAAGTTTATCCAGTCAGAATGTACTAGTTGATGCTCACAAGTGAAGACTGACAGCTGTTTCACAAATCACATGCCAGAAGCAGAAGCAGAGCAGAGTCTGAGCTCCACCCCGCCAGGCCTTCAAAATGTCCACAGAATCCCTCAACAGTGCAAATTAATGCACATCTTATGTCAGATTCATCAGCCAATCGGATTGATTTATTTGTTCTTGGTGGGTGTGATCTTTAGGATATGTCCCGTTTTAATATTGATACGGCGGTCAAAAGCACGCGAATTCTGAACCATTTGGCTTTCCATACTATGGCTTAGCTGGCGTTGAGTGAAACAATCACGCTTTAGGTGATGTACGTAATTTGAAAGCGAAGACTGCGAGATCTTGCTGAGGAGTCGGCTGTCACTGCCTCATCACCACTGAGAAAGAGATCCTTATGGATTTAAACAAACAAGATATTCTGCATGACCGTGTGATTGCTTTATTTATTTGCCAGGAAAGGAGAATTTTCACTCCTAGTAAATTGGTAAGTGCTTTTTGTATTGTTAAAGCAACATCAGGAGTTTTCTAAGTGTAAATTAGGCTGCTTGAGCATTCAGTGTCGGATCAAGTTTTGAAAAGTAGTGTTGCGTTCCGTTCAACTCTGAAAGACAGATTATACAATTTCCTACAAGGAAAAGTGCAATGGAATGCATCTTGAAGTCAGAATTACATCTTGTAGTCTCATGCAGAAATTCTCAACTCCGATTTCGCTGAGATGCAGGGGCATGATGTCACACAAACATGTCGACACTCAGGGACACATAGGCTACAAAGTAAATGATAAACATTCACTTGATATAAACATTCATTTTATCGATACATGAGTCAATTTCCACATTACATGATACTAAAGCTTGTTTAACAAAGCTCGCAGAAACAGGTGTATAAAACATTATAATCTCTTTTGATAATCGTACATCTGAAGCACAAATGCTAGCACTGCAGCATTGTTTTTTGAGGTTGGTTGCTAGGAGACATATCAAACCCCTGCTAAGTAAACGGGAGTAGGGGGGGGGGGGGGGGCCTTGCCCCCAGGGTATTTGTAACTTGCATTTGCAAAATCTTTGCACTCACATCTAGAGCTACCACTTATGTCAACAACCAGTCAAGAAACCAAGATGTTAACAAGTAAAACGTGACAGACATATCCTCTTCTTCCATTTCTACTGTTAAAGAAAAGTTACTGTAATGTTGCTTTTAGACACATCAAAGCTGCATGGGGGAATTTACTTAGGCCAGACTTTGCTCCTGATGAGTTATTCTATAAGCAATGACTTAAATGCTATCTGTCTGCTCATGTAAATGTATGATAAAGTAAATGATGTCCAAAAACAGACAAACAGAGGCCAGACAGCTAAAAAGTTGGCAAGTTAAACAAATATGACAAATAGCAGTACAAGAAAAAGAAAAAAAAATAGGCACCACTGCATACTTTATCATGTAAGCTGTTGATACGGATCCTATTTAAAGTGGCTACTGTCTAAATACAATAACCTGATGGCGGAAGGAATAAAAGATTTGGAGTAATGATTATATGTACTGTATGTAGGATTGCTTTCATTTTACTTTCACATGTGTATCTGTGGGCATTTGCTAATCTTTAGCCTACATTTAGGTAACATCTACGTATTTATTTAATTTATCACAGCCAATGAATGCAGAAAGTTAAATTGGTATAGCTAGCATATATAATAAATATAATGAAATAATTTAGTTTAGGCTATGCATAGTGCCTGGACCTGCCAACAAATGCTTATTGTTTGAAGAAAACAAAACAATCCTTAGACCTATTGACCATTACTGACATCAATCACACCGGCTCCCTCAGAATCAACTGGCCTGCCAATCTCCTGCGGCTGCTTCTCTTTCTCTCTCTGCTAAAATATCTTTGAATATCCATCTCATCTGCTCAATGAATTGAAGGATACAACGGTAATAGCATGACATTTAGTTTTCAGTGACAACAACATTCTGTGGGGATTGATATTGTTTTATATGCCTATTATAGAGAGAGGTTATATTATTGGCAAAGAATAAAGAGTTGTGATTAGCTTGCTAAGTTCACCATTTCTTGTATTTTGCTTGTTCACTCTAGCTAGACTACAGTTTTACATAGCAAACCAAAATATCCCCTTTCCTTTACCTCAAGAAAACGTAGCTAAAGGTAAGCAGGTAATTAAAAACAACTTACAATTTCACTCTGTATCACGACACTTACCAATCTTCCTTTCACCATTAGCGTGTGTATCGGTGTGTGTGGGCGGGAGGGTGCATAGCGAGTTCAACTTCAGACCAAACTAGAGTAACGACGAGACGAGATGAATCCTCCAGTTACTTGCAGCGCTCCGGTCTGCAACGCTCTGAAAGCTGCCACAGTTCACACCAATGCAACGAGACGGTGCGGTTCATCATCTTGATAGCACAATGACTCTTTGTACTTCTGTCCAACTTCCGACTTTTCGGCTATTTTTTGTAGCTGGATTATATATATCATTTGTTGCGTCTAATTTTAAATATGAATGAGGATACGGTTATTGATAAATCGAATTGTTATTGTTGTTCTTATTATCATTTAGGGGGGCTTAGGAAAATTTTGGGGTAGCTTCAGCCCCCCTAAAATAGGGCTAACGACGTCCCTGAATGTGCGCCCTCATCACAAACACGACCGTTTCTCTGGCACACTTTGCTCTGTGCTGCGAGTCGAGTATCCTTCACCAGATGCTTCCATCACCTCCAGCACTGCCTGTATAATTTCTAGTGCATGCTGCTTTTTCTCCACTTGTTCCTTAAATTGTGGATCTAGTACTGTTGCGATATATATTTCCGTTTGGCCGATATATTTCAAAACAATTTGTGACAGTGCATTAGCGCTTTTTTCCACTGGCGCGAGCAGAGCGAGCATGAATGAACTGAATACGCTAGCTCCGCTCCGCCCAGCACCGTAAGACAAGCCACTCAAAAGTGAAGCAGACATCTGACAGACACAGTAAATGACCAATCAACATTCGCCTTCTAACCTGACGCTACATTGTGTTACACACAAAAACACTCCAGCGTGCAGCGAAGTCTATTCAAACAGTACCGTGATATGTCAGATCCGCAGCCCAGCGGTAGCTCCAGTGGGGGTCACAGATGTGATATGAACGAATTCAAACAAAACTGAAAACATTTAACAAACAGTTAAAAATCCTGTGACTGGCTGTTCCTCAGATGCGTGCGTTCTCGGTTACGTTAAAACTAGACGCCGTTTTCCCACGGACTGAAAAACTGGGTCCCGTGCACTATAGATCAGTGATCGCGTGAGGTGGATGAGAAGAGAACACTGTATGGAAAGTAATAATACGTTAGAAAAAAAAATAAAAAATCCTTAATCTGAATTAAATTATTCATTATCTCTATCTGCTGTATTTAATTATCCATGATTGGCGTAATATTGTGTGTAGTATACCTTTTCATATGTTCCGGTCGGATTTGATGCTAATCGAGCATGCAAATACATGTGACGGCTTACAAAGTTTCAAAGAAACAAACAAGCAAAACTAAACAGACATAAATCATTATTATTTAAATATACTTAAAGTAAAACAACCTGTTTAAACTAAATAGTGTAAATAAACTATGTGAGATGTATATTTAACTATGTATTGTAAAATGTATGGAATTGCACATACTATTTTGTCATTAATTTATGAATATTGTTTAGATTGGTTAATTAATGATAAATGTTATTTGTAACCTGCAGTAAGCAGCAGTAATTGTTTATGTGACTGAAAAATCTAAATTACCCATAACAGTTTAATCTAAAATGTTTTTTTTGTGTGTGTGTGTGTTTTCAATCTGCTAGATGGCTAAATGTTTAAGCAGACAAGAAGCTGCACTAAAATTTTATTTATTTAAGTGTTACCTTACGTCATTTGTTTACATTTTAATTAATTAGTAAATAATATTTATGCAATATAGTTTTTGCAATTAAAAATATGTACAATAAATGTTCATTTAGTTTAACCAATATTCTTTGTCTTGCATTTACTGTATTCACATGTATTGTATCGGCCTCATATCGGCCAATTGGCCAGATTGCTTTCTCAATATCGGCATCAGCCATTAAAAATCCCATATCGGTCAACCACTAGTTGCAATGCAGTACAGAGGGTTGGACTCAGTGTCTAGAAAGCATGTGTTAACACAGCCTCCAGTAGAGGGTTTTTTTTTTTTTTTTTTTTTTTTTTTTTTTTTTTTTTTTTTTTTTGTAGCTGCTTTTAAGTCTGTTCTGCCTCTTTTCCGAGCAGATGTTTCAGGGCTGCGATCAAGGGAATATCTTCAGAAACAGACACATAGCGAGCTTATTTCCTTGGTTAACTGTTCGAATGGAGTGAGAAAAGACACAATAGTTTTCATTAACATCCACTGATGTGCACTCAAATTGCCGGCAGATCACATAATCTGTCATGTATGCAGCTAAGACTCGCTTTTGGTCAAGTAGACTTTGCAACATATAGTATGTACTGTTCCAGCGACTGGCTATATCTTGCTGCATTCGTTTGGGTGGCATTCCAAACTGTATTTGCAAAGCTTGTAATCGGGAATATGAAAGCGGAGAATGCTTAAAGAGACCCACAATTTTTCACACTGATGCTGTTATTTCTGCTAAGCTGTGCTGACTCAGCAGTCCCTCATTCACTGCCAACTGCAGCGTGTATGCCAGATTCACTTTAGATTCGTCGATGCGCCAAGTGTCAAGCATGGTAGCTAAAGCATCAGATATCGCTGCTGCAGTGTGTGACCCCACAAACGTGTGCGTGAAGTTAAATTGGTTTGCAATTTAAAATCATCGTCTATCCACTGCGCTGTTAAGCATGCTAGTTGGACATACGTCTGAGCTCCACATGTCTGTGGTAAAACTTAGAGCTGGGATGTCTGTGGTTATGAGCTCATGAACGTCTTTTGCAACATAGTCAAACATTTTAGGTAGACAGGTTTCTGCAAAATAGCGTCTGCTTGGCAGTGTGTAACGCACATCAATATTTTGATATCAATAGGAATCCAATTTCCTCCACAACAGAGAATGGCTGGTCATCTAAGGCAATGAATTCCATTATTTTCTCTGTAATGCCACATACTTTGGTACTACGATTTGCAAATATCTTAGCCTTTTCCAAGACTGTGGTAACCGATGGTGTTGGGGTACTTTTAAGCATTGTTGTTTTTGTTTCGCTGTTCTTGGCATATTGAATTGGATGTTGTGTTTTCAGGTGGTGTATCAAACCTGTTATGGAAAAGTGCTTTGGCACCGTACCACCTCTTGAAATTTCTGCTGAACAAACTTTGATGTCCTTATCAGAAACTTTGAAGTATTTCCACAACGCTGACATGATCAGCCTTTGCTGGGTAGCGGTATAATAACAGCTAGATCGATCAAGAGTGAAATCTGAGCACTGAGCGGCGGGGCGCAATATTTTTCAGCTCATATTTTTCTGTATTTTTTTCTCTTTCGGCCAAAAACCAAAATTGCCATTATCAGCTGAAATTTCAGTGCATCCCTAAATGGAGCGTTGCAGTTCCTAATATCAGGGAATGGAATGCATTTGTGGTCGGAGATATTAAGTAGGAATATATCACATCCGCAGCATAACCGTTGTACCCTGACGAAACAATTTATTGCAAGCAACATTTAAATTGCAAATATTATTCGATAGATTTTTCCAAGTATAATAGACCTCCTTGGTTAATTCATATAAAAAATTGATTTTTTTAATATCTGTTCGGGAGACTTCATAAAACATTCATGCTGCAGTTAAATGAGGCTTGCTTGAGCATTAAGTGCAATACAATACTTAAATACTATGGCACAATGTCATACAAAGTTTCTGCCAAATATAAAAACAAGTAAATTTACACTGATAATGCAGTACATTTTTTTAGATAAAACATTTATTTTTAAGGACTGTATTATATTGACTGATTTTCTTGAAAGTGACTGGATAGAGAGATAATGTAAAGTCCACAAAATCAATTTTTCTGTAATTTTCTGAAAAAAGGGAAACGTGGGTAAAAATAAAAGTAAAGAAAATAAGTGACTGAAATTAATATAAACATTACTGGACAGAAACAAAGACCTAACAGTACATAAGATCTTAATAACCATCTCCAAAAGCTGTAAAAAGATTTGAGGTTGTGTGTGTGCTCCTTGAGTTAAACAGTCTGTTTGCCTGGCACATTCCCCACATCATCATAGTCTGTTATTAGAGAACAATAACAAATTCATGTCAATACATCCATAAAAGTAACATAATAAACAGACCAATATTTTTAGTCCAATTATATTAGCTATTTAATGATTAGAAAGACTAATCTTAAATTATCCAACGTTATGTAAAACTGGTTACATTCACCTACCAAACAGGTTTTTCACATCTTCACTGACATTCCTCACATCATCATACTCCTCCTGAACTCCCTCTGAAACAAAATGTGTCTTTTATTATGAAAATGATCAAACTCCCACATCATACATTGTATTTGAAATATACTAATGATTACATCACAAATTTAAATACTTCAAATATTGCGATGTACTATAATGTACTACATAATGCAATGCCTTATTTAGCTTTTATAATTTTTTATTAAATCACTGTACTGGACTTCAATCTAGACGGGTAAAATCTAATACTGTACAATATAAAAAATAGTCTGGTATAATACACACCTGTTTTATTATTGGAGAACTGTCGTACGATCACAACATCGTCATAGTTTTCTGGTATGTCATCTACAACAAAACACAGAAATGCATCCATTTATGAAAAAGAAAATTGGTTTTGAAATAGCCCACACATTTACGTATGTAAAATATACATTAAAAATACTTCCATAAATATTGTTAAAAATAATTTAATGATATAAACAAACCTGTGGCACAACGACTCAGTGCAGCAATGATTGCATCATCGTAGGTCTCTGTGTCTTCTAAATTAGTTCAAAGCAAAGATGTAATAAACAGAAATGTCATGGTTACTGTCATAACCTCCGTTCCCTGATGGAGGGAACGAGACATGTGTCAATGACTGTGTACAATAACTAGAGTGCTCAAATTCTATGTTTTTACTGAAACTGATGATAAATAACTGATAAAAAAAAATGAAATTTTCACATTAACCTTTTAAACATCCTGCAATATTTGCCAAAAACGCCTAAAAAAAGGCCTACCCAAATTAAAATGCATGGTGTTCTTGAACCCTTTGGAGTACATGCATGCTTTTGGTCTCTTTTGAAAGGGGAGACTTTGAGGTTTGTTCCTAAATAGTCAGAATCACTGTAAGTCTTACTTGTATTGAGTAATAGAACTTTGAACACACTCAAAAAGGGGAAATAAACTCTGCCTACATTTTTTTTTTGTAAAAAGATGCCTGCAGATAACTACAGCTGGGAGGTTTTAGCTGGAAAACACAATTAGATCACAGCATGAAGCCTTACCAAACCCAATTTAAAATTTGATAACAATACATTAGAAAATGAGTGTTTTACAAATGTTTATCCAAGTGTATGTATAGGCTTCAAGGATATTGATACCTGGCCACACCTCTATCATGCACCGACTGGCTCAAATGACCTGTCCATCTAAAGTTCAGGGGTCAGCGGACATTTTGACATAAAAATATCTGTAATGTTTACATGTTCAAGGTAGCTTCATCAAAGAATGCGAAGTTGTGTTAGCTCTGTCGGTTAGCTCGAAATGCTACATCTATTCTACGTGGGTGTTTATTGATATATAAATGGGTTATGGACCAAATACTTCGTTGAATTGGATTGTATGGACCCTTTACAGTGTAACTAAACCATTTTTGATGGAATGAAGTGGATCAGTAGAGTAAGATGAGCTTTATAGGTGAGTTTCTACCATTTTGTATTCATTTATTTTGCTGTAAGTGGTCTGAGAAATACACCAATTGTACCCGCTGTGTTAAGTGTATATTAAAATGGTTTACATCGTTCGAATCACAAGAGTCTCAGCTTTCCAACGATGTAAGATATGTTTATCTTTTAATTTTTGAGTTTTTGCATATCGCGAAGTTATTGCGCAATACACCCGTCGGGCCCACAATTATGTGGTTGTGGATTCTATATCATTATAAAACCTAAAGTAAATCCTATTTGCAATGACTGAAGAATTTATACAATAAAACAGCAGCATATGTGGATTATATTAAAAGTCTGTTAGGAAATTGCTTAAATAATTTTTTCATCAAAATATTATGTGTTGAATTGTGTATATAAAGGAAACATTCCTATGTTAGGTCTTTGTTTCTGTCCAGTAATGTTTATATTAATTTCAGTCACTTATTTTCTTTACTTTTATTTTTACCCACGTTTCCCTTTTTTCAGAAAATTACAGAAAAAATGATTTTGTGGACTTTACATTATCTCTCTATCCAGTCACTTTCAAGAAAATCAGTCAATATAATACATTCCTTGCACATTAATTTTTTAATTCATTGCACAAGTTTGTATGAAGATAAATGTAACATCACTTCAGTCTTCTAACCTGAAAGAATCTCATCAGCATCCTCATACCCAGAATGCATTTCTTCAGAAGGGACTCTTCCTGTTATTGGAAAGCAGAACCATCAGAAACAGATTCCCAATTACAAATCTGCACACAACACTGTTTAGATGCAAACTCGTACCATAATATTGACTTTTTATTAACTTCTATTATAATTCAAATAATCTGTTAACCCCCCCGACTTAAGTAGGTTATTAGTAAAGTTAAAGGAGGAGAAAGGGGAGGTGGAGGAATGCCAGAAGACTCAACGCCATGTAGAGGTAAGTGGCTGTTTATATATGCTTCCTCTAGAAATCTGATTGGTCGGATTAAATAACCTTGCTCCTCCAGAACCTTGTTTATAAAACTCCATTTCAATTCTCTCACCCCTCTCTGAATGAAGTGATTATTTCTGTTCATCTCTACAAATCAGGCACTATACTTTCAGACTGACTGACCTCTCTGAGTGATGTGTTTATCTTTAATTGTGATGAGTCTGTGATTAATCTCCTCATAAACTGCTTCAGTCTGAGTCTTGTGTCTTCTCTTGGAAAGAGCTGTGAGTGAAGACAGAAAAACCTGCAGTGATTTCACAACATCTAGTTTTCATTGTGTTAGAAATTGACTACTGTAGTATGTGATCTGTCGTACCTCTCCTCATCACTCTGTTCTGCTGAATCAGTATAATGAGTGGCAGTAAAAGCAGTAAGAGCACAGCTCCTAATACAATCAAAACCACTGGAGGGATGGAGAGCGAAGATGCTAGAGGAGTTTGTGGATGAGTGATCAGTGAGGACAGAGATGGTGTCACGACTGTCTGTGAAACTGGAGGAAAAGCTGATGTTGTAGGGCCAGGAGTAATGGAGTCAGTCAAATCTGATTATGTAAATATAAACATAAAATTAGGTCGCTAAAGACACATTTAAATCATGCAAATTAAGGGCTTAAATAAATACAATAAATGTAATGTCTCGGGTTACTTAAAGCGGAACGAGATGCTGCGCTTGATTCAGTGCTTATGGGAACGTCTTTAGGAGTGACCAGCTGTGAATATGTGTGCAACACATCAATTAAATTGACTAGAGCCTTTATAGCCTCTGTTAGTGACATCATCACAATGTGCCAGTACCAGGGGCTATAAATAGATGTGCCACCAGTGCATCGTCAGGTATATTTGACAGAAGAGCAGTCCTTGGACATCCTCAGTGCGGCAATGAAGCGCAACATCTCGTTCCGCCTTTTCAGGGAACAAGTGTTAATCTGAGACGCTCCCTGTCAAAAGCTACACTTAATGCTGCACTTGACTCAGCGCTTATGGGAACGAGAATACCCGCACCGCCGCACTGTGGGTGTCTGGACCCCTTACAGTTGTATAGTGTGTGTGCTCACAAGAATGTGAAAGGTCTCGGACATGAGCTTGTGATGTTGACTCAAGGACGTGAGATCCCGGAGTGGCATGAACATCCAAACTATAAAATCTTATGAATGTGTGCGGAGAGGATCAGCCTGCCACATTACAAAAATGCTGCAAAGGGGCACCCCCCGCCAAAGCTTTAGAAGAAGCAACCCCCCTAGTAGAATGAGCCCTGATGCCTACTGACAAAGCTTGACTTATAGGCAAGGGCAATTGCATACCTCACCCGATGTGACATTGTCTGTTTTGTGGCGGCCACCCCCCGTTATGGCCCCCATGACAAATTAATAGTTGCCCTGACTTACTCCACCGGCAACAGCGGAGGACAGAAGGCCTCAAGAGTGACCGGATTTATGGTCGAGAAAGGAACCTTAGGCAAGTAGTCAGGATGAGGATGCAATATCACTTTCGCCATTCTTGGGGAAAAGTCTATGCAGGATGGCAAGACAGACAGAGCCTGCAAATCCCCAACTCTTTTTAAAGTAGTAATAGCCATAAGAAAAATCATCTTTAGAGTCAGAAGCTTGTCAGACTCTAGAGGTTCAAAGGTGGTCCAGACCCTCAAGGACTATAGCTAAGTCCCACGAAGGGATCCTGGTTCTAACGTGAGGCCTCGGTCGCATGGCCCCAAAAATGAAGCGAGCAAGAAAAGGATGTTTCCCCAGTGGCACCCCATCAATCAAGGCATGGCAAGCAGACAGAGCGGGCACATAAACACTTTGAGTGGCAGGTGTGTGCCTGCTGATAATTTCTCCTGCAGGAAGTCCAGAATTGAAGGAATCTGGCAGTTAACTGGATCTGCATTACGTGCTGTGCACCACCTTTCAAAGACATAGCGGAAGGAGCCCTAGCACTCAGAATGGTCTCAATAACGTCAGGTGAAAACCCAGTGTCCCTCAGTTGGTAACCTTCAGGGGCCAAACATGAAGGTTCCACAGCTCAGGCCGGGGATGAAATATTGCCCCCTGCGCTTGGGACAGAAGGTCCCTCCTCTCTGATACCGCTGAGGAGAGATATTATCTCCGAGAACCATACTCTGTTCGGCCAACTCGGTGCTATCAGTAAGAGGCAGTATTCTTGTTGACGAACTCTGGCTAGAACTCCCGGGATCAGAGAAACCGGAAGAAATGCATACAAGTGCAATTTGGGCCATGTATGCGCCACTGCATCCAGACCCAGGGTGGATGGGTGACTCAGAGAGAAGTAGAGGGGACATTATGCTGTCTGTTGGGAGGCGAAGAGGTCCACCTCTGCTTCGTAAAACCAGATTTGTTTCAATATATCGGGGTGGAGTTTCCATTCTCACGTTGGTATTTTCTGTCTGGACAGTAAATCTACTCCCACATTCAGGCATCTGGGGATATATACTGCTTTGAGTGACAGGAGCTTGCCCTGGGCTCAAAGGAAAATCTGCTGTGCTAGTCTGTTTAGCTGGCACAACCGCATACCTCCTTGGTGATTTATGTAAGAGACTGCAGCGGTGTTGTCCACCCGCACCCAGACATGGCAGCCTCTCAGATGCTGGTGGAAGTACTTCAGGGCCAGACTAGAGACAGTTGATGTGCCAATTGAGCTGATGACCCTCCCATTCCCCTTGAGATGGATGACCACTTAAGATCACTCCCCAGCCCGACAGGGAGGCGTCTGTCATTAACAATCTGTGAAGGCAAGACGCACCTAGAGTGGGACACAAGGTGAGGAACTTTGATGAAATCCCCTGGCTTTGAGCCACAACTGGAATGGTCTCATATACAAAAGGCCCATAGGGATAAGAGGATGCATATACCATGAAACCTAACATCCGTTTATACTGAAGAACAGTACGATCTTGGCCTAGCCTGACTTTGCTCAGGGTATTCTGAATGGTCTCGATTCGAGCGGGAGACAGTTGTGCCCACATCGTGAACGAATTCCATACGATCCCTAAATATGTCGTTCTCAGGGCAGGAGAGAGAATGCTTTTCTTGTCGTTGAGTCTCAACCCCAGAGAAACCAGACGAGCCAAGACAACATTTCTGTGCTGTAATGCTAGATCTTGCGATTGTGCTAGTATCAGCCAATTCAAAATGCGGATGTCCTGAAGTAGCAATGGAGCCAGTGCTGCATCCATGCACATTGTGTATGTGCGAGGTGATAAGGCTAGGCCGAATGGAAGAACCTGATATTGGTAAGCTTTGCCCCCGAAAGCAAACATCAGGAACGTCCTGTGTTGTGGCAGTATATCTATATGAAAGTATGTGTCCATGATATCGATCGTGTATAACCAATCGTGATTTTGAATTTGTGACACGATCGTCTTGACAGTTAGAATCTTGAACTTGAGTGCCCTGACTGAGTGAATCAAGCCTTGAAAATTTCTTGAAGATTTAAAATCGGATGCAATCCCCCGTCCTTCTTGGGAACCAGGAAGTATCTGCAGTATTAACCTGACTCTCCCTCTAGAAGGGGAACATGTTCTATGGCCCCTTTGACCAGAAGATATTGCATATATTGTAAATGTGCTTGTTCTGGTTGTATGGTAGTGGGAACCACGCAGCTGAAATGCAGAGGATGGAGAAGAAATAGAATTCTGTAGCCCTTTTCTACTGTCTTCAGGACCCATATAGAAATACCCCACAGTAGCTTCCACGCTGCCAGGTTCTCTGAAATGGGTACCAATTTTGATACTTCCCGTTGAGTGTTTGTCGTATGTTCCATGTACTGAGTGACAACAGGAAGCAATGGAACACAACATTTAGCTGGAAACCGCTGCCCCCCGAAACCAGGGCAAGGCTGGGTGGCTGACAGCCCCTCCCCCTGAGTGTGGCGAGGAAGGAATTGCGCAAAGGCTTCCTTGTGTTATTTCACCTCCCGAAACCTGGTGATGACCATATTCACAGAATCGCCAAACAGGCCGGAAGGGGAGATCGGGGCATCAAGTAGGAATATTCTGTCCTTATCCTTGATGCCCGTAAGGTTTAGCCACTGATGCCTCTCCACGCTGACCAAAGCAGCCATTGAATGGCCGATAGCACGAGCCATCTGCTTGGTTGCACAGAGAGATAAATCTGTGGCTCGACGAAGCTCTGAGAATGCTTCCTCATCAATTGTACTACCCGCACTCAGGTCCTTCAACTGATCAGCCTTGTATGCCTGTAACATCGCCATGGTGTGTAGCACGGCACCAGCCTGACCTGCTGCTTGATAAGCTTTCCCCACAAGTGTTAAGGTGTTTCTACACAGCTTTGTGGGGAGAGTTGGTCTTTTCAATGATGATGCCGAACCAGGCAAGAGATAGCCCAAGAACGTCTCTTCTACCTGTGGCATCATAGTATACCCCTGTGCCTTAGCACCCGCGATAGTCAGATATGTCAATGTCGAAGGCACAAAGATACAGGAGTTATAAGGTTTCCCCCATGAATGAGTTAACTCGTCATGGAGTTCTTCAAAAAAGGGGAAAGACTGATTGTGTTCACTTCCCCTGGCCACCAGACAGAAATCTGTCTTCTAGTTTAGATCGTTTGGGGGTCTCTTGTTCGCGTGGCCAGTCTAGCTGTAATCTGGCCACCGCACAAGTAACCACCTCAAGTAATTCCTGAAACACTTCTCAAAGTCCGCAGACCCAAGAAATTGATCGTTCACCTCATGAACCGAAGAGGTGCCGGGGCACGCTTCGAGAACAAGTGAGGGACCAACTGGATCTGCAGAGAGAGCAAGTGATAGGGACGGACCCGTCTCTCGCTCCTCAGCCAGATACATACAAGAGCCCCATGATGGAATGGTTGGTGCTGGCTCTTGGAAGTAAGCGAGATGAGCACACAGCGTCTTTTCTGTGAACAGCTCACAATGCTCACACTCGCCTCACTCCAACGCAAGATAATGTGCTCTTCCCCAAAATAAAGCAAAACTGGTGTGTCCGATTCAGCCATAGGACGTAAGCATGGAAACACAACATTTGCTCATTATTTATTTATTTTGTCTTTTCCAAACTTAAATGACAGAAAAAGAGAAGATTTCTGCACACTGCCAAGCTTGAGAAGCACAAACACATCACAGAGTGGTCTGAACCTGATGATGCACCTGTGGCACATCTATTTATAGCCCCTGGTACTGGCGTTTCTGATGAGGTCACCAACAGAGGCTATAAAGGTTCTAGTCAATTTCATTGACGTGTTGCACACATATTCACAGCTGGTCACTCCTAAAGACGTTACCATATGCACTGAATCAAGCACAGCATTAAGTGTAACTTTTGACAGGGAACATTATTTATGTATATGGGGCATAATGTATCTCTGATAGTCATATTTGACCTTTTCTGAGAAAGGCATGTCTATTGTCATCACTCAGTCATCTAATAACTCAATATTGAACTCTCACCTGCACAAGTGAGTCCAGCGTCCTCCTTGTGTGAGCAGTCAGTGTGGTTATTCAGGGAGAGAGGACAATCCCACAGGTGAATCTCATTCCCTCTGCATTCGATTCTGTTCAGCCACACAACACCTTCACCAGCACCAAATGCTGCATTCCAATCAGCTCTCAGTGCTGCTCCACAACCTAGCTGCCTGCAGACCACCTGAGCATCCCTGATGTCCCACTGATCATCACAGACTGAACCCCACACAGCGTTATGATAAACCTCCAGCCTCCCTGAGCACCGGCCCTTCTTTCCACTCAGTCTCAGAGGAACATATCCTAACATGATAACAAAATCATAACTGTTTGTAATTTTTTTTCTCTAATTTGTTTGTTTGGGAGTGTTAGTCGCTTCCTGCTTCTTTTGCTACTGAAAACTGAATGATGTTCTGTTCATATAAAACTGTATAAAAATTTGGAAAGAATGTGGCAAAGTAATATGGAACTGCAATGTGGTCAACAAATCCGGAACTACTTCAAAGCTGTGCATTTACACATAATAAATCAAATATATATACACACACACACACACACACACACACACACACACTCTCAGTAAAAATGAAATGTCCTCTCACTTTCCCACCAAGGAACTTGCAAGTTCCCGGACATATCTGGGGGTGATGGCCCTAGCCCTCGAGTCAAACCATTATCCCTAGTGAGACATGACCATGACTCGTCGGTGAAGAGCTCTTTTTGGCAGTCCTGTCTGGTTCAGCGAAGGTGGGTTTGTGCCCATAGGCGACGTTGTTGCCGGTGATGTCTGGTAAGGACCTGCCTTACAACAGGCCTACAAGTCCTCAGTCCAGACTCTCTCAGCCTATTGCAGACAGTCTGAGCACTGATGGAGGGATTGTGCATTCCTGGTGTAACTCGGCCAGTTATTGTTGCCATCCTGTACCTGTCCCGAAGGTGTGATATTCAGATGTTCCGATCCTGGCAGGTATTGTTACATTTGGTCTACCCCTGCAAGGATGATCAGCTGTCCTTTCTGTCTCTCAGTACGGACATTGCAATTTATTGCCCTGGCCACATCTGCAGTCTAATGCCTCCATGCAGCATGTCTAAGGAATGTTCACGCAGATGAGCAGGGACACTGGGAATCTTTCTTTTGGTGTTTTTCAGAATCAGTAGAAAAGTATCTTTAGTGTCCTAAGTTTTTATAACTGTGTCCTTAATTGCCTACTATCTGTATGCTGTTAGTGTCTTAAAAACTGTTCCACAGGTGCATGTTCATTAATTGTTTATGGTTCATTGAACAAGCATTGAAACATTGTTTAAACCCCTTACAATAAAGATCTGAAAAGTGATTTGGATTTTCACAAAATTATCTTTAAAATACAGTGTCCTGAAAAAGGGAAGTACTTTTTTTTTTTTTACTAAGAAATGTGTGTGTGTGTGTGTGTGTGTGTGTGTGTATATATATATATATATATATATATAAGAGAGAGAGTGGATCAGCCACTCTAAAGATGAGCTCCTGAAAAATTGTAAAAGAATGAGACAGAGAGTGAGATAACGACAACAAACAAGAAAAAACAACAGAAGAACAACTTGGATTCGGGTAAAGATTGATTTTTTTTTTTTTTTTTACCAGAAAATACATTTTAATACAAGAAAGAAGACTTGAACCTGTGGATTAGCATCTGGCTACTGGATCTCCACTCTAACAGCTAACTGGAGTTTTCCCTCCAAAACGTGAAAGGTTTTTTTAAAGGAACTACAGCTGAAAAACTTCACAAAACTTCAGATATTCCGTTACTAAACAGAGAGATGAGCTTTATCTGGCAAAAATCTTAAACAAAAACTGTATATTTTGACTTTATTCTGGTAAAATCTCTCATTATTACAAGCTAAAACCTAAGTTAACTGCAGTCTTGGCTCAGTGCCCAGCCCGATCACCATGGCAACCCTGGTGCAAACAGAGTGCAGGGGGGAGGTGCTCTACCCAGAGAAGTGCAGAAGTGTACAGGCCCGAAAAAAAACACAGAGAAAACTCTCAGAGACAACCCTGATCTTCTGTATGCGTACTATATTCAACTTCAACTTAATGGGAGAAGAATCAAGAACAACCTTATCTTCTACACCACTTTGATAACTGCATGGAAATCAGCCATCTGTGAGGAATTCAAGAACATTTTTAAAGAAGGAATCGGTCGAGGTGGAAGATTAACTATATGCAAAGATGAAATGCTTGACACAGACAACCCAATTCTCACCATAACCTACTATACTAAAGGCACCTTCCTTCTGCAAGGCAATGAGGCAAGCCTGAACTCATTCGAGGAGATCTTCCCCCTGCTGAAGGCCAGAGTAGAGGAGGAGAGAGACGAGCCTCATGCAAACAGCACAGACTCTGAGGGGTGAAGGCCCAGCCATTCTTTCACCTTCACTATCGGACCGGCGACTGAGAGACAGTTTAGCTATGCTGGAACTGGACTTCACTGAATTTAGAGAACACTCTCAAGTCAAACTCTCAGACACACGCAACACAAATATTTACATACAAGAGCTCAAAGATGAGCTCAGGCAGCTGAAGAAAGACACCAACTCCTCCATCACTGAACTCAACAAAGCTCTCAGAGAACTGCAAGGAGAAAGCCAAACTCTCCACGCACAGATACGCAAGCTAGAGGAGGACAACGAGAGAAAAGAAGAGAGCTTCTCCAGACAGCTACAAGAAATGAGAAAGCAGTTACAGAAAAACACAGAAGACAACACACGTCACCGCAGTACAGCTCCTACTACAGACTACACAAACACGGATAGCGAGCCTACCACAAACACACAGACACCTGCAGAAACACAACCCCCGCCCCCCCCCCCCCCCTCCTGAACCTGATCCAGATGTTCTCCTCTTAATGGACTCTAATGGGAAGTTCTTGGACCCACAGAAACTCTTCCCACATCAGAAAGTCTCTGCAAAACAATGCAGTACAACAGGCCACGCCTGCCAGATAATTAGAGACTTCCCAGGACACCCCTCATGTGTCATCATCCACACTGGGACCAATGACCTTCACTCACTGCGCAACAACACTGCTGATGCTGTCAGGAAAATGTCAGAAATCGCCAGCAAAAAGTTCCCAGAATCTCGGATTGTTATCTCCACACTTATCCCACGACATGACACACCACCACACATCATCCACAACATCAACACTGAAATTTCCCACAGATGTTCTGCACTGCCAAACGTGCACCTGGTCCACCACCACCACATCGGCCCCCAACACCTGTACGATGGACTCCACCTGCACAGAGATGCAGTGCGCACTTTTGCAAGGGCCCTTAAAGATGCAGCCCTGGGCCGCGCTCCCCATCGTCACCGAGACATCTGCTACCGACTCCAGAACACTACCGGCCCATTCACCCCTACATGAAAAAAAAGGGGGGAAAAAAATACAATTTTGTGTGTGTGTGTGTGTGTGTGTGTGTATATATATGTGTGTGTGTATATATATATATATATATATATATATATATATTATATGTGTGTATGTGTACAATTTTGCACTAATGTAAATTGTTTGCCATGTACGTTTTCACATGTACTTCACATTATCTTCTCTCTGTCTCACCAAATAGGTTTATCTTTTGGAATACGAATGCGTTCATTTCAAAGAAGTTGCTGGAATATTCAGGGTCTTCACTCTTCAACATTTGGTTCTAAAAGCACAGACCCAGATTTTCTTAAACATAGAGAAGATGTTGACATCATAATCCTCACTGAAACCTGGTGTCGAAATGATGCGCTTACCTACTGTCCCTCAGGCTACTACGAAATAATTGTGCCCTCAGTTAAAATAAGTACAGTCCATCGTGGATGAGACTCAGGAGGAATTCTGGTGTGGTACAGGGAGGATCTGGCCAAACACATTTCTACAATTAAAGTTGGAAAATTTAATTGCTGGTTAAAGCTTAACCAAATTAGCATTTCTACTACAGACACATACCTCTGTGCCATCTACATTCCCCCAGCAGAATCCCCTTACCATGACGAGGAATACCTCAACCACATCCACACAGAAATCAGCCATTTCCAGGCCCAGGGGAATGTGCTGCTGTGTGGAGACTTTAATGCGAGAACTGGATCTGAACCCGATGACATAGACCCAAAGGGTAATGAATATGTCTTTGGCCAAACCCCCCGAATCTCACAAGAAAACTTCCACCGAGAAACAACCTCGACCAAACAGTAAATAAAAGCGGTAGAGAGTTGGTGCAGCTCTGCCGAGCCTCAGGCATGTACATACTGAACGGCAGGATCAGAGGGGACTCTTTAGGGAGGTTCACATGTTGTTCAGGTCTTGGAGCTAGTGTAGTTGACTATGCCATCACTGACATGGACCCCTCCTCCTTCAATGCATTCACTGTCAAACAGCAAACTCCGCTTTCTGACAATAACCAAACTAACATCTATATTAGAACACATCACACACCAGAACAAAACAGACTGGAAACCTGCCAAATGTATCAGGTCCAGCAGAGATACAGATGGGTTCAGGACAGCGCAGACAAATTTGTCCAAGCCCTCAGTTCTGAAGAACTAAAAAATCTAATAAATACATTTATTAATAAGAAATTCGAAACAACTAAAGATGGTGTTAATTCGGCTACAAATGAAATCAATTACATATTTAAAAAAACAACACACCATGTCCTTAATGGACAACATGTCCTGAGCTCGAGTCAGATTGGCTTCGTTCCAAATCACAGAACTACTGACCACATTTACACCCTACACACCGTAATTAATAAACACGTAAAACAGACCAAAAACGGAAAAATATTTGCATGCTTTGTCGATTTCAAAAAAGCATTTGATTCTATCTGGCACAACGGATTATATTACAAACTTTTACAAAGTGCTGTAGGGGGTAAAGTCTATGACATTATAAAATCAATGTATTCGAACAACAAATGTGCAATACGTATTGGCAACAAACATGCAGAATACTTCACCCAGAAAAGAGGAGTGTGGCAGGGCTGTAGCCTGAGTCCAACGCTGTTCAACATCTACATTAATGAACTAGCGGTGCAGTTGGAGCAGTCTACAGGCCCTGGACTCACTCTACAGGACAGAAGCATCAAGCTCTTGTTGTACGCAGATGACCTGGTGCTGCTGTCACCCACTGCACAGGGACTACAGCAGCACCTGGACCTGCTGGAGAACTACTGCCAGAACTGGGCCCTGGCAGTCAACCTCACAAAGACTAACATTATGGTCTTTCAGAAGAAGTCCAGATGTCAGGAACACAGATACCAGTTCAGTCTAGGCAGCACCGGCCTAGAGCACACGATGCAGTACACTTACCTCGGCCTGGTCATTACTGCATCGGGGAGTTTCAATGTGGCAGTGAATGCTCTTAAAGATAAAGCTCGACGAGCTCTATATGCAATTAAGAAGAAATTCCAAAACACTGAATTACCAATTCCAATCTGGTGTAAAATCTTTGATAGTGTAATTCAGCCCATTGCGCTGTATGGAAGTGAGGTCTGGGGTCCACTCAGTGATCAGAGCTACACTAGATGTGACAGACATCCAACAGAAGCCCTACACACAGAATTCTGCAAAATGATACTAAAACTACAAAGGAAAACACCCAATAATGCATGTAGGGCAGAATTAGGCCGATTCCCATTGATTATTAATATGCAAAAAAGATCCCTTAAATTCTGGATGCATCTAAAATCAAGTCCCACAGAATCACTACATTTTAAAGCACTACAAACCCAAGAACTGAACCCCGAAAAGAGTCCCCTCAGTCAGCTGGTCCTGAGACTCACTAACCCGACTAACACTAACCAGTCTCAGACCAGCACTGCTTCTCACACACACATCACAATAAACCAAATTACCAAACAGTCTAAAAACACATATTTGGAACATTGGGAGCAGGAAACTAAAACACAAAGTAAATTACAATTCTATCGAACCCTGAAATCAAATTATGAATTGGAAGAATATCTCCAGAGTGTGAGAGACACAAAGCAGAGACGGATCCTGAGCAAGTACAGGCTGAGTGAACACAGTCTAGCCATCGAGACCGGCAGACACAGAAAGAGCTGGTTACCCCGAGAGCAAAGGGTGTGTGTTCCCTGTAGAACAGGAGAGATCGAGACAGAGACGCACTTTCTCCTTCACTGTCTCAAATACAGCTCAATTAGAGACCTCTACTTCAATAAACTTAATAACCTAATACAGGACTTTACAGCCATGACTGAAGTAGAGCAGATACAGATAATACTAGGAGAGGGACAGACAGCAGCACTGGCCGCCAGACACGTGTGTATGTGCCACAGCCTGAGAGACAGCAGGTGAATGTGTGTGTGTGTGTGTCTGACCTCAGTGTGTTTCCCTACTGTCCACCACAGTGACCCTCAGTAATGTGTATGTGTGTGTATATGTTAAAACACTGGTATCAAATGTTCACAGAAATTATAATCTGTTACACTGTTAATTTGTGCAATTAATTTAATTTGTACATTTAAATTGTTATAATACTTTATTATTCTTTATGTCTTTATAATTATTCGATGTGTTCCAAGCTTTGGCAATATTGTAATATGTACAGTCATGCCAATAAAGCAATTTGAAATTGAAATTGAATTGAGAGAGATAGAGAGAGATAGAGAGAGAGAGAGAGAGATAGATATAGATATATATATAGAGAGAGAGAGAGAGAGATGTATATAGATATATGAGTGTATATATATATATATATATATATATATATATATATATACACTCACCTAAAGGATTATTTGGAACACCATACTAATACTGTGTTTGACCCCCTTTCGCCTTCAGAACTGCCTTAATTCTACGTGGCATTGATTCAACAAGGTGCTGAAAGCATTCTTTAGTTTTATCTTTAGTTCATTCTTAATGTTGGCCCATATTGATAGGATAGCATCTTGCAGTTGATGGAGATTTGTGGGATGCACATCCAGGGCACGAAGCTCCCGTTCCACCACATCCCAAAGATGTTCTATTGGGTTGAGATCTGGTGACTGTGGGGGCCATTTTAGTACAGTGAACTCATTGTCATGTTCAAGAAACCAATTTGAAATGATTCGAGCTTTGTGACATGGTGCATTATCCTGCTGGAAGTAGCCATCAGAGGATGGGTACATGGTGGCCATAAAGGGATGGACATGGTCAGAAACAATGCTCAGGTAGGCCGTGGCATTTAAACAATGCCCAATTGGCACTAATGGGCCTAAAGTGTGCAAAGAAAACATCCCCCACACCATTACACCACCACCACCAGCCTGCACAGTGGTAACAAGGCATGATGGAGCCATGTTCTCATTCTGTTTACGCCAAATTCTGACTACCATCTGAATGTCTCAATAGAAATCGAGACTCATCAGACCAGGCAACATTTTTCCAGTCTTCAACTGTCCAATTTTGGTGAGCTCTTGCAAATTGTAGCCTCTTTTTCCTATTTGTAGTGGAGATGAGTGGTACCCGGTGGGGTCTTCTGTGTTGTGGCTTCACAAATGCTTTGCTGCATACCTCGGTTGTAACGAGTGGTTACTTCAGTCAAAGTTGCTCTTCTATCAGCTTGAATCAGTCGGCCCATTCTCCTCTGACCTCTAGCATCAACAAGGCATTTTCGCCCACAGGACTGCCGCATACTGGATGTTTTTCCCTTTTCACACCATTCTTTGTAAACCCTAGAAATGGTTGCATGTGAAAATCCCAGTAACTGAGCAGAGTGTGAAATACTCAGACCAGCCCGTCTGGCACCAACAACCATGCCACGCTCAAAATTGCTTAAATCACCTTTCTTTCCCATTCTGACATTCAGTTTGGAGTTCAGGAGATTGTCTTGACCAGGACCACACCCCTAAATGCATTGAAGCAACTGCCATGTGATTGGTTGATTAGATAATTGCATTAATGAGAAATTGAACAGGTGTTCCTAATAATCCTTTAGGTGAGTGTGTGTGTGTGTGTGTGTGTATATATATATATATATATATATATATATATATATATATATATATATATATATTACACACACACACACACACACAGGTGCTGGTCATATAATTAGAATATCATCAAAAAGTTGATTTATTTCAGTAATTCCATTCAAAAAGTGAAACTTGGATATTATATTCATTCATTACACAAAGACTGATATATTTCAAATGTTTTTTTTTTTTCATTTAATTGTGATGATTAAAACTGACAACTAATGAAAATCCCAAATTCAGTATCTCTGAAAATTTTAATATTACTTAAGACCAATACAAAAAAAGGATTTTTAGAAATGTTGGCCAACTTTGAAAATTATGAACATGAAAAGTAAGAGCATGTATAGCACTCAATACTTAGTTGGGGCTCCTTTTGCCTGAATTACTGCAGCAATGTGGCGTAGCATGGAGTCGATCAGTCTGTGGCACTGCTCAGGTGTTATGAGAGCCCAGGTTGCTCTGATAGTTGCCTTCAGCTCTTCTGACCAATACGCCTGACCTTAACCCTATAGAAAATCTATGGGGTATTGTGAAGAGGAAGATGCGATACGCCAGACCCAACAATGCAGAAGAGCTGAAGGCCACTATCAGAGCAACCTTGGCTCTCATAACACCTGAGCAGTGCCACAGACTGATCGACTCCATGCCACGCCGCATTGCTGCAGTAATTCAGGCAAAAGGAGCCCCAACTAAGTATTGAGTGCTGTAGATGCTCATACTTTTCATGTTCATAATTTTCAGTTGGCCAACATTTCTAAAAATCCTTTTTTTGTATTGGTCTTAAGTAATATTAAAATTTTCAGAGATACTGAATTTGGGATTTTCATTAGTTGTCAGTTTTAATCATCACAATTAAATGAAATAAACATTTGAAATATATCAGTCACACAAGAAACATATATATTTTGACTACAAAAAAGATAAAAGAAGATAAAAATCGTCTGGATTAGCATCTGGCTACTGGAACATCGCTACATGAGCTAACTGCATTTTCCCTCCAAAACCTGAAAGGACTAATTAAATTGACTACAGCTAAAATATCATCCTACAACAGAGATCTCCAAATGCTAAAAAGACAGGTGAGCTTTAATTGGCATACTACTACAAAAACAACTGTAAATTTGATTGATAAACATTAAAATATCCCATCATTGCAAGCTAAGGCTAAAGCTAAAGAAAACAGCAGTTGGTCAGTTCTGGCACAGTTCCCAGAATGATCGCAATGACAACTAAGGGCCAATCAGAGTGCAGGGAGGTGATCTACCCTGACAAGTGTAAAAGTGTGCAGGCAAGGAAAAAGCACAAAGAGAAAACACTGAAAGAAAATCTGCACTGATTACTGGATGGAAATCAGCCATCTGTGATCATTTTAAGCATGTTTTTAAAGAAGGAATTGGCAGAGGTGGGAGATTAACTGTGTGTGAAGATGAAATGCTGGACACAGACAACCCCATTCTCACCATAACTTATTACACTAAAGGCACTATTCTTCTGCAAGGCAATGAGGCAAGCTTGAACTAATTTGAGGAAATCTTTACTATGCTGAAAGCCAGAGTAGATAAGGAGAGAGACAAGACCCCTGCAAACTGCTCCGACTCTGAGGAGGAGAGTGTAGAAAAACCCCCACCATCACCGTCTGAGCGTCAGCTGAGAGACAGTCTGGCCTTGCTGGAACTGGACTTTATTGAGTTTAGAGAACATGTTCAAAACAGACAGTCAGACACACACAACACAAACATCTGCATCCAACAGCTCAAAGATGAACTCCAGCAGCTGAAGAAAGAGAGCAACACCTCCATCACTAAACTCACAGCAGCTCTCAAAGAACTTAAAGAAGAAAATCAAACTCTCCGTGCACAGATTTAAAAATTAAAAGAAGACACAGAGAGCAATGAAAAAAACTTCTCCAAAAAGTTTAAAGAGCAAAGAGATCAACAGGAGAATAGTAGAGATAATACACCTCACTGCAGCACTACAACGCCTGTAACCCCCAAAAACAACACATACACAGATACACAATCTGCATCAAACACACAGACACCAGTGAAAACACAGGCCTCATCACCCCAACCTCTTCACTGTTACCCATCAGACCCTGGTCCAGATGTTTTCATTCTGATGGACTCTAATGGGAAGGTCCTGGACCCACAGAAGCTCTTCCTATATCACAAAGTTTCAGCAAAACGATGCAGCACAACAGGCCACGCCCATCAGATCCTTGGAGACTTCTTGGGAAACCCCTCATGTGTGATTATTCACACGGGAACTAATGACCTTCACACACTGCGCAACAGTACTGCTGATGCTGTGAAGAAAGTTGCAGAAATCACTAGCAAAAAGTTCCCAGAGACCCGTATTGTGATCTCCACACTCCTGCCGAGACGTGACACACCACCTCATATCATCAATAACATCAATGCTGAAATCTCATTGATATATATATATATATATATATATATATATATATATATATATATATGAGAGAGAGAGATAGATAGATAGATAGATAGATAGATAGATAGATAGATATGTGTGTGCGTGTGTGTGTGTGTGTGTGTGTGTATATATATATAGATAGATAGATAGATAGATATGTATGTATTTCTGCATTATTGTATTTATACAGTTTTCTCATTAAACTGAAAAAAACCTACTTGTACAGTGTCTGGTTTTGAGCTGCAGAACATGAAAGATGACTTCGAGGTGATTCATCGTTTTCCTTTTCTGTGATTATAATGAGATTAATTTTTAAGAATTTCAATGAAAAAAACTTTAAACACTGAGGCTAAATATTCAATTGTTGGGTGCTTTTATTTAAATTAAAATTACCCTATTTGCCCAAAAACTTGCAGATATTTTTCAACTGAAAAAGTTCAAAATATTTACAAAAATCTAAATAAAACAAAAATTTACCCGAGCAGGTTATATGAGCCACCTCATCATGATGACAGTTATTCTGTCCCCAGGTTGAAGATGGACACTGCCACAGAGTTGAGTCATGTGGACGACATTTAAATTGATCCAGCCAATTTGACTTTAGTCCTTGTGTGTTACTGGGGTCACTGGCAGATCTTCCACAGTTCAGCTCTTGACAGATCAGACTCGCTGTGTCTCTGTCCATCTGGTTCCAGCATACATTACCCCACGATCCATTGTAGAAAACTTCCACATTCCCTTCACAACCATCAGTTAACCTGATTTCTTTAAACTCTAGATAGAAATAATCAATCAAATAAAAAAATACAACAACATAAAAACATGGCTATTATGAATATTTGGGTACCTGAATTCAATTCAACAGTTTACCTGAGCACACAACTCCTACATCCTCCTTGTGTTGACAGTCATGTTTTCCCCAGATCTGAGAAGAGCAGTTCAACAGGGACGTCTCATTCCCCTCACAGTTCACCTCATCCAGCCATATGGGTCCAGAACCAGGACCAAACCAGGCTGGTACCTGCTGGTTACTGAGGGCCACTCCACACTGCAGCTGTCTGCACACCACATGGGCATCTTTAATATCCCAGGAGTCATCACACACTGTCCCCCATGAGCCGTTGTGAAAAACCTCCAGCCTCCCTGCACAGTCTCCTCCAGAACCCACCAGCCTGATGGACCCGCGACCTGAGATCACACAAATATATAAAGAGAAATGCATGTTAATTCATATTAATCTATTGTCAGAGAATGAAAATGCCAGATATTGTTGTTCTCACCAAGGCAGGTGATTGACAGCTGTTGTGTGGAACTGCAGTTGAGAGTTTGTGGAGTGCTGCAGTTCCCCAGATGAGCTTCACTCCCAGAGCACTGGAAGCCCATCACACACTCATGACTGTGTTCAGGACTGGATGAAGAGGAGCTGTAGAAGTTCAGCACAGAGCCACAGCCCAGCTGTCTGCAGACCACAGAGGATTCAGTGAGACTCCAGGAGTCCAGCAGAACTCTCCTCCAGACCTGATGTATGTAAACTTCCACCTCCCCCTCACACTCTCTCTCTCCAGACAACCGCACTCGCCCATCATGAAGAGCCAGAGACGAATCTGGATATGAGGGTTAAAATGTTATTAAAATGCATGCAGAATTCACAACAAATCATTTAAAAAAAGAATGAACAAATACATTAATGCAGTGGACTCACGAGAACAGATGACTCCAACATCTCGTCTATGAGAACGTTCAGCTCGACTCCATGAAGAGATGGGACATTGTGAGAGTTGTGTTTCATTCCCCTGACAATTGAACACATCAGCCCAGATTTCACCACTTCCTTCTCCAAACCAGTCCGCTTCCACAACAGACACAGCAATCCCACAATTCAGCTGTCTACAGAGGACACTGGCAGCTCTCATATCCATACATCCATCACATACGGTGCCCCAGTATCTGTGTAACTGACGCTCCACTCTTCCAGAACAGACGTCAGGGCCATTTACCAGTTTGAGCGCTGTGTAACCTAACCACAGATCAGAGAGATTACAGTAGTAACAAGAATAAAGCAGTATAAAACTGTATGTACACATAATGCAATATATAACTCATTTGTCATGGAAGATTATAATGTGTAAAAAAAAAAAATCAAAGGGGACATTGATACTTTACCAGAACACATTATTCCCATGTTGCTAACACTGGTGCAATTATATTTGTGTGAAGATATTGAACAGAATGAAATCTGAGATTCGTTGCCTCTACACTGAATCTCTTCTGTCCACATCTGACCCTCTCCTTTGCCAAAAGCAGCTGCTCCCAGCACCTGTACAGGAGCCCCACAGTCCAGCTCTCTACACACAACCTCTGCATCCTGCTGGTCAAAGGCAGCATCACACACTGAAACCCACATGTTCTCATGAAGTATCTCTAATCTCCCAGAGCACAGATGAGACCCAGCAGCAAGTCTGGAACGTTTGTGGTCTGTTTTACACAGTAGACAAAAACGTATGGTGTTTTTTTTGAAAGGTTCTAAGTATGTGACCAAATTGATTTATCTTATTTACATATACTGTATATTCTCAAATGATTACAACAAGACTTGATTTCATAGTGAATCTGGCATAATAATATTATTAGCATTATTCACCAGAACAGATGACCCCAGCATCATAGTTGTGAGTACAAATAGGTAAATTCCATCCTGCTGATCTACAGTTCTTTAATGTCGACTCTGATCCATTACATATTACATCAGCCATCCAGATTGGTCCTGCTCCTGCTCCAAAATGAGCATCACTCAGAGCATCTACAGGTTCCCCACAGTCCAGTTCTCTACACACCACTGCAGCATCAGCCATATCCCACAAATAACCACACACTGTTCCCCACTGTCCTCTATGAAGAACCTCCACTCTGCCAGCACAGGGACTGTTACCATTAACCAGTCTCACATTTTTGGGGTCTAAATCAGAAAGAAATATATTTACAGGACATATTTACAAGACATTACTCACATATTAATTTCATTCTTACCAGCACACAGAATCCCCTCATTTTCATGGGAGCAGTTGTCTTTGATTGAAGATGATCTTGGACAGAGCTGAATCTGAGATTCATTGCCTCTACACTGAATCTCTTCTGTCCACATCTGATCCTCTCCTTTGCCAAAAGCAGCTGCTCCCAGCACCTGTACAGGAGCCCCACAGTCCAGCTCTCTACACACAACCTCTGCATCCTGCTGGTCAAAGGCAGCATCACACACTGAAACCCACATGTTCTCATGAAGTATCTCTACTTGTCCAGAGCAACGAGAATTTCCAATAAGCCTGACACCTGAGTAGCAAGAGAAAACAAGTTTAATATATACTGCACTGTTTTCAAAGAAGTCAAAGCAAATGTAATTACAATATAAACCTTTTCATATGCAATGCTAAATAATTTCATAACCAATGATAATTCAAATATTTTCTACATAGGTATCATAAAGAGAGAAACGATAACATACTTTATAAAAACTGTTTACAACAATTAAAAAACACTAACTAGAGACCATCTAGTTCCTGTTATATATAGCATGTAAAAAGCAAAGCAATAAAGATAAGTGCTACAAAGTACTTTAAATAAAGTGTAGGCGTGTAATTTTATATATATATATATATATATATATATATATATATATATATATATAAAAACACAAAAGTCATATATTCTCTAAAATAGTGGTGCAAACGGGAAGCGCCTTTTTCAAGATGCCATTCCGTTTGTGTTTATTTCCTGGTTGCGGTCGATGTCTCTCCCCGTCTGATGGCCACAATTGCTGCCTTTGGTGTCTGGGTGCCACCCACGCAGCGCTCGTGGATGGTTCTTCTCCTCACTGCGAGGACATGACCATGGCTACGTTGCGGTCGCGGCTTGCCCTCGTAAGAGTGCAAGCCACCCCAGCGGCTCCCCCAAGGCCCTTGGACCAGCCTGCGACTGCATTGGCACATCAACTGCCTCAAGTTGCTGGCAGAACTACTTACCCTGAAGAGGCTATTGTCATGATCCGGGGCAAGCACGTGTTGCTCCAGACGGACAACACAGCTACGGTAGCATATATCAACGGCCAAAGCAGCCTACGTTCTCGCTGTATGTCACAACCATATCCTCCTTTGGAGTCAGCACCGGCTCAAGTCGCTGCGAGCCACTCATATCCCCAGAATCCACACATTGCCCAATATGGTACTCTCTGACCGAGGCTCCCCTCGGCACAGATGCCTTGGCACACAGCTGGCCCCTGGGGCTAGTTTCCCCCAGTGAGCCTACTTGCAAAGATGTTGTGCAAAGTCAGGGAGGATGGGGAGCAGGTCTTCTTAGTGGCCCCTTTTGCCCTCCCAGATTTAGTTCTCAGAACTCAAGCTCCTCGCGACAGCACCCCCCGGCGAATTCCCCTGAAGAAGGACCTTCTTTCTCAGGGATGGGGCACCATCCAGACCTCTGGAATCTCCATGTCTGGCCCTTGGACGGGACGTGGAAGACTTAGGTGGTCTACCACCCAAGGTGGTAGACACGATCACTCAGTCAAGGGCCCCCTCAACGAGGTGCCTTTATGGCCTGAAGTGGCGTCTGTTTGCTCAGTGGTGTTCTTCCCGAGGTGAAGACCCTCAGAGATGCGCAGTTGGTTCAGCGCTTTCCTTTCTGCAGGAAAAGTTGGAGGGCAGGCTGTCCCCCTCCACCTTGAAGGTGTATGTAGCCACCATATCGGCACATCACGATGCAGTGGATGATAAGTATTTAGGGAAGCACGATTTGATTATCAGATTTCTGAGAGTCGCGAGGAGATTAAACCCACCCAGGTTGTGCCTCATTCCCTCGTGGGACCTCTCCAGGGGCCTTCAGGGAGCTCCCTTCGAGCCCCTTGAGTCAGCAGAGCTAAAGGCGTTCTCTCTGAAGACCGCCCTCCTGACAGCACTCACCTCCATCAAGAGGGTAGGTGACCTGCAGGCGTTCTCTGTCAGCGAACTGTGCCTGGAATTCGGTCCAGCTTACTCTCACGTCATCCTGAGACCCCGACCGGGCCACGTGCTCAAGGTTCCCACAACCCCTTTCAAGGATCAGGTGGTGAACCTGCAAGCGCTGCCCCAGGAGGAGGCAGACCCAGCCTTGGCATTGCTGTGTCCGGTGCGCGCTCTTCGCATCTATTTTTATAGTACACAGAGCATTAGAAGCTCCGAGAAGCTCTTTGTCTGCTTCGGTCGACAACGGAAGGGACGTGCTGTGTCCAAACAGAGGATCGCCCATTGGGTCATCAATGCCATCACTATGGCATACCACGTCCAGCACGTGCCGCCCCCTGCTGCCCTACGAGCCCATTCTACCAGGGGTGTTGCGGCTTCTTGGACGTTGTCCCACAGCACCCCTCTCTAGCAGACATATGTAGAGCCGCAGGCTGGGCAACACCTAACACCTTTGCAAGGTTTTATAACCTCAGGGTTGAGCCAGTTTCATCCCGTGAGATATCAGGTGACACAAACAGGTAAGTTCGGCTCAGCTGGCCGGGTGTATCACTTGTGCAAAGTGCCTTTCCCTTCCCTTGAGGTGAAGACGTGCGCTCTTTCCCAGTTGCGTTCGCAAGAAGTGTGAACCCTGGATGTTCTTCCTCCCTAGCCTAGCAGCCGTTGAGTCTTCGGAGAGGCTCGCTGCCGCCCAGGTACAGGCGTCACCAGGCCCCTGTACTGAGGTAAGTGCTCCACATGGGCCGGTTGTCCCCTAGGCAACCCCGTGTGATGTATATTCCACAAAATGGTTTCCCTGCCGGTAAACCGTAAAACCTTCCTTGGGCAGAGGGCCCTCTGTCCTTGGTCACCGTGTTTGTAGTAACTCCTCCCCCCTTGGGTAGGATCTACCATGACGCCGCTCCACACAATGTGCTTCTGCTCTTAACCGGTAAGACCGTGTGTTGTATTCCACCTAAACAATTTTAGGTCCTCCATTAAAGCACCATTCACTAATATTAAAAGATATAGACGTAAATTGTGGATTGAAAGCATTACATTAAATAACCAAAAGATTCATGGGTGCAGGTAGATCATCAGTGATATAAAAAGAGAATGAGGTTCAGAGCAGCTCACCCGAGCAGATGACACCAGCATCATTACTATGACCACAGTCAAAATCACCCCGTTCTGCTGATCCACAGTTCTTCAGGTTGGACTCTGATCCAGTACATAATGTTCGATTAATCCAGATTGGTCCTGATCCTGGTCCAAAATGAGCATCACTCATAGCATCTACAGGTTCTCCACAGTTCAGCTCTCTACACACCACTGCAGCATCAACCATATCCCAGGAAAAACCACAAACTGTTCCCCACTGACCTCTATGAAGAACCTCCACTCTACCAGCACAGGAACTGTTGCCATTCACCAGTCTCACATTCACACTGTCTGTATACATTGAAAAGTAAGAATGACAAATGGACAGAGGAAGAGAGTGAGAAACAAATAATCACACAAAGAGACAAAACTAGTATGAAACTCAACTAATGTTCAGTCTGGAATTTATTTATTTGCAGGTGCTATTTACAGCCTGTTACAAATTGTGGCAGATATTATTTGTACCCAAATAATGTTTGAGGTTATGAACACCCTGCTGCACCCCGGTGCAACCTCTAATGAAAGATTAATACAAATCTAGACATGACCAATGCCAGCCTTAAAGACAGACATCACCACTTGTGCCTCAGACAAAGAAGGGAAATTATACAACAAATTCTGGCCCTTACACGGATCAAACCCTTCTCTGAACCTCCCAACGGTCGACACCGCGAGAAAATCAGCCTTAATGTTCATTTTTATTTATTATAAGTAGTATTAAAAGAAGTATTAAGAGTGGTGAGAGGAAAAAGGATAGGCATAAGTGTGAGACAAAAAGCAGATTCGAACCAGGGTTGTTATTTGAACCTGGGTGCAAATAATCACTCCGAATATTTATTAATATAAGTTTATTTGAAAATGGTCATGAAACTGCAGACATCAGTCCTAATACAAGTGGATTTAATGGGTAAGTTCATTTAATAGAGATTTAATGGGTTAAAATGTGACTAATAAAATAAATATCTGTTTGTTGTAACTCCTACCTGCACACACCAGTCCAACGTTGTTTTCATGTGAACAGTTGTTTTTAGTTGATGGCGATGTTGGACAGAGGTGAATCTGAGATTCATTTCCTCTACACTGAATCTCTTCTGTCCACATCTGACCCTCTCCTTTGCCAAAAGCAGCTGCTCCCAGCACCTGTACAGGAGCCCCACAGTCCAGCTCTCTACACACAACCTCTGCATCCTGCTGGTCAAAGGCAGCATCACACACTGAAACCCACGTCTTCTCATGAAGTATCTCTAATTTACCAGAGCAGCGAGAATCTCCAATCAGTCTGACGCCTGTAAAAAGAATATAGAACATGGAAAATTTTAAAAACAAAGTTTAAATACAGTTTATGTGATAAGATGAAATTCTGAGCTTACCTGCGCAAAAGACTCCAGCATCTTTACTGTGATCACAGTCATAAGGCCATTCTGCTAGCCTACAGTTTTTCAGTGTGGACTCATATCCAGTACACATTGAATTTTTCATCCAGATTGGTCCTGATCCTGGTCCAAAATGAGCATCACCCAAAGCATCTACAGGCTCTCCACAGTCCAGTTCTCTACACACCACTGCAGCATCAGCCAAATCCCAACCTTGATCACACACTGTTCCCCACAGACCTCTATGAAGAACCTCCACTCTACCAGCACAGGGACTGTTACCACCAACCAACCTCACATTCACTATGTCTATCAATGTCAGAGAAAGAAAAAGAGAGGGAACGAGTGAATGAAGACTATTGAGAAATTTGAAGAAATTTTACTATTCAATTAAATAATAATCTGCTCTGTTTTTTTATTGAAATCATACCGGAACACAGCAATCCAATAATGTTCTCATGAGAACAATTACTTTTGATTGATGTTGATTTTGGACAGAGGTGAATCTGAGATTCATTTCCTCTACACTGAATCTCTTCTGTCCACATCTGACCCTCTCCTTTGCCAAAAGCAGCTGCTCCCAGCACCTGTACAGGAGCCCCACAGTCCAGCTCTCTACACACAACCTCTGCATCCTGCTGGTCAAAGGCAACATCACACACTGAAACCCACGTCTTCTCATGAAATATCTCTAATTTTCCAGAGCAGCGAGAACCTCCAACAAGTCTGACTCCTGAAAAACAAAACAAAAATTATGTTTAACATTAACAACATTATTCTAAACTTCATATTACAAGGATTCTCAAGATCATGATTCTTCAGTCAACATTTTAAATAAAAAACTAAAATAATTTAAATATAAGAATAAAAAAGATCCAACATGTTGTAATACATGAGGAGAAATACATTTTCAGTCACGTTAATAGAGAAGGTTTGTTGAAGTTTACCTGAGCAGATGATTCCAGCATCTCTACTATGATCACAGCTGTGTTGACCCCATCCTTCTGATCCGCAGTTCTTCAGTGTCGACTCTGATCCAGTACACATGACGAGACTCATCCAGATTGGTCCTGATCCTGATCCAAATTGAGCATCACGCAGAGCATCTACAGGCTCTCCACAGTCCAGTTCTCTACACACCACTGCAGCATCAACCATATCCCAATCTGCATCACACACTGTTCCCCACTGACCTCTATGAAGAACCTCCACTCTACCAGCACAGGGACTGTTACCACCAACCAACCTCACATTTACACTTTCTAAATATTGAGAAAAAATATTGAGGAATGAAGGGATGAGAGAAAGAGAAAGACAGATTTTCACATTTATTATCAGATATAGAGTTTATGACTATTCAATGTATTTTCTTAATTCACATGTGATTGTTGTGTGGTTGTGGAATTTTATCATGTATTTCAAATGGTTATTATTATTATTATTATTATTATTATTATTATTATTCAGTGATCACGTGTAATTAAATTAAATCATTAAAACTTATCGCACTCATGTGTTCACACGTTATTATCATGTGATTGTTAATAAATATCTCTGCAACATAAGATGAATAAAGTTTAATTTTAAGTTAAGTCGGAATATGCAAGACCATCATTTCTTGATAAATGTAAGTTCATTACTTATGTACTTACCAGCTCTGATGAGATTTACAACTGAGGACAGTAAAATGAGTGTCAGACATCTCTCCATATTCTTCTGCTCTACTAATAGTTTGTTTATTCAGTACCAGCTTCTCCTCACTACTGATGAAACAGAAGTACAGGGGTCTTCTGAGCCCTTAATGAGAGAAAAAGATGTCAAACACCCTCCAATCACACTCACTATTACCTTATTAGACAGAACAGAGGAAACTATCAAAGAACTTCAGTGACGAATCAGACGAGGCATTTCTGATTTTCTCCATATACATCAAAAACGTCAGTGATGATCAGGGATTCTTCGCCCCACCCATGAAGATGCCTCACAAAGGGGAGCCACACGCACACACACACACACACACACACACACACTATATTTAGAGAAGTAGTGACTGAAGTATTGACTTACAGGATACAGGAAACACTCCAGTTTATACACATCAAAGTCAAACACCTGCAGAGACGAGATAGAAGCTCTGATAACTAACTGCTAAATAACATATTTGCATGATATTAAAACAGTAAACTCAACCATTTAAATCAATCATGATTTTAAAAAAATTATAATCCAGTTTTATTAGTAAACCGATGCTTACCAAAACCACAGTATATGACCTAAACTTTATTAAATAGGTGAGTGGCAAAATAGATTAAATACAATTAGATTAAATACAAAAGGTATTAATACAGTGTCTGAAACAAGGTATTTATGAACCCATTCACACATCATATAAATCACTAATTAATCCTGTGAAGAAAGCTAATAATACATGGCGATTAAAGTAAGAGTTGAAAATTAATGCAAATGTCACCAGTGGTGCAGGATGTGTGCACTAACTAAATTCCAGTAGACCACAATGATTTTACTATTATTAATTTGTGTTCTGCATTCTTCAGTGTCAGTCATGCTTGTTACGCAGCCGCTGTTCGCATTCACATATGGAGGCCAACAGTAACAGAATGCCCCAGGAATTTAGAGACTCGCCTGCTGTGTTCTCTGCTGTAGTGCACGTTACTTTGAAGGACACCAAGCTGCCACCTGTCTATTGCAATATGCTGACAACATCCTGGTTTCTGGACCGGACATCAAGTCACGCACAGCCGCTTCAACTATTGTGTGCAATGTATTAGCAAAGGCTGGCTTCAAGACATCAAAAGAAAAGATGCAATGGGTGAAACTGAACTATCAATCTGGGTGATGAACTACAAGAAGGAACAGTACGTCTCTCCAAGGACAGAGTGAAGACAATTATTACCTTCCAACACCCTAAAAAAAAAAAAGGCTCAAATGCAAAGCTTCTTGGGTTTAGTGAACTATTGTCGAGCATGGGTGCCAAACTGCTCGTTATATGATAAAATCCTGAGAGAAGCAACACTCTCAAGGGCTGAGGAACCTATCAAGAGGACTGCTGAAATGGACATTGCTACCAAATCATGATGAACCCTTTCATTTGTATGTGCACGAGGCAGCAGGCACAGCAGCAGCGATCCTCGCTCAGTCCCATTGCGGAACATATAGACCAGTGACGTACTTGTCAAAATTTTAGAGGCAGTCGCCAAAGGCCTCCCTGCATGTTTACGAGCAGTGACTGCTGCAGCATTGATGGTACAACATGCAGAACGTATTGTACTCTCACATCAATTAGTTGTGAACACCTCTCACCAGGTAGGAACAATCATGCACAACATTACCACATGACAGTACAACGTTGATCAGGGTAAGAAGTTATTTTATTGGCTACTGCTAATCAGACAAATAAACCAACCTCTGATATAAACGGCCCGACTTTATCATTACAAATGACTGAAATTGCTGACTCGAAGTGAATTTTACAACGATTCAAATGATTGCATCGATTGCCTAAAAACATGTACTTTATGCAGGCTGAATGTTTCATCATCCGCCCTGGAGGAGGTGGACCATTGTTACATTGAACATTGACTTGATGGGTCCAGTTCCAAGCCAATTGCGTATACTGGTTTGGTTATGCTGTCACGGAAATTCAGAATCGAATTATTGAAGCTTATTCGCTCCCATATAAATCTGCACAAGCTGCTGAGTTGTTTGCGTTGATCAGAGCATGCCATTTGGCTAAAGTTACATCGATCGATATATACACAGACTCGAAGTATGCTGATGAAGTAGCAAAGTGGGCTGCAAGGGAAGTTATGGTAAGTCCAGACCTAAATCAAGCTGAAGAGACTTTTTCCATGCAACACTGATAAAAGACAATGACATTAAATTGTTATAGGCAAATCCATCTGAATCTGACAACATTGGGCCTCAAATTAAGTGAAATAAAACTTATTGCATAAATGGGGTACAAAATGCAATAATATTAATCCTGGACTCACGACTAACGTGCGCACAGAACAACAGACACAAGCCTACGAAGCACGACTCAATACCACAATCGGAACTGCTGTTCTAAACAGACAGAAGCTTTCTCGTGTGTGAGGTAAAATGATAAAATGGTGAAAATTTGGCAAAATAAATAATACAGAGATTCGGCTGAATGAGCTCAGAATGTCACCATCCTCTGTTGTTAATCTCTCCATTTGAAATACTAATGGGTAGGCCTTTCCCGACCCTCGGGTCAAAGGACGCGCTGGCTTTCTCTCCACAGGTGACAAGGAGGTGGTGATTGCAGAATATGTGGATTCCCTCATTAAAATATTAAATGACATAAATGGTGATATCTCTCTCTCCCTCTGCCTGCAGATAGCACTACTCATCAATTTGTTCCAAATTAGCAGGTTCTGGTAAAGTGTCTGAATCCAACGAAGTTAGGTGAACCAAAGTGGGCCCAACTACTGTACTGCCAGTGACCTGAACGGGGGTGCTAACTGATCTTCAACCACAGTGGATCCACGCAAGCCTCGTGAAGCTTGCTCCAGAGGAGGGCCTTACTGATTCAAGGTGAACGGTGAAAGCACTGGATGAGCTGAACATGCAGCGCCAGTGCCCAACCGGGAATCTGCGAATTAGGAGGACCTGAGGAGGGACCCGGAACAGTCAACATGAAGACATTCCTACTGACACTCTGCATATGGCAGGTGGTCGCGCTTGCCTATGCCCGTTCAGTAACACAACAGCAAGGAGCCACATGTGTAATTCCAATTCCTAGAAATAATGTATGAGGGTTTATGTTTTATGAAATGTTACAGGAAGATGTTTCTGTTATGAAGGTACGGGTAAACACCCGGAAACGAAGGTACCTAGAAGGTGATGCCTCAAGTGACCGTGAAGTATATCTAGATAGTGTTGGACAGCCAAGAGGTATTAAATGTTTGGATTACCTTTTGGCTAAAGATGGAGGAGGAGTATGTAAAATGTTTGGAGACAAATGCTGTACATACATCCCGGGTCACACTGATGATGATGGTGAATTTATGAAGGTATGAAAGGAAATGGATAAGTTGAATAAAGAATTAGCTGATAACATCAAGGAAAATGGGGACAATTTTTCAATATGTTTGGGTGGTTCGCACCCTGGATGTCCTCCATTATATCGATTGCTGGATGCATTGTACTTATGTTATTATTTGGCCCATGTTTGTTACAATTACTGATGCAAAAGTTGAATGTGATGATAAACACGCATAATATCACCATGTTCCATTATGTATGTATACCTGATACTGAAGTTGGTTGAGAAGGTTATGTGATCCTTTCAGGATCAAAGTGGGCAATGTGGAATAATGGAGGCATCTTTTAAACATTTTCTGTTGGTGTAACTGCAACTGTTCCCTGTTTGAAGGATGTTCTATAGGAATGTGTCTCTTGTCTCTACTCTCACGTTTCACACGTAGCTCAAATGTATGTCACACCCATATAAGGTAATGAGCTATTCCATTGGTGGGCGTCCAGTGGAATGTGGTTTTCTGGACCATATAACAAAGTGCTGAACAATAAACGTTGAAGAAGGATCTGATAGCATTGGGTGTCTGTGTCATGTCTTTCTTCCCTCAGCTGAGCCGTATCGAGACAGGGATTGCAGATCAAGAAAATAAATTAAATACATTGGATGACAAAATTATCTAACAGTGTTTTAACGCAAGAAAGTAACGCATGTTTGTGTTGTGCTGCTGCTGAAGGGTTGTTTTGTTCACTATATAAACTGCGCGTTGCCATACAGCTGGTTTCACTTACTGCCCTCTGGAGTAAACAGTTGGAACTGCAAGCTTACATTTCTCAGGAATCTTCCTTATTACTGTCCAGGGGCATTGCATTTAATTGCGCTATTTTTTTTAAATGCATTATTTTTAATAAAATTGCACTGACTAACACGTTAAATCAACAGTCCTAATATATATATATATATATATATATATATATATATATATATATATATATATTAACAGACCACTGGAAAATGATCAGTTTCTCTGGATTTACTACTTATAGATATGTGTTTGATTAAAATTAACATTTTTGTTTTATTCTATAAAATACTGACAACATCTTTCCCAAATTACAAATAAAAATATTGTCATTTAGTGCATTTATTTGCAGAAAAGGAAACGAAACTGGTCAAAATAACAAAAAAGATGCAGTGTTTTCAGACCTCAGATAATGCAAAGAAAAAAAGTTCATTTTCATTTTTAAACAACACATTACTACTGTTTTAACTTAGAAATAGTTCAGAAATCTATATTTGATTTGAATTATGCTGCATCCAATCCGCTAAATCTAAGATGACATTTTCAAATGTTATATCATACATTTATGTATAAAATGTTTGGCTAACAACAAAATATTGTTAATCAAAAACCCTACTTTGCTTCCTTCTTCGTAATTCCCGTATTTAATATCTACAAAAGACAAGTTCAGCAACCTTTTTCTCACTCAACCAGATCTGTACTCGATCCCCCAAAAACATTTGATCAGTATTCTCTGTAAAGGAGTTACAAAATCTACAAAGAGCTTTTTCAATGTTAAATCTAATATTTAGAAACTCACTAGAAGGATAAATATCAGCTAAAATTTTAAAATGAGTTTCTTTGACTTTAGGATGAACTGGAAATTTTAAATAGGCGGTTCTAATATATTTAAGAGTTTGCTTGTGAAAAAAAAGATCCAAATGATTTCTTACCGATCAAAAAGGGTAGAGAATATTGTGAAAGTTTTGTCTAATATAACTATTAGTGCATTTTTCACTTGTAAATTCAATTTGCCCAAGGAATAATGATGGTAAAAATAGGGTGATTTGTCCATGAATTTAAAACAAAATAGTCACCCAAAACTGTGAAAATTATGTAATCTTTTTCTCACCTACATGTTGTTCCAAACTCGTGAATGTAAATGGTGATTTAATCAAAATTCTGCCAAACACCCCCATGTGCATTCTATGGAAGTAAGAAAGTTATTGATTACTCTGAAGCATTTTAATTTACATTTTAGGTTTGGAACAAAGTGAGGATGAAAAAAAGAGTGAAAGAAATTTAATTTCTGGGTAAATTGCCCCTTTAATTTCATGATTTATAGTGTGAAGTGTGCTTACTAGAGCAGATGACTCCAACATCTCGTCTATGAGAACGTTCAGCTCGACTCCATGAAGAGATGGGACATTGTGAGAGTTGTGTTTCATTCCCCTGACAATGAAACACATCAGCCCAGATTTCACCACTTCCCTCTCCAAACCAGTCCGCTCCCACAACAGACACAGCAATCCCACAATTCAGCTGTCTACAGAGGACACTGGCAGCTCTCATATCCATACATCCATCACATACTGTTCCCCACTCATTGAGAAACTGAAGCTCCACTCGACCAGAACAGACATCAGGGCCATTCACCAGTTTAAGATCAGAGTAACCTGGACGAATAAATAGAATTGAAGGGAAATAGAGGCTAGAGAATAAATATATTTTTCAGAGATTTGTCAAATAATCTGAGTAAATCTTAGTTCTGCTGAACTTAATCAAATAAGCTTAGTGAAGAACAGAGCAGTTCATAAGATGGTGTTGAGAAAACAAATAGAATTTAGTTCTGCATGTTTAATATTTACTCTATATGAAGGATTTGATTTCTTAACACACAGGTTGCAACATTGCCATTTTACCAGAACATTTCAGTCCCACGTCGTTGTCATGGGAGCAGGTTCTTGAAGATGATGATGGACAGAGTCGAATGAGTGATTCATTTCCTCTACACTGAATGTCTTCTGTCCACATCTGGCAGTCACAGGTTGATGTATAGTGAAGTTACTATCTCCACCCCATCCTCTTGATCCACAGTTCTTCAGTGTAGACTCTGATCCACTACAGCGCACATATTTTTTGCACACCTGTTTGTTACTGGCCCAAAGTAAGCCAACCCTGCTAAAGCCTAACCACAGCTCAGCTCTCTACACACCACTTTAGCATCTAGCAGTCTTATCCCAGTCTAAATTACACACTTTTCCCCACTGACCATCATGAAGAACCTGCATTCTCCCTCAACAGTGGTGATTACTGTTCATAAGTCTCAAGTTACGCCTGGTAAGGGGAGATAGAACAATCAACAAAGACACAGGACACGGAGCTGCTGCAACAACATCTGAGTCTCTGTATCGTCTCAGCTTAATGCAAATATTTCTGCATTCTCATTTATCAATAAACGTATAACAACAGATAATCTCTTTAGACAAAGTCACAATATACAGAAAAATACAGATTTACTCACATACAGCTTCTCATCAGGCACTGTTTCCACAAATTAAACACAATTTCAATAGACACTATGATTACAATGCAAATTAACAATACAATGCACTGTATATTCTGATGAACCAACACATTCCTTCTTTAAAGCACTAACTTAACTCTTAACTGTTACATTAGTTATCAAAAGTACAAATATTATTGTATAAATTTACTAAATTCTCACAATTTCTGTAACCGCATGGTCTCTGCCATCAGTTTAGCATTCACCAGTTGCACACGTGATACACACATGGTTAACTTGAACCGAACTTTTGGACATTTTTAACTAACAATTAATACACTTCACAGAATGACATTTGCCATTTTTCACAGTCTTGACTTTACAAAGTGTATTTACATGACAATTTATTCATGTCATACCTGCAGGGGCGGTTCTAGAGGCGGGGCCACAGGGGCCCTGGACCCTGCTGAAATCTGATTGGCCCCTGATTGGCCCCCGTTCCATCAATCGTCGACGAGAAGAGCAGCCGGAGAATTCTTCACAACGATCACAGATGCAATTCCACTCCCAAACAATTGGCGGCAGTAATGTGTCGATGCAACTTGGGAGAAGAAGCAGAGGTCTTGGTTTTGGCTTTTTTTTTTTTTTTTTTTTTTTTTTTTTACACTTTATTCAATAACAAAACATACAGTAATTAAATACAAAACAACAATAATAATACAAAGAAAAAAAAAATACAACAAGATATATAGAAAACTATTATACATAGGGGTATTAAAATCAAAACCATTTCTTTAATTACAAAATAATACAAAGGCCCTTATAAAGGATAACATTTCAAGGCTTTACAACAATCTATAGTCTTTTTTGCCTTGGAATTCCTTATACCCTCCAATGTTTTAAGGTACTGAGAAATCTCAAATTTAAATTGTATAAAACTAGGTGCAGTTTTTGCCCATCGACATTTATGAATGTGATATTTACCTAAAATAATAAACAAGTTAAGGACAAAACCAATTTTCTTTTCTAGAGGCTTATCGTAAAAAAATATGATATCCTTATCCTCCAGGATAATGTCAATTCCAGAAATCCCCTTAAAGAAGATCTTAAAATCACACCAAAACAATTTAGTACAAATACAATTAAAAAAAAGATGACATATAGTCTCGTCATTTAAATTACAGAATAGACATTTCAAGTCGATATCTTTCTTAAATCTTTTAATGACCTGATTAACTGGATAAATACCATGAATAATTTTAAATGAAACCTCACGAATCTTATTAATGACACAGTATTTCCTGGAAACCATAAAAACCTCCACCCACTTAATGCCCTGAAAACGTGAATTCCAGAAACTTTTAGCTGGAGGAATTCTAACTGAACAACAGACCTGTCTGATGAAATTATTGTTGCATTTTTTATCAACAATACTTATACCCTCTAACCTCAAATTAAAATCAATAGTTATATTCAAATCAACAGCATTAGCAGAGCGCAACAATTGAAGAAGACCAGAAGGTATTGCATCAAAAACTATTGCATAATCCTTTGCAGATATCGGCAGTATGAATTTATCCATAAATTCTCCATATGAAAGCAAGTGACCATCCTGACGAAGCAACTGTGTCACTAATAAAATATTGTTTCTAAACCAATATTCCAAGAAAAGTGTTTTATTCTTATATTTAATATCTTTATTATTCCATATCAAACATCTATGGGGAGAGAAATTGTGTTTGTATGCCAGCATCCAGGATAACAGAGCCTGTCTGTGAAAGTTAGATAGCTTAATAGGGACTTTATTAATATCAAAGTTGCAACTGAGGAGAAACTTAATACCTCCAATTTGGTTAAAAATTTGATTTGGAATATAATACCACAATTTGTTATTAGATTTGATACAATTCTGAATCCATTTAATTTTAAAGACAGTATTAGAAACTTCAAAATCAATGGCATTTAAACCACCTTTATGAAATGAATTGCCTAATATACCTCTATTTAAGTAATGTGGCCTATTCTTCCAAATAAAATTGTACATTTTCGTATTAACTTGCCTAATAATTGAGTTTGGAGCATCTAAAACCATTGCTGTATAAGATAATCTAGACAACCCTTCAGCCTTTGATAGCAATATTCTACCGGTCAAAGATAAATCTCTCATTAACCACATATTAAATTTCTTTTGCACTTTATCAATTAATGGAGGATAATTTATGTCAATTCTTTCCTTTTGATTTTTACATATTTTGATCCCCAAATAAGAGACTTGGTTTTTAACTGGTATTCCACACAATTCCACCACACCATCAGGCATGTCTTTCAAAGGGAACAATTCACATTTATTAATATTTATAATTAAGCCAGAGACTGACGAAAACATATCTAAACACCTAAGTGCTGCATTTATTTCTTTGTCACTTCTCAAAAATATGGTTGTATCATCTGCAAGCTGTGAACATTTTATTTCTTTGTCAAATAAACAAATACCTTGAAATGGGTTCTTTTTAACATGAAGGCACAGTACTTGCATAACCAATAAAAATAAGAAAGGAGCTATAGGGTCCCCTTGTTTAACACCTCGAGAAATGTTAAATCTGGGAGTTGTACCAAAAGGTAATTTAATAGAAGTATTACAATCACTATACATTGTACGAATTGCTCTAATAAAAAAGTTACCAAAGCCAAAAAAACCAAGAGTATCCATCAAGAATGCATGGTTCACAGAGTCAAAGGCTTTATAATAATCAATGAATAATATATAACTTTCATCCTGAATTAAGAAATTATAATCAATTAGGTCCAAAACTAGACGAATATTATTTCCAATATATCTGCCATGCATAAAGCCAGACTGGCAATCATCAATAATTATATCCAGACAAAGTTTCAGCCTCTCTGCAAATATAGACGATAACAGTTTAGTATCATTATTAATTAAAGATATGGGCCTCCAATTTTCAATATTAAGTGGATCTTTACCCGACTTTGGAATAAGAGTTATTAAACTTTGATTCATAGTAGGCAGCATTTTCTCAGTTTCCAATATTTCCTGAAAAACTTTTAAAAGGAACACAGCAAGATCTTCCTGAAAGGTTTTATAAAATTCGGCGGTTAAACCGTCATTACCCGGTGATTTATTATTCTTCAATTTGGCAATGCTTTTATGAATTTCATCTAGTGTTATTTCCCTATCACAAAAATGTTTTGAATCTTCATCTATTACTGTAGAATTAATTCGAATATTTTCCAAAAAAATCCCTGCGCCTTCAATATCTTCAGCTTTTGTGTATAATTTTTTATAAAAATTGGTTACAAACTGAGAGATCTCATTTGAGTCAGTTGAGATTTTAGCATCAATCAAAAGCCTTTTAAGAGAGGACAATTCAGTATTTCTCTTTTCGAGATTAAAAAAATATTTTGAGTTCTTTTCTCCCTCTTCCAACCATTTACGCCTTGTCCTCACAAATGCTCCTTTTGCCTTATTCTCAAATATTTGATCCAATTCTAATTGTAATTTAACTAACAAGTCTTTATCTATTTGAGATAAAATATGTTTTTCATATATAAGAATAATATGTTTAATGATGGAATCCTCTTTAACCCTTCTGGCTCTGGCCAATTCTTTTCCAAACCTGATAGCATACTTTCTTACTGAATACTTCATAAATTCCCAATGTTTACCAAATACTTTAGAAGCATTTGCCTTACTATAAGATTCCTTTATAATATTTTTAACATCTTTCTGAAATTGTTCATTTCCAAGGAGAGAGTTATTTAACTTCCAATAATTAAAACCAGATCTTTTTTCAGCCAAATTATCAAAACCAAACGTGACATGGATCATTTTATGGTCAGTAAGAATGGAAGGTATTATATCAATTTCCTTAACTTTCTGTGCTAGTTCTTTAGACAGTAGCCAAAAGTCAATTCTAGATTGTCTGGAGCCATCCTTGTTACTCCATGTAAACTCAACTTTACTAGGATTCCTATCTCTCCATTCATCAAGACAATTAAGATGCAAACATAAGTCGCTAATATAAGAGAAAGAATACTGTCTAACCTGTCGTGGAGGCAGACAGTCCAACAAGGGGTCACTGATGGTGTTCCAATCTCCACCCAAAACCAACTTAGCATTAGAAAATGTTAACAACATCCCTGAAATCTCCTCTTCAAAACTCTGCAACAAAGTCTGATTCTCAGCTTTATTATTATAACCATAAATGTTTCCTAAAATAACAATATTATCATCTATCTCAACTATCAAAATTATCCATCTTCCAAATGAGTGTACATTACTTTTCAGTATTTTCCCTTTAAACATTCCTCTTAAAGTCGCAACACCTGCAGAGTTACTGCTTCCATACGACAGCCAAAGATCATCCCCCCATTGATTCCTCCAAAACTTGTAGTCAGAACCTAAAGCGTGCGTCTCTTGCAAAAAATAAAAATCAGCCTTGAATTTTTTAAGATATAGAAAAATAGCTTTTCTTTTCAACATGTCACGAATACCCCTCACATTAAACGAATATAAACGTAATGACATTGCACACAGAAACGAGCAATGAAAGGAACATTAAACGCCGTAGAACAACATAACTACAAAATAATAATAATAAATAATCAGTCCCGTGTGAACATTTAAATAAATCTATCCAAAAAGAAAATGTGAAACATAATAATATAAATTATCTACTAGTCCAACGCTCTCATAGACAAAGCAAAAAGAGCTCAATTATGAATATCCCAAACAGAGATGGTGATTAGATTACCCGTCACGTACAGCGTAGCAAGCAACTATTGCACACTACACTCGAACTTCTTTTCCATCGATTATTGCTTTAGCTCCCACATAAAACGCTCTTTTCCCTTCTTTGCGCGCAGCATCGATTTGCGGCCACAGCTTGTTCCGAGCCTCCTTATCTTTTGACGTCAGGTCTTCCCCAAACCGCAACTTCCTCGAGTTCAAATATTCCGATCCTCTGGCGTTCTTCCAAATGAGATCTCTTGTTGATCTAGCTACGAACCTAATGATAACTGGCCGAATCTTCTCCGCACTCTTTCTGCCAACCCTGTGGCTGACATCAATGTGCTGTTGACAAGCTTCCTCATTTTCCGGGATGACAGAGCGGCAGATTTCAACCACCCGGATTTTAACATCCTCACCTTCCTGTTCAGCCAGTCCATACAGCCTCAAGTTCCATCGTCTTTGGTACCTTTCCGTATCATTGAGCTTGTCCTCCAGTTCAGTTATCCGTTTCTCGTGATCTTCACCCATCGTTTTCATATTAGAGATGACTGCCTTTACATCCTTCAGTTCTTGAAAAAGAAATTCTGTAGCCTCCTTCAAAGAATTAACACACTCTCGATTTTGCTGTATTTCTTGATTGAGAACAGCTGTATTCTGAGTCATCTTCTCCACTAATATCTTCACGATATTATCTTGTACCTCCCCGAGTGTGGGTTCAGGCCGACTTCTCTTAGAATCTGGGGTGCAAGGCTCAGATTCGGGCAGGGGTATAAGACAATCATCACCTTTCCGTGCATATGAGTGCATGATCGACTGATCAGGAGAGTCTTTTGAGCGCCCAGACGCGGTTTTATCTTTGTTCTTTGCAGGCCTTTTCTCCGCCATTGCGTAAAGGAATGTATCAAATACAAGAAAATTAGGAAAAACTCGAAGCGTAAGACCGTTTCCTCGCTATGTCTCACACATAAAGACTGCACACCATTAAACTATGAACGTTATCGTTGTTCATATGGCGTAAAAAAAGAGTTAGTTTTTAAGCACAAAGATCGCGTGTGTCTCGTTCGCCATCTTGGCCACGCCCCCCCTTGGTTTTGGCTTTATATTATCTTTGCTTGAAACTTTGACTGTGAATGGTTTTGGCTTGAGCGATACCAAAACATTCTCTGACGTTATGCCAGTAGGCGGGAGAAAGAATCCATCTATCCAACTTGGAAGACAATTCTTGGTGAGTCACACATCCTCGTGTTGGTTGTCATTAAAATATAAAAGGATATTTAGCTGCTGCTCTCACTTATTTTAGGTTTGTTAACTAAATTGTGGAAGGGGCACTGGAAGCACTGTCGAAGTAAACCAATAAACTTGAAAGCCACTACACTTGTTAGCAATGTTAACATGTTTTTGCTAAGATAGCACTAGCAAAGATTCTATAGTTAACTTTATAAAACGTCTGTGGCGCTAGCTTTAGAGTTTTTGCATGCAGCCATGCACTAACCGCCTTGTATGTAATTAGACCTTTGTGATAATGGTAACTATCGTGTTTGGCAGATATAGTGAGCATGAAAAAAAGGGACAGACACAGGGAGCCATTCAGAGGTTTTTTACAAAATTAACCGATGATACCACTGAAAGTGAGGGTTTAAGCAAGGAGAGGACAGAATCAACCAGCAGGCAGCAGAGGACGGTCAACAACCGCAGGCTGAAAACCAGGGTAGCCCAAACCCCTCTTCATCAGGTCAGGGAAAACAAGATGTAGGCAAAGCCAGATGATAGAGACACACTGCAATGTATTAAATGGTATTCATTGAAATTGCAACAAGGAGAAATGTACTGCTTGCTGAGGGTCTGAAAATAATGATGCCAAAATGGATGTTTCTGCTAGCAGCTAGTACCAGAAAAGTTAGCAATAACTGCTCATATTAACCTAATTTTCAGGAGAATGCCTCGCTGATGTCAAGTAACGTATACAGTTCAACTTTAGCTGTCATTGTTACCCTTTCTAGGTTAACATGATTAATGTTGTATGGATTGCATTTTATTAATTTATTTTGTAAACAGAACTAAATTTATAGTTGTCAGGTGGCATGTTGAATAGAAGCATGGATTATTTTTGTGACACATATTTCTGGTTTAGCTCTATGTGAAGGCACAGGCTCAGATGATGACAGCCAGAATGAGCCGAACCTGATGACTTCAACCCACAATCTCCAGAACCACCCAGACCAGAGTCCCCAAATAGTGCTGCTTCCAATGGTAAGCTACTATCTTCTTACTGTGTGCATATTATAAATAAGATCAGAGAAACATTACAGGCAATGTATGTGGTACTGACTCTGTGGTTATGTTTAATTGTTTTTCATTTGCTTCTTGTAGACATATCCCAGTGCCTAGCAGAGGGCTCGGTGCAGAGAAGTTGTGCTGCTCCACCTGGACCTGATGGTATGCCTATATTTTCATCCTGTTGAAGTTCTCAATGGACATTTAACAAACTATGCATTGATTAACAATAATTTACTGTTTATAAGCGACGACATGATTATGAAATTTATGCACTTTACCGTATTAGAGTGTACTGTATGAGATGTTTATGCTGGGAGGTATAATTATATCCACACTGTAAATTGTATTGTATTTGATTAATTAACCACTGTGCTGTACTTTAGTGTGTGTGTGTGTGTGTGTGTGTGTGTGTGTGTGTGTGATTTATGCATTGTGTCCTTTATGCACAGTATAAATAAATGAAAAAAATAATTAAGAACTTTACTGGCTCATAGTTTTTTATTAGAGCGTTTGAAAAAGGAATGACTGCCGAAATGTATTTGCATCGTACTGAATAAATTATTTTGTGTGCTTGAATGTACCCTGTGCTTGGCCCCTGAATGTAACATGTGGCCCCTTAATGGCCCCTGTTACAGAAAAATCCTAGAACCGCCACTGCTCTATTTTAACTAGTTTTACTCTGCTTTATAAAGACGTTTTATTTGGTTTTCACAGTTTTGATAACATAAGTTAATATTTTCTGATTAATCTGTTTATTTTTCTTGCCAATTGTTTTATACGTAAGTGTAAATTTATGTCTATAAATCCCATATTTGCACTTTTTTGTAAAGACTTGAAATTATTTAAATACTCTTTTTTTTACCTCCAACATGTCCAAAGCATTGAAAACCATTGCACTATGTAATTTAATATAATGTCTTGGCATTATTGTAAAATATATCTGTAGTATTGTGTACTATGTATACATCTGGCTTGTTTCTAAAAAAAAAAAAAAAAAATGTCTGACGCATGTGTACATTGACGGGTCCTTAAACAAGCCTTCATAATAAATCTCCAACTGAATGACAAATTCACTTGTGAATGGATTGCTGTGAACTATATGCCAATGAATGTCTTATGATCAGTAATATGGTAATAACAAAACATTGTATTCTAAAGCCACTTTTGTATTGTCTTATCAATGATGAACTCTTCTGCCACAAGAATGTAATGCATTTTAATTGTTTGAATATTTATATATATACACATACATTCAGGTCCATAAATATTGGGACATCGACACAATTCTAATCTTTTTGGCTCTATACACCACCACAATGGAGTTGAAATGAAACGAACAAGATGTGCTTTAACTGCAGACGTTCAGCTTTAATTTGAGGGTATTTCCAAATCAGGTGAACGGTGTAGGAATTACAACAGTTTGTATATGTGCCTCCCACTTTTTAAGGGACCAAAATTAATTGGACAGATTAACAATCATAAATCAAACTTTCACTTTTTAATACTTGGTTGCAAATCCTTTGCAGTCAATTACAGCCTGAAGTCTGGAACGCATAGACATCAGATGCTGGGTTTCATCCCTGGTGATGCTCTGCCAGGCCTCTACTGCAACTGTCTTCAGTTCCTGTTCTTGGGGCATTTTCCCTTCAGTTTTGTCTTCAGCAAGTGAAATGCATGCTCAATCAGATTCAGGTCAGGTGATTGACTTGGCCATTGCATAACATGCACTTCTTTCCCTTAAAAAACTCTTTGGTTGATTTTGCAGTATGCTTCGGGTTATTGTCCATCTGCACTGTGAAGCGCCGTCCAATGAGTTCTGAAGCATTTGGCTGAACACGAGCAGATAATATTGCCCGAAACACTTCAGAATTCATCCTGCTGCTTTTGTCAGCAGTCACATCATCAATAAATACAAGAGAACCAGTTCCATTGGCAGCGATACATGCCCACGCCATGACACTACCACCACCATGCTTCACTGATGAGGTGGTATGCTTTGGATCATGAGCAGTTCCTTTCCTTCTCCATACTCTCTTCCCATCACTCTGGTACAAGTTGATCTTTGTCTCATCTGTCCATAGGATGTTGTTCCAGAACTGTGAAGGTTTTTTTAGATGTTGTTTGTCAAACTCTAATCTAGCCTTCCTGTTTTTGAGGCTCACCAATGGTTTACATCTTGTGGTGAACCCTCTGTATTCACTCTGGTGAAGTCTTCTCATGATTTTTGACTTTGACACACATACACCTACCTCCTGGAGAGTGTTCTTGATCTGGCCAACTGTTGTGAAGGGTGTTTTCTTCACCAGGGAAAGTATTCTTCGGTCATCCACCACAGTTGTTTTCCGTGGTCTTCCAGGTCTTTTGGTGTTGCTGAGCTCCAAACAGTTCCAAACAGTTGATTTGGCTGGGATAATGAGGGAATAACACACACCTGGCCATGGAACAGCTGAACAACCAATTGTCCCATTACTTTTGGTCCCTTAAAAAGTGGGAGGCACATATACAAACTGTTGTAATTCGTACACCGTTCACCTGATTTGGATGTAAATACCCTCAAATTAAAGCTGAAAGTCTGCAGTTAAAGCACATCTTGTTCGTTTCATTTCAACTCCATTGTGGTGGTATATAGAGCCAAAAAGATTAGAATTGTGTCGATGTCCCAATATTTATGGACCTGACTGTATATAATTTTTTAATATTTAAAGATAACTATGTATAATTATTTCATCATTATATATTATATTATTGTTATATGAGGGGATTTCTCAGCAGATATTTGTATATGCGATTAATTAATCGGGACACCATGTAATTAATTCGATTAAAATTGTTAATCGATTGACAGCCCTAATATATAAATATATGCTGCACACATATATTCTAAATAAATTATTGAGAATTATTGACTTTTGACAGAGCGTTTCTATTTTAAACCGCGCAGCTTTTCTAGCATTTATGGTACGCGGCCCAGGAAACTCAGACCAATAGTATGCGTTGTAAATCATGTCATGTGATGCTACTCGAGTCAGCGAGAGATATACACAAAGGGAGAAACGAGACGAAAGAGAGACGACGTTTTACATGGCGTGCACTAAAAAAAGAAAAGTGGACAGCGAAAACAGAGCTTTCAATCAACAATGGACAGATTCTTACATGTTCATTCTTACCACGGGCAGTTCAAAACCGGTATGTCTCATATGTTCAGAGACTGTCGCGATTATTAAAAGCGGCAATGTGAAGCGCCACTATGAGACAAAGCACAAATCTTTTGACCAAACACACCTACTTAAATCCGGACTGAGGGCACAGAAAATAAACGATCTAAAAGCCCAATATGATCGATCGAAAAACTGATCCTGCCACTTTCTGTCTTCAAATGGTCTCGGAGACCGCTTTCCCAGGTCTGAGGAAAGTAGCCTTGTACATCTTTACCGTGTTTGGCTCCACATACAACTGTGACGCAGCTTTCTCCACATTGAACATTATTAAAAGCAAATATCGATCCAGGCTCACCAATGAGCACCTACATATGTGTATGAGAATGGCCCTGACACCATTCCAGCCCAGATTTAAAATCCTGGCAGGGCAAGCAAGGGCTCACTTTTCTCACTAAGCAAGAGAAAGTGGGGATGTAAGAGAAATGGAGGTTTTAAAGCTGTTCAATTGTTAATATGTGTTGATTGTTTATTATAAAATGTGTTTAAACCATAGACTGTAAAAAAGAAGGTTTAAACTTAAGATGTGAAGGGGAGTTAACAAAAAGTAAAAGGGAAACTCAAGCTATACTTTTTATTTCATTTTTCTAAAATTAAGCACTTTATTTTGAGATGCACATTTTTCAAAAGCTTTTATTTATTTATAATTTATTTTTAAATGCAGCCTTTATTTTATTTAAATTGATAATTTATTATTAGAATACTTATTATTTATGATCCCTACAGTTCAATATATAAACTGACAATATTGTAGAAATATTATTGAATTGTACTTTTATTTTATTTGACAGTCGTCTGTTGACTGGGCTACTTACATATTTTCATACAACTATTAGGCTGTGGCACTGAATGATTACGCAAGTTAGTCATTGTGATGTTGCGGACCTTTGCTTGATGACAATTTCTCTAACTGGACCTCTTAGAATTTTAATTGAATACACCTGTTCTAAATTAATGTAGGAAAACAATTGAGCCCCTGCGCCATTTGGGAGAAAAGAGAATCACAGCCTTGAACGGCACAAATAAACATGGCGCGGATGCATGCGAGGCGGCCGTAAATTCACCCAATTAGAAGCAAAATACCTTTAAACTAGCTTTTCCTGGTGCGATTTTTTACATTTAAGCGCGCTGGGCGATAAAACTCAAATATCTAAGAAGAGTCAAGAAAGTAGGGACCTGGAATTTGATCGAGTGCAAAGATGTATTTTTTCTAAAAGCACAACGGTCGGATGACTGCATGATCAGCCCTTCTAGTGTTAAGAAAATACACAACAAACAATAATGTCAAGTGTGTACAGATTCTGCTCTCACAGACAGACTTCTGAATGTGCGTGTCAGGAAACAACCAAGTTTGAAAGTTTTTAGTAAATATTCTAGATTTACTAAATTTGGCCACAAGATAGAAATGTTTAAAAACAGTGTGATCAAGTTGAAGTCGCTAAATATCTTTATTTAAGTAATTTCTGTGTCCCCTCTTTCCATTTTTGCAGAGGCCTGGTGGTGTAATACATAAATATGGAACTGCAATGATGGAAATAGTGCTGTGTTGTCTGTGCCCTGCACCATCAAAACACAAAAATTGTCAAAATCAACATTCAGAAATGTCTGTGATTCCACGTACAAGTGACTTCTAGAAGATATCTCAAGATTTTCAGCATCTTCATTGCACAGATCCTCATTCTATAATCATGAAACTATTAAAACATTTATTTATAAGTGGTATGTTTATTGGTTTAAAGCGAAGAGGAAAGAGAAATTAACATTTTGAAAGCAAGACATTTTTCTGTCTGTCAAAAGAAAATCAGCTAAATACAATTGATAATTTTGAACACATTAAATGTAATATAAAATATTGCTGGATTGCAGTTGAAACTTGTATATAAGATCACTTAAACTCATTCATTTCCAAAAGCTGTCAAAAGATTTGAGGTTGTGTGTGATTCCTGAGTTAAACAGTCCCTCCATGTTTGCCTGACACATTCCCCACATCATCATAGTCTGTTATTAGAGAACAAGAACAAATTCATGTCAATACATCACTAAAAGCAACATAATAAACAGACCAATATTTACAGTCAATTTAAATGAGCTTTTCTGATTACATAAAATGATTATAAAATCTAAACAAAAATTATTCAATTTTGACATAATACTGGTTACAATCACCTACCAAACAGGTTTCTCACATCTTCACTGACATTCTTCACATCATCATACTCCTCCTGAACTCCCTCTGAAACAAAATGTGTCTTTTATTATGAAAATGAACAAAATCTCACATTGCACTTTGTAATACACTAATAAGAACATCATCACAAATAAAATACTTTACATGCAGATATTTTCTATAATGTACTATATACTACCATACTTTATTTAGCTGCTATAATTTTGATAATAAATCACTGCACCCAGCTTCAGTCTAGACGGGTATCATTTGATACAATTTTTAATATAGTCTGAATACAAATCTAAACACACACCTGTTTTATTATTGGAGAACTGTCGCATGATCACAACATCGTCATAGTTTTCTGGAAAGTCATCTGCAAAAAAACAAAGAAATAGATTCATTAATGTACAATATAAATGTGTGTGTGTGTGTGTGTGTGTGTGTGTGTGTGTGTGTGTGTGTGTATCTATTGTGTCTTGTTGCTCTTCTAAATGAGTTCAAAGGAAAGAGGAAATATACAGACACTACTTTTAAAGCTTTTCAAAGTTCATGTTGTTTAATTAACTGTAAGTGATGATCAGTTTAAAAAGGCACTGACCTTTTGGGACATTAGTGGTGGTGACATCATCATAGTGTTCAGATGAGCCTCCTACTGCAGATTTAGCTACAATCAAACAAACAAACAAACAAACAATCTCTCAGGTCAAACTTCATTTTAAATATTCAATATAATGTATATTATATATCATACAAATATTTTTCATACTTTATTTGTAACGATGAACAAAATTAGTGTGCTCAAATTATATGGTTTTCCTGAAAAGAAAAAAAATCAGCAATGATAGATAACTATTTAAAATGAAATATTCACATTAAAATTATGTGTGACACTAAATTAAGTATCCTGTTGCAATGACTGAAGAATTTGTCCGATAAAACAGAAGCCAATGTGGATTATCTAAAGTATGTTAGGAAATTGCTTGATCTTTTTATTATTATTATTATTATTATTATTATTATTATTATTATGTGTTAATTGGTATACAGTATATAAAGGAAACATTCCTATGTTAACTTGCAAGTGAATGTTTTAATTCATTGCACATGTTTGTATGAAGCAAAATGTAACATCACTTCAGTCTTCTAACCTGAAAGAATCTCATCAGCATCCTCATACCCAGAATGCAGTTCTTCAGAAGGGACACTTCCTGTTATTGAAAAGCAGAACCATCAGAAACATGTTCACAATTACAAATCAGCACACAACACTGTTTAGTCACAAACTCATACCATAATTCATCCTTCTTATATTATTCAAACACATGGATCTGCAAATCTGTTATTAATCAGTTCAATTCTCTCTGATTCTCTCTTCCTCTCTCTGAATGAAGTGATTTAGTTCTGTTTATCTCTACAAATCAGTAACTATACATTCAGATTGACTGACCTCTCTGAGTGATGTGTTTATCTTTATTTGTGATGAGTCTGTGATTAATCTCCTCATAAACTGCTTCAGTCTGAGTCTTGTGTCTTCTCTTGGAAAGAACTGTGAGTGAAGACAGACAAACCTGCAGTGAGCTCACAACACATGACTGATGACACACTGAATAAGACACAAAGTTACAATCTAGTTTTCATTGTGTTTGAAATGAACTACTGTAGTATGTGATCTGTCGTACCTCTCCTCATCACTCTGTTCTGCTGAATCAGTATAATGAGTGGCAGTAAGAGCAGTAAGAGCACAGCTCCAAATACAATCAAAACCACTGGAGGGATGGAGAGAGGAGATACTGGAAGAGTTTGTGGACGAGTGATCAGTGAGGACAGAGATTGTGTCACGTCTGTCTGTGAAACTGAAGGAAAAGTTGATGTTGTTGGGGCAGGAGTCGTGGACAAAGAGAAATCTGTCGATTATAAAAAACAAAATTAGCTGCTGAAATCACAATCAAATCATGCTAATTAAGGGCTTGAATAAATACAATATATTTAAATAACACTGAAATTAAATATATGGGATAAATGTTTCTCTGATAGTCAGTTTTCAACTGTTCTGAGAAAGCCATGTCTGATTCAATCACTAAATATTTTGCTCTCACCTGCACAGGTGAGTCCAGCGTCCTCTTTGTGTGAGCAGTCAGTGTGGTTATTCAGGGAGAGAGGACAGTCCCACAGGTGAATCTCATTCCCTCTGCACTCGACTCTGTTCATCCACACAACACCTTCACCAGCACCAAAGGCTGCATTCCCATCAGCACTCAGTGCTGCTCCACAACCCAGCTGCCTGCAGACCACCTGAGCATCCCTGATGTCCCACTGATCACTACAGACTGAACCCCACACAGTGTTATGATACACCTCCAGTCTCCCCGAACACCGGCCCGTCCCTCCACTCAGTCTCAGAGGAACATATCCTAAAATTTTGGAAAAATAAAAATCTGTTTGTAATTTTTCTCTTATTTATTTGTTTGAGTGTGTAAGTTGCTTCCTGGTTCTTTTGTTACTGAAAACTGAATGAAGTTCTGTTCATATGAACTGTAAAACAGTTTGGAAAGAATGTTGCACTGTCAACAAACTCGGAACTACTTCAAAGCTGTGCATTTACACAAAACAAATCAACATCTTGTAAATTTTGTCAAACAATCAGAATCAATAATTCAAAAATATTGTGGCATAAGTTAATACATTACACACACACACACACACACACACACATATATATATATTTATATATACACACTACCATTCAAAAGATTTGAAACACTTGACTGAAATGTTTCTCACGATCTTAAATGCTTAATGCTTAAATTATTGAAATGAGTTTTGTAGGCAAAAATATAATTGTGCCACCATATTCATTTATTTAATTATAAAACTAAAATTTTATTTAAAAAAAAGGTTTTTGAAATTGATGACTTGGACCAAATAATAAAGAAAATCAGACAAAAAGTGCCCAACATAGATGGGAACTCCTTCAATACTGTTTAAAAAGCATCCCAGGATGATTCCTCAAGAAGTTGGTTGAGAAAATGTCAAGAGTTCATGTCTGCAAAATCTAGGCAAAGTGTGACAAAGTGTGATGCTAAAATATTACACAGTTTTATTTATTTTGGATTTTGTTTAGTCACAACATAATTCCCATTTATAACATTGTGTGTAGAGATGTTATTTATGTTATTCCAAAGTTCTGATGTCTTTACTATTATTCTAAAATGTGAAAAAATTTAATTATAATAAAGAATGAGTGTTTCAAAACTTTTGACCGGTATTGTATTTATATAATGCAAGAGTAATTTCTATATTTTATACTTTTGCTTATTGATATTATACAAGCATATCCATGTATTCACATTTATGTACTCAACTGTAGTCAGAATATAATCGAATACTTCACATTCCTGTAACCAGTTTGTATGGCATTATCAATGCATATGTCTATCCTTGTATTCCTGTGTTTATGCATGTATGTTTACAGACAGCCTCACATGTTCAATGTGTGTTAGAAGACTATTCCATGTTTCTTCATTAGAATGGGTCATAGAACCCCCATCATTAAAAGGGTTGCAGCATTGCTGTATTGATGTTCCTGTGGGAAACTGAGACGTTGTGTGCAGCAATGTATAAAATTCTGGATTCTTAATATATGGATAGGTTGTCATATTGACTTGATGAGGGCTCAGAACAGGTTGCAGAGAGAGTTACATTTATAATTGTTATTCGTTCAGTCTGCACACACAGCATACCTGTTAGACATCGGTGTGTGCGTACTTTGCTGAGCATGATATTTATGAGCACTTTTGCTAGAATGAATACACAAATTTTGCAATCCATCTAACCGTAGCTTTTGCACTTCAGTAAGCCATAACAATATGAACATGATCTGACACCTTGAGTTACAACCTCGTCAATTGTGCAGAACTCGCTGTACCAAGAAAGGAAATCTTTCTCGGCACAGTCTCAAGAAGGTATAAAGACCTTAACTTAAAAAGTTAACAGCTCAGCTCTCTGGCTCTCAGCATCTGACTTCCAGCTTTGAGGCCTCATCTTACTATCCGTACTTTAACTTCTTTCATTTACTTAGTTCATTAGATAAAGACAAGGCATTGTACTATTATTAAGTTAATTCCAGGACTTAGTTTTAACATTTGGTGCAGCGGTTAGCACTGTCGCCTCACAGCAAGAAGGTTGTGGGTTCAAACCCCGGTTGCCCCGGCCTTTCTGTGTGGAGTTTGCATGTTCTCCCCGTGTCTGCGTGGGTTCTCTCCGGGTGCTCCGGCTTCCTCCCACCATCCAAGACATGCAGGCAAGGTTAATTGGTGTCTCCTAAAAAAATTCCCTAGGTGTGGATGTGAGTGTGAGTGTGTGTGTGTGTGTCTGTCTATGTATGCCCCCCCCCCCCCCCCCCCCCCCCCCCCGTGACCCTGGATACGGGATAAGCGGTTGACGATGGATGGTATTAATTTCTGTAAAATAAATTGTGTTATTCTGTCTACAAATCATATGATTTATTTAAGTCATTTTCCATCTGCTGGATCTCACTACACCAATATATATAAAAGTATTTCTGAAAGAAACCTACTTGTACAGTGTCTTTGGTTTGGAGCTGCAGAACATGAAAGATGACTTCGAGACGATTCATAATTTTCCTTTTCTGTGATTATAATAAGATTAAATTAAGAAATTAAATGAAAAGTTTAACACTTAGGCTAAATAATACATTGTTGAGAGCTTTTTGTTAAATTAAAATTTCCCCTATTTGCCCAAAAACTTGCAGTTATTTTTCAGCTGAAAAAGTTCAAAATATTTACCAAAATTTAAATAAAACACAAATTTACCTGAGCAGGTTATATGAGCCACCTCATCATGATGACAGTTATTCTGTTCCCAGGTTGAAGATGGACACTGCCACAGAGTTGAGTCATATGGACGACATTTAAATTGATCCAGCCAATTTGACTTTAGTCCTTGTGTGATACTGGGGTCACTGGCAGATCTTCCACAGTTCAGCTCTTGACAGATCAGACTCGCTGTGTCTCTGTCCATCTGGTTCCCACATACATTACCCCACGATCCATTGTAGAAAACCTCCACATTCCCTTCACAACCATCAGTTAACCTGATTTCTTTAAACTCTAGATAGAAATAATCAATCAAATAAAAAAAATAAATCCAACAATTGAAAAACATTATGACTATTATGAATATTTGAGTATCTGAATTAAATTCGCCTGTTTACCTGAGCACACAACTCCTACATCCTCCTTGTGTTGACAGTCATGTTTTCCCCAGACCTGAGAAGAACAGTTCCACAGGGATGTCTCATTCCCCTCACAGTTCACCTCATCCAGCCATATGGGACCAGAACCAGCACCAAACCAGGCTGGTACATGCTGGTTACTCAGTGCCACTCCACACTGCAACTGTCTGCACACCACATGGGCATCTTTAATATCCCAGGAGTCATCACACACTGTCCCCCATGAGCCGTTGTGAAAAACCTCCAGCCTCCCTGCACAGTCTCCTCCAGAACCCACCAGCCTGATGGACCCACAACCTGAGATCACATAAATATATATAGAGAGAGAAATGCATGTTAAATTATATTAATCTATTGTCAGAGAATGAAAATGTCCTGATATTGTTGTTCTCACTAAGGCAGGTGATTGACAGCTGTTGTGTGGAGCTGCAGGTGAGAGTTTGTGGAGAGCTGCAGTTCCCCAGATGAGCTTCACTCCCAGAGCACTGGATGCCCATCACACACTCATGACTGTGTTCAGGACTGGATGAAGAGGAGCTGTAGAAGTTCAGCACAGAGTCACAGCCCAGCTGTCTGCAGACCACAGAGGATTCAGTAAGACTCCAGGAGTCCAGCAGAACTCTCCTCCAGACCTGATGGATGTAAACTTCCACCTCCCCCTCACACTCTCTCTCTCCAGACAACCGCACTCGCCCATCATGAAGAGCCAGAGACGAATCTGGAAAGGAGGTTTGAAAAGTTACTAAAATACATGCAGAATTCATAATAAATCATTCAAAAATGCATGTACATATACAAGCAAGGACATGCAGGAATATTTAAGTTATCGAGTAGGCTACATAGATGCATGTTTTTAGAGGGGGGGGGGGGGGGTCCTTTGAAATAGGACAATTATAATTTAGCAATTTATAAGTACATTAGATGTGTTAAGTAATATTAATTTACATTAATTATGTGATAGACGGCAGATGATTTTTTATTTTCTTTTTGTTATTACAAAATCCTTGAACATGCCATCCTCTTGATGAGCAATCATTAAAAGTTCAATATAAACAGCAAGTCAATGAGCTCTATAACAATAAAGCTGTAACGATTAATGTATAATTAGTCTACTTTTATAGCAGAAATGCAGCAATCATTGCATTGCTACTCATTCTTGCAGTTCAGTGCACTCACGAGAACAGATGACTCCAACATCTCGTCTATGAGAACGTTCAGCTCGACTCCATGAAGAGATGGGACATTGTGAGAGTTGTGTTTCATTCTCCTGACAATCAAACACATCAGCCCAGATTTCACCACTTCCCTCTCCAAACCAGTCTGCTCCCACAACAGACACAGCAATCCCACAATTCAGCTGTCTACAGAGGACACTGGCAGCTCTCATATCCATACATCCATCACATACTGTTCCCCACTCATTGAGATACTGACGCTCCACTCGACCAGAACAGGAGTCTGTGCCATTTACCAGTTTGAGCGCTGTGTAACCTAACCACAGATCAGAGAGATTACAGTAGTAACAAGAATTAAGCAGTATAAAACTGAATGTACACATAATGCAATATATAACTCATTTGTCATGGAAGATTATAATGTATCAAAAATTAAATAAATAGGGACATTGATACTTTACCAGAACACATTAGTCCCACGTTGCTAACACTGGTGCAATTATATTTGTGTGAAGATATTGAACAGGATGAAATCTGAGATTCGTTGCCTCTACACTGAATCTCTTCTGTCCACATCTGACCCTCTCCTTTGCCAAAAGCAGCTGCTCCCAGCACCTGTACAGGAGCCCCACAGTCCAGCTCTCTACACACAACCTCTGCATCCTGCTGGTCAAAGGCAGCATCACACACTGAAACCCACATGTTTCCATCAAGTATCTCTAATCTTCCAGAACACAGATGAGGTCCATCAGCAAGTCTGGAACGTTTGTGACCTGTTCATATTAAATAACAAAATTTATACAGGAGACAAAAACATAGTGTTTTATTATTTTATTTTTTTTATTAAAGGTTCTAAATGTGTGACAATATGGATTTATCTTTGTAACGTAGTTCAAGGGCAAGGAGGAGGCGAGAACCGGCTTGTCAAAATAAATAATATTTTAATGATAAACTTAAAAGACACAAACACACAGATGACGGACATGTTCGTAAATTATCTCTCTCTCGTCGCACCACTATCTACCATCGGCTTTATCCCTCTCTGAGGCTTGATTAGCCTGATACAGGACCGGGTGTGTATCGTCACGACCTGGCCCCGCCCTCCGCCCTGCCACAATCTTATATAGAGAATACTGTATATTCTGAAATAATTACAACCAGATTTGATTTCAGAGTGAATCTGGCACAATAATATTATTAGCATCATTCACCAGAACAGATGACTCCAGCATCAAAGTTGTGATTACAAATAGGTAAATTCCATCCAGATGATCCACAGTTCTTTAGTGATGACTCGGATCCTGTACAAAATAGAAAACTCATCCAGATTGGTCCTGATCCTGGTCCAAAATGAGCATCACTCAGAGCATCTACAGGCTCTCCACAGTCCAGCTCTCTACACACCACTGCAGCATCAGCCAAATCCCAGGTAAAAACACACACTGTTCCCCACTGACCTCTATGAAGAACCTCCACTCTACCAGCACAGGGACTGTTACCTCCAACCAGTCTCACATTTTTTGGGTCTAAATAAGAAAGAAATACAATGAGAGAAAAAAGAAGGGATTTCAGACATATTTACAAGCCATTACTCACATATTAATATCATTCTTACCAGCACACAGAAGCCCCTCATCATTTTCATGAGAGCAGTTGTGTTTGAGTGAAGATGATCTTGGACAGAGATGAATCTGAGATTCATTTCCTCTACACTGAATATCTTCTGTCCACATCTGACCCTCTCCTTTGCCAAAAGCAGCTGCTCCCAGCACCTGTACAGGAGCCCCACAGTCCAGCTCTCTACACACAACCTCTGCATCCTGCTGGTCAAAGGCAGCATCACACACTGAAACCCACATGTTCTCATGAAGAATCTCTACTTGTCCAGAGCAACGGGAATTTCCAATAAGCCTGACGCCTGAGTAGCAAGAGAAAACAAGCTTAATATATACTGCACTGTTTTCATAAAAGGCAAAGGAAATGTATTTACATTAAAAACTTTGTCATATGCAATGATAAATAATTTCATAACCAATGATAATTCAAAGTTGTCTACATAAGCATCATAAAGAAGAGAGAAACAAAAACATACTTAATAAAAACTGTTTACAATAATTTAAAAACACTCACTAGAGGCCTTTTAGTTCCTGTCATAAACATTGGATATTGAGAGAATTACATTTAATAATCAAAAGATTCATGGGGGGTTAATATAAGGCAGGTTCAGGGCAGCTCACCTGAGCAGATGACACCAGCATCTTTACTATGATCACAGTCAAAATTACCCCAATCTACTGATCCACAGTTCTTTAGTGTGGACTCTGATCCAGTACATAATGTTCGTTTCATCCAGATTGGTCCTGATCCTGGTCCAAAATGAGCATCACCCAGAACATCTACAGGTTCTCCACAGTCCAGTTCTCTACACACCACTGCAGCATCAGCCAGATCCCAGGAAACACCACACACTGTTCCCCACTGACCTCTATGAAGAACCTCCACTCTACCAGCACAGGAACTGTTACCATTCACCAGTCTCACATTCACACTGTCTGTATATATTGAAAAGTAAGAATTAGAGATGGACAGAGGAAGAGAGTGAGAAACAAAGAATCACACAAAGAGACAAAACTAGTATGAAACTCAATTAATGTTCAGTCTGGACTCAGGGGACTTGACATTTTATTTACAGCCTATTGCAAATAATGGTCAATGATATTAATGCTCTGTTGCAAATTGTGGCAAATATTGTTTGTACCCCAACACTGGTGCAAATAATGGTCGATGCTATTAACACCCCGGTGCAAATAGTGACAGATATTATTTGTACCCCAATTTAAATATTAACAAGCAGTATAGGGACATCACTGCAGCATGTATATTGTGTGTGCATGTGTGTGTGTGTGCGTGTGTGTGTGTGTGTGTGTGTGTCAATTTATTGTATTTGGAGTCCCACAGAAACCGCACCCCACCCCTAAATCAAACCTACGAAAATTAACCATGATTTTTATTAGAGTGACCATAGTTTGCATTTACATTACATTACATTTACATTACATTACATTTATTCATTTGACAGATGATTTTATCCAAAACGATTTACAAAAGAGGAATAATACATCACAAGCGATTCATATTAAGGAAACAGCAGTTTGAAAAGTGCTGAATAAAAAGTTTCAATTAAATCAGAATAACAGTATCCAAGACAGATTAGAGTGCAACAAGAATATCTGAAAATAAATTATTAATTATTTTATGGGTGTATGGTTAAATGCTCATGGAAAAAGTTTAATCATGGTATTTGTAGTAAAACCATAGTAACCATAAAATTAACCATGTATATTACAGTCATAGTTACTACAATATTACGATAGTAAAACCATGGTTAATTTCTTTTAGGGTTTAACCCAACCTCTAATGAAAAGATTAATACAAATCTAGACATGACCGATGCCAGCCGCAGAAGACAGACATCACCACTTGTGCCTCAGACAAAGAAGGGAAAGTATATGACAGAATCTGCCCCATACATGGATCAAACCCTTCTCTGAACCTCCCAACGGTCGACACTGCGAGGAAATCAGCCTTAATGTTCATTTTTATTTATTAGAGGTAGAATTAAAGGAAATATTAAGAGCGGAGAGAGGAAAAAGGCATAAGAGTGGGACAAAAAGCAGATTTGAACCCGAGTCGAATCACGCCAAATTTTTATTAAATTAAATTTATTTGAAAATGTTCATGAACCTGCAGACATCAGTTCTAATACAAGTGGATTTAATGGGTAGGTCCATTTTAAAGAGATTTAATGGTTTAAAATGTGACTAATACAATAAAAATATGCTTTGTTGTAACTCTTACCTGCACACACCAGTCCAACGTTGTTTTCATGTGAACAGTTGTTTTTAGTTGATGGTGATGTTGGACAGAAATGAATCTGAGATTCGGTGCCTCTACACTGAATTTCATCTGCCCACATCAGACCCTCTCCTTTGCCAAAAGCAGCTGCTCCCAGCACCTGTACAGGAGCCCCACAGTCCAGCTCTCTACACACAACCTCTGCATCCTGCTGGTCAAAGGCAGCATCACACACTGAAACCCACGTGTTTCCATCAAGAATCTCTAATTTACCAGAACAGCGAGAACCTCCAACCAGCCTGATGCCTGTAAAAAGAATATAGATCATTGAATATTTTAAATACAGTTTATGTGATAAGATGAAATTTTGAGCTTACCTGCACAAAAGACTCCAGCATCTTTACTGTGATCACAATCATAAGGCCATTCTGCTAACCCACAGTTCTTCAGTGTGGACTCAGATCCAGTACACATTAAATTATTCATCCAGATTGGTCCTGATCCTGGTCCAAAATGAGCATCACTCAAAGCATCTACAGGCTCTCCACAGTCCAGCTCTCTACACACCACTGCAGCATCAGCCAAATCCCAACCTTGATCACACACTGTTCCCCACTGACCTCTATGAAGAACCTCCACTCTACCAGCACAGGGACTGTTACCACCAACCAACCTCACATTCATTATGTCTGTCAATGTCAGAGAAAGAAAAAGAGAGGGAAAGAGTGAATTATGACTGAAAGTTTACTATAAAATTAAATAATAATCTGATCTGTTGAATTTTTATTGAACTCATACCGGAACACAGCAATCCAATGATGTTGTCATGAGAACAATTGCTTTCAATTGATGGTGATTTTGGACAGAGATGAATCTGAGATTCATTTCCTCTACACTGAATCTCTTCTGTCCACATCTGACCCTCTCCTTTGCCAAAAGCAGCTGCTCCCAGCACCTGTACAGGAGCCCCACAGTCCAGCTCTCTACACACAACCTCTGCATCCTGCTGGTCAAAGGCAGCATCACACACTGAAACCCACGTCTTCTCATGAAGTATCTCTAATTTACCAGAGCAGCGAGAACCTCCTACAAGTCTGACACCTGAAAAAAAATAAAAATATTTTTAACATTATCAACATTATTATAAACTTCATATTATAAGGATTCTCAAATTCATGATTCTTAAGTCAACATTTTAAATAAAAATAAATAATTTAAATATTAGAATAAAAAATATCCAACATGTTGTAACACATGAGGAGAAATACATTTTCAGTCAAGTAGATAGAGAAGGTTTGCAGAAGTTTACCTGAGCAGATGATTCCAGCATCTCTACTATGATCACAGCTGTGTTTAGCCCATCCTCTTGATCCACAGTTTTTCAGTGTGGACTCTGATCCAGTACACATGACAAGACTCATCCAGATTCGTCCTGATCCTGGTCCAAAATGAGCATCACTCAGAGCATCTACAGGCTCTCCACAGTCCAGTTCTCTACACACCACTGCAGCATCAACCATATCCCAAAAGTCATCACACACTGTTCCCCACTGACCTCTATGAAGAACCTCCACTCTACCAGCACAGGGACTGTTACCACCAACCAACCTTACATTTACACTTTCTAAATATTGAGCAAAACAATGAGAGACAGGAATGAAGGGATGAGAGAAAGAGAAAGACAGATTTCACATGTATTATCAGATATAGAGTTTATGACTATTCAATGTATTTTCTTAATTCACATGTGATTGTGAAATATTTAGATGTATTTACAATGGTTATTATTATTATTATTATTATTATTATTATTATTATTATTCAGTGATCACGTGTAAATGAAATCATTAAAACTCATCACACTCTCATTTGTTCACACGTTATTATCATGTTCACATGTGAAATTCATGTGATTTTTCCATAGATACATACAGTACATTTCACACAATGTGCTTGTTAATAAATATCTCTGCAACATAAGATGAATAAAGTTTCATTTTAAGTTAAGTCGGAATATGCAAGACCATCATTTCTTGATAAATGTAATTTCATTACTTATGTACTTACCAGCTCTGATGCGATTTACAACCGAGGACATTAAAATGAGTGTCAGACATCTCTCCATATTCTTCTGCTCTACTAATAGTTTGTTTATTCAGTACCAGCTTCTCCTCACTACTGATGAAACTGAAGTACAGGGGTCTTCTGAGCCCTTTATAAGAGAAAAAGATGTCAAACACCCTCCAATCACACTCACTATTACCTTATTAGACAGAACAGAGGAAACTATCAAAGAACTTCAGTGACGAATCAGAAGAGGTATTTCTGATTTTCTCCATATACATCAAAAACGTCAGTGATGATCAGGGAATCTTCACCCCACCCATGAAGATGCCTCACAAAGGGGAGTCACACACACACACACACACTATATTTAGAGAAGTAGTGACTGTAATATTGACTTACAGGATACAGGAAACACTCCAGTTTATACACATCAAAGACAAACACCTGCAGATACGAGATAGCAGCTCTGATAACTAACTGCTAAATAACATATTTGCATGTTATTAAAACAGTAAACTCGACCATTTAAATAATTCATGATTTAAAATATTTATAATCCAGTTTTATTAGTAAACATACACGTACCAAGACCACAGTATATGACCCTAAACTTTATTAATTAAGTGAGTGGCAAAATAGACTAAATACAATATAAATAATAATTACTTTTTTGATTTTTTTCTCATGAATATATATATATATATATATATATATATATATATATATATATATATATATAGAGAGAGAGAGAGAGAGAGAGAGAGAGAGAGAGAGAGAGAGAGAGAGAGAGAGAAATTGTTTCTATTCCTTTATTTTTTTTTTACAATATACTTTTACACGTGAAAGTATTTCAGTATTTCTCTCAGAAGATGGGGCAGAAAGACCATCAATCTTTTAAAGTGAAGATGATGAGGGTGTTCTTCAACGTCTGACCAGCAGATGGTGCCAATGTCAATAAACGTATTTAAATTATTAATAAGATCATTAATAGTAAAAAATAATAATTTTAAGAATAATAAAAACATTGATGAACATCACTTGAATAGATTTTCAGTTTTGTTCAACAACATAAGTTACGCACAGTTAATAGCAAGGTATTTTTGTCCCCCTTACTCTATATTTTGGCCCCTTTCCTATAAAAAAAATTCTAGTTAGCTAAAAATAAATCCAAGTTGTATTACAGAAGACTGTGTCAGTGCCAGATTTGTAATCTGTTTGTACAGGTGCTGGGCATATAATTAGAATATCATCAAAAAGTTGATTTATTTCAGTAATTCCATTCAAAAAGTGAAACTTGTATAATGTATACATTCATTCCACACAGACTGATATATTTCAAGTGTTCATTCCTTTTAATTGTGATGATTATAACTGACAACTAATGAAAACCCCAAAATCAGTATCTCAGAAAATTTGAATATTGTGAAAAGGTTCAATATTGAAGACACCTGGTGCCACACTCTAATCAGCTAATTAACTCAAAACACCTGCAAAGGCCATTAAATGGTCTCTCAGTCTAGTTCTGTAGGCTACACAATCATGGGAAAGACTGGTGACTTGACAGCTGTCCAAAAGACGACCATTGACATCTTGCACAAGGAGGGCAAGACACAAAAGGTCATTGCTAAAGAGGTTGGCTGTTCACAGAGCTGTGTCCAAGCATAGAGAGACAATGGGAAGAAAAAGATGTGGTAGAAAAAAGTGTACAAGCAATAGGGATAACTGCACCCTGGAGAGGATTGTGAAACAAAACCCATTCAAAAATGTGGGGGAGATTCACAAAGAGTGGACTGCAGCTGGAGTCAGTGCTTCAAGAACCACCACGCTCAGACGTATGCAAGACATGGGTTTCAGCTGTCGCATTCCTTGTGTCAAGCCACTCTTGAACAAGACACAGCATCATAAGCGTCTCGCCTGGGCGAAAGACAAAAAGGACTGGACTGCTGCTGAGTGGTCCAAAGTTACGTATGTTCTCTGATGAAAGTACATTTTGCATTTCCTTTGGAAATCAAGGTCCCAGAGTCTGGAGGAAGAGAGGAGAGGCACAGAATCCATGTTGCTTGAAGTCCAGTGTAAAGTTTCCACAGTCAGTGATGGTTTGGGGTGCCATGTCATCTGCTGGTGTTGGTCCACTGTGTTTTCTGAGGTTCAAGGTCAACGCAGCCGTCTACCAGGAAGTTTTAGAGCACTTCATGCTTCCTGCTGCTGACCAATTTTATGGAGATGCAGATTTCATTTTCCAACAGGACTTGGCACCTGCACAAAGTGCCAAAGCTACCAGTACCTGGTTTAAGGACCATGGTATCTCTGTTCTTAATTGGCCAGCAAACTCGCCTAACCTTAACCCCATAGAAAATCTATGGGGTATTTTGAAGAGGAAGATGCGATACGCCAGACCCAACAATGCAGAAGAGCTGAAGGCCACTATCAGAGCAACCTGGGCTCTCATAACACCTGAGCAGTGCCACAGACTGATCGACTCCATGCCACGCCACATTGCTGCAGTAATTCAGGCAAAAGGAGCCCCAACTAAGTATTGAGTGCTGTTCATGCTCATACTTTTCATGTTCATACTTTTCAGTAGGCCAACATTTCTAAAAATCCTTTTTTTGTACTGGTCTTAAGTAATATTCTAATTTTCAGAGATACTGAATTTGGGATTTTCATTAGTTGTCAGTTTTAATCATCACAGTTAAATGAAATAAACATTTGAAATATATCAGTCTTTGTGTAATGAATGAATATAATATCCAAGTTCCACTTTTTGAATGGAATTACTGAAATAAATCAACTTTTTGATGATATTCTAATTATATGACCAGCACCTGTATATGCATATATACATTAACAGACCACTGCAAAATGATCAGTTTCTCTGGATTTAATATTTATAGGTATGTGTTTGAGTAAAATTAACATTTTTGCTTTATTCTATAAACTCCTGACAACAATTCTCCCAAATTCCAAATAAAAATATTCTTATTTAGAGCAGAGGTTTTCAATTGGAGGGCGTCAGAGAGCCCCAGGGGAGGTGCAGCACGGGGGGAAAACAACGTTTCACGTCTGTACACATCTGTCCTGCTAGCTTGCATGTTAATGTGTGTGTTATGCATATGCGTGTAGCAAAATTGATCTCTTTGTAGTGACTGAGTTTCCCCACCTCTCTCGAAAGGCTGTGAAAGTCCTCATCCCTTTCCCCTCCACTTACTTATGTGAGTGCAGGTTCAAGTTTTCTAGGGGGAGGCTCACTTTCACAGAATTTGAAACCCCCTGATTAGGAGCATTTATTTGCAGAAAAAGACAACTGGTCAAAGTTGATGCAGTGTTTTCAAATAACGAATAATGCAAAGAAAACAAGTTCATATTAATTTTTAAACAACACAATGCTAATGTTTTAACTTAGGAAAAGTTCAGAAATCAATGTGTGGTGGAATGTTCAATTTAGAATCGTCCTCGCTGTGCACTTCACCCCAGCTGCCATTTGCCATTCTTTTTGTAGGTCACTACATTCAAATGAGTAGGTGGCATTGTAGGTGACATTCAAATGACCCTCTGCCGGTCTGTAGACTTGTTGTCCTCAGTGTCTGCTGCTTGACCTTGTTCTTATGAATCGCTGTCTTTGAAATGTTAAGGATGGAAGTGACACCGGCATGACTGTAAGTTTCATTGGTGTTCTCTTCTGCAATTCAGAACTATCACATTCTTAACCAATACTGTCACATAAATCATCTTTGATATTTGTCCATTTATTTAACTGAAAAAAACAAACCTATTTTCTGTTCATCAGTGATGTGATTGTGTATGTAACTGTCACCACGATAAATTTCATTAGTGTTCTCTTCTGCAATCCAGACATAACTTATAGCATCACATTCTAAACCAACACTATGTAAATCATCTTTGTGAAAGAAGTCAAATATCGAGGGAGCTGCCATTTTAGAATCACATCAAGAGCCAAATACTGCTCGCTTAATCTCAGTAATCAATCATCCTGTTATTAGATCATTTTACTCAGGTATTGAATTAATCCTGGCTGAATGTGAATTCTGAACTACAATGAAATACATAACTGAAAACTATTGTGCTTGAATTATGCTGCATCCAATCCGCTAGGTGTCAGTGTAAATCTAAGATGACATTTGCAAAGAAATTACTGAATGCATTTTTAACATCGGCTCTCATCCAATCACAGGGTGTATATTGCAAATCAGAAGTTAACATAAATCCCACATACTGTATAAGAAACTATAAAGTACAAAAAACATATTTTTTATTATTATTAATGTTTCCATTTGAAAGTAAGTGCAAATGCGCCATCTAGCGGCCACTGCCGGATGCGTCAAAATGATTGTGCACAAAATTGAGAAGTGTGCACGTCATTAACAGTTGGAGTTTTCGAAAGTCGCAGCTTGATGTTTATTGTGTTTATTAATAACTATGTGCGTCCAATTCGAGAAAAGTGAGTTCCACTTTTCTGTTTTCATTTAAGTTTTATTAGAATAATTGAGTATTTTGTTCATAAATCTAATCGAGATATATCATGAGTCATGCACACTCCTGTATCGTTTACAAACAATTAATAGCATTGTGAAATGATTATTTAAGTTATTTATGTCTGAACTATGTCCAAATCTGTGCCTGAACAATACAAATGTGACATCACTGCAGTCTAATGTACAGGAACGTGCAAAGTCATTTTAGGGGACAGGGACTCAAGTGGAAAAAAAGGGCACATCTCATAATTATTTATTTTAAAAAAAATTATAAACAAAACGTTAAATATATTAACACAACTCTGACTTCCTTACCTATTTATTTTAATTCCCTCACACTCACGCAATTTTTTCATACTGAACAGACTTCTATAAAATAATCAGTTCACACAGAGATCATGATCTTCTTTAGTATTCACTAGTTTATCACAAGCAACAGCAAAGGAAACTATGCCACAATGTGCATGTTTTCTGTGCTACTAGTTTCAAATATATATTTGGAATAAATTACTGCACCATTGAGGGGGACATAGTTTCACTAATAATTTGTTTATTTTGCACAAGGAAATAAATAGTTTAAATTATTTTGGTGTTATTAGAATACATAACACTTCAATGTACGTAAATTAGCACATTTGAATTAGTTAACGCCTAATTTGCATATCAATGTGGCGATTGTGATGATGTTATTAGACACACATTTTATTGTATTCACCTGTATTTTCTTCATTAAGTACAGTACATTAGCCTGAATGGCCATAATATTTTGCCTTAACTTATTACATTTAGCTATTTTGTATGTTAGCAAGACACAAGTTAACTATATTTGTCTTTTGGCTTTTGACTAATTAGCTGTAAATCGAGGCACTGGTAGCTTAGTCTTTTGTTCATCACCACTCACCTCCACACAAGCCAAGACAAACACAACTGGGATAGGAGCTGGGAGGGGCTGCTGTCTGCCTGTCTGTGTGTCAATGTGTGGTGCGAGAGAGAGAGAGAGGGCATCGGAACTCGACAAAGTCTCATCTCCTGACCTGATATTTAGATTTTTTATTCAATAAATATATATATTTTTTTGACTGGGAAGCTGTGAGCAAACAGGAATATATATATATATTCATTTATACATTTTCTTTTTAAAAAAAAGCACCCCAGAAAAAGTGCACTTTCACTAGAGGCTGGTGCTTATGGTGTATCTCTTAGAAAATAGTGTAGTCCTTAGAAAAACAGGTGTTTCTGTTATTCAGTTACATCCTGACATGTATTCTGATAAAGTGTGATGAGCATTTTCAAAGCTTGCATTTAAAGTCATAATGATATGTGCGAACAAAAGAAGCCGCCTCATTATAAGGGTACACTGAATTATGGGCCAAGGTAAAAGATATGTGCTGAGGACACGGCTGTCTCTCTTACATACATATTTCGAAGTTAAAAGCAATTTGGACACGGCTGTCTCTCTCTTACATACATATTTTTAATTAAAAGCATTCTTTCTTTGAACAGTGATATGTGTCAAAAATGAGGAGTTACCAGCTATATATGAAAGAAATGTATTTTTTTTTAAATAGATATGTCAAAGACTTTCCACCAATATTTAATTAGTGTAGAACATAAAACATATTGGTGGCGAGGGAAAGTGACAAAGGCACTAAACCCATTGGCTAGAGATAATGAGTAGAAAGATAACGAAAAGGTATATAACTGGGAACTCAGAAGAATGAAGTCAGAATGGACAGCTGACCGGTCTCATGTAGTTTGTTGGTGTTCAATAAACTATAACTTTGGCATCTGGAACTTGGGACTCTGAGAGTTTTCTTACAACTTAGAGAGAATCATCGTGAATATTCCACGACATGCTCCAGCTCCATTTGATGTCTATGTGTGCACGTGCATGCTAATGTATGCATTTGCTGTTGAACAAACATTCAGTGATGTATTTGAACTGATTCCTGCCTCCTGCCTGTGTTCTGACCGACACCCCAGGGTGACAACTACAGCCTCCTAAGCGCCTGGGGTCCTTTCTCTCACACAGTTACTGAAAAACAATAATTATTATTACCTGAAAACACGACTCCTACAACAGTTTGACAGGAAGATGTCCCTGAGACATTCCCCTCACAGTTCACCTCATCCAGCCATATGGGTCGAGAACCAGGTTCAAACCAGGCTGGTACCTGCTGGTTACTGAGGGCCACTCCACACTGCAGCTGTCTGCACACCACATGGGCATCTTTAATGTCCCAGGAGTCATCACACACTGTCCCCCATGAGCCGTTGTGAAAAACCTCCAGCCTCCCTGCACAGTCTCCTCCAGAACCCTCCAGCCCGATGGACCCACAGCCTGAGATCTGATATACAGAGAGAGAGAAAAGCATGTTAAATTATATTAATATATTGTCAGAGAATGAAAATGTCCAGATATTGTTGTTCTCACTAAGGCAGGTGATTGACAGCTGTTGTGTGGAGCTGCAGGTGAGAGTTTGTGGAGAGCTGCAGTTCCCCAGATGAGCTTCACTCCCAGAGCACTGGAAGCCCATCACACACTCATGACTGTGTTCAGGACTGGATGAAGACGAGCTGTTAAAGTTCAGCACAGAGTCACAGCCCAGCTGTCTGCAGACCACAGAGGATTCAGTGAGACTCCAGGAGTCCAGCAGAACTCTCCTCCAGACCTGATGGATGTAAACTTCCACCTCCCCCTCACACTCTCTCTCTCCAGACAACCGCACTCGCCCATCATGAAGAGCCAGAGATGAACCTGATGGAAAGATGTGACATTTAAAAATTAATAGTACTATTCTACCATACAACTATAATTTTATCATAGTACTTTTACGTTTTTTAATCTTAAATGTACATATGAAGAGCATATATTTTTCATACAGTATTTATCTCAATGAAAAGTGTACTATGAAGGAAAAAAAAATAGTCACCCAAAACTGTGAAAATTATGTAACCTTTTCCTCACCTAAATGTTGTTCCAAACCTATGAAAGTAAATGGTGATTTAAACAAAATTCTGCCAAGCATCTCCATTTGCATTCTACGGAAGTAAAAATGTCACACAGGTTTGGAACAACGTGAGGGTGAAAAAATAATGAAAGAATTTTAATTTCTTGGTGAATTGCCCCTTTAATATCATGAGTTGTAGTGTGAAGTGTGCTTACTAGAGCAGATGACTCCAACATCTCGTCTATGAGAACGTTCAGCTCGACTCCATGAAGAGATGGGACATTGTGAGAGTTGTGTTTCATTCCCCTGACAATCAAACACATCAGCCCAGATTTCACCACTTCCCTCTCCAAACCAGTCCGCTCCCACAACAGACACAGCAATCCCACAATTCAGTTGTCCACAGAGGACACTGGCAGATTTCATATCCATCCATCCAGTGATGTAAAGTAACGAATTACAAATAATCACGTTACTGTAAGTAGTTTTCCCGAGAATTGTACTTTTTTTTAAAGTATTTTTAAAATGTTAATGTGTTAACTACTTCCCTGTCCTGATTTTATTTTTATCCATCAACATGATTGGCTAGGGAGAGTTTTGTGACTCCTGTCAAATCAAATCATGTAAAAAACAGCAGGTGCAGATCTGGCGCCAACTGTTGTGGATGTGGAGGATGCCTTAAACACATTTCAACACCTGAACATCCTGGCTACACCTGGAAGGGATTTTCACTGTGAAAAAGGCGATTTGCTTGGCTGTGTCATGTGAGTTTAGCTTGTTCAAGCCAGATATCAGCATTAATCCTGCCTCTAATTTGAAGAAACAAATCAAGGTAAATTTAGTTTTTCTGAGACTCTGTGTGTCTATAATGTAGCCTGTAATTTAACTATCTATCACTGAGATTATTGGGTTGATGTGAGAGATTAAGGCAATGTTATAAATAGGGCTAGGCGATAAAACAATCTTGATATTTTCCTGAAAAAAAAGAGAAAGATGTCCTCGATAACAACAACCACTTGGCAAAATCAGGACGTGCAGGTAATCACAGCTAGCAGTGCTGATTTAGGGCCAAATAGCGAGTGTGATATTGCTTATATACAACAGTTCAATGAACAAGTAAATGTAAAAAAAAAAAAGGAAAAATTGAAAGTCTGAAAAACGCATTTGTGCATGGAACTACTTTATTACGTGGCAGATCAGAATCTGCCGTTGCTGGTTCAAACCAAATGATGCGTCCAAGCCTCCATTAGTAATTCAAAAATGTCACTTCAGAAATAGCATCACCGCTTGTGCTGTTTCTACCAAGATATTGGATAAACAAGGATGAATGGATGGATGTGTGCGCGTGTGTGTGTGTGTGTGTGTGTGTGTGTGTGTGTGTGAGAGAGAGAGAGAGAGAGAGAGAGACTGAGCGTATGTGATCACCTGTTGCCACACCCAACCAGAGATGCTGTCAGCTTTCTGATGATCAGATTTCTCAGTGGAAAAATAGCAGTCCAAGCAGAGGTAATTCTACCTATATCGAGGTAGCCTGTGCGCAAAAGTCATTCACTTGACAAACCGCAATGTCCTCCATTTTAAACAGTGTGTCCACTCCAATTGTAAGGTAAGTGATGTTCAGTTTGTGTAATTAATCAGTCTGTTGTGTCTCTCAGCAGTTATAAGTCGTAATGCTGAAGTTGTTAGTTTAAAGCCGTTTAAAGCTATTTCCTATTAGTAATACAAGTGATCATATAATGCTGTATGTAAACACTGGCTGAAGCAGATTCACTTCAGTCACCTAATTGGCTCATATTACACATATAAATGATCTTTTGCCACCACCTGCTGGCTAACATATGTAATGTAAAAAAAGACATGTAATAAAAAGACAAACCACAGCTCTTAACAGATCTGGACTGCTCTAACACTTTAGTTTAGAATGGCATGAACACAAGCTTCAGATCTCTGAGCACCAGAACCGTCAGGCACAGGAACAGTTATTTCCCTCAGGCTATCCATCTCATAAACAGTTAAAATTGCCCCATTGAGCAATAATTATGTGCCATTCGCAGTTTAGTCTTTTTATATATTTATCCTACACATCTACCTCTTCTGCCATTTCATTCAAAAATAAAATGCACTGTACATAACAGATTTGTATTTTGCATTGTACATAACATATAACAGATTTGTATTAGAATTGCACTATATATGTGTATGTGTATATCTATATATGTGTGTCTGTGTGAGTATAATTATTTTTTATTATTATCTATGTCTTGCTGCTGTTTTTGTATTGTTTTTTGTATTGCTGTGCACTAGAAGCTCCTGTCACTGAGACAAATTCCTTGTATGTGTAAACATACTTGGCAATTGTTAGATAATTTTGTCATCCAGTGTATTTAATTTATTTTCTTGATCTGCAATCCCTGTCTCGATACGGCTCAGCTGAGGGAAGAAAAACATGACACAGACACCCAATGCTATCAGATCCTTCTTCAACGTTTATTGTTCAGCACTTTGTTATATGGTCCAGAAAACCACATTCCACTGGACCCCCACCAATGAAATGGCTCATTACCTTATCTGGGGTTAACATACATTTGAGCTACGTGTGAAACGTGAGAGTAGAGATAAGAGACACATTCCTATAGAACATCCTTCGAACAGGGAACAGCTGCAGCAACACCAACAGAAAACGTTTAAAAGATGCCTCCATTATTCCACATTGCCCACTTTGATCCTGAAAGGATCATGCAACCTTCTCAACCAACTTCAGTATCAGGTATACATACATAATGGAACATGGTGATATTATGCCTGTTTATCATCACATTCAACTTTTGCATTAGTAATTGTAGCAAACATGGGTCAAATAATAACATAAGTAGAATGCATACAGCAATCGATATAATGGAGGACATCCAGGGTGCGAACCACCCAAACATATTGAAAAATTGTCCCCATTTTCCCCGATGTTATCAGCTAATTCTTTATTCAACTTATCCATTTCCTTTCATACCTTCATAAATTCACCATCATCATCAGTGTGACCCGGGATGTACGTACAGCATTTGTCTCCAAACATTTTACATACTCCTCCTCCATCTTTAGCCAAAAGGTAATCCAAACATTTAATACCTCTTGGCTGTCCAACACTATCTAGATATACTTCAGGGTCACTTGAGGCATCACCTTCTAGGTACCTTCGTTTCCGGGTGTTTACCCGTACCTTCATAACAGAAACACCTTCCTGTAACATTTCATAAAACATAAACCATCATACATTATTTTTTAGAAATTGGAATTACACATGTGGCTCCTTGCTGTTGTGTTGATACTGAACGGGCATAGGCAAGCGCGACCACCTGCCATATGCAGAGTGTCAGTAGGAATGTCTTCATGTTGACTGTTCCGGGTCCCTCCTCAGGTCCTCCTAATTCGCAGATTCCCGGTTGGGCACTGGCGCTGCGTGTTCAGCTCCTCCAGTGCTTTCACCGTTCACCTTGAATCAGTAAGGCCCTCCTCTGGAGCAAGCTTCACGCGGCTTGCGTGGATCCACTGTGGTTGACGATCAGTTAGCACCCCCCATTCTGGTCACTGGCAGTACAGTAGTTTGGGCCCACTTTGGTTCACCTAACTTCGTTGGATTCAAACACTTTACCAAAACCTGCTGATTTGGAACAAATGGATGAGTAGTGCTTTCTGCAGGCAGAGGGAGAGAGAGAGATATCATTATTTATGTCATTTAATATTTTAATGAGGGAATCCACATATTCGGCAATAACCACCTCCGTGTCACCTGTGGAGAGAAAGCCAGCGCGGCCTTTGACCCAAAGGGTCGGGAAAGGCCTACCCATTAGTATTTCAAATGGAAAGATTAACAACAGAGGATGGTGACATTCTGAGCTCATTCAGCCGAATCTCTGTATTATTTATTTTGCCAGATTTTCACAATTTTATCATTTTACCTCACACACAGGAAAGCTTCTGTCTGTTTAGAACAGCAGTTTCGAGTGTGGTGTCGTGCTTTGTAGGCTTCTGTCTGTTGTACGTTAGACATGAGTCCAGGATACATTTTACTGCATTTTTTTACCCCATTTATGCAATAAGTTTGATTTCACTTAATTTGAGGCCCAATGTTGTCAGATTCAGATGGATTTGCCTGTAACAAATTAATTTCATTGTCTTTTACCAGTGTTGATTGTATCATGGAAAAAGTCTCTTCAGCCTGATTTAGGTCTGGACTTACCATAACTTCCCTTGCAGCCCACTTTGCTACCATCAGCATACTTCAAGTCTGTGTATATATCAGTCGATGTAACTTTAGCCAAATGGCATGCTCTGATCAACGCAAACAACTCAGCAGCTTGTGCAGATTTATATGGGAGCGAATAAGCTTCAATAATTCGATTCTGAATTTCTGTTACAGCATAACCAAACCAGTATACGCAATTGGCTTGGAACTGGACCCATCAAGTCAATGTTCATTGTTCAATGTACCAATGGTCCCCCTCCTCCAGGGCGGATGATGAAACATTCGGCCTGCATAAAGTACATGTTTTTAGGCAATTGATGCAATCATGTGAATCGTTGTAAAATTCACCTCGAGTCAGCAATTTCAGTCATTTGTAATGATAAAGTCGGGCCGTTTATATCAGAGGTTGGTTTATTTGTCTGATTAGCAGTAGCCAATAAAATAACTTCTGACCCCGATCAACATTGTACTGTCATGTGGTAATATTGTGCATGATTGTTCCTACCTGGTGAGAGGTGTTCACAACTAATGGATGTGAGAGTACAATACGTTCTGCATGTTGTTACATCAATGCTGCAGCAGTCACTGCTCATAAACATGCAGGGAGGCCTTTGGCGACTGCGTCTAAAATATTTTGACAAGTACGCCACTGGTCTATATGTTCCGCAATGGGACTGAGCGAGGATCGCTGCTGCTGCGCCTGCTGCCTCGTGCACATACAAATGAAAGGGTTCATCATGATTTGGTAGCAATGTCCATTTCAGCAGTCCTCTTGATAGATTCCTCAGCCCTTGAGAGTGTTGCTTCTCTCAGGATTTTGTCATATAACGAGCAGTTTGGCACCCATGCTCGACAATAGTTCACTAAACCCAAGAAGCTTTGCATTTGAGCCTTTTTTTTAGGGTGTTGGAAGGTAGTAATCGTCTTCACTCTGTCTGTGGAGACACGTACTGTTCCTTTCTGTAGTTCATGACCCAGATTGATAGTTCAGTTTCACCCATTGCATCTTTTATTTTGATGTCTTGAAGCCAGTCTTTGCTAATACATTGCACACAATAGTTGAAGCGGCTGTGCATGACTTGATGTTCGGGACGGAAAGCAGGATGCTGTCAGCATAATGCAATAGACAGGTGGCAGCTTGGTGTCCTTCAAAGTAACGTGCACTACAGCAGAGAACACAGCAGGCGAGTCTCTAAATTCCTGGGGCATTCTGTTACTGTTGGCCTCTATATGTGAATGCGAACAGCGGCTGCGTAACAAGCATGACTGACACTGAAGAATGCAGAACACAAATTAATAATAGTAAAATCATTGTGGTCTACTGGAATTTAGTTAGTGCACACATCCGGCACCACTGGTGACATTTGCATTAATTTTCAACTCTTACTTTAATCGCCATGTATTATTAGCTTTCTTCATAGGATTAATTGGTCATTTATATGATGTGTGAATGGGTTCATAAATACCTTGTTTCAGACACTGTATTAATACATTTGTTTTTGACAGTTTGCATTATACTGTTGATACTTTTTGAAGTATAGTGGCAAGTTAGAGCGGATTTTTGCAACATATGGTCTGATATCACAACCCGTTCTCATCATGGATATCAATAAGGTCCGCCTCATCTTTGTGGGCGGCCCATAGCGCTGGGTCTACCTTGAGCATTTCCTGTTTCGCAGCAGAAGTGCTGACTGACGTTGAGCTGTAAACTTCTCCGCAATGACCTGTATACACAGACTGACAATATACTGAGGGAAACAGCAACTGTAATGAGTTAGAATAAAAAGTTATTATTTATTTTTTTCTCCAATTTTATGCATTGTATCACAGACCAGTGGGCAGAACGGAGAGTCAGGCGAAATCATGAAATCGTGCATTTTAAACAAGTTTGTGTTATCTAGAGATGTTACGGGTAATTTGGTGTCATATGACACTTCACAGGAATGCCATTAATTCCAACACAGAGATTAGTGTGCGTCCCGTAATAGAGCCCTTATAGCAATGCGCTGTTAATTAACTTTTAGATGCGCCCGTATCGATGATAAAGGTATGCGGTTTATATACATATCTGGTAATTCTTTGCATATAGTCAGCCTCTCTGACAATGTTAGTGAAACGATTTTATATCCGTTTGGGCACTTGATAAAAGTAAATGCAGCTGTTGTATCTTCACTCGTATCTTTCTTTGAATCTGAATCAGATCCGTCCGCGGCTGTAGCGAATGAGTTGCGTTTAAATTGTGTTAAATCGGGATACAACAGTGCGCATGTTGTCTTTGGGATGTTAGGGGTTAAAGCTTTGTTCACGATGATATCATATTTAGGCGGCTTGTTTTGAAACAGAGACCGCTATGTGCATTTGATTAGTCTCTTTTCGGTCAGGACCTTTGTCCCAGAATGGTTTTATTTTTTTCCACACCTCGTATGATTCTTTTATGTATTTATAATCCCACTGAGGATGCTTTCACCCTTTTTAACCATAGATTTGATTTACTCATGAATTGATCTAATTAAGTTTTTCTTTTTCCTTTTTTCTTTTTCTTCTTTATTTCTTTCTCCTTTCTCTGACCACCCAGCCAAATTGCTGATATATGGCTCAGTATTATAATCTTTTATTGCAAAACATCCATTGTTTTGGAGTTTCGTTCCATAGAGGACGGCTTTTTTCCTGTCCCATAATGTCACCTTTTTAGTAATAATAATACAAACAATTTCCCGATCGACACGGTTCATGCAGAACAATAATGCAGATCAAATTCTCTCCGTCTTTTCCATAGGACAATTCCCGTCCTCTTCCTATTCATACCAGAATAAGGATATCCTTAAAACTACTGCTGCGGTTGTGGGGTTTTTTCTATATTATAATAGAGCAAAACCCTCCTTCCTATTTATAATAGGGCAAATTCATCTCTTCGACAGAGGCCCCCGAGCAGAGTTATTAACGCAGTTAATATCGAGCCAAATTAAACTACGTTAAACTACGTTTTGTTCAATCTCTCATCAGACAGGAAAACTTGATACTTAAATCAGTCTTACCTTGTCTGGAGAAATCCCGGACGAGCCCCCAAATTGTTAGATAATTTTGTCATCCAATGTAGCCTATTTAATTTATTTTCTTGATCTGCAATCCCTGTCTCGATACGGCTCAGCTGAGGGAAGAAAGACATGACACAGACACCCAATGCTATCAGATCCTTCTTCAACGTTTATTGTTCAGCACTTTGTTATATGGTCCAGAAAACCACATTCCACTGGACCCCCACCAATGAAATGGCTCATTACCTTATCTGGGGTTAACATACATTTGAGCTACGTGTGAAACGTGAGAGTAGAGATAAGAGACACATTCCTATAGAACATCCTTCGAACAGGGAACAGCTGCAGCAACACCAACAGAAAACGTTTAATGCCTCCATTATTCCACAGCAATAAAGCTAATTCTTATTCTGATACACACACACACACACACACACACACACACACACACACACAGTGAAGCGTTCGTGTGTAAATCAGGGCCGGCGATTGCTGTAGGCGAACTAGGCGGTTAGGGCATTGGTTCTCAACCGGTGGGGCGCGGACACTCTCCCGTGGGGGCGCGAGTAGGCTACAGGATGGGAGGGGGAAAAAAAATAAAAAAAAATAGCAAAACATTTTTATCACTAAACTACTGTCATAAAAAGTTATAGTTTTGTATATACATAACTCCTGAATAAAAATTAAAATGTGTTTGGACTGATTTAAAAAAAAAAGTTTTTAACAAATTTGATTGGTTTGTCGATAGTGAGCGCAAATGCAGGTGATAAGCGGTTTTATTAAGCGAGTCATTGAGTTGTTCATTCAAACGATTCGTTCAAACGGCCGATTCATCAAGAATGAGACAGATGTTTGTGAATGGGTCATTGAATCTTTGACTCAACCGATTCGTTCAAAACACTGAATCATTCAAAACACGATTGAGTGAGATGCGCTATGCCGTGATCTTTGTTTGGATTCATCGGATCTATTTTCGCTGCTAAAATAGACCAAAAACAGTCATTATTTCGTCTAAAATGTAAGTGACTTAATATTATTAACTTGTTTGTTGAACTGTCATATGAAAACTGTCACATTTTCAATCGTGAGGAGATGGTAAATTAAGTGATGGTCTTGTCAGCTCTCTTGGTCGTCAGGTCGTGTGATGTAGCCTATGTTGCTGAACTGTAGTCAAATGTTATAAATATAAAAACAACACATTTTGAAATTTAACTGCAGTATGTCAATTTAGTTTATTTGTGTGTGCTGTGCTCATATACTTTAGAAAACGGCGCTCATTTGTTTGATTTCTCCTCGAGAAGCTGCGCAAGCCTCAAAAGTTTAAGGTCCTTGCACCCTGACTGAGTCCGAAACTGTCGTATTCGTTTTTTCATATTCGTCATTTGGTGGCTCTCAATTGTCAAAACCCCTCAAAATATTTGCTACGGATGCGAAAAATGCAGAAAATCAAACCATCCGAATTAATTTTTATGACGGACGGAAGTTTCAGAGGCTGCAAACGTATAAAACGTGAGGTCGTATTTATATATATATATATATATATATATATATATATATATATATATATATATATATATATATATATAAACGAACAAATTAGTCCTAATAGGCTACAGTTAAAGCTTTCCTTTAGTTTTTGTGAAATGCTCACACGCACGCACGCAGCCACGCACATACACAAACATGTTTAAATACATTTATGTTGTTAATAAATAAATAACAATAAATTGTTGTAACAGCAATATCTCCAAGTTGTGTTTTTCACTGTAAAAATGTCATGATTTGCCAATGCAAAGAGAGTACCGCCACCTTCCCCCCCCCCCCTTCAAGCACTGATTATAACACAAACAAATCATCCTTCTGGCGACTTTTTTTTTGTTGGTGTTTTTTGGAGACTTTTGTGGTATTTGGAGACTCGAAAGCACGAATCACTCTGCAGTTAGGCCTAATGTGCTCAACGAGCAGCGGGTGCTGCCGTGAGCCCCTGTCCCGTCCAAAAGCACTCACAAGCGGTCAGTCTCTCAGTAGCCTCGCGCAGCAGTCCCAGCCTGCAGTCAGAGCAGAGTGGAGACGCACACCCCTCCGCATCCAGGCTGCAAATGAATCGCGCATGCGCATGGCCGCCGCCGTTCCCGCCCTGGCTCACAGAGCGGGGTGTAAATGTAAATGTTCACTCACTCTCACACAAAAATAAGTCACTGCATTTAAATTGACTCACGACATAGCTCTCCATGAGAGCATAAAGTCCATCGCGAAGCACTAGCTGCTAAAAAAAATGCCGGTTCTCTTTGACTCCGTGCTGAACCAATCCGTGAAAATAATAAATCTCATCAAATCACGGCCGCTAAACTCTCGCTTCTTTGGGGTCCTCTGCCAGGAGATGGGGTCAGGGCACGAACAGCTGCTTCTGCACACTGAAGTTCGCTGGCTACTCAGGGGGCGGGTGTTACAGTGGTTGTATGAGCTGCGAGAGGAGGTGAAGTGGTTTTTGACAGAAATCAAATCAGATCTGGCGAAGCATCTGGATGACACTATGTGGCTTGCATCTCTGTCCTATTTGGTCGATATATTTGACCGCTTGAATGGCCTCAACCTGTCTTTGCAAGGCCGCAAAACTCATATTTTGCTCCTTGCAGACAAAGTGCACGCCTTCACACAAAAACTAGACATCTGGCATGGCCGCATCAGTCGAGGGAACTGCGACATGTTCCCCAGCCTGGCAGACTTTATCACTGATGCAGGCGCATCACACGATTTCTCCTCCCTATTTCAATCAGCGTCTGAGCACCTGTCAGCAATGAGAAAACAATTTGCGGCGTACTTTAAAGAGGATTATCGGTCTTTTGCGTGTGTTCGAGATCCGTTTGTGTGCACAGCAAATGAACTATCAATTGATATGCAGGAACAGCTTATTGAGCTGAAGAGTGACAGTAGACTGAAGGAACTCTTTAGCTCCTGCCCTGTTTCGTCATTCTGGGCAGCATTGATGCAGGAATACCCTGAACTCTGTGACGTCACCTTGAAGATTCTCCTTCCTTTCGCGTCGACATATTTGTGTGAGGCAGGATTCTCAAAAATGACTGCAAGCTCACATTAGAAGTCTAGTGCTACTGCCAATTATAACAATAGCCTAGTAATGATAATAGGCCTACCTACCGCTACTGATGATAATAATAATAATAATAATAATAATAATGTGGGCTTAAAAATAATAGCCTATAGGGCTGGCTATCTATCTATCTATCTATGGTGGTGGGGCGGGGGGCACTGGGGCCCCAACTACAATGAACCAGCTTTGGGGGGGCCCAGCTTGCAAAAGGTTGAGAACCCCTGACCTAGTGTATATATATATTATATTATATTATATAGTGATTGCGAACTGAAACACTCACAATCCTCCACGTGCTTGGAAAAAAATACAACAGTGCCGCGTTTTCACTTTAAAGGACATTGCGCGTGCATTTATTTAACTCTTTAACCAGCACCCCTATTTTTGAGAATTTTCTGAAAACGACATACCCAAATACAAATCTCTGTAGCTCTTGAACCCTATGGTCCACATTCATAACTCTGATATTTTTTTTAACTAGACACTTGAAACTTTGTTACCCAAGAGTCATTATAACTCAAAGTAGCATAGGAACAGAGTAAAACAAGGTAAAATATACATGAAATTGACTCACGATTTCTTTGAATAAACTTCATTTAGGGAAAAATATATCAGAATTTTATGTTAAGGGCCTGAAAACACCATAAAGATAAAACTGAATGTCTGACCAAGTTTTGATTCAAATTTGAGGATGATACTCCCAAAAATGTAGTTCCTGTAAGCTTTTATTCAAGAAAAGTATAGGCGTCCTTTCCAAAAGGCCAAATGGACTCCAAATGGACACCTGGTTACCAAATGACATAAGGAGTAAACACTACATACTACAATACATGTTTATCCATTCAGAACTATTCTGCCCATCAAACTACACAAGAAAAAATGATTTCAGCACAACATTTTAACATTTTAAATTTGAAGGCCTATTTTACAGCACAGGAAAACACACACACACAAACACACAAAAGAGGATTTCAGTTTGAGTCACATTCATCTATTACAATATCAAATGTCACATACCTTATCATTATAATCCTCAACATTAAAAATGCTTTGTAATTATTATTTTTCTATGTATATAATTATATATATATATATTTATTATATCTTTCATACGAGATGAAAGATGAGTATAGCGGTTCATTTTGCTCATTTTCAATTGAGAAGTCCTTTTGCATTTAATTTAACCCTTTCCTCTCTGGTGTATTGATTGCAAAAACAAGTTTAGAACATGATTCTTGAGTGTTTTACCTTTCAAATGATGCATAGTTTATGATAGTCAGTTGAATATTTGTTATAAAACAAAGCTTAAAAAGTAATAAAAGTATCGCCACTCCTCGCGGGCCCGCCCGCGGGCCGGTGCGGGATAAGGTTGTAATCAGATCAAAATATTTTGAAGTATGATAATCACATTAGGTCATATCAAGATTCCTGTCTTTCTGCCCCGAAATTTAAGACCAGTTTAAATTATAATTAAGACGTTTACTGTATTATTTAAGATATTTAAAACTTTTTATGACCTTAAATTTTGGAAAACTTAATTTAAGACATTATAAGACGTTGCTAGGATCGGCGGGATACCTGCTTCTATACAGTTACAAAGTGTGTGTTTGAATACATGTCTGTCTTTAATGTGCAATTCAAAAAAATGTATACTACATGGGCAGACTCATAAAAGTCTCATCACATTTTGAAACCACCTGATGTGCATGTGGATGTGTGAGATGTATCTTTCTATTAACAGTCTTCTCAAGGGCAAAGCAATTATTTCTATCATCTGCTCTATGAGCCTTATGAAAGGTCATCTACCACTCAAAACATTGTTCATTCTTCCTTGTCTCCCTATTTCTAGTTTGTAAAGACACTAAAAAGTGACCAGAAGTGTGTCACCATTCATTTTTATTGTATGGAAAAAGATGCAATGAAACTGAATAGTGACTGAGGCTGTCAGTCCCTAAGATTCTGCCTTTGTGTTTCACAAAAAAAAGTCACACAGGTTCAGAACAACATGTGTTTGATTAAATGGTTACAGAAATAACTTTTTTGGTTGAACATGTATCTTTTCCCCATCACAAAAGACTTCTACAATTATGCAATTATTAAATACAACTAAATTGTATTTGATGAAGATTTTGACTATTGAAGTTAACAATAAATTAAAATAGCAAGTTTCATTTTGTTTGGCTATATCTAAATGTATATGAAGAAATGAGTCAAGTAGTGTTGAGTGTTATAAATAACTATGACAAGATGTTCAGTTCAGATTTCAGAAGGAATGGCCACACTTACATGGGACACTCATTTAACCCTTTAAGCTCAGATGATATAAATGATTGAAATATTAATAACTACAAAATAGGTATCGTTTTTAAGCTTAGAAGCTGTATTATACAATGCATGTAGACGTAAAATGCAAAACCGAACAAGCGCTTTGAAATTTGCAGAAAAATCAGAAGTGTTCTTTTTGATTATTTATTAAAAACGTTCCACTGTAACAGACCATAAAATCACATACCCTCACTTAGAGGAGGAGATTATCTTTCAAGCCCACATTCAAGGTAATCCAATGCACAGATCATTAGATAATTGACATGAAGTACACAGCATCTGTCTATCTGGCATCTTGCAATCTGGCTGAAAACACGTTTAATTTCCTGGATCACATGATGTCATCGGAAATGACGTAGAATCAGAGAATGCTAATCGTAAAAATCATCAATATTTGGGCAGAGACATATGGTTGGTGACTGTTACATATGGCTATCAGGAGACGGCGCCAATTCCATGACACAGACTCAATAATGGCGCTCAAATGGCACTCATTCTGTGAAATCTCATTACTAAAATCATGTCTGCAAGCTATGAAAACCTTTAGTCATCATTATCCGTGCATGTGTAATTAGTTATTATGTACAATTCTTATGTTTTATTTGTTTGGAGACATTTTTGTACATTAGGATATATTATATTTGTAATGCTATAACTTTTATTTTTTAGTCGGGCCCGCAGAGCAACGAAACCCGCAAGCCCAACCATGTCAGGTCGTTAGCTCAGATCATCAATCTTAATAGCCAGAAAGGCACATTTGCTGAAACCCTCTAACCAACAGTTGCCTTCTCCTAACCCTGTTCGCCAGCTACAGTATAGATAAGATAGTTAAACAACCCATTTACTGCGTCCTGATTCTAGAGAGGTGATGGACCAGGCGTGCGCGCTGTCTGCGTTTAAGAGGACGAAGGTGTCCGGGAGGAACCCAGCGCCGCAATGTGCGTTCGAAGTATCAATGATCAATATGTCCTGCAATTTACATGAGTTCTTGTAGCTAGCTGCGTTCTTCATCGATGCACAAGACGAGTGATGCACTGCTAAGAGTTGTACTCCTTGTCTGACATTCGGGGTATGACATCGCATTGGAGACCACTGGGTTGGAAAGGGACACCAGGCGGCCTCCCTTCTGGGAAGACGACCCGCCAGGTGGGTACCCGCCGGGGCGGCGCATGCCAAAGACCGGACTCGAGTGGGGAATGAGACGACGTGGCGCGCCGTGAGTACAGATGGCCTCGCTCAGAAGGGACGAACGAAATTATACAAACTAAATATACGAGCATGTTCTAAAATAAATGTAATACAATGTTTCCAGAACAAATGGATCTGGATCAACCATAGACAGAATGTCGATAAATTCAGTCTAAGCATTTATAGGCCAACTTTTTTTTGTTTTTTTTTTAACAAACACGAAATCTGTTCATGAACAAACTGAACTTATTTGCGCGCACACAAAATGATTATAATTGTTCTTATACTATAATAATAATTATAGCAATAAGATAATAATGACTTCTTTAATATTCTGAAATGGTAATACAAACAGAATAAATTAAATTTATTCAATGAAAATAATTTTTTAAAGACTGAAAATACATGAATGGTATTTTATCAATTGATATCAAATCAATTGATAATAAAAATGTATGAATATATATACACAATATATTCACATAGATACTTGCGTTATTTTAAATATATAGACTATAGGCCTACTGTATATTTTCAATATATATATATATATATATATATATATATATATATATATATATATATATATATATATATAATGTATTTAGTTATAAAGTACTACACTTTACATGTGTATATATGTTTAAAAACATATCAAGTTTGATCAAGTTGAAGGCGTTAAATATCTTTAAGTAATTTCTGTGTCCTCTCTTTCCATTATTGCAGAGGCCTGGTGGTGTAATACATAAATATGGAACTGCAATGATGGAAATAGTGATGTGTTGTCTGTGCCCTGCACCATAAAAACACAAAAATTGTCAAAATCAACATTCAGAAATGTCTGTGATTCCATGTACAAGTGACTTCTAGAAAATACATCAAGATTTTCAGCATCTTCACTGCATAGATCCTCATTCTATAATCATGAAACTATTAAAACATTCATTTATAAGTTGTATGTTTATTGGTTTAAAGCGAAGAGGAAAGAGAAATTAACATTTTGAAAGCAAGACATTTTTCTGTCTGTCAAAAGAAAATCAGCTAAATACAATTGATAATTTTGAACACATTAAATGTAATATAAAATATTGCTGGATTGCAGTTGAAACTTGTATATAAGATCACTTAAACTCATTCATTTCCAAAAGCTGTCAAAAGATTTGAGGTTGTGTGTGATTCCTGAGTTAAACAGTCCCTCCATGTTTGCCTGGCACATTCCCCACATCATCATAGTCTGTTATAAGAGAACATGAACAAATTCCTGTCAACACATCACTAAAAGCAACATAATAAACAGACCAATATTTACTGTCAATTTAAATGAGCTTTTCTGATTACATAAAATGATTATAAAATCGAAACAAAAATTATTCAATTTGACATAAAACTGGTTACAATCACCTACCAAACAGGTTTCTCACATCTTCACTGACATTCCTCACATCATCATACTCCTCCTGAACTCCCTCTGAAACAAAATGTGTCTTTTATTATGAAAATGAACAAAATCTCACATTGCACTTTGTAATACACTAATAAGAACATCATCACAAATAAAATACTTTACATGCAGATATTTTCTATAATGTACTATATACTACCATACTTTATTTAGCTGCTATAATTTTGATAATAAATCACTGCACCCAGCTTCAGTCTAGACGGGTATCATTTGATGCAATGTTTAATATAGTCTGAATACAAATCTAAACACACACCTGTTTTATTATTGGAGAACTGTCGAATGATCACAACATCATCATAGTTTTCTGGAAAGTCATCTGCAAAAAAAAACAAAAAAAAAACAGAAATAGGTTAATTAATGTACTATATATATATATGTATGTATCTAGTGTGTCTTGTTGCTCTTCTAAATGAGTTCAAAGGAAAGAGGAAATATACAGACACTACTTTTAAAGCTTTTCAAAGTTCATGTTGTTTAATTAACTGTAAGTGATGATCAGTTTAAAAAGGCACTGACCTTTTGGGACTTTAGTGGTGGTGACATCATCATAGTGTTCAGATGAGTCTCCTACTGCAGATTTAGCTACAAACAATCAAACAAACAATCTCTCAGGTCAAACTTCATTTTAAATATTCAATATAATGTATATTATATATCATACACATTTTTTGCATACTTTATTTGTAACAATGAACAAAATTAGTGTGCTCAAATTATATGGTTTCACTGAAAAAAATCAGCAATGATAAATAACTATTTAAAATGAAATATTCACATTAAAATTATGTGTGACACTAAATTAAGTATCCTGCTGCAATGACTGAAGAATTTGTCAGATAAAACAGAAGCAAATGTGGATTATCTAAAGTATGTTAGGAAATTGCTTGATCTTTTTATTATTATTATTATTATTATTATTATTATTATTATTATGTGTTAATTGGTATACAGTATATAAAGGAAACTGTTACGATTGGTAGCAGTCAAGGCAAGGTGTAGGACCCAAGTGCAGATTTATTAACAAGACGTAGATACAGGAACTGGACATGAACTAGGAACTAGGAACAGCAACAGGAACAGGAACCGGAACAGGAGCAGACTATGGCTCAGATACACTAATTAACTAACATTAAACTATTGACAGGCAAACATCGGGGTAACATCAGGCAGAGGTCAGGATCACAACAATACTCGACAAGGGACAAGGTAAACATGAGGACTTCAATACAAAAACAAGGGGAAACGTAAGCCAATGGAAAACTGAAACTCAAAACAAGATGATAAGGCAATAAACTGAAACCAATGACAAACTAGAACTGATAACAAGGTAATTAAACAATGAACCAATGAAAATCAGACACATAGACATGGAGGGAAAACAGGACATAAGACAAAAGACCGGGAAACAGGAACTTAACAATAATTTCAAAGTAAAAGTGCATAAACAAAAGACAATATGGAATGTAACAGAAACATTCCTATGTTAACTTGCAAGTGAATGTTTTAATTCATTGCACATGTTTGTATGAAGCAAAATGTAACATCACTTCAGTCTTCTAACCTGAAAGAACCTCATCAGCATCCTCATACCCAGAATGCAGTTCTTCAGAAAGGACACTTCCTGTTATTGGAAAGCAGAACCATCAGAAACATGTTCACAATTACAAATCAGCACACAACACTGTTTAGTCACAAACTCATACCATAATTCATCCTTCTTATATTATTCAAACACATGGATCTGCAAATCTGTTATTAATCAGTTCAATTCTCTCTGATTCTCTCTTCCTCTCACTGAATGAAGTGATTAGTTCTGTTTATCTCTACAAATCAGTAACTATACATTCAGATTGACTGACCTCTCTGAGTGATGTGTTTATCTTTATTTGTGATGAGTCTGTGATTAATCTCCTCATAAACTGCTTCGGTCTGAGTCTTGTGTCTTCTCTTGGAAAGAACTGTGAGTGAAGACAGACAAACCTGCAGTGAGCTCACAACACATGACTGATGACACACTGAATAAAACACAATAAAGTTACAATCTAGTTTTCATTGTGTTTGAAATGAACTACTGTAGTATGTGATCTGTCGTACCTCTCCTCATCACTCTGTTCTGCTGAATCAGTATAATGAGTGGCAGTAAGAGCAGTAAGAGCACAGCTCCAAATACAATCACAACCACTGGAGGGATGGAGAGAGGAGATGCTGGAAGAGTTTGTGGACGAGTGATCAGTGAGGACAGAGATTGTGTCACATCTGTCTGTGAAACTGGAGGAAAAGTTGATGTTGTTGGGGCAGGAGTCGTGGACAAAGAGAAATCTGTCAATTATAAAAAAACAAAATTAGCTGCTGAAATCACAATCAAATCACGCTAATTAAGGGCTTGAATAAATACAATACATTTAAATAACACTGAATTAAATATATGGGATAAATATTTCATATTTAGTCAGTTTTCAACTGTTCTGAGAAAGCCATGTCTGATTCAGATCACTAAATATTTTCTCTCACCTGCACAGGTGAGTCCAGCGTCCTCTTTGTGTGTGCAGTCAGTGTGGTTATTCAGGGAGAGAGGACAGTCCCACAGGTGAATCTCATTCCCTCTGCACTCGACTCTGTTCAGCCACACAACACCTTCACCAGCACCAAAGGCTGCATTCCCATCAGCACTCAGTGCTGCTCCACAACCCAGCTGCCTGCAGACCACCTGAGCATCCCTGATGTCCCACTGATCATCACAGACTGAACCCCACTCAGCGTTATGATACACCTCCAGTCTCCCCGAACACCGGCCCGTCCCTCCACTCAGTCTCAGAGGAACATATCCTAAAATATTTAAAAAATCCAAATCTGTTTGTAATTTTTCTCTTATTTATTTGTTTGAGTGTGTTGGTCACTTCCAGGTTCTTTTGTTATTGAAAACTGAATGATGTTCTGTTCATATAAACTGTATAACAGTTTGTAAAGAATGTTGCATTGTAATGTGGAACTGCAATACGGTCAACAAACTCGGAACTACTTCAAAGCTGTGCATTCACACAAAACAAATCAACATCTTGTAAATTTTGTCAAACAAATCAGAATCAATAATTAAAAAATATTGTGGCATAAGTTAATACATTACACACACACACACACACACACACACACACACACACACACACACATATATATATATATATATATATATATATATATATATATATATATATATATATACACACACTACCATTCAAAAGATTTGAAACACATGACTGAAATGTTTCTCACGATCTTAAATGCTTAATGCTTAAATTATTGAAATGAGTTTTGTAGGCAAAAATATAATTGTGCCACCATATTCATTTATTTAATTATAAAACAAAAATTGTATTAAAAAAAGTTTTTGAAATTGATGACTTGGACCAAATAATAAAGAAAATCAGCCAAAAAGTGCCCAACATAGATTGGAACTCCAATACTGTTTAAAAAGCATCCCAGGATGATTCCTCAAGAAGTTGGTTGAGAAAATGTCAAGAGTTCATGTCTGCAAATTCTAGGCAAAGTGTGACTATAAAAATGATAAAATATAACACAGTTTTATTTATTGTGGATTTTGTTTAGTCACAACATAATTCCCATTGTGTGTAGAGATGTTATTTATGTTATTCCATAGTTCTGATGTCTTTACTATATTCTAAAATGTGGAAAAAAAAATGATATTAAAGAATGAGTAAGTGTTTCAAAACTTTTGACCAGTATTGTATTTATATAATGCAAGAGTAATTTCTATATTTTGCTTATTGATATTATACAAGCATATCCATGTATTCACATTTATGTACTCAACTTTAGTCAGAATATAATCGAATACTTCACATTCCTGTAACCAGTTTGTATGGCATTATCAATGCATATGTCTATCCTTGTATTCCTGTGTTTATGCATGTATGTTTACAGACAGGCTCACATGTTCAATGTGTGCTTTAGAAGACTATTCCATGTTTCTTCTCTATCCTTATAAGGGTTGCAGCAATGCTGTATCAACGTTCCCGTGGGAAACTGAGACGCTGCGTGCAGCAATGTATAAAATTTTGGATTCTTAGTATATGGATAGGTTGCCCTTTTGACTTGATGAGAGCTCAGAACAGGTTGCAGAGAGAGTTACATTTATAATTGTTATTCGTTCAGTCTGCAAACACAGCATACCGGATAGACATCTGTGTGTGCGTACTTTGCTGAGCATGATATTTACGAGTGCTTTTGCTAGAATGTATGCACAAGTTTTGCAATGCATCTAACCGCAGCTTTCGCACTTCCATAGTCCATAACAATATGAACATGGTCTGACACCTTGAGTTACAACCTCGTCAATTGTGCAGAACTCACCCATTAGACATCTGTTGTATTTCTCATTAAACTGAAAGAAACCTACTTGTACAGTGTCTCTGGTTTGGAGCTGCAGAACATGAAAGATGACTTCGAGGCAATTCATCATTTCCCTTTTCTGTGATTATAATAAGATTACATTAAGAAATTAAAAAAAAAAACTGTAAACACTTAGGCTAAATATTCAATTGTTGAGTGCTTTTAGTTAAATTAAAATTTCCCATATTTGCCCAAAAACTTGCAGTTATTTTTCAACTGAAAAAGTTAAAAATATTTACAAAAATCGAAATAAAACAAAAATTTACCTGAGCAGGTTATATGAGCCACCTCATCATGATGACAGTTATTCTGTCCCCAGGTTGAAGATGGACACTGCCACAGAGTTGAGTCATGTGGACGACATTTAAATTGATCCAGCCAATCTGACTTTAGTCCTTGTGTGTTACTGGGGTCACTGGCAGATCTTCCACAGTTCAGCTCTTGACAGATCAGACTCGCTGTGTCTCTGTCCATCTGGTTCCAGCATACATTACCCCACGATCCATTGTAGAAAACCTCCACATTCCCTTCACAGCCATCAGTTAACCTGATCTCTTTAAACTCTAGATAGAAATAATCAATCAAATAAAATAAAAAAATCCAACAATTGAAAAACATTATGAGTATTATGAATATTTGAGTAACTGAATTAAATTCGCCTGTTTACCTGAGCACACGACTCCTACATCCTCATTGTGTTGACAGTCATGTTTTCCCCAAACCTGAGAAGAGCAGTTCCACAGGGACGTCTCATTCCCCTCACAGTTCACCTCATCCAGCCATATGGGTCCAGAACCAGGACCAAACCAGGCTGGTACCTGCTGGTTACTGAGGGCCACTCCACACTGCAACTGTCTGCACACCACATGGGCATCTTTAATATCCCAGGAGTCATCACACACTGTCCCCCATGAGCCGTTGTGAAAAACCTCCAGCCTCCCTGCACAGTCTCCTCCAGAACCCTCCAGCCTGATGGACCCACGACCTGAGATCAGATACACAGAAAGAGAGAAATGCATGTTGACTCATATTAATCTATTGTCAGAGAATGAAAATGTCCAGATATTGCTATTCTCACTAAGGCAGGTGATTGACAGCTGTTGTGTGGAGCTGCAGTTGAGAGTTTGTGGAGAGCTGCAGTTCCCCAGATGAGCTTCACTCCCAGAGCACTGGAAGCCCATCACACACTCATGACTGTGTTCAGGACTGGATGAAGAGGAGCTGTAGAAGTTCAGCACAGAGTCACAGCCCAGCTGTCTGCAGACCACAGAGGATTCAGTGAGACTCCAGGAGTCCAGCAGAACTCTCCTCCAGACCTGATGGATGTAAACTTCCACCTCCCCCTCACACTCTCTCTCTCCAGACAACCGCACTCGCCCATCATGACGAGCCAGAGACGAACCTGGAAAGGAGGTTTGAAAAGTTACTAAAATACATGCAGAATTCATAATAAATCATTAAAAAAATGCATGTTTATATACATGCAAAGACATGCAGGAATATTTAAGTTATCGAGTACGCTACATGGTTGCATGTTTTTAGAGGGGGGGGTCCTTTGAAATAGGAAAATTATAATTTAGCAATGTTTAAGTACATTAGTTTACATTTAATTAAATATTAATTTACATTCTTTATGTGATAGACGGCAGATGATTGTTTACTTTTTGTTATTACAGAATCCTACACATGCCCTCCTCTTGATGAGCAATCATTAAATGTTCAATATCAACTGCAGGTCTATTGGCTCTATAACAGATACACTGTAGAGATTAATGTATAATTAGTCTGCTTTTATAGCAGAAATGCAGCAATCATTGCATTGTTACTCATTCTTGCAGTTCAGTGCACTCACGAGAACAGATGACTCCAACATCTCGTCTATGAGAACGTTCAGCTCGACTCCATGAAGAGATGGGACATTGTGAGAGTTGTGTTTCATTCCCCTGACAATGAAACACATCAGCCCAGATTTCACCACTTCCCTCTCCAAACCAGTCCGCTCCCACAACAGACACAGCAATCCCACAATTCAGCTGTCTACAGAGGACACTGGCAGCTCTCATATCCATACATCCATCACATACTGTTCCCCACTCATTGAAATACTGACGCTCCACTCGACCAGAACAGGAGTCTGTGCCATTTACCAGTCTAAGATCAGTGTAACCTAACCACAGATCAGAGAGATTACAGTAGTAACAAGAATTAAGCAGTATAAAACTCTATGTACACATAATGCAATATATAACTCATTTGTCATGGAAGATTATAATGTATCAAAAATTAAATAAATAGGGACATTGATACTTTACCAGAACATATTATTCCCACGTTGCTAACACTGGTGCAATTATATCTGTGTGAAGATATTGAACAGAATGAAATCTGAGATTCGTTGCCACTACACTGAATCTCTTCTGTCCACATCTGACCCTCTCCTTTGCCAAAAGCAGCTGCTCCCAGCACCTGTACAGGAGCCCCACAGTCCAGCTCTCTACACACAACCTCTGCATCCTGCTGGTCAAAGGCAGCATCACACACTGAAACCCACGTCTTCTCATGAAGTATCTCTAATCTCCCAGAACACAGATGAGGTCCATCAGCAAGTCTGGAACGTTTGTGACCTGTTTATATTAAATAAAAAAATGTATACAGGAGACAAAAACAGATAGTGTTTTTTTTTTGTTTTTTGTTAAAGGTTCTAAATGTGTGACAATATGGATTTATCTTTGTAACGTAGTTCAAGGGCAAGGAGGAGGCGAGAACCGGCTTGTCAATATAAATAATATTTTAATGATAAACTTAAAAGACACAAACACACATATGACGGACATGTTCGTAAATTATCTCTCTCTCTTCGCACCACTATCTACCATCGGCCTTTATCCCTCTCGGAGGCTTGATTAGCCTGATACGGGACCGAGTGTGTATCGTCATGACCTGGCGCCGCCCTCCGCCCTGCCACAATCTTATATAGAGTATACTGTATATTCTGAAATAATTACAACCAGACTTGATTTCATAGTGAATCTGGCACAATAATTTTATTAGCATTATTCACCAGAACAGATGACCCCAGCATCATAGTTGTGAGAACAGATAGGTAAATTCCATCCAGATGATCCACAGTTCTTTAGTGTCGACTCTGATCCATTACAAAATACAAGACCCATCCAGATTGGTCCTGATCCTGGTCCAAAATGAGCATCACCCAGAGCATCTACAGGCTCTCCACAGTCCAGCTCTCTACACACCACTGCAGCATCAACCATATCCCAGTAAATATCACACACTGTTCCCCACTGACCTCTATGAAGAACCTCCACTCTACCAGCACAGGGACTGTTACCATTGACCAGTCTCACATTTTTGGGGTCTAAATAAGAAAGAAATGAGAGAAAAAAGAAGGGATTTCAGACATATTTACAAGACATTACTCACATATTAATATCATTCTTACCAGCACACAGAAGCCCCTCATCATTTTCATTGGAGCAGTTGTGTTCGAGTGAAGATGATCTTGGACAGAGATGAATCTGAGATTCATTTCCTCTACACTGAATCTCTTCTGTCCACATCTGACCCTCTCCTTTGCCAAAAGCAGCTGCTCCCAGCACCTGTACAGGAGCCCCACAGTCCAGCTCTCTACACACAACCTCTGCATCCTGCTGGTCAAAGGCAGCATCACACACTGAAACCCACGTCTTCTCATGAAGTATCTCTACTTGTCCAGAGCAACGAGAATTTCCAATAAGCCTGACGCCTGAGTAGCAAGAGAAAACAAGTTTAATATATACTGCACTGTTTTCATAGAAGGCAAAACAAATGTATTTACATTATAAACTTTGTTATATGCAATGATAAATAATTGCATAACCAATGATAATTCAAAGTTGTCTACATAAACATCATAAAGTAGAGAGAAACAAAAACTTACTTAATAAAAACTGTTTACAATAATTTAAAAACACTCACTAGAGGCATTTTAGTTCCTGTCATAAACATTGGGTATTGAGAGCATTATATTAAACAATCAAAAGATTCATGGGGGGTTAATATAAGGCAGGTTCAGGGCAGCTCACCTGAGCAGATGACACCAGCATCTTTACTATGATCACAGTCAAAAGCACCCCAATCTGCTGAGCCACAGTTCTTTAGTGTGGACTCTGATCCAGTACATAATGTTCGTTTCATCCAGATTGGTCCTGATCCTGGTCCAAAATGAGCATCACTCAGAGCATCTACAGGTTCTCCACAGTACAGCTCTCTACACACCACTGCAGCATCAACCATATCCCAGTAAACACCACAGACTGTTCCCCACTGACCTCTATGAAGAACCTCCACTCTACCAGAACAGGAACTGTTACCATTCACCAGTCTCACATTCACACTGTCTGTATATATTGAAAAGTAAGAATGACAGATGGACAGAGGAAGAGAGTGAGAAACAAAGAATCACACAAAGAGACAAAACTAGTATGAAACTCAATTAATGTTCAGTCTGGACTCAGGGGACTTGCCATTTTATTTACAGCCTATTGCAAATAATGGTCGATGCTATTAATGCTCTGTTGCAAATTGTGGCAGATATTATTTGTACCCCAACACTGGTGCAAATAATGGTTGATGCTATTAAAACCCCGGTGCAAATAGTGACAGATACTATTTGCACCCCAATTTAAATATTAATAAACAGTATAGGGGCATCACTGCAGCATGTTTATTGTGTGTGTGTGTGTGTGTGTGTGTGTGTGTGTGTGTGTGTGTGTGTGCACGCGTGCATGTATTTATCACTTTGTGGGGACCAAATGTCCCCATAAGGATACAAAACCTGAAATTCTTGACATTGTGGGGACATTTTGTCAGTCCTCATGAGGAAAACAGCTTATAAATTATACTAAATTATGATTTTTGAAAATGTAAAAATGCAGAAAGTTTTCTGTGACGGTTAGGGGATAGAATGTAAAGTTTGTACAGTTTAAAAACCATTATGTCTATGGAAAGTCCCCATAAAACATGGAAACCCAACGTGTGTGTGTGTGTGTGTGTGTGTGTGTGTGTGTGTGTGTGTGTCAATTTATTGTATTTGGAGTCCCACAGAAACCGCACCCCACCCCTAAATCGAACCTACGAAAATTAACCATGAATTTTATTAGTGTATCCATAGTTTACATTTACATTACATTTATTCATTTGACAGATGATTTTATCCAAATCGATTTACAAAAGAGGAATAATACATCACAAGCGATTCATATTAAGGAAACAGCAGTTTGAAAAGTGCTGAATAACAAAGTTTCAATGAGATCAGAATAACAGTATCCAAGACAGATTAGAGTGCAAAAAGAAAATCTTAAAATAAATTATGAATTATTTTATGGGTGCATGATTAAATGCTCACGGAAAAAGTTTAATCGTGGTATTTGTAGTAAAACCATAGTAACCATAAAAGTAACCATGTATATTACAGTCATAGTTACTACAATATTACGATAGTAAAACCATGTTTAATTTCTTTTAGGGTTTAACCCAACCTCTAATGAAAAGATGAATACAAATCTAGACATGACCGATGCCAGCCGCAGAAGACAGACATCACCCCTCATGCCTCAGAAAAAGAAGGGAAAGTATACGAAAGAATCTGCCCCATACACAGATCTGAACCTGCCAACGGTCGACACTGCGAGGAAATCAGCCTTAATGTTCATTTTTTATTTATTAGAGGTAGAATTAAAGGAAATATTAAGAGCGGAGAGAGGAAAAAGGCATAAGAGTGGGACAAAAGCAAATTTGAACCCGGGTCGAATCACGCCAAATTTTTATTAATTTACATTTATTGGAAAATGTTCATGAACCTGCAGACATCAGTTCTAATACAAGTGTATTTAGTGGGTAGGTCCATTTAAAAGAGATTTAATGGTTTAATATGTGACTAATAAAATAAATCTGTTTGTTGTAACTCTTACCTGCACACACCAGTCCAACGTTGTTTTCACGTGAACAGTTGTTTTTAGTTGATGGTGATTTTGGACAGAAATGAATCTGAGATTCGGTGCCTCTACACTGAATCTCATCTGTCCACATCTGACCCTCTCCTTTGCCAAAAGCAGCTGCTCCCAGCACCTGTACAGGAGCCCCACAGTCCAGCTCTCTACACACAACCTCTGCATCCTGCTGGTCAAAGGCAGCATCACACACTGAAACCCAAATATTTCCTTCAAGAATCTCTAATCTCCCAGAACAGCGAGAATCTCCAACCAGCCTGATGCCTGTAAAAAGAATATAGAGCATTGAATATTTTAAAAACAATGTTTAAATACAGTTTATGTGATAAGATGAAATTTTGAGCTTACCAGCGCAAAAGACTCCAGCATCTTTACTGTGATCACAGTCATAAGGCCAATCTACCAACCCACAGTTCTTCAGTGTGGACTCTGATCCAGAACACATTGAATTTTTCATCCAGATTGGTCCTGATCCTGGTCCAAAATGAGCATCACCCAAAGCATCTACAGGCTCTCCACAGTCCAGCTCTCTACACACCACTGCAGCATCAGCCAAATCCCAACCTTGATCACACACTGTTCCCCACTGACCTCTATGAAGAACCTCCACTCTACCAGCACAGGGACTGTTACCACCAACCAACCTCACATTCATTCTGTCTGTCAATGTCAGAGAAAGAAAAATAGAGGGAAAGAGTGAATGAAATATTACTATAAAATTAAATAATAATCTGCTCTGTTGATTTTTTATTGAACTCATACCGGAACACAGCAATCCAATGATGTTGTCATGAGAACAATTGCTTTCAATTGATGTTGATTTTGGACAGAAATGAATCTGAGGTTCATTGCCTCTACACTGAATCTCTTCTGTCCACATCTGACCCTCTCCTTTGCCAAAAGCAGCTGCTCCCAGCACCTGTACAGGAGCCCCACAGTCCAGCTCTCTACACACAACCTCTGCATCCTGCTGGTCAAAGGCAGCATCACACACTGAAACCCACGTCTTCTCATGAAGTATCTCTAATTTACCAGAGCAGCGAGAACCTCCAACAAGTCTGACTCCTGAAAAAATTAACAACATTATTATAAACTTCATATTACAAGGATTCTCAAGATCATGATTCTTAAGTCAACATTTTAATTAAAAAAACTAAATAAATAATTTAAATATAAGAATAAAAAATATCCAACATGTTGTAACACATGAGGAGAAATACATTTTTAGTGAAGTAGATTGAGAAGGTTTGTAGAAGTTTACTTGAGCAGATGATTCCAGCATCTCTACTATGACCACAGTTGTGTTTAGCCCATCCTCTTGATCCACAGTTCTTCAGTGTCGACTCTGATCCAGTACACTTGACTCGACTCATCCAGATTGGTCCTGATCCTGGTCCAAATTGAGCATCACGCAGAGCATCAACAGGTTCTCCACAGTCCAGCTCTCTACACACCACTGCAGCATCAGCCATATCCCAAAATTCATCACACACTGTTCCCCACTGACCTCTATGAAGAACCTCCACTCTACCAGCACAGGAACTGTTACCACCAACCAACCTCACATTTACACTTTCTAAATATTGAGCAAAACAATGAGAAAGAGGAATGAAGGGATGAGAGAAAGAGAAAGACAGATTTTCACATTTATTATCAGATTTAGAGTTTATGACTGTTCAATGTATTTTCTTAATTCACATGTGATTGTTGTGTGGTTGTGGAATTTTATCATGTATTTACAATGGTTATTATTATTATTATTATTATTATTATTATTATTATTATTCAGTGATCACGTGTAATTAAATTAAATAATTCAAACTCATCACGCTCTCATTTGTTCACACGTTATTATCATGTTCACATGTGAAATTCATGTGATTTTTCCATAGATACATACAGTACATTTCACACAATGTGCTTGTTAATAAATATCTCTGCAACATAAGATGAATAAAGTTTCATTTTAAGTGAAGTCGGAATATGCAAGATCATCATTTCTTGATAAATGTAATTTCATTACTTATGTACTTACCAGCTCTGATGAGATTTACAACTGAAGACAGTAAAATGAGTGTCAGACATCTCTCCATATTCTTCTGCTCTACTAATAGTTTGTTTATTCAGTACCAGCTTCTCCTCACTACTGGTGAAACAGAAGTACAGGGGTCTTCTGAGCCCTTAATGAGAGAAAAAGATGTCAAACATCCTCCAATCACACTCACTATTACCTTATTAGACAGAACAGAGGAAACTATCAAAGAACTTCAGTGACGAATCAGAAGAGGTATTTCTGATTTTCTCCACATACATCAAAAACGTCAGTGATGATCAGGGAATCTTCGCCCCACCCATGAAGATGCCTCACAAAGGGGAGTCACACACACACACACACACACACACACACACACACACACACACACACACACACACACACACACTATATTTAGAGATGTAGTGACTGTAGTATTGACTTACAGGATACAGGAAACACTCCAGTTTATACACATCAAAGACAAACACCTGCAGATACGAGATAGAAGCTCTGATAACTAACTGCTAAATAACATATTTGCATGATATTAAAACAGTAAACTCGACCATTTAAATCATTCATGATTTAAAATATTTATAATCCAGTTTTATTAGTAAACAGACACTTACCAAGACCACAGTATATGACCTAAACTTTATTAAATAAGTGAGTGGCAAAATAGACTAAATACAATATAAATAATAATTACTTATTATTAATAATAATTTTTTGAAAACACATCTATCTATATATATATTGCAAACTCATTTCTAGGACTTATTTTTTTTTTTATTTATTTTGTATTTTTTTACAATATACTTTTACACATGAAAGTATTTCAGTTTTTCTCTCAGAAGATGGGGCAGAAAGACCATCAATCTTTTAAAGTGAAGATGATGAGGGTGTTCTTCAACTTCTGACCAGCAGATGGCGTCAGTGCGCAATAAACGTATTTAATTTATTAATAAGATCATTAAATTGTATTGATTCAGACTGTTTGCTCGTGTATTTCTTCCAAAGCTTCTGAGATCTCCTATTAGTTTTGTAACATCATCTGTGTTACTTTCTTCCAGAGAGTGGCAGCAACAGACCAAGATTTTTAAACCGTTTGATCTGTAACTACGAATGTGTCTTGAAATAGTTATATGATTTATAAGTAATAATAATAATAATAATAATAATAATAATAATAATAATAAACTTTGATGAAAATACCGATCAAGGCTGCAGGTGGAGTACGATTTACGTTTCTTCCTTTCTACCGTGCAGCCCCGCATCGATCACCTGTGTGCATCAAATAGTCGGACTCGTTGCTCCCACTGATGTAGGGGCGATGAAAATGGCAAAATCTCTTTTTTATTTATTTTTTTATTTTTTTGCTTAACGCAAGCCTGAATGGAAGCGATTTTTATGTTTTTTTATACAGTGACAAAACAGCGCTGTCCATCTTGCTGACGTTGTTTGATGTCTGATGTTGATGTTTTCAAAGTTAAATTGCTCAAGTCAGTGTTTCCCAACCACTGTGCCACGTGCTGTGAAAGATTGTCAGGTGTGCCGTGGAAAATTATAAAATTCCACAAAATAAATAAATGTATGAAATAAATAATAATATCAGGGATCTAATCTCCTCAGCTTTCGGAGAAATTCGCCGTTTTGAAACCACAATCGGTCACTTTTGTGATTGTGAAGAACAATGATTAATGTGCAAAAGTGAGTGATATTTATATACATTAATGGTCTTTCACATGACTTGCGTCAGCACACACACAATACACTGAAGTGTATGAAGTGACGTCACACCAAATGTGAGTTAAAAAATATATTTTTTATTATTTTTATTGTTTCGGTTACAAAGGAAGCGCAAAGGCGCCATCTAGCGGCCACTGCCGGATGCGTAAAAATGATTGTGCACAAGACTGAGAAATGTGCACGTCATTAACAGTTGCTCTGTGAGTGAACAGTGTTCGAGAAGTCGGAGGAGGTGGCGCAAGATGGCGACCTGAATAGTTGTGTTGGTTTGAGCTCTGAGGCGTTTTTTGAGGAGTTGTATCTTTTGGCCGAATTTGTAAAGTTTAATCACAAGGCATGGAGTGGTAACTCTTCTTAAAGGTAGAATGCACTAAATTGACTTCATAAAAATCTCTTCTGACTGTGACGCAGCTTATATTGACCGAGCACACTGCAAGACCACGTGCAAATTTTCCATAATGCCAAAGAACAAGGACAGAAAGTTACTTTCTTCGCTTTTCGAAGCATCATCTGGAGCTGATTCATCACCAAATACTCCAACAGGTAGTCCTCTTTCAAAAAAGCATGTCAGGAAGAAGACCTCAATGTATCTAATGCCGATATACTTCGTGCTGTCAATGCTCTTAATGATCGCTTTTCGGCGATGGAACAACAGATTGCCCAGAACTCGGTCGCTATAGTTAATCTTTCAAAGACGACTGACTTTGTGGCCGAGGAGATGAAATCTCTATCTGCAAGGGTCAAGACTAATGAGAACAAGTTATCGCAAATTGAGAAGGTGGTTCGGATGGTTCAAGGCAAGTGCGATCAAGCCGAATTCTACAGGAGATGGAATTTGAGGCTAAATAATCTGAGAGAATCAGATGGAGAAAATATAAGAAGCAAAGTGCTTGACATCCTAAAGATGCTGACTCCGGACGAGGTAGAAGACATCCCTTTTTCTGTCGACACAATCCACAGGATTGGACGTCCTGGGTCTGGAAGTAACCATCCTAGGCCAGTCATCATCCAGTTTGCCCTCAGGTCATACAGAGAGAAAGTCTGGAAAGCTGCACGGGACCATCCTGTACTCAAGGAAAGAGGTGTGCGCCTGGCAGAGGACCTGACATATGCAGAAAGACAACAGAGGAAGTTGCTATGCCCTAGGGTAAATGCGGCGAGAGAAGAGGGGAAGAGAGCTTACTTTCGTGGAGCAGATGCCTTTATTGATGGGAAAAAACTGTCTGTTGACGACTTTCAAGATGAGTATTCACTGTTAAGTATTAACTAAGCAGTTAGTAACTAAGGTAGTCAGTCGAACTGAAGCCTTGTGCTAAGCCTTCGGGCCTCTTTGCGTTCGTCCAGTTGATGCGACTCCTTGAAGTTTGGAGTGGATCAATGCCGACTGGTTTGTGAATTTTTGTTGTTTCAGGGTTCTTTATATACCATTGTTCTGACATCCAAATAAGTTTTTTTTATGTCTGAATTTGTTTTTAGTTGTTTAAAGATTGTTTCTTTCAATGTTAGGCGTTTACGGGACTGCACTAAAAGGAAGTCTATGTTCATTTTTGTTAGGCGTACAAATGCAAATATAATTTTTTTACAAGAGACTCATTCGTGTGATTCTGACGTCAAATGGTGGCGTTCTCAGTGGGGCGATCAATTCCTTTTTTGTCATGGTACTCATCATTCGGCTGGTGTCGCTACTCTTCTAAATAAATTTAAAGGTGACGTATTGGAATCGGTTTGCTCCAAAGAAGGTAGATGGTTAATTACAGTTATTAAATTGGATAACTGTTTTTGTTTTAGGAAATTTCTATGGTCATAATTCTTCAGTCCAAGCCAAAAATATGTCTACGGAGGTCATTCATTCAATATCAGTACTGATGGGGAAATATCAAGGTGCCTTTTTGATATTGGGTGGTGATTTTAACGATGCCCCAGATGATTATTTAGATTGTTTCCCACCTCATATGGTCTCTAATTCGAAATTTAAATTTACTACTGCTTTATCTACACATCTTTCCTTAGTGGATATTTGGAGATTTTTGTAAGTTTGATGAAAAATGTTATTCTTGGAGTAACTCCTCTAGGTCTTTACAATCAAGGATTGATCTATGGTTAATTAACCCAGGGTCTGTCCAGTATGTTATGGATGTTACATACTGCCATGCACCTCTTTCGGATCATAAAATGATTGTTTTGACACTTTCTGGAACTGAAGTTAAAAATAATAATTTACGAGGCTATTGGAAATTAAATAACAATTTGCTTAGTAATGAAGGGTTTGTAACCCAGGTTCGAGGAGTAGCACAATTCATTTTTGGAAATGAGCAAATGTCACATGTTAAGAAATGGGAATTATTTAAGTTTAAAGTTAGGCAATCGGCTGTTTATTTTAGTAAGCAAGTTAAAAACAATAATTTGTATAAGGAACAGGCTCTTATGACAGAATTAGACTTCCTTTTGAAAAAAGTTAATCTTACATAAGATGAAAAAGTCAGATTGGAGACAATTAAAACTCAAATTGATCAGATATATACTAATATAGCAAAAGGTGCATTCATTCGTTCTAGAGCCAAGTGGTTAGAAAAAGGAGAAAAGAATACAAGTTATTTTTTTTCACTAGAAAAACGAAATTATAAAAGACAAACGATCTCCTCTCTTAAAATCAAGGATACTCACTTCAAATCCAAAATTGATTATGAATTATGTGGAATCGTTCTACTCTAATTTATATGAATCTGTATTTGAAATTGATAAATGTTCTGACTTCTTTGAGTCGGTTAAGCATTATGTCACACCTATTTCTATTCAATTTCGAGATCTTTGTGATGAAGAACTAATGAAACAAGAGATGGTTTCAGCTATTCGTTCAATGAAAAAAAAAATATCACCAGACAGAGATGGTCTTTCAGTTGAATTCTATCTCTGCTTCTGGGATGTTATTGAAAGCCCCTTATTCCAAATGTATAAGGAATGTATTGAATCGAACGAATTATCGACTTCGATGAAACAGGGATTAATAACCCTCCTTCCAAAACCCGATAAAGATCATTTGATCTTGGATAATTGGCGTCCTATAACTTTATTAAACGTAGATTATAAATTGTTATCTCTTGTTTATGCAGTTCGATTGAAAAAAGGTCTAGACGAAGTCATTAATGAGTGTCAAACTGGATTTATGGCTGGCCGACACATAAGTTGGAACATTAGACTTATTTAGGACTTGTTAGACTATTCAAATTTAGTAGAATCAGAGGCTTTAATTGTTTTTTTGGACTTCCACAAAGCGTTTGATACGATTGAGCATCAGTTTATGTATAGGGCTTTTAAATCCTTTGGTTTTGGGGAAATATTTATTTCTATAATTGAAATGTTTCATAAAGGTATCAATAGCTCTATTAATTTATATCCAAACACTTCTAAACGATTTCCCATCTGTAGAGGAGTGCGCCAAGGTTGTCCTATAGCCCCTTTCATATTTCTCATTGTAGTAGAGTTTCTTTCCATAAAAGTCTTGAATTCTCCATATATTCAAGGACTTACCATCTTCAACAAACAGCTTAGATTAACTCAGCTTGCGGATGATACTGTTCTTTTTTTGAAAAATAAGGAACAGCTGCCCGCAGTACTGCAGTTAGTAAGTACATTTTCTGATGCCTCGGGATTAATGCTAAATGTAAATAAATGCGAAATAATGTGTCTCTATGATTCGAAAGAAAAACTTTTATGTAATATCCCTGTAAAAAATAAGATTAAGTATCTAGGAATAACTGTAACTAAAGATATAGCGGAGAGACAAGAATGACATTTTTTCCCCCAAACTTAAAAAAACTCAAAACATCTTTAATAACTGGCTTCAAAGAGACTTGACTATTATAGGCAGAGTCCTATTAACCAAAGCAGAGGGGGTATCTAGATTTGTTTATCCAGCTTTATCTCTTTCTGTTCAAGATTCGATTTGTAAAAGAATCAATGACTTATTTACAAAATTTATTTGGAAGAATAAACATCATCATTTAAGAAAGGAGATTCTTCATGGTCCAAGAAATGAAGGTGGTTTTGGATTTTTTTTTATTTTATTTAAATTATACTTTTAAAGTAAAATGGCTCAGAAACTGTCTTCTTAAATCAGACTCGATATGGTTTTTTATTCCATATAATATTTTTTAAAAGATTGGAGGTTTAAATTTTTTGTTATTATGTGATTACTCCATTAGTAAACTGCCTGTAACACTATCTAATTTCTACCAACAAGCTCTTAAGGCCTGGAAGTTATGCTATGTACATAACTTTTCCCCACATAAAGCAATCTTGTGGAATAATGCTTATATTACAGTAAACCGGAAATCTCTTTATTTACAGAGTTGGAAAGACAAAGGAATTTACTTTTTATCTGACCTTTTAGATCAGTCAGCTCAGTTTCTTTCTTATGACAATTTCATGAATACGTGGGCATTTCCTATTAAATATAGAGAGTATTATTCTGTGATAAAAACCATTCCCACAGGTCTAATGATGTTAATGAAAAGCCATATGTTATCCCTTAACATTTGTAGAATTGAACCCATACTTTATTTAAATGGTGTGGATATTAACAGTAAAAAGTGCTCCAATAAATTTATCAGAAATATATTTTATAAAAATAGGTCTTTTCAGCCTAGAGGGAAAATTTTCTGGAATATTTGCTTCCCAGAGATTATCTGGAAAAAAGCTTGGTTGCTTCCCTTTCGGTTTTGCATATCTAACAAACATCGAGAAATACATTTGAAAATTCTTCATAATATTTATGTCAGTAACTATACTTTATCCAAATTTATGGATATTGATGAAAATTGTTCATTTTGTTTGGATCAGCCAGAAAAAATTCTACATCTTTTTTTTTGAATGTTATCATTCTAAAAAAATTTGGGAAAATCTATCTATACATTTTCAACAGAAATCTGGTTATAATTGTGAATTAACATCCAAAGATGTTATCATATATTTTGATTCAAAAAATACTTCTGTAAATTTTATGATTAATCTTATGATTTTACTAGGTAAATTTCATATTCATAAGAGTAAAATTAATAATTCTAAGCCTTGTTTGAAGGTTTTTTTTTGGCTGATTTTCAGTTGTATATTGAGTCTCTCAAATGTATTGATAACAAAAAATGTAGTGATACAATTATATTTGCCAAAGATTTGAAGCTAATTGAATAGTGAAATATTATATACTTGTAACAGAATCACAGACTCGAAGATGGTGTTTGAACCCGGAGGTGTAGTTTATTGAGAGATGTAGTAGATGGAGTGAACCTGATGTTGATGGCGGAGGAATGGCAAGGAGATGGATGGAGTTAGGCGAAGGTGCTATGGAGAGTGGAGATGAGCACGCAGGAGTACAGGAGTTTCTGGAAGATCGTCGAAGGAAACCGGAACGTGGAGATTGGCAGAGTAATTATATGTCTTCGTAGGAAGAGAGCAGGTAAGGGAGTCTGTGATCAACGTAGTAGTGAGATCAGACAAGGAGTGACAAGAGTGAAGGGTTTATATGCCGTGATGTTGATTGGTGAGGTAACGAGTTTCGGGTGCAGGTGATTAGAACTCGGGGGAGAGTGATCATGGAGTGAAAGTGCTGGGAGTGTCAGGATGAACTGTGACATTACCCCCCCCTCCAGGGGCCGCTCCAGAGGGGCGTGTAATTCGGCGACGAGGGTGCCCACTACCACGAGGAGCAGGACGGTCTGGGTGGGAATCGTGGAAATGAGCGAGAAGGGTGGGATCTAGGACGTCGTCCCGAGGAACCCATGATCTCTCTTCAGGGCCGTACCCCTCCCAGTCGATAAGGTACTCTAGGCGACCTCTGCGGCGACGCGAGTCCAAGATGTCCCGGACTGCATAGGCCGGACCGTCTTCCAGGAGTAAGGGTTGAGGAGGAGCGTCAGAAGGGTCCATTTCCGTGGGGTGAGGAGATAGGGGTGGGTAGTGAGGCTTTAGGACAGAGACATGAAAGGTGGGATGTATGCGGAATTCAGGTGGGAGTTGGAGTTGATAGGTGACAGGGTTGATCTGTTTGGAGATAGTGAAAGGACCAATGAAACGGGGACTTAGCTTTTTGCAAGGGAGGCGTAGTCTGATGTCCCTGGTAGAAAGACACACTTTTTGTCCAGGATGGTAAGTAGGAGTGGGGGTTCTACGGGTATCAGCGGAACTCTTTTGGCGAAGAATAGCTCGTAGCAGGTGGTGATGAGCTACGTTCCAAACCTTCTCGCTCTCCTTAAACCAATGATCGACCGCAGGTAGTTCAGAAGGTTCACCGGACCAAGGAAATAGAGGAGGTTGGTAACCTAGAATACACTGAAAGGGGGTTAGTTTGTTTGAGGACTGACGTAGGGAATTTTGGGCATATTCAGCCCAGGGCAGAAAGCGACTCCAGTGGTTCTGGCGGTGCATACAGAAAGTCCTCAGGAAGCGGCCGATCTCCTGGATCTTCCTCTCAGTCTGCCCATTGCTCTGTGGGTGGTATCCAGAGGTGAGACTGATGGAGACACCCAGGAGTGAGAAGAAGGATCTCCAGACACGGGAGATAAACTGAGGTCCGCGGTCGGAAACAATGTCTTTGGGGATTCCATAGTTTCGGAAAACATGATTGAAAAGCGCCTCAGCTGTTTCAAAGGCGGTGGGAAGCCCCTTGAGGGGGAGAAGTTTGCAGGCTTTGGAGAGGCGATCTACTGTGACTAGGACACAGGTGTAACCATCAGACGAGGGCAGATCTGTGATGAAGTCAACTCCCAGATGTGACCAGGGACGACGAGGAATGGGTAGAGGGAGGAGCTTACCAGCTGGGAGTCAACGTTGTGTGCGGGAGACGGCACATTCCATGCATCCTTGGAGGAACCTTCGTACATCACGGTCCATGCGTGGCCACCAGAAGCGTTCTTTGAGAAGGGAAAGGGTTCTGTTGGTCCCAGGGTGACCGGTGCCCAAGGAGGAGTGTAAGGAGTCGATGATGGTCAAACGCAGGGAAGTGGGAACATAGGTTTTGTCAGAAGGACAGTTAGGAGGAACTGGGTCAGTGGTGGTAGCTTCAGCGATGTCGTCGTCTAAGGACCATTGTATGGGGCTTACCACCACATTAGGAGAGAGGATGGTGTCAGGGGTCTCCAGGGTTTCTTCTGGGGCATGGATTCGAGACAGGGCATCCGCTTTGACATTCTTGTTACCGGGGCGATAAGAGATGGAGAAGTTGAAGCGGGAGAAGAATAGTGCCCATCGTGCTTGGCGGGGGTTGAGGCGTCGGGCTTCTCGGAGGAACTCCAGGTTTTTGTGATCAGTTAGGACGAGAAATGGGTGCTTGGCCCCTTCAAGCCAGTGTCGCCACTCTTCAAGAGCCAACTTGATGGCCAGGAGCTCACGGTTATCAATGTCGTAGTTAAGTTCTGCAGGATTGAGTTTCCTGGAGAAGTAGGCACAAGGGTGGAGTCTGGGTGGTTTTCCCAAATATTGGGAAAGAACAGCTCCCACGCCGGTGGTGGAGGCATCTACTTCTACTAGGAAGGGACGGTTTGGATCAGGGTGGCGGAGCAAAGGTGCGGTAGTGAAGGCAGTCTTGAGTTGTTGGAAAGCGTAAGAGGCTGCGGGAGACCAGACGAGAGATTTGGGTTTGGCTTTAAGGAGAGACGTTAATGGAGAAGAGAGGGTATTGAAATGCTTGATGAAACGGCGGTAGAAATTGGCAAAACCTAGGAAACGTTGGAGCTCTTTGATTGTGGTGGGTGTGGGCCAGGATTGAACCGCTTCTACCTTCTTCTCGTCCATTTGGATACCCTCAGGACTGATGTTATATCCGAGAAATTGGAGTGTATGAAGGTGAAAGGAACATTTTTCGGCCTTGAGGTAGAGTTGGTACTCTCTCAGCTTACCCAGCACAAGTTCGACGTGTTGGCGATGGTCAGACTTATTAGTGGAATATATGAGGATGTCGTCGATGTAAATGAGAACGAATCGGTTGAGGTATTCTCTGAAGATCTCATTCATGAAACCTTGAAAAACAGATGGGGCATTGACCAGACCGTACGGCATGACCAGATATTCGTAATGGCCAGTTGGGGTTATGAAAGCCGTCTTCCACTCGTCTCCCTTCCGAATGCGAATCAGGTTATAGGCGCTGCGTAGGTCTAGCTTAGTGAAGATGGTAGCACCTCGCAGCAATTCCAGAGCAGCGGGGACCAGGGGAAGAGGATACCGGTATTTTACCGTTATTCTGTTGAGAGCTCGATAGTCAATGCATGGGCGGAGTCCTCCATCCTTCTTGGCAACAAAGAAGAAACTTGAGGCTGCAGGCGAAGTGGAAGGGTGGATGTAGCCTTGGGCGAGAGCCTCCTTAATATATTCCTCCATGGCGACTTGTTCTGGGATTGAGAGGGGGTAGATCTTGCCTTTAGGTACAGGTTGATCAGAGAGGAGGTCGATTGCGCAATCCCAGGGTCGGTGTGGAGGTAGTTGTGAGGCCTGAAGGGGGCAGAAGACGCCCCGGAAGTTGGAGTAGCAGGAAGGAATTTCAACGGACAGAGAGCTGGTAGGGCTTTCGATCGTTGTGGAGTTCAAATTAACGATGGGTTCCTTTGTGGTTGGGGAATGGTTTGGTAAGGGAAGGTTTGGAAAGCAGGTGGAGAAGCATTGGGTTCCCCACTTCAGGACCTCACCAGTTGCCCAGCAGATGACAGGTGAATGAGAGGTGAGCCAGGGGTGTCCAAGGACGATATCGGCAGTTGAGTTGTTTAGTACCAGAAGGGTGATGTTTTCTGAGTGGAGACATCCAATCTGTAGGGTGATGGGACCTACCCAGTGACGGATGTATCCTCTACCCAAGGGTTTACCCGTTATGGTCTGGACGCGGAGACTGGGTTCACAGGGTTTTTTCTGGAGATTGAGTTGACGACAGAGGGAATCGGAGATGAAGTTGCCAGCTGACCCAGAGTCAAGGAGTGCAGGTACAGAAAGAGAGAAATCAGAGGCAGTAAGTGACACATTGGTTAGGAGTGGTAAGGTACAGATACTAGGAGAATGTAAGTGACTCACCGAAGGACGTGGAGGTCGGATGGGGCACGCAGAGATTACGTGCCCCCCTTTACCACAGTACAGACACAACCTCTGGGTCAGCCGGCGCTGGCGTTCCACTGGGGTCAGACGGTTGGAATCCAGCTGAATGGCTTCACTGTCAGATTCAGAAGTATGTGTAGGTAATGTGGAGGGTAGATCGGATAAGCAGGATTTCATGCGATTAGCCACGCGGATAGAAAGTTGAATGAAGCGTTCGATACCCATTGCGTCGTCAAAGGAGGAGAGGTGAAGTTGTAGTCGTGGTTCCAAACCCTGGCGGTAAACTGCGAGGAGTGCTGCCTCATTCCATCCACTGGAGGTTGCTAGGGTGCGGAATTTAAGGGCATACTCGTTGATGGAACCCTTCCCTTGACGGAGGTTAATTAATTGCTCACCCTGAGAAGAATCTCCTGCGGGAATTGCAAAGACCTCCCAGAAATGCAGAGTGAAGTCATCAAACGAATGGGTAATAGGGCTGTTCGAATCCCAAAGAGGTTGGGCCCATTGCAGCGCTTGTCCAGACAGTAGAGAGATTACAAAAGCCACCTTGGAACGTTCAGTGGGGAAGCGCTGGGATTGCATTTCAATAGCCAGAGAACATTGGGTCAGAAATCCGTTGCAATACTCCGCCGCGCCAGAGTAGGGCGCTGGGTTGGCAACCGGGCTGGAGGAAAGACCAGACGAAGGAATTGCGGAAGTTGTTGAAGGAACTGAGCCGGGTGTAAGCGCTTGTTGAAGAATATTTATCAGGGTTTGAATGGGATCGGGTCCTGCCGGGTTCATGATGATATAATAATTGGTCTGATCTTCTGTAACAGAATCACAGACTCGAAGATGGTGTTTGAACCCGGAGGTGTAGTTTATTGAGAGATGTAGTAGATGGAGTGAACCTGATGTTGATGGCGGAGGAATGGAAAGGCGATGGATGGAGTTAGGCGAAGGTGCTATGGAGAGTGGAGATGAGCACGCAGGAGTACAGGAGTTTCTGGAAGATCGTCGAAGGAAACCGGAACGTGGAGATTGGCAGAGTAATTATATGTCTTCGTAGGAAGAGAGCAGGTAAGGGAGTCTGTGATCAACATAGTAGTGAGATCAGACAAGGAGTGACAAGAGTGAAGGGTTTATATGCCGTGATGTTGATTGGTGAGGTAACGAGTTTCAGGTGCAGGTGATTAGAACTCGGGGGAGAGTGATCGTGGAGTGAAAGTGCTGGGAGTGTCAGGATGAACTGTGACAATACTGTTTTTCTTTTAAGTAGTACCATTTACTGGTTTCTAACTTTCTTTTAAGGTATTATATTTACAAATAGTTAGTCTTACCCCTTTTTATTTATTTATTTATTTTTAATTATGTTCTTTTTTTTCTTTTTTTTTTACTTATTTTTGCTTTTTTACTGTAAAACTATCTTTGTAAAACCTTGAGTGGTATCTTTTTGGATGTCATGTTGTTGTTGTAATTTGTTGTATGTTTGTCTAATGTTTAATAAAAAAAAAAAAAAATGTGCACGTCATTAACAGTTGCTCTGTGAGTGAAGTGTTCGAAAGTCGCAGCTTGATGTTTATTGTGTTTATTAATAATTTTGTGCATCCATTCGAGAAAATTGAGTTCGACTGTTCTGTTTTCACTGCCCGGAGGAAGCCCGGGGCCCCCGTCTGGAGCCAGGCCCAGATGGAGGGCTCGTCGGCGAGCGCCTGGTGGCCGGGCTTGTCACGGAGCCCGGTCGGGCACAGCCCGAAGAAGCAACGTGACACCCCCCTCTACATCCCTTGGGCCCACCACCCATTGGAGAAACCGCAGGAGTCAGGTGCGCTGCCATATGGGTGGCAGTGAAGGCCGTGGGTCTCGACGGACCAGACCCGGGCAGCAAAGGCTAGTTCTAGGGACGTGGAATATCACCTCACTGGGGGGGAAGGAGCCGGAACTGGTGAGAGAGGTGGAGCGTTACCAGTTGGATCTGGTGGGGCTTACTTCGACACACAGTTGTGGCTCTGGATCCGTACTCCTGGATAGGGGATGGACTCTATTCTTCTCTGGAGTTTCCCATGGTGTGAGGCGACGGGCGGGTGTGGGGATACTCACAAGTCCCCGGCTGAATGCCGCTATGTTGGAGTTTACCCCGGTGGACGAGAGGGTCGCCTCCCTTCGCCTACGAGTTGTGGGGGGGAAAACTCTGACTGTTGTCTGTGCATTTGCACCGAACAGCAGTACAGAGTATTCTACCTTCTTGGAGACCCTGAATGGAGTCCTGAATAGGGCCCCAGTAGGGGACTCCATAGTGATGCTGGGTGACTTCAACGCGCACGTGGGAGATGACAGGGACATCTGGAAAGGCGTGATTGGGAGGAACGGCCTCCCCGATCTGAACACGAGTGGATGTTTGTTATTGGACTTCTGTGCTAGTCATGGATTATCTATAACAAACACCATGTTCGAACATAAGGATGCTCATAAGTGTACGTGGTACCAGAGCACCCTAGGCCGAAGATCGATGATCGATTTTGTAATCGTGTCATCAGATCTGAGGCCATATGTTTTGGACACTCGGGTGAAGAGAGGGGCAGAGCTGTCAACTGATCACCATCTGGTGGTGAGTTGGATCAGGGGGTGGGGAAAGACTCTGGACAGACCTGGGAAGCCCAAGCGAGTAGTGCGGGTGAACTGGGAACGTTTGGAGGAGGTCCCTGTCCGCGAGATCTTCAACTCACACCTCCGGCGGAGTTTTTCAGGCATCCCTGCGGAGGTTGGGGACATTGAACCGGAGTGGGAAATGTTCAAAGCTTCCGTTGCCGAAGCCGCAGTGGAGAGTTGCGGCCTCAAGGTTTTAGGTGCCTCAAGGGGTGGTAACCCTCGAACACCGTGGTGGACACTGGTGGTCAGGGAAGCTGTCCGACTGAAGAAAGAGGCCTTCCGGGATTTGTTGTCCCGGAGGTCTCCGGAGGCAGTTGCAAGGTACCGACAGGCCCGAAGGGCTGCGGCCTCAGCCGTGAGGGAGGCAAAGCAGTGGTTGTGGGAAAAGTTCGGAGAAGCCATGGAGAAGGACTTTCGGTCCGCACCAAAGTGCTTCTGGAAGACCGTCCGCCACCTTAGGAGGGGAAAACGGGGAACCATCCAAGCTGTATAGAGCAAAGATGGGACGCTGTTGACCTCAACCGAGGAGGTTATTGGGCGGTGGAAGGAACACTTTGAAGAACTCCTAAATCCCTACTCTATCCCTATGCTAGAGGCAGAGCCGGAGGCTGATGGGGGATCAGATTCTATTTCCCTGGGGGAGGTCACTGAGGTAGTCAAACAACTCCGCAGTGGCAAAGCCCCGGGGATTGATGAGATCCGACCAGAAATGCTGAAAGCTTTGGATGTGGAGGGGGTGTCATGGATGACACGCCTCTTCAACATCGCGTGGAAATCTGGGACAGTGCCTAAGGAGTGGCGGAACGGGGTGGTGGTTCCTCTCTTCAAAAAGGGGGACCAGAGAGTGTGTGCCAACTACAGGGGTACCACACTTCTCAGCCTCCCTGGTAAAGTTTACTCCAAGGTGCTGGAGAGGAGGGTGCGGCCGATTGTCGAACCTCAGATTGAAGAGGAACAATGCGGGTTCCGTCCTGGCCGTGGAACGATGGACCAGATCTTTACTCTCGCAAGGATTCTGGAGGGGGCCTGGGAGTATGCCCATCCGGTCTACATGTGTTTTGTGGATCTGGAGAAGGCGTATGACCGGGTGCCCCGGGAGAGACTGTGGGAGGTGCTTCGGGAGTATGGGGTGGGGGGGTCCCTTCTTAGGGCGATCCAATCCCTTTACGTCCAAAGCGAGAGCTGTGTCCGGGTCCTCGGCATGAAGTCGAGCTCGTTCTATGTGGGGGTTGGTCTCCGCCAAGGCTGCGCTTTGTCACCAATCCTGTTTGTGGTATTCATGGACAGGATATCGAGACGTAGTCGGGGTGGGGAAGGTATGCGGTTCGGTGAGCTGGGGATCTCATCTCTACTTTTTGCAGATGATGTGGTCTTCATGTCATCATCGGTCCGTGACCTTCAGCTCTCACTGGACCGCTTGGCAGTCGAGTGTGAAGCGGCTGGGATGAGGATTAGCACCTCTAAATCTGAGGCCATGGTTCTCAGCAGGAAACCGATGGAGTGCGTACTCCGGGTGGGGAAGGAGGTATTGCCCCAAGTGAAGGAGTTCAAGTACCTCGGGGTCTTGTTCACGAGTGATGGGACAATGGAGCGGGAGGTTGGCCGGAGAATCGGGGCAGCGGGGGCGGTATTGCATTCGCTCTATCGCACCGTTGTCATGAAAAGAGAGCTGAGCCGGAAGGCAAAGCTCTCGATCTACCGGTCAATTTTTGTTCCTACCCTCACCTATGGTCATGAAGGTTGGGTCATGACCGAAAGAACTAGGTCGCGAGTACAAGCGGCCGAAATGGGCTTCCTCAGAAGGGTGGCGGGCTTCTCCCTTAGAGATAGGGTGAGGAGCTCAGTCATCCGCGAGGAGCTCGGAGTAGAGCCGCTGCTCCTTTGCGTGGAAAGGAGTCAGTTGAGGTGGTTTGGGCATCTGGTAAGGATACCCCCTGGGCGCCTCCCTAGGGAGGTGTTTCAGGCACGTCCAGCTGGGAGGAGGCCTCGGGGAAGACCCAGGACTAGGTGGAGAGATTACATCTCCACACTGGCCTGGGAACGCCTCGGGGTCCCCCAGTCAGAGCTGGTTAATGTGGCTCGGGATAGGGAAGTTTGGGGCCCCCTGCTGGAGCTGCTGCCCCCGCGACCCGATTTCGGATAAGCGGTTGAAGATGGATGGATGGATGGATGTTCTGTTTTCACTTAAATTTTATTAGAATAATTTAGTATTTTGTTCATAAATCTAATCGAGATATATCCTGAGTCATGCACACTCCTGTATCTTTTACAGACATTTAATAGCATTGTGAAATGATTATTTAAGTTATTTATGTCTGAACTATGTCCAAATCTATGTCTGAACAATGCAAATGTGACATCACTGCAGTCTAATGTACAGGGACGTGCAAAGACATTTTGGGGGGCAGGGGCTCAAGTGGAAAAAAAGGGCACATCTCATAATTATTTATTTAAAAAAAATTATAAACAAAATGTTAAATATATTAACACAACTCTGGCTTCCTTACCAATTTATTTGAATTCCCTCACACTCATGCAATTGTTTCATACTGGACAGATTTCTACAAAATAATCAGTTCACACAGAGATCATGGTCTTCTTTAGTATTCACTAGGTTTATCACAAGCAACAGCAAAGGAAATGTCTAGGTTACATATGTAACCTCCATTCCCTGATGGAGGGAACGAGACGTTGTCTTGAAGAAGCGACACTAGGGGTCTCTCTTGAGCGCCGAATATGCCTCTGAGCTATGAAAAAAGGCCAATAAGAAGTTGGCAGACAGTATTTGCATACCCTGCCCCCGGACAGATGGGTACAAAGGCGGGGAAATACATCTGTTTCATTCAGGATTTTTCTAAGGAGCCGGAAATGGTCCGGCCACAACAGCGACGTGGCCGGGACGTGGCCGGGAGGTCATGGTCTTAGAAACACATATGTGTCTGCCGGACCAAACTCCAGGCAGGTGTCGCTGACAGAGAACGCTTGCAAGTCCCCGACCCTTTTGATGGAGGCGAACGCGATCAGCAGGGCCATCTTTAGAGAGAGGGACCTAAGTCCAACTGATTCCAGCGGCTCAAAGGGAGGTCTCTGGAGGCCCACGAGGACTACTGAGAGATCCCAGGAGGGGAACAGGCTTGGCCGGGAGGGATTCAACTGCCTCTTAGGGACCTGATGATTAAGTCGTGCTTACCCAAAGACTTGCCGTCTACTGCGTCGTGGTGGGCCGCAATAGTGGTGACATACACCTTCAGGGTGGAAGGGGACAGCCTCCCCTCCAGCCTCTCCTGCAGAAATAAGAGCACTGACCTAACTACACCACCAATTGGGGAACAAGCGCCAATTCAGGGCGTAAAGTTGCCTGGTAGAGGGGGCTCTGGCTTGGTTGATCGTGTCTACGACGGCAGGTGGTAGACCAGCTAGATCTTCCGCGTCCCGTCCAGAGGCCAGACGTGGAGGTTCCAAAGGTCTGGGTGCGGATGCCAGAGAGTGCCCCGTCCCTGAGAAAGAAGGTCTTTCCTCAGGGGAATTCGCCAGGTAGGGGTTGTCGCAAGGAGTACGAGGTCCGAGAACCAGGCCCAGGGGGGCCAGTAGGGAGCCACTAGGTTGACTTGTTCCTCGTCCTCCCTGACCTTGCACAGCAACTGTGCAAGAAGGCTCGCTGGGGGAATGCATACTTGCATGGCACCGCAGGCCAGGTGTGTGCCAGTGCGTCTGCCCCGAGGGGAGCCTCTGTTCGGGCATATCAGAGCGGGCAGTGGGAGGTCTCTCGGGAGGCAAGCAGGTCTACCTGGGCCTGCCAAACCATTCCCAAATCAGCTGGACCGACTGGGGTTGAAGCCTCCACTCTCTACTGGGCAAGCATTGTCATGACAGAGTGTCCGCTACCACATTGAGATTGCCAGGGATGTGAGTGGCACGCAGCAACTTGATTTTCATTTGACTGCTGGCTCCAAAGGAGGAGACGACGGGCGAGTCGTGACATGTGGCGGGAGCGTACGCTGCCTTGGCGATTTATGTACGCTACCACGGTGGTGCTGTCTGACCTGACTAGGACATGTTAGTCCCAAACTAATGCGAGGAACTTCCGCAGGGCAAAGAAAACAGTCAGCAACTCTAGGCAATTGATGTGCCAGCGCAGCGGAGCCCCTTTCCAATGGCCCGCGGCTGCGTGCCCATTGCACACGGCACCCCAATCCAATCTGGAGGCGTCGGTTGTGACCAAGACACGTCGGGACACCTGCTGCAAGGGTACTCCTGCCCGTAGAAAGCAGAGGTCTGTCCAGGGTTTGAATGTTTGGCAGCAGGCGGGGGTGATCGTCACACGGTGCGTGCCGCGCCGCCATGCTCATCTCGGGACTCGGGTCTGAAGCCAGTGCTGAAGCGGTCTCATATGCATCAACCCCAGCGGCTTGACCACCGCGGATGATGCCATATGCCCCAGGAGCCTCTGGAAAATTTTTAAAGGGACCGATGTGCCTGGCGTGGGAGTGGCGAGGCATCTCAGCACTGACAGCGCATGCTCATTGGTGAGATGTGCTGACATTAAGACCAAGTCTAACTCCATGTTTAGAAAAGAGATGCTCTGAACCGGGGCGAGCGTGCTCTTTTCCAAGTTGACCTGAAGCCCCAAGCAGCTGAGGTGCCTGAGCACCTGGTCTCTGTGAGCGCATAGTAACTCTGGACCAGAATAAGCCAGTCGTCGAGATAACTGAGTATGTGAATGCCGGCTTCTCAGAGCGGGGCAAGAACTGCCGAAGGGGAGGACTTTGTACTGATACGCCTGGCCGTCGAATGCAAACTGTAGAAAGGGTTGGTGTCGAGGCAGAATTGAGACATGGAAGTATGCATCCTTCAGGTCTACTGCTTCGAACCAATCTAGATACCGGACGCAAGTTAAGATGTGTTTTTGTGTGAGCATTTTGAACAGGAGTTTGAGCGAAGCTCGGTTGAAAACTCGCAGGTCCAAGAACAGTCGTAAGCCGCTGCCTTTCTTGGGTACAATGAAGTAAGGGCTGTAGAAATCCATCATCGTTTCGGTTGGAGGGACAGGCTCTATCTAATCGTTGAGTAAAAGAGTAGCGATTTCCGTGCGCAAGGATTTGGCATGTTCGCCGTATACTGCGGAAAAGCGGTCACCCGCAAAGGGGGGCAGGGCAAACTGAATTGCGTAACCAAGTCGAATGGTCCGGGCCAGCCAGCGTGACGGGTTGGGAAGTGAAAGCCACGCATCCAAGCTCCGCGCTAGGGGCACCAAGGGGACAGTTATTTTTTATGTGCCCGGTGAGGCTATGCAGCGGGGCGGAGCAGGTAGTACGGCGTCGGGAGGCGAAGACACGTCCCGAGGCACTAGTGTTGAGAAAATATTCAAAGCACTTACATTGCTCCGCACACCCGGCAGGGGGTGCGTTAGTGACTGAGGAGGAGGTTCAGTGTAGGCGTCTTCTAGACTCGTCGCAACAGGCCAGTCGGGGAACAGTCGTGGGGCTGAAGGCGGGTGGTCCGCTTCCACCATGCTGGGACTGTAGAGATCTGGCGGCAGAGTGCCGTGAGAACGGCATTTGCGGGCCAGGTGACCCAGAGACAAAGGAAATAGCTCTGTTATTGAGAATGTGGGTACCGCAGCCCCGTTTGGGGGATCGGCAATTAAATAAATTCAACAAAAGATTCTACTCCCGGCCCTCAACCGGGGAACGGAGTGGTCTTACCAGCTCCAGATCTAACATCTCGGGCTCAGTATTTATCTCAATGAAAAGTGTACTATGAATCAAAAAAAAAAAAAATAGTCACCCAAAACTGTGAAAATTATGTAAAATTTCTCTCACCTAAATGTTGTTCCAAACCCATGAAAGTAAATGGTGATTGTGACAAGGGTTCAATATGAGAAGGGAAAAAGAAGGACACGGTGACAGCTCTCTCTGCACTCAGGTAGGGGCCTTTAATGTGCCAGCAAGGTAATTTACAATACAGAGAAGTAAACAGAAAGACAAATGTGGACAGCTTGCTCGGTTGCCAACACTAGACTGGCGTGTGTCCCTCACTGGCGATGTTGTGGCCCTTTTATGCCGCTCTCCCCATACTCACTGAAATTAGAGACAGGTGTTAGACATAATTTAGCTCAGGTGCAAGCGCCCTTACCGCTTTCTCCCTTCGGACGGGCGCTTGACCACGCCCCCGCTGCCACAGTGATTTAAGCTAAATTCTGCCAAACCTCTCCATTTGCATTCCACAGAAGTAAGAAAGCCATACAGGTTTGGAACAACGTGATGGTGAAAAAAAAATGAAAAAAAAAAATCAATTTCTTGGTGAATTGCCTCTTTAATATCATGAGTTGTAGTGTGAAGTGTGCTTACTAGAGCAGATGACTCCAATATCTTGTCGGTGAGAACGTTCAGCTCGGCTCCATGAAGAGATGGGACATTGTGAGAGTTGTGTTTCATTCTCCTGACAATCAAACACATCAGCCCAGATTTCACCACTTCCCTCCCCAAACCAACCCGCTCCCACAACAGACACAGCAATCCCACAATTCAGCTGTCTACAGAGGACACTGGCAGATTTCATATCCAACCATCCAGGGGTGTAAATAACGAATTACAAATACTCACGTTACTGTAATTAAGTGGTTTTCCCCAGGAATTGTACTTTTTTAAGTAGTTTAAAATATGTATACTTTTACTTAAGTACATTTTAAGTGCTGTAACTGTACTTTTAATGCGCTATATTCCCACCGTCTGTGTTAGCTACTTCCCTGTCCTGATTTAATTTTTATCCATCAACATGATTGGCTAGGGAGAGTTTTGTGACTCCTGTCAAATCAAATCATGTAAAAAACTTGAACAGCAGCTGCAGATCTGGCGCCAACTGTTGTGGATGTGGATCCATGCTTTCCTGAGAAATGTAAGCTTGTAGTACCACCTATTTACTCCAGAGGGCATTAAGTGAAATTTCAGCTGTGTGAGCAACACACAGTTTATACAGTGAACAAAACATTAACAACGCTTCAGTGGACACACTTGAAGGAGCGCAAATGCAAACTAAGGGATCTCAAGATGTGTTTAAAGATTGAGTATTAAACTATATTTAACTTGACACAGTGACCTAAACATGTTATTTTTATGATGCAACGCACCCGAGACGCGACAGAAGCATGTCTAACACAGGTCGTATGGTCACCTCACAAATATTTAATTACCAACAAGGTTAAGGAGGTGTCCTTTAAACTGTTACAGCGTTTTTACCCAGCCAATCTTTATTTAAGAAACATGCTCCTTGAAATAGATCCACTTTGCTCCTTCTGTAATACTGTAGATGTATCTGCCCCTCACCTTTTTTGGGAATGTGTCCACGTTGTAGTATTTTGGAGAAAATTTTGTTTGTTTGTACGTACCTCTATTTTAACTAGTTTTACTTTGCTTTATAAAGACGTTTTATTTGGTTTTCACAGTTTTGATAACATAAGTTAATATTTTCTGATTAATCTGTTTATTTTTCTTGCCAATTTTTTTATACGTTATTGTAAAATTATGTCTATAAAGCCCATATTTGCACTTTTTTGTAAAGACTTGAAATATTATTTAAATACTCTTTGTACCTCCAACATGTCCAAAGCACTGAAAACCATTGCACTATGTAATTAATATAATGTCTTAGCATTATTGTAAAATATATCTGTAGTATTGTGTACTATGTATACATCTGGCTTGTTTTAAAAAAAAAATTAAAAAAATAAAAAATGTCTGATGCAGATGTAAATTGACGGGTCCTTAAACAAGCCCTCATAATAAACCTCCAACTGATTGACACCATGTAATTAATTAGATTAAAAATGTTATGCTGCACTGCGATGGACTGGCGACCTGTCCAGGGTGTACCCCGCCTTTCGCCCGATGTTAGCTGGGATAGGCTCCAGCCCCCCGCGACCCTGTATGCAGGATAAGCGGTTGACGATGGATGGATGGATGGATGGATGTTATGCTGCACACATACATTCAAAATTATTGTAGGACAACAATTGAGCCCCTACGCCATCTGCTGGGAGAAAAGAGAATCACAGCCTAATGTCTTGGCATTATTGTAAAATATATCTGTAGTATTGTGTACTATGTATACATCTGGCTTGTTTCTAAAAAAAAAACTAAAAAAATGTCTGACGCAGGTGTACATTGACGGGTCCTTAAACAAGCCTTCATAATAAATCTCCAACTGAATGACAAATTCACTTGTGAATGGATTGCTGTGAACTATATGCCAATGAATGTCGTATGATCAGTAATATAGGTAGTAAACAAAACATTGTATTCTAAAGCCACTTTTGTATTGTCTTATCAATGATGAACTCCTCTGCCACAAGAATGTAATGCATTTTAATTATTTTAATATATATATACACACACATACATACAGTCAGGTCCATAAATATTGGGACATTGACACAATTCTAATCTTTTTGGCTCTATACACCACCACAATGGAGTTGAAATGAAACGAACAAGATGTGCTTTAACTGCAGACTTTCAGCTTTAATTTGAGGGTATTTACATCCAAATCAGGTGAACGGTGTAGGAATTACAACAGTTTGTATATGTGCCTCACACTTTTTAAGGGACCAAAATTAATTGGACAGATTAACAATCATAAATCAAACTTTCACTTTTTAATACTTGGTTGCAAATCCTTTGCAGTCAATTACAGCATGAAGTCTGGAACGCATAGACATCACCAGATGCTGGGTTTCATCCCTGGTGATGCTCTGCCAGGCCTCTACTGCAACTGTCTTCAGTTCCTGCTTGTTCTTGGGGCATTTTCCCTTCAGTTTTGTCTTCAGCAAGTGAAATTCATGCTCAATCGGATTCAGGTCAGGTGATTGACTTGGCCATTGCATAACATTCCACTACTTTCCCTTAAAAAACTCTTTGGTTGCTTTCGCAGTATGCTTCGGGTTATTGTCCATCTGCACTGTGAAGCGCCGTCCAATGAGTTCTGAAGCATTTGGCTGAATATGAGCAGATAACATTGCCCGAAACACTTCAGAATTCATCCTGCTGCTTTTGTCAGCAGTCACATCATCAATAAATACAAGAGAACCATTTCTATTGGCATCCATACATGCCCACGCCATGATACTACCACCACCATGCTTCACTGATGAGGTGGTATGCTTTGGATCATGAGCAGTTCCTTTCCTTCTCCATACTCTCTTCCCATCACTCTGGTACAAGTTGATCTTTGTCTCATCTGTCCATAGGATGTTGTTCCAGAACTGTGAAGGTTTTTTTAGATGTTGTTTGTCAAACTCTAATCTAGCCTTCCTGTTTTTGAGGCTCACCAATGGTTTACATCTTGTGGTGAACCCGCTGTATTCACTCTGGTGAAGTCTTCTCATGATTTTTGACTTTGACACACATACACCTACCTCCTGGAGAGTGTTCTTGATCTGGCCAACTGTTGTGAAGGGTGTTTTCTTCACCAGGGAAAGTATTCTTCGGTCATCCACCACAGTTGTTTTCCGTGGTCTTCCGGGTCTTTTGGTGTTGCTGAGCTCACCGGTGCGTTCTTTCTTTTTAAGAATGTTCCAAACAGTTGATTTGGCCACACCTAATGTTTTTGCTATCTCTCTGAAGGGTTTGTTTTGATTTTTCAGCCTAATGAAGGCTTTCTTCACTGATAGTGACAGCTCTTTGGATCTCATATTGCGAGTTGACAGCAACAGATTCCAAATGCAAATAGCACACTTGAAATGAACTCTGGACCTTTTATCTGCTCCTTGTAAATGGGATAATGAGGGAATAACACACACCTGGCCATGGAACAGCTGAACAACCAATTGTCCCATTACTTTTGGTCCCTTAAAAAGTGTGAGGCACATATACAAACTGTTGTAATTCCTACACCGTTCACCTGATTTGGATGTAAATACCCTCAAATTAAAGCTGAAAGTCTGCAGTTAAAGCACATCTTGTTCGTTTCATTTCAACTCCATTGTGGTGGTGTATAGAGCCAAAAAGATTAGAATTGTGTCGATGTCCCAATATTTATGGACCTGACTGTATGTATATATATATAAATATATATAAATATTCAAACAATTAAAATGCATTACATTCTTGTGGCAGAAGAGTTCATCATTGATAAGACAATACAAAAGTGGCTTTAGAATACAATGTTTTGTTTACTACCATATTACTGATCATAAGACATTCATTGGCATATAGTTCACAGCAATCCATTCACAAGTGAATTTGTCATTCAGCTGGAGATTTATTATGAAAGCTTGTTTAAGGACCCGTCAATGTACACATGCGTCAGACATTTTTTTTAGTTTTTTTGTTTTTAGAAACAAGCCAGATGTATACATAGTACACAATACTACAGATATATTTTACAATAATGCCAAGACATTAGGCTGTTATTCTCTTTTCTCCCAGCAGATGGCGCAGGGGCTCAATTGTTGTCCTACAATAATTTGATATGCAATAATATGCAGCATAACATTTTTAATCTAATTAATTACATGGTGTCCCAATTAATTAATCGAATATACAAATATTTGCTGAGAAAGCCCCTCATATAACAATAATTCAATATATAATGATGAATTAATTGCACAAGTGAATTTGTCAATCAGTTGGAGGTTTATTATCGTTTCATTTCAACTCCATTGTGGTGGTGTAGAGCCAAAAAGATTAGAATTGTGTTGATGTCCCAATATTTATGGACCTGACTGTATATAATTGTTTAATATTTAAAGATAACTATGTATAATTATTTCATCATTATATATTGAATTATTGATATATGAGGGGATTTCTCAGCAAATATTTGTATATGCGATTGTAAGGTGCCATTGAGTCTGGGCTACCCCTTGGGAGAACAAAAGGCTCTCATGAGAATCAACATTTGAACTGTCTCTTGCATATGTAACAGCAACATCGGAGACACAGCCAGCAGGGGCTCGCGCCTCACTTCTACCGTCTGATTATCTTCCCTTCCTCACTCAAAACTCACTAAAAACCTATACAATGTCAAGTGTGTACAAAAAAGTAACTATAACATGTTTGATATCATTTAAAGTGTCTCAGTGCGCCTGGTAAACTGGTCTCATCCTCCCAGCCATAATGAAAAGCTAAAAGAAGTTATAGAATATGAGAGATGTAGTGTGCCTCTTAAAGGTGTGCCCTCCCCCAGATCCTCTATATGTAAATGTACAGGAACCTACTCAATGGGGAGCCAAATCTAATTAGAAGGACAGACACCACCATTTGGTTAGCTTATTGAATTATCTGGGTTTATAAGGAGAAGGGGCAAAAGGTTCTGGGAGTCTGTAGGTAGACTTCCCACGTGATCGCCGTGTGTAGTTTTTCGTTGCCAGGTAATATTTCTACAAATTCCTCAATTTCCGTATTGTTGTGATTATATTGATTGTTTGATGAGTTTGCCTTATGAATTGGATTTTGAATTATTGTTCTATTACCTGGTCAATAAATTGTAAACATTTGATTTTATTCTGACTGACTCTGAAATTGTTTTTTCCCAAACAGATTGAGCGATTCGTATGTTACCGCAAGTCTGCGTCAGATTAGTGACGACTAATATTTGGCATCAGTTCAAGTGTACTTGGTTTGCAAAGACAGAAAGTGTGTTTCCGTTTAGAACAGCTAAATGTTGCTTGACCAAACTAAATTCGGGTGTGTCTTACCTCTGTTTTGACTTGAGGTTTCTTCAGATAAGTGCACGTGGGAAACCACGCATGGCCAATCTAAAGCTATTATAAGAGAAGTTATGTTGGTCAACTTATATCTGTAATAGTGGCCGTGACCTCTACTGAAGAAAACGTTAAGTTAAATTCAAGTGTATGCAATTCCATGGGGGCTATACTGACGTATCTATACATGAACGTGACCGATCTCAGGTATATAGCAATTACCTCTGTTTGATGATCCAATACTGACCGCTTGTGATCGTGAGACCCGCGGTGTAGAGAAAACACGCGAGGACCTCAAAGCGACATAGTTTCCTAATCTGAACGGGTAAAGTATAATTAAAGGAGTTAAAAGAATAATCAAACATTCGCTCACTTTTAATGATGCTCAGATATCATTAAAACCTTTTTCATTTATGGAGTCAGATGAAATAACGAGGTAATACATAAGAGAAATTGTATTTTATTGAATCTTGTTGTGTTGCGTAAAAGAAAGACAGTAACGCGCAGAGACCTTCACCCGTATTATTGGAGACCGCCATTGGACCGATAAACGGGCTTACAGGACTTTTATCTTTATATTGTTTGCCGAGCTGTAAATAAATGGTTAATTGTTCAGTATTATTCTCCCGAGTCTTTCTGGTAGAACTAGTTTTACTTTGCTTTATAAATCGTTTTATTTGGTTTTCACAGTTTTGATAACTTAAGTTAATATTTTCTGATTAATCTGTTTATTTTTCTTGCCAATTTGTTTTATACATAAATGTAAATTTATGTCTATAAAGCCCCCATTTGCACTTTTGTAAAGACTTGAAATATCATTTAAATCCCCTTTGTAGGCTACCTCCAACATGTCCAAAGTATTGAAAACCATTGCACTATGTAATTAATATAATGCCTTGGCATTATTGTAAAATATATTTGTAGTATTGTGTACTATGTATACATCTGGCTTGTTTCTAAAAACATTTTTTTTTTAAATGTCTAACGCAGGTGTACATTGACGGGCTCTTAAACAAGCCCTCATGATAAATCAACTGAATGACAAATTCACTTGTGTAATTAATTCATAATTATGTATTGAATTATTGTTATATGAGGGGCTTTCTCAGCAAATATTTGTATATTCGATTAATCGCGATTAATTAATCGGGACACCATGTAATTAATTAGATTCAAAATGTTATGCTGCTCACATAGGCCTACATTAAAACTTATTGTAGGAAAACAATTGAGCCCCTGCGCCATCTGCTGGGAGAAAAGAGAATCACAGCCTTGAACGGCACAAATAAACATGCGAGGCGGCCGTCAATTCGCTTAATTAGAAGCATAATTCCTTTAAACTAGCTTTTCCTGGTGGGATTTTTTACATTTAAGCACACTGGTCGATAAAACTCAAATATCTAAGAAGAGTCAAGAAAGTAGGGACCTGGAATTTGATCGAGTGCAAAGATGTATTTTTTCTAAAAGCACATCGGTCGGATGACCGCATGATCAGCCCTTCTAGTGTTAAGAAAATACACAGCAAACAATAATGTCAAGTGTGTACAGATTCTGCTCTCACAGACAGACTTCTGAATGTGCATGTCAGGAAACAACCAAGTTTGTAAGTTTTTAGTCAAATATTCTAAATTTGGCCACAAGATAGAAATGTTTACAAACAGTGTGACCAAGCTGAAGGCGCTAAATATCTTTAAGTAATTTCTGTGTCCTCTCTTTCCATTATTGCAGAGGCCTGGTGGTGTAATACATAAATCTGGAACTGCAATGATGGAAATAGTGATGTGTTGTCTGTGCCCTGCACCATAAAAACACAAAAATTGTCAAAATCAACATTCAGAAATGTCTGTGATTCCACGTACAAGTGACTTCTAGAAGATATCTCAAGATTTTCAGCATCTTCATTGCATAGATCCTCATTCTATAATCATGAAACTATTAAAACATTCATTTATAAGTGGTATGTTTATTGGTTTAAAGCAAAGAGGAAAGAGAAATTAACATTTTAAAAGCAAGACATTTTTCTATCTGTCAAAAGAAAATCAGCTAAATACAATTGATAATTTTGAACACATTAAATGTAATATAAAATATTGCTGGATTGCAGTTGAAACTTGTATATAAGATCACTTAAACTCATTCATTTCCAAAAGCTGTAAAAAGATTTGAGGTTGTGTGTGATTCCTGAGTTAAACAGTCCCTCCATGTTTGCCTGACACATTCCCCACATCATCATAGTCTGTTATTAGAGAACAAGAACAAATTCCTGTCAATACATCACTAAAAGCAACATAATAAACAGACCAATATTTGCAGTCAATTTAAATGAGCTTTTCTGATTACATAAATTATTATAAAATCTAAACAAAAATTATTCAGTGTGACATAAAACTGTTTACAATCACCTACCAAACAGGTTTCTCACATCTTCACTGACATTCCTCACATCATCATACTCCTCCTGAACTCCCTCTGAAACAAAATGTGTCTTTTATTATGAAAATGAACAAAATCTCACATTGCACTTTGTAATACGCTAATAAGAACATCATCACAAATAAAATACTTTACATGCAGATATTTTCTATAATGTACTATATACTACCATACTTTATTTAGCTGCTATAATTTTGATAATAAATCACTGCACCCAGCTTCAGTCTAGACGGGTATCATTTGATACAATGTTTAATATAGTCTGAATACAAATCTAAACACACACCTGTTTTATTATTGGAGAACTGTCGCATGATCACAACATCGTCATAGTTTTCTGGAAAGTCATCTCCAAAAAAAAACAAAAAACAGAAATAGGTTAATTAATGTACTATATATATATATATATATATATATATGTGTGTGTGTGTGTGTGTGTGTGTGTATCTAGTGTGTCTTGTTGCTCTTCTAAATGAGTTCAAAGGAAAGAGGAAATATACAGACACTTTTAAAGCTTTTCAAAGTTCATGTTGTTTACCTGTAAGTGATGATCAGTTTACAAAGGCACTGACCTTTTGGGACTTTAGTGGTGGTGACATCATCATAGTGTTCAGATGAGTCTCCTACTGCAGATTTAGCTACAATCAAACAAACAAACAATCTCTCAGGTCAAACTTCATTTTAAATATTCAATATAATGTATATTATATATCATACACATTTTTTGCATACTTTATTTGTAACAATGAACAAAATTAGTGTGCTCAAATTATATGGTTTCACTGAAAAAAATCAGCAATGATAAATAACTATTTAAAATGAAATATTCACATTAAAATTATGTGTGACACTAAATTAAGTATCCTGCTGCAATGTCTGAAGAATTTGTCCGATAAAACAGAAGCAAATGTGGATTATCTAAAGCGTGTTAGTAAATTGCTTGATCTTTTTATTATTATTATTATTATGATTATTATTATTATTATGTGTTAATTGGTATACAGTATATAAAGGAAACTGTTACGATTGGTAGCAGTCAAGGCAAGGTGTAGGACCCAAGTGCAGATTTATTAACAAGATGTAGATACAGGAACTGGACATGAACTAGGAACTAGGAACAGCGACAGGAACAGGAACCGGAACAGGAGCAGACTATGGCTCAGATACACTAATTAACTAACATTAAACTATTGACAGGCAAACATCGGGGTAACATCAGGCAGAGGTCAGGATCACAACAATACTCGACAAGGGACAAGGTAAACATGAGGACTTCAATACAAAAACAAGGGGAAACGTAAGCCAATGGAAAACTGAAACTCAAAACAAGATGATAAGGCAATAAACTGAAACCAATGACAAACTAGAACTGATAACAAGGTAATTAAACAATGAACCAATGAAAATCAGACACATTGACATGGAGGGAAAACAGGACATAAGACAAAAGACCGGGAAACAGGAACTTAACAATAATTTCAAAGTAAAAGTGCATAAACAAAAGACAATATGGAATGTAACAGAAACATTCCTATGTTAACTTGCAAGTGAATGTTTTAATTCATTGCACATGTTTGTATGAAGCAAAATGTAACATCACTTCAGTCTTCTAACCTGAAAGAATCTCATCAGCATCCTCATACCCAGAATGCAGTTCTTCAGAAGGGACTCTTCCTGTTATTGGAAAGCAGAACTATCAGAAACATGTTCACAATTACAAATCAGCACACAACACTGTTTAGTCACAAACTCATACCATAATTCATCCTTCTTATATTATTCAAACACATGGATCTGCAAATCTGTTATTAATCAGTTCAATTCTCTCTGATTCTCTCTTCCTCTCACTGAATGAAGTGATTAGTTCTGTTTATCTCTACAAATCAGTAACTATACATTCAGATTGACTGACCTCTCTGAGTGATGTGTTTATCTTTATTTGTGATGAGTCTGTGATTAATCTCCTCATAAACTGCTTCAGTCTAAGTCTTGTGTCTTCTCTTGGAAAGAACTGTGAGTGAAGACAGACAAACCTGCAGTGAGCTCACAACACATGACTGATGACACACTGAATAAGACAAAGTTACAATCTAGTTTTCATTGTGTTTGAAATGAACTACTGTAGTATGTGATCTGTTGTACCTCTCCTCATCGCTCTGTTCTGCTGAATCAGTATAATGAGTGGCAGTAAGAGCAGTAAGAGCACAGCTCCAAATACAATCACAACCACTGGAGGGATGGAGAGAGGAGATGCTGGAAGAGTTTGTGGACGAGTGATCAGTGAGGACAGAGATTGTGTCACATCTGTCTGTGAAACTGGAGGAAAAGTTGATGTTGTTGGGGCAGGAGTCGTGGACAAAGAGAAATCTGTCAATTATAAAAAACAAAATTAGCTGCTGAAATCACAATCAAATCACGCTAATTAAGGGCTTGAATAAATACAATACATTTAAATAACACTGAATTAAATATATGGGATAAATATTTCTCTGATAGTCAGTTTTCAACTGTTCTGAGAAAGCCATGTCTGATTCAGATCACTAAATATTTTGCTCTCACCTGCACAGGTGAGTCCAGCGTCCTCTTTGTGTGAGCAGTCAGTGTGGTTATTCAGGGAGAGAGGACAGTCCCACAGGTGAATCTCATTCCCTCTGCACTCGACTCTGTTCAGCCACACAACACTTTCACCAGCACCAAAGGCTGCATTCCCATCAGCACTCAGTGCTGCTCCACAACCCAGCTGCCTGCAGACCACCTGAGCATCCCTGATGTCCCACTGATCATCACAGACTGAACCCCACTCAGTGTTATGATACACCTCCAGTCTCCCCGAACACCGGCCCGTCCCTCCGCTCAGTCTCAGAGGAACATATCCTAAAATATTTTAAAAATCCAAATCTGTTTGTAATTTTTCTCTTATTTGTTTGTTTGAGTGTGTTTGTCCCTTCCAGGTTCTTTTGTTACTGAAAACTGAATGATGTTCTGTTCATATAAACTGTATAACAGTTTGGAAAGTATGTTGCATTGTAATATGAAACTGCAATGCAGTCAACAAACCCGGAACAACTTCAAAGCTGTGCATTTACACAAAACAAATCAATATCTTGTAAATTTTGTCAAACAAATCAGAATCAATAATTAAAAAATATTGTGGCATAAGTTAATACATTACACACACACACACACACACACACACACACACACACACAAACACATATATATACTACCATTCAAAAGATTTGAAACACTTGACTGAAATGTTTCTCACGATCTTAAATGCTTAATGCTTAAATTATTGAAATGAGTTTTGTAGGCAAAAATATAATTGTGCCACCATTTTAATTTATTTAATTATAAAACAAAAATTGTATTAAAAAAAGTTTTTGAAATTGATGACTTGGACCAAATAATAAAGAAAATCAGCCAAAAAGTGCCCAACATAGATGGGAACTCCTTCAATACTGTTTAAAAAGCATCCCAGGATGATTCCTCAAGAAGTTTGTTGAGAAAATGTCAAGAGTTCATGTCTGCAAATTCTAAGCAAAGTGTGACTATAAAAATGATAAAATATAACACAGTTTTATTTATTGTGGATTTTGTTTAGTCACAACATAATTCCCATTTATAACATTGTGTGTAGAGATGTTATTTATGTTATTCCATAGTTTTGATGACTTTACTATTATTCTAAAATGTGGAAAAAAAAATGATATTAAAGAATGAGTAAGTGTTTCAAAACTTTTGACCGGTATTGTATTTATATAATGCAAGAGTAATTTCTATATTTTATACTTTTGCTTATTGATATTATACAAGCGTATCCATGTATTCACATTTATGTACTCAACTGTAGTCAGAATATAATTGAATACTTCACATTCCTGTAACCAGTTTGTATGGCATTATCAATGCATATGTCTATCCTTGTATTCCTGTGTTTATGCATGTATGTTTACAGACAGGCTCACATGTTCAATGTGTGTTAGAAGACTATTCCATGTTTCTTCTCTATCCTTATAAGGGTTGCAGCATTGCTGTATCAACGTTCCCGTGGGAAACTGAGACGTTGCGTGCAGCAATGTATAAAATTTTGGATTCTTAGTATATGGATAGGTTGCCCTTTTGACTTGATGAGGGCTCAGAACAGGTTGCAGAGAGAGTTACATTTATAATTGTTATTCGTTCAGTCTGCACACACAGCATACCGGATAGACATCTGTGTGTGCGTACTTTGCTGAGCATGATATTTATGAGCGCTTTTGCTAGAATGTATGCACAAGTTTTGCAATGCATCTAACCGCAGCTTTCGCACTTCAATAGTCCATAACAATATGAACATGATCTGACACCTTGAGTTACAACCTCGTCAGTTGTGCAGAACTCACCCGTTAGACATCTGTTGTATTTCTCATTAAACTGAAATAAACCTACTTGTACAGTGTCTCTGGTTTGGAGCTGCAGAACATGAAAGATGACTTCGAGGCAATTCATCATTTCCCTTTTCTGTGATTATAATAAGATTACATTAAGAAATTTAAAAAAAAAAACTGTAAACACTTAGGCAAAATATTACATTGTTGATTGCTTTTAGTTAAATTAAAATTTCCCATATTTGCCCAAAAACTTGCAGTTATTTTTCAACTGAAAAAGTTAAAAATATTTACAAAAATCTAAATAAAACAAAAATGTACCTGAGCAGGTTATATGAGCCACCTCATCATGATGACAGTTATTCTGTCCCCAGGTTGAAGATGGACAATGCCACAGAGTTGAGTCATGTGGACGACATTTAAATTGATCCAGCCAATTTGACTTTAGTCCTTGTGAGTTACTGGGGTCACTGGCAGATCTTCCACAGTTCAGCTCTTGACAGATCAGACTCGCTGTGTCTCTGTCCATCTGGTTCCAGCATACATTACCCCACGATCCATTGTAGAAAACCTCCACATTCCCTTCACAACCATCAGTTAACCTGATCTCTTTAAACTCTAGATAGAAATAATCAATCAAATAAAATAAAAAAATCCAACAATTGAAAAACATTATGACTATTATGAATATTTGAGTAACTGAATTAAATTCGCCTGTTTACCTGAGCACACGACTCCTACATCCTCCTTGTGTTGACAGTCATGTTTTCCCCAAACCTGAGAAGAGCAGTTCCACAGGGACGTCTCATTCCCCTCACAGTTCACCTCATCCAGCCATATGGGTCCAGAACCAGGACCAAACCAGGCTGGTACCTGCTGGTTACTGAGGGCCACTCCACACTGCAGCTGTCTGCACACCACATGGGCATCTTTAATATCCCAGGAGTCATCACACACTGTCCCCCATGAGCCACTGTGAAAAACCTCCAGCCTCCCTGCACAGTCTCCTCCAGAACCCTCCAGCCTGATGGACCCACGACCTGAGATCAGATACACAGAAAGAGAGAAATGCATGTTGACTCATATTAATCTATTGTCAGAGAATGAAAATGTCCAGATATTGCTGTTCTCACTAAGGCAGGTGATTGACAGCTGTTGTGTGGAGCTGCAGTTGAGAGTTTGTGGAGAGCTGCAGTTCCCTAGATGAGCTTCACTCCCAGAGCACTGGAAGCCCATCACACACTCATGACTGTGTTCAGGACTGGATGAAGAGAAGCTGTAGAAGTTCAGCACAGAGTCACAGCCCAGCTGTCTGCAGACCACAGAGGATTCAGTGAGACTCCAGGAGTCCAGCAGAACTCTCCTCCAGACCTGATGGATGTAAACTTCCACCTCCCCCTCACACTCTCTCTCTCCAGACAACCGCACTCGCCCATCATGAAGAGCCAAAGACGAACCTGGAAAGGAGGTTTGAAAAGTTACTAAAATACATGCAGAATTCATAATAAATCATTAAAAAATGCATGTTTATATACATGCAAAGACATGCAGGAATATTTAAGTTATCGAGTACGCTACATGGTTGCATGTTTTTAGAGGGGGGGGGGGGGGGGGTCCTTTGAAATAGGAAAATTATAATTTAGCAATGTTTAAGTACATTAGTTTACATTTAATTAAATATTAATTTACATTCTTTATGTGATAGACTGCAGATGATTGTTTACTTTTTGTTATTACAGAATCCTACACATGCCCTCCTCTTGATGAGCAATCATTAATTTTCAATATCACCTGCAGGTGTATGGGCTCTATAACAGAAACGCTGTAGAGATTAATGTATAATTAGTCTGCTTTTATAGCAGAAATGCAGCAATCATTGCATTGTTACTCATTCTTGCAGTTCAGTGCACTCACGAGAACAGATGACTCCAACATCTCGTCTATGAGAACGTTCAGCTCGACTCCATGAAGAGATGGGACATTGTGAGAGTTGTGCTTCTTTCCCCTGACAATCAAACACATCAGCCCAGATTTCACCACTTCCCTCTCCAAACCAGTCCGCTCCCACAACAGACACAGCAATCCCACAATTCAGCTGTCTACAGAGGACACTGGCAGCTCTCATATCCATACATCCATCACATACGGTGCCCCACTCATTGAAATACTGACGCTCCACTCGACCAGAACAGGAGTCTGTTCCATTTACCAGTCTAAGATCAGTGTAACCTAACCACAGATCAGAGAGATTACAGTAGTAACAAGAATAAAGCAGTATAAAACTTTATGTTCACATAATGCAATATATAACTCATTTGTCATGGAAGATTATAATGTATCAAAAATTAAATAAATAGGAACATTGATACTTTACCAGAACATATTAGTCCCACGTTGCTAACACTGGTGCAATTATATCTGTGTGAAGATATTGAACAGAATGAAATCTGAGATTCGTTGCCTCTACACTGAATCTCTTCTGTCCACATCTGACCCTCTCCTTTGCCAAAAGCAGCTGCTCCCAGCACCTGTACAGGAGCCCCACAGTCCAGCTCTCTACACACAACCTCTGCATCCTGCTGGTCAAAGGCAGCATCACACACTGAAACCCACGTCTTCTCATGAAGTATCTCTAATCTCCCAGAACACAGATGAGGTCCATCAGCAAGTCTGGAACGTTTGTGACCTGTTTATATGAAATAACAAAATGTACACAGGAGACAAAAACAGATAGTGTTTTTTTTTTGTTTTTTGTTAAAGGTTCTAAATGTGTGACAATATGGATTTATCTTTGTAACGTAGTTCAAGGGCAAGGAGGAGGCGAGAACCGGCTTGTCAATATAAATAATATTTTAATGATAAACTTAAAAGACACAAACACACATATGACGGACATGTTCGTAAATTATCTCTCTCTCGTCGCACCACTATCTACCATCGACCTTTATCCCTCTCGGAGGCTTGATTAGCCTGATACGGGACTGAGTGTGTATCGTCATGACCTGGCCCCGCCCTCCGCCCTGCCACAATCTTATATAGAGTATACTGTATATTCTGAAATAATTACAACCAGACTTGATTTCATAGTGAATCTGGCACAATAATTTTATTAGCATTATTCACCAGAACAGATGACACCAGCATCAAAGTTGTGAATACAAATAGGTAAATTCCATCCAGATGATCCACAGTTCTTTAGTGTCGACTCTGATCCATTACAAAATACAAGACCCATCCAGATTGGTCCTGATCCTGGTCCAAAATGAGCATCACCCAGAGCATCTACAGGCTCTCCACAGTCCAGCTCTCTACACACCACTGCAGCATCAACCATATCCCAGTAAATATCACACACTGTTCCCCACTGACCTCTATGAAGAACCTCCACTCTACCAGCACAGGGACTGTTACCATTCACCAGTCTCACATTTTTGGGGTCTAAATAAGAAAGAAATGAGAGAAAAAAGAAGGCATTTCAGACATATTTACAAGACATTACTCACATATTAATTTCATTCTTACCAGCACACAGAAGCCCCTCATCATTTTCATTGGAGCAGTTGTGTTCAAGTGAAGATGATCTTGGACAGAGGTGAATCTGAGATTCATTTCCTCTACACTGAATCTCTTCTGTCCACATCTGACCCTCTCCTTTGCCAAAAGCAGCTGCTCCCAGCACCTGTACAGGAGCCCCACAGTCCAGCTCTCTACACACAACCTCTGCATCCTGCTGGTCAAAGGCAGCATCACACACTGAAACCCACGTCTTCTCATGAAGTATCTCTACTTGTCCAGAGCAACGAGAATTTCCAATAAGCCTGACGCCTGAGTAGCAAGAGAAAACAAGTTTAATATATACTGCACTGTTTTCATAGAAGGCAAAACAAATGTATTTACATTATAAACTTTGTTATATGGAATGATAAATAATTGCATAACCAATGATAATTCAAAGTTGTCTACATAAACATCATAAAGTAGAGAGAAACAAAAACTTACTTAATAAAAACTGTTTACAATAATTTAAAAACACTCACTAGAGGCATTTTAGTTCCTGTCATAAACATTGGGGACTGAGAGCATTACATTAAATAATCAAAAGATTCATGGGGGGTTAATGTAAGGCAGGTTCAGGGCAGCTCACCCGAGCAGATGACACCAGCATCTTTACCATGATCACAGTCAAAAGCACCCCAATCTGCTGATGCACAGTTCTTTAGTGTGGACTCTGATCCAGTACATAATGTTCGTTTCATCCAGATTGGTCCTGATCCTGGTCCAAAATGACCATCACTCAGAGCATCTACAGGTTCTCCACAGTACAGCTCTCTACACACCACTGCAGCATCAACCATATCCCAGTAAACACCACACACTGTTCCCCACTGACCTCTATGAAGAACCTCCACTCTACCAGAACAGGAACTGTTGCCATTCACCAGTCTCACATTCACACTGTCTGTATATATTGAAAAGTAAGAATGACAGATGGACAGAGGAAGAGAGTGAGAAACAAAGAATCACACAAAGAGACAAAACTAGTATGAAACTCAATTAATGTTCAGTCTGGACTCAGGGACTTGACATTTTATTTACAGCCTATTGCAAATAATGGTCGATGCTATTAATGCTCTGTTGCAAATTGTGGCAGATATTATTTGTACCCCAACACTGGTGCAAATAATGGTTGATGCTATTAAAACCCCGGTGAAAATAGTGACAGATACTATTTGCACCCCAATTTAAATATTAATAAACAGTATAGGGGCATCACTGCAACATGTTTATTGTGTGTGTGTGTGTGTGTGTGTGTGCACGCGTGCATGTATTTATCACTTTGTGGGGACCAAATGTCCCCATAAGGATAGAAAACCTGAAATTCTTGACATTGTGGGGACATTTTGTCAGTCCTCATGAGGAAAACAGCTTATAAATTATACTAAATTATGATTTTTGAAAATGTAAAAATGCAGAAAGTTTTCTGTGACGGTTAGGGGATAGAATATAAAGTTTGTACAGTTTAAAAACCATTATGTCTATGGAAAGTCCCCATAAAACATGGAAACCCAACGTGTGTGTGTGTGTGTGTGTGTGTGTGTGTGTCAATTTATTGTATTTGGAGTCCCACAGAAACCGCACCCCACCCCTAAATCGAACCTACGAAAATTAACCATGAATTTTATTAGTGTATCCATAGTTTACATTTACATTACATTTATTCATTTGACAGATGATTTTATCCAAATCGATTTACAAAAGAGGCATAATACATCACAAGCGATTCATATTAAGGAAACAGCAGTTTGAAAAGTGCTGAATAACAAAGTTTCAATGAAATCAGAATAACAGTATCCAAGACAGATTAGAGTGCAAAAAGAAAATCTGAAAATAAATTATTAATTATTTTATGGGTGTATGGTTAAATGCTCACAGAAAAAGTTTAATCGTGGTATTTGTAGTAAAACCATAGTAACCATAAAATTAACCATGTATATTACAGTCATGGTTACTACAATATTACGATAGTAAAACCATGGTTAATTTCTTTTAGGGTTTAACCCAACCTCTAATGAAAAGATTAATACAAATCTAGACATGACCGATGCCAGCCGCAGAAGACAGACATCACCCCTCGTGCCTCAGAAAAAGAAGGGAAAGTATATGACAGAATCTGCCCCTTACACAGATCAAACCCTTCTCTGAACCTGCCAACGGTCGACACTGCGAGGAAATCAGCCTTAATGTTCATTTTTTATTTATTAGAGGTAGAATTAAAGGAAATATTAAGAGCGGAGAGAGGAAAAAGGCATAAGAGTGGGACAAAAGCAAATTTGAACCCGGGTCGAATCACGCCAAATTTTTATTAATTTACATTTATTGGAAAATGTTCATGAACCTGCACACATCAGTCCTAATACAAGTGAATTTAATGGGTAGGTCCATTTAAAAGAGATTTAATGGTTTAATATGTGACTAATAAAATAAATATCTGTTTGTTGTAACTCTTACCTGCACACACCAGTCCAACGTTGTTTTCATGTGAACAGTTGTTTTTAGTTGATGGTGATGTTGGACAGAGGTGAATCTGAGATTCGGTGCCTCTACACTGAATCTCATCTGTCCACATCTGACCCTCTCCTTTGCCAAAAGCAGCTGCTCCCAGCACCTGTACAGGAGCCCCACAGTCCAGCTCTCTACACACAACCTCTGCATCCTGCTGGTCAAAGGCAGCATCACACACTGAAACCCAAATATTTCCTTCAAGAATCTCTAATTTACCAGAGCAGCGAGAACCTCCAACCAGCCTGACGCCTGTAAAAAGAATATAGAGTATTGAATATTTTAAAAACAATGTTTGAATACAGTTTATGTGATAAGATGAAATTTTGAGCTTACCAGCACAAAAGACTCCAGCATCTTTACTGTGATCACAGTCATAAGGCCAATCTACCAACCCACAGTTCTTCAGTGTGGACTCTGATCCAGTACACATTGAATTTTTCATCCAGATTGGTCCTGATCCTGGTCCAAAATGAGCATCACTCAAAGCATCTACAGGCTCTCCACAGTCCAGCTCTCTACACACCACTGCAGCATCAGCCAAATCCCAACCTTGATCACACACTGTTCCCCACTGACCTCTATGAAGAACCTCCACTCTACCAGCACAGGGACTGTTACCACCAACCAACCTCACATTCATTATGTCTGTCAATGTCAGAGAAAGAAAAAGAGAGGGAAAGAGTGAATGAAATATTACTATAAAATTAAATAATAATCTGCTCTGTTGATTTTTTGTTGAACTCATACCAGAACACAGCAATCCAATGATGTTGTCATGAGAACAATTGCTTTCAATTGATGGTGATATTGAACAGAATGAAATCTGAGATTCGTTGCCTCTACACTGAATCTCTTCTGTCCACATCTGACCCTCTCCTTTGCCAAAAGCAGCTGCTCCCAGCACCTGTACAGGAGCCCCACAGTCCAGCTCTCTACACACAACCTCTGCATCCTGCTGGTCAAAGGCAGCATCACACACTGAAACCCACGTCTTCTCATGAAGTATCTCTAATTTACCAGAGCAGCGAGAACCTCCAACAAGTCTGACTCCTGAAAAAATTAACAACATTATTATAAACTTCATATTACAAGGATTCTCAAGATCATGATTCTTAAGTCAACATTTTAATTAAAAAAACTAAATAAATAATTTAAATATAAGAATAAAAAATATCCAACATGTTGTAACACATGAGGAGAAATACATTTTTAGTGAAGTAGATTGAGAAGGTTTGTAGAAGTTTACCTGAGCAGATGATTCCGGCATCTCTACTATGACCACAGTTGTGTTTAGCCCATCCTCTTGATCCACAGTTCTTCAGTGTCGACTCTGATCCAGTACACTTGACTCGACTCATCCAGATTGGTCCTGATCCTGGTCCAAATTGAGCATCACGCAGAGCATCAACAGGTTTTCCACAGTCCAGCTCTCTACACACCACTGCAGCATCAGCCATATCCCAAAATTCATCACACACTGTTCCCCACTGACCTCTATGAAGAACCTCCACTCTACCAGCACATGGACTGTTACCACCAACCAACCTCACATTTACACTTTCTAAATATTGAGCAAAACAAAGAGAGAGAGGAATGAAGGGATGAGAGAAAGAGAAAGACAGATTTTCACATGTATTATCAGATATAGAGTTTATGACTGTTCAATGTATTTTCTTAATTCACATGTGATTGTTGTGTGGTTGTGGAATTTTATCATGTATTTACAATGGTCATTATTATTATTATTATTATTATTATTCAGTGATCACATGTAATTAAATGAAATCATTAAAACTCATCACACTCTCATTTGTTCACACGTTATTATCATGTTCACATGTGAAATTCATGTGATTTTTCCATAGATACATACAGTACATTTCACACAATGTGCTTGTTAATAAAGATCTCTGCAACATAAGATGAATAAAGTTTCATTTTAAGTTAAGTCGGAATATGCAAGATCATCATTTCTTGATAAATGTAAGTTCATTACTTATGTACTTACCAGCTCTGATGAGATTTACAACTGAAGACAGTAAAATGAGTGTCAGACATCTCTCCATATTCTTCTGCTCTACTAATAGTTTGTTTATTCAGTACCAGCTTCTCCTCACTACTGATGAAACAGAAGTACAGGGGTCTTCTGAACCCTTAATGAGAGAAAAAGATGTCAAACACCCTCCAATCACACTCACTATTACCTTATTAGACAGAACAGAGGAAACTATCAAAGAACTTCAGTGACGAATCAGAAGAGGTATTTCTGATTTTCTCCACATACATCAAAAACGTCAGTGATGATCAGGGAATCTTCGCCCCACCCATGAAGATGCCTCACAAAGGGGAGTCACACACACACACACACACACACACACACACACACTATATTTAGAGATGTAGTGACTGTAGTATTGACTTACAGGATACAGGAAACACTCCAGTTTATACACATCAAAGCCAAACACCTGCAGATACGAGATAGCAGCTCTGATAACTAACTGCTAAATAACATATTTGCATGATATTAAAACAGTAAACTCGACAATTTAAATCATTCATGATTTAAAATATTTATAATCCAGTTTTATTAGTAAACAGACACTTACCAAGACCACAGTATATGACCTAAACTTTATTAAATAAGTGAGTGGCAAAATAGACTAAATACAATATAAATAATAATTACTTATTATTAATAATAATTTTTTGAAAACACATCTATCTATATATATATTGGAAACTCATTTCTAGGACTTATTTTTTTTTTGTATTTATTTTGTATTTTTTTTTACAATATACTTCACACATGAAAGTATTTCAGTTTTTCTCTCAGAAGATGGGGCAGAAAGACCTTAAATCTTTTAAAGTGAAGATGATGAGGGTGTTCTTCAACTTCTGACCAGCAGATGGCGTCAATGTTCAATTAACATATTTAATTTATTAATAAGCTCATGAAATTGTATTGATTCAGATTGTTTGCTCAAGTATTTCTTCCAAAGCATCTGAGATCTCCTATTAGTTTTGTAACATCAGCTGTGTTACTTTCTTCCAGAGAGTGGCAGCAACAGACCAAGATTTTTAAACCGTTTGATCATTGTGCCTGTACCGAAGCAAGCCAAAATCACCTGCTTAAATGACTGGCGTCCTGTTGCCCTCACCCCCATCATCAGCAAATGCTTTGAGAGGTTGATCAGAGATCACATCTGCTCTGTTCTGCCCACCTCTTTGGACCCATTGCAGTTTGCCTACCGTAACAACCGCTCCACTGATGATGCCATTGCGTCTACAATACACACTGCTCTCTCCCACCTGGAAAAAAGGAACACGTATGTGAGAATCCTGTTTGTAGACTACAGCTCAGCATTTAACACCATAGTGCCCTCCAAGCTTGATGAGAAACTCCGGGCTCTGGGCTTAAACAGCTCGCTGTGCAGCTGGATCCTGGATTTCCTGTCAGGCAGACATCAGGTGGTTAGAATGGGCAGCAACATCTCCTCATCACTGACCCTCAACACTGGAGCACCACAGGGCTGTGTTCTCAGCCCACTCCTGTATTCCCTTTACACACATGACTGTGTGGCGACACATAGCTCCAATGCCATCATTAAGTTTGCTGATGATACGACGGTTGTAGGTCTGATCACTGACAATGATGAAACAGCCTACAGAGAGGAGGTGCACACTCTGACATGCTGGTGTCAGGAGCCCAATTCAGTTAGTGTATATATATATTTATACCCTTATCTAGAGTATGTGTATTCTACATTGTGTGTATTGTGTACATTGTATGTAAATTGTGTTGTGTAAATATGTTGTTATTGTAAAGTGGTTTATGTCTCGTCACTGTCATAACTGCAATGTTGCTCGGAACTGCACACAAGAATTTCACCTGCTGTTGCACTCGTGTACACAGTAGTGTGACAATAAAGTGATTTGATTGATTTGATTGATTGATTTTTAAACCGTTTGATCTGTAACTACGAATGTGTCTTGGAATAGTTATTTGATTTATAAGTAAAAATTATAATAATAATAATAATAATAATAATAATAATAAAAAACTTTGATGTAAATACCGATCAAGGCTGCAGGTGAAGGACGATTTACGTTTCTTACTTTCTACCGTGCAGCCCCGCATCGATCACCTGTGTGCATCAAATAGTCGGACTCGTTGCTCCCACTGATGTAGGGGTGATGAAAATGGCAAAATCTCTTTTTTATTTATTTTTTATTTATTTATTTTGCTTAACGCAAGCCTGAATGGAAGCGATTTTTACGCTTTTTTATACTGTGACAAAACAGCGCTGTCCATCTTGCTGACGTTGTTTGATGTCTGATGTTGATGTTTTCAAAGTTAAATTGCTTAAGTCAGTGTTTCCCAACCACTGTGCCACGTGCTGTGAAAGATTGTCAGGTGTGCCGTGGAAAATTATAAAATTCCACAAAATAAATAAATGCATGAAATAAATCATAATATCAGGGATCTAATCTCCTCAGCTTTCGGAGAAATTCGCCGTTTTGAAACCACAATCGGTCACTTTTGTGATTGTGAAGAATAATGATTAATGTGCAAAAGTGAGTGATATTTATATACATTAATGGTCTTTCACATGACTTGCGTCAGCACACACACACACACTACATTGAAGTCTATGAAGTGACGTCACACCAAATGTGAGTTAAAAAATATATTTTTTATTATTTTTATTGTTTCGGTTACAAAGGAAGCGCAAAGGCGCCATCTAGCGGCCACTGCCGGATGCGTAAAAATGATTGTGCACAAGACTGAGAAATGTGCACGTCATTAACAGTTGCTCTGTGAGTGAAGAGTGTTCGAGAAGTCGGAGGAGGTGGCGCAAGATGGCGACCTGAATATAGTTGTGTTGGTTCGAGCTCTGAGGCGTTTTTTGAGGAGCCGAATTTGTAAAGTTTAATCACAAGGCATGGAGTGGTAACTCTTCTTAAAGGTAGAATGCACTAAATTGACTTCATAAAAATCTCTTCTGACTGTGACGCAGCTTATATTGACAGAGCACACTGCAAGACCACGTGCGAATTTTCCATAATGCCAAAGAACAAGGACAGAAAGTTACTTTCTTCGCTTTTCGAAGCATCATCTGGAGCTGATTCATCACCAAATACTCCAACAGGTAGTCCTCTTTCAAAAAAGCATGTCAGGAAGAAGACCTCAAAGTATCTAATGCCGATATACTTTGTGCTGTCAATGCTCTTAATGATCGCTTTTCGGCGGTGGAACAACAGATTGCCCAGAACTCGGTCGCTATAGTTAATCTTTCAAAGACGACTGACTTTGTGGCCGAGGAGATGAAATCTCTATCTGCAAGGGTCAAGACTAATGAGAACAAGGTATCGCAAATTGAGCAGGTGGTTCGGATGGTTCAAGGCAAGTGCGATCAAGCCGAATTCTACAGGAGATGGAATTTGAGGCTAAATAATCTGAGAGAATCAGGTGGAGAAAATATAAGAAGCAAAGTGCTTGACATCCTAAAAATGCTGACTCCGGACGAGGTAGAAGACATCCCTTTTTCTGTCAACACAATCCACAGGATTGGACGTCCTGGGTCTGGAAGTAACCATCCTAGGCCAGTCATCATCCAGTTTGCCCTCAGGTCATACAGAGAGAAAGTCTGGAAAGCTGCACGGGACCATCCTGTACTCAAGGAAAGAGGTGTGCGCCTGGCAGAGGACCTGACATATGCAGAAAGACAACAGAGGAAGTTGCTATGGCCTAGGGTAAATGCGGCGAGAGAAGAGGGGAAGAGAGCTTACTTTCGTGGAGCAGATGCCTTTATTGATGGGAAAAAACTGTCTGTTGACGACTTTCAAGATGAGTATTAACTGATAAGTATTAACTAAGCCAGGTAGTCAGTCGAACTGAAGCCTTGTGCTAAGCCTTCGGGCCTCTTTGCGTTCGTCCAGTTGATGCGACTCCTTGAAGTTTGGAGTGGATCAATACCGACTGGTTTGTGAATTTTTGTTGTTTCAGGGTTCTTTATATATCATTGTTCTGACATCCAAATAAGTTTTTTTTATGTCTGAATTTGTTTTTAGTTGTTTAAAGATTGTTTCTTTCAATGTTAGGCGTTTACGGGAAGTCTATGTTCATTTTTGTTAGGCGTACAAATGCAAATATAATTTTTTTACAAGAGACTCATTCGTGTGATTCTGACGTCAAATGGTGGCGTTCTCAGTGGGGCGATCAATTCCTTTTTTGTCATGGTACTCATCATTCGGCTGGTGTCGCTACTCTTCTAAATAAATTTAAAGGTGACGTATTGGAATCGGTTTGCTCCAAAGAAGGTAGATGGTTAATTACAGTTATTAAATTGGATAACTGTTTTTGTTTTAGGAAATTTCTATGGTCATAATTCTTCAGTCCAAGCCAAAAATATGTCTACGGAGGTCATTCATTCAATATCAGTACTGATGGGGAAATATCAAGGTGCCTTTTTGATATTGGGTGGTGATTTTAACGATGCCCCAGATGATTCTTTAGATCGTTTCCCACCTCATATGGTCTCTAATTCGAAATTTAAATTTACTACTGCTTTATCTACACATCTTTCCTTAGTGGATATTTGGAGATTTTTGAAGTTTGATGAAAAATGTTATCCTTGGAGTAACTCCTCTAGGTCTTTACAATCAAGGATTGATCTATGGTTAATTAACCCAGGGTCTGTCGAGTATGTTATGTATGTTACATACTGCCATGCACCTCTTTCGGATCATAAAATTATTGTTTTGACACTTTCTGGAACTGAAGTTAAAAATAATAGTTTACGAGGCTATTGGAAATTAAATAACAATTTGCTTAGTAATGAAGGGTTTGTAACCCAGGTTCGAGGAGTAGCACAATTCATTTTTGGAAATGAGCAAATGTCACATGTTAAGAAATGGGAATTATTTAAGTTTAAAGTTAGGCAATCGGCTGTTTATTTTAGTAAGCAAGTTAAAAACAATAATTTGAATAAGGAACAGGCTCTTATGACAGAATTAGATTTCCTTTTGAAAAAAGTTAATCTTACATAAGATGAAAAAGTCAGATTGGAGACAATTAAAACTCAAATTGATCAGATATATACTAATATAGCAAAAGGTGCATTCATTCGTTCTAGAGCCAAGTGGTTAGAAAAAGGAGAAAAGAATACAAGTTATTTTTTTTCACTAGAAAAACGAAATTATAAAAGACAAACGATCTCCTCTCTTAAAATCAAGGATACTCACTTCAAATCCAAAATTGATTACAAATTATGTGGTATCGTTCTACTCTAATTTATATGAATCTGTATTTAAAATTGATAAATGTTCTGACTTCTTTGAGTCGGTTAAGCATTATGTTACACCTATTTCTATTCAATTTCGAGATCTTTGTGATGAAGAACTAATGAAACAAGAGATGGTTTCAGCTATTCGTTCAATGAAAAAAAAATAAAAAAATCACCAGGCAGAGATGGTCTTTCAGTTGAATTCTATCTCTGCTTCTGGGATGTTATTGAAAGCCCCTTATTCCAAATGTATAAGGAATGTATTGAATCGAACAAATTATCGACTTCGATGAAACAAGGATTAATAACCCTCCTTCCAAAACCAGATAAAGATCGTTTGATCTTGGATAATTGGCGTCCTATAAATTTATTAAATGTAGATTATAAATTGTTATCTCTTGTTTATGCAGTTCGATTGAAAAAAGGTCTAGACTAAATCATTAATGAGTGTCAAACTGGATTTATGGCTGGCCGACACATAAGTTGGAACATTAGACTTATTTAGGACTTGTTAGACTATTCAAATTTAGTAGAATCAGAGGCTTTAATTGTTTTTTTTGGACTTCCACAAAGCGTTTGATACGATTGAGCATCAGTTTATGTATAGGGCTTTTAAATCCTTTGGTTTTGGGGAAATATTTATTTCTATAATTGAAATGTTTCATAAAGGTATCAATAGCTCTATTAATTTATATCCAAACACTTCTAAACGATTTCCCATCTGTAGAGGAGTGCGCCAAGGTTGTCCTATAGCCCCTTTCGTATTTCTCATTGTAGTAGTTTCTTTCCATAAAAGTCTTGAATTCTCCATATATTCAAGGACTTACCATCTTCAACAAACAGCTTAGATTAACTTAGATGATACTGTTCTTTTTTTGAAAAATAAGGAACAGCTGCCCGCAGTACTGCAGTTAGTAAGTACATTTTCTGATGCCTCGGGATTAATGCTAAATGTAAATAAATGCGAAATAATGTGTCTCTATGATTCGAAAGAAAAACTTTTATGTAATATCCCTGTAAAAAATAAGATTAAGTATCTAGGAATAACTGTAACTAAAGATATAGCGGAGAGACAAGAATACAATTTTTCCCCCAAACTTAAAAAAACTCAAAACATCTTTAATAACTGGCTTCAAAGAGACTTGACTATTATAGGCAGAGTCCTATTAACCAAAGCAGAGGGGGTATCTAGATTTGTTTATCCAGCTTTTTGTCTTTCTGTTCAAGATTCGATTTGTAAAAGAATCAATGACTTATTTACAAAATTTATTTGGAAGAATAAACATCATCATTTAAGAAAGGAGATTCTTCATGGTCCAAGAAATGAAGGTGGTTTTGAGCTTTTGGATTTTTTTTATTGAAAATTATACTTTTAAAGTAAAATGGCTCAGAAACTGTCTTCTTAAATCAGACTCGATATGGTTTTTTATTCCATATAATATTTTTAAAAAGATTGGAGGTTTAAATTTTTTGTTATTATGTGATTACTCCATTAGTAAACTGCCTGTAACACTATCTAATTTCTACCAACAAGCTCTTAAGGCCTGGAAGTTATGCTATTTACATAACTTTTCCCCACATAAAGCAATCTTGTGGAATAATGCTTATATTACTGTAAACCGGAAATCTCTTTATTTACAGAGTTGGAAAGACAAAGGAATTTACCTTTTATCTGACCTTTTAGATCAGTCAGCTCAGTTTCTTTCTTATGAAAATTTAATGAATACGTGGGCATTTCCTATTAAATATAGAGAGTATTATTCTGTGATAAAAGCCATTCCCACAGGTCTAATGATGTTAATGAAAAGCCATATGTTATCCCTTAACATTTGTAGAATTGAACCCGTACTTTATTTAAATGGTGTGGATATTAACAGTAAAAAGTGCTCCAATGAAGTTATCAGAAATATATTTTATATATATACATGCCCCAGGAGCCTCTGGAAAATTTTTAAAGGGACCGATGTGCCTGGCGTGGGAGTGGCGAGATATCTCAGCACTGACAGCGCATGCTCATTGGTGAAATGTGCTGACATTAAGACCGAGTCTAACTCCATGTTTAGAAAAGAGATGCTCTGAACCGGGGCGAGCGTGCTCTTTTCCAAATTGACCTGAAGCCCCAAGCGGCTGAGGTGCCTGAGCACCTGGTCTCTGTGAGTGCATAGTAACTCTGGGCCAGAATAAGCCAGTCGTCGAGATAACTGAGTATGCGAATGCCGGCTTCTCGGAGCGGGGCAAGAGCTGCCTCTGCGACTTTCGTGAAGTCGCGAGGGGACAGAGACCTGCCGAAGGGGAGGACTTTGTACTTATACGCCTGGCCGTCGAATGCAAACCGTAGAAAGGGTTGGTGTCGAGGCAGAATTGAGACATGGAAGTATGCATCCCTCAGGTCTACTGCTTCGAACCAATCTAGATACCGGACGCAAGTTAAGATGTGTTTTTGCGTAAGCATTTTGAACAGGAGTTTGAGCGAAGCTCGGTTGAAAACTCGCAGGTCCAAGAACGGTCGTAAGCCGCCGCCTTTCTTGGGTACAACGAAGTAAGGGCTGTAGAAATCCATCATCGTTTCGGTTGGAGGGACAGGCTCTATCTCATCTTTGAGTAAAAGAGTAGCGATTTCCGTGCGCAAGGATTTGGCATGTTCGCCGTATACTGCGGAAAAGCGGACACCCGCAAAGGGGGGCGGGGCAAACTGAATTGCGTAACCAAGTCGAATGGTCCGGGCCAGCCAGCGTGACTGGTTGGGAAGTGAAAGCCACGCATCCAAGCTCCGCGCTAGGGGCACCAAGGGGACGGTTATTTTTTATGTACCCGGCGAGGCTATGCAGCGGGGCGGAGCAGGTAGTAAGGCGTCGAGAGGCGAAGACACGTCCCGAGGCACTAGTGTTGAGAAAATATTCAAAGCACTTACCTTGCTCCACATACCCGGCAGGGGGCGGGTTAGTGACTGAAGAGGAGGTCCAGTGTAGGCATCTTCTAGACTCGTCGGAACCGGCCGGTCGGGGAACAGTCGTGGGGCTGAAGGCGGGTGGTCCGCTTCCACCATGCTGGGACTGTAGAGATCTGGCGGCAGAGTGCCGTGAGAACGGCATTTGCGGGCCAGGTGACCCAGAGACAAAGGAAATAGCTCTGTTATTGAGAATGTGGGTACCGCAGCCCCGTTTGGGGGGGCGGCAATTAAATAAATTCAAGAAAAGATTCTACTCCCGGCCCTCCACCGGGGAACGGAGTGGTCTTACCAGCTCCAGAGCTAACATCTCGGGCTCAGTATTTATCTCAATGAAAGTGTACTATGAATCAAAAAAAAAACAAGTCATCCAAAACTGTGAAAATTATGTAAAATTTCTCTCACCTAAATGTTGTTCCAAACCCATGAAAGTAAATGGTGATTTAAGCTAAATTCTGCCAAACATCTCCATTTGCATTCCACAGAAGTAAGAAAGCCATACAGGTTTGGAACAACGTGATGGTGAAAAAAAAAAGAAAAAAAAAAATCAATTTCTTGGTGAATTGCCCCTTTAATATCATGAGTTGTAGTGTGAAGTGTGCTTACTAGAGCAGATGACTCCAACATCTTGTCGGTGAGAACGTTCAGCTCGACTCCATGAAGAAATGGGACATTGTGAGAGTTGTGTTTCATTCCCCTGACAATCAAACACATCAGCCCAGATTTCACCACTTCCCTCCCCAAACCAGTCCACTCCCACAACAGACACAGCAATCCCACAATTCAGCTGTCTACAGAGGACACTGGCAGATTTCATATCCAACCATCCAGGGGTGTAAAGTAACGAATTACAAATACTCACGTTACTGTAATTAAGTGGTTTTCCCCAGGAATTGTACTTTTTTTAAGTAGTTTAAAATTTGTATACTTTTACTTAAGTACATTTTAAGTGCTGTAACTGTACTTTTAATGCGCTATTTTCCCACCGTCTGTGTTAGCTTCTTCCCTGTCCTGATTTAATTTTTATCCATCAACATGATTGGCTAGAGAGAGTTTTGTGACTCCTGTCAAATCAAATCATGTAAAAAAACTTGAAAAGCAGCTGCAGATCTGGCGCCAACTGTTGTGGATGTGGATCCATGCTTTCCTGAGAAATGTAAGCTACCACCTATTTACTCCAGAGGGCATTAAGTGAAATTTCAGCTGTGTGAGCAACACAGTTTATACAGTGAACAAAACATTACGCTTCAGTGGACACACTTGAAGGAGCGCAAATGCAAACTAAGGGATCTCAAGATGTGTTTAAAGATTGAGTGTTAAACTATATTTAACTTGACACAGTGACCTAAACATGTTATTTTTATGATGCAACGCACCCGAGAGGCGACAGAAGCATGTCTAACACAGGTCGTATGGTCACCTCACAAATATTTAATTACCAACAAGGTTAAGTAGGTGTCCTTTAAACTGTTACACCGTTTTTACCCAGCCAATCTTTATTTAAGAAACATGCTCCTTGAAATAGATCCACTTTGCTCCTTCTGTAATGCTGTAGATGAATCTACAGTTTGATAACATAAGTTAATATTTTCTGATTCATTTGTTTATTTTTCTTGCCAATTTTTTTATACATAAGTGTAAATTTATGTCTATAAAGCCCATATTTGCACTTTAAAGACTTGAAATATTATTTAAATACTCTTTGTACTTCCAACATGTCCAAAGCATTGAAAACCATTGCACTATGTAATTAATATAATGTCTTGGCATTATTGTAAAATATATCTGTAGTATTGTGTACTATGTATACATCTGGCTTGTTTCTAAAAAAAAAATAAAAAATGTCTGATGCAGATGTAAATTGACGGGTCCTTAAACAAGCCCTCATAATAAACCTCCAACTGATTGACAAATTCACTTGTGTAATTAATTCATAATTCTATATTGAATTATTGTTATATGAGGGGCTTTCTCAGCAAAGATTTGTACATTCGATTAATTAATCGGGACACCATGTAATTAATTAGATTAAAAGTGTTATGCTGCACACATACATTCAAAATTATTGTAGGACAACAATTGAGCCCCTGCGCCATCTGCTGGGAGAAAAGAGAATAACAGCCTAATGTCTTGGCATTATTGTAAAATATATCTGTAGTATTGTGTACTATGTATACATCTGGCTTGTTTCTAAAAAAAAAAAAACTAAAAAAATGTCTGACGCATGTGTACATTGACGGGTCCTTAAACAAGCCTTCATAATAAATCTCCAACTGAATGACAAATTCACTTGTGAAATGGATTGCTGTGAACTATATGCCAATGAATGTCTTATGATCAGTAATATGGTAGTAAACAAAACATTGTATTCTAAAGCCACTTTTGTATTGTCTTATCAATGATGAACTCTTCTGCCACAAGAATGTAATGCATTTTAATTGTTTGAATATATATATATATATATATATATATATATATATACATATATATATATATATATACACACACACACACACACACACACACAGTCAGGTCCATAAATATTGGGACATCGACACAATTCTAATCTTTTTGGCTCTATACACCACCACAATGGAGTTGAAAGATGTGCTTTAACTGCAGACTTTCAGCTTTAATTTGAGGGTATTTACATCCAAATCAGGTGAACGGTGTAGGAATTACAACAGTTTGTATATGTGCCTCCCACTTTTTAAGGGACCAAAATTAATTGGACAGATTAACAATCATAAATCAAACTTTCACTTTTTAATACTTGGTTGCAAATCCTTTGCAGTCAATTACAGCCTGAAGTCTGGAACGCATAGACATCACCAGATGCTGGGTTTCATCCCTGGTGATGCTCTGCCAGGCCTCTACTGCAACTGTCTTCAGTTCCTGCTTGTTCTTGGGGCATTTTCCCTTCAGTTTTGTCTTCAGCAAGTGAAATGCATGCTCAATCGGATTCAGGTCAGGTGATTGACTTGGCCATTGCATAACATTCCACTTCTTTCCCTTAAAAAACTCTTTGGTTGATTTTGCAGTATGCTTCGGGTTATTGTCCATCTGCACTGTGAAGCGCCGTCCAATGAGTTCTGAAGCATTTGGCTGAATATGAGCAGATAATATTGCCCGAAACACTTCAGAATTCATCCTGCTGCTTTTGTCAGCAGTCACATCATCAATAAATACGAGAGAACCATTTCCATTGGCATCCATACATGCCCACGCCATGATACTACCACCACCATGCTTCACTGATGAGGTGGTATGCTTTGGATCATGAGCAGTTCCTTTCCTTCTCCATACTCTTCTCTTCCCATCAATCTGGTACAAGTTGATCTTTGTCTCATCTGTCCATCGGATGTTGTTCCAGAACTGTGAAGGTTTTTTTAGATGTTGTTTGACAAACTCTAATCTAGCCTTCCTGTTTTTGAGGCTCACCAATGGTTTACATCTTGTGGTGAACCCTCTGTATTCACTCTGGTGAAGTCTTCTCATGATTTTTGACTTTGACACACATACACCTACCTCCTGGAGAGTGTTCTTGATCTGGCCAGCTGTTGTGAAGGGTGTTTTCTTCACTAGGGAAAGTATTCTTCGGTCATCCACCACAGTTGTTTTCCGTGGTCTTCCAGGTCTTTTGGTGTTGCTGAGCTCCAAACAGTTGATTTGGCTGGGATAATGAGGGAATAACACACACCTGGCCATGGAACAGCTGAACAACCAATTGTCCCATTACTTTTGGTCCCTTAAAAAGTGGGAGGCACATATACAAACTGTTGTAATTCCTACACCGTTCACCTGATTTGGATGTAAATACCCTCAAATTAAAGCTGAAAGTTCAAATTAAAGCACATCTTGTTCGTTTCATTTCAACTCCATTGTGGTGGTATATAGAGCCAAAAAGATTAGAAATGTGTCCATGTCCCAATATTTATGGACCTGACTGTATATCATTTTTTAATATTTAAAGATAACTATGTATAAATATTTCATCATTATATATTATATTATTGTTATATGAGGGGATTTCTCAGCAGATATTTGTATATGCGATTAATTAATCGGGACACCATGTAATTAATTCGATTAAAATTGTTAATCGATTGACAGCCCTAATATATAAATATATGCTGCACACATATATTCTAAATAAATTATTGAGAATTATTGACTTTTGACAGAGCGTTTCTATTTTAAACCGCGCAGCTTTTCTAGCATTTATGGTACTGGTTTAGCGCGGCCCAGGAAACTCAGACCAATAGTATGCGTTGTAAATCATGTCATGTGATGCTACTCGAGTCAGCGAGAGATATACACAAAGGGAGAAACGAGACGAAAGAGAGACGACGTTTCACATGGCGTGCACTAAAAAAAGAAAAGTGGACAGCGAAAACAGAGCTTTCAATCAACAATGGACAGATTCTTACATGTTCATTCTTACCACGGGCAGTTCAAAACCGGTATGTCTCATATGTTCAGAGACTGTCGCGATTATTAAAAGCGGCAATGTGAAGCGCCACTATGAGACAAAGCACAAATCTTTTGACCAAACACACCCACTTAAATCCGGACTGAGGGCACAGAAAATAAACGATCTAAAAGCCCAATATGATCGATCGAAAAACTGATCCTGCCACTTTCTGTCTTCAAATGGTCTCGGAGACCGCTTTCCCAGGTCTGAGGAAAGTAGCCTTGTACATCTTTACCGTGTTTGGCTCCACATACAACTGTGACGCAGCTTTCTCCACATTGAACATTATTAAAAGCAAATATCGATCCAGGCTCACCAATGAGCACCTACACGTGTATGAGAATGGCCCTGACACCATTCCAGCCCAGATTTAAAATCCTGGCAGGGCAAGCAAGGGCTCACTTTTCTCACTAAGCAAGAGGAAGTGGGGAAGTGGGAAAGAAAGAGAAATTGAGGTTTTAAAGCTGTTCAATTGTTAATATGTGCTGAGATTGTTTATTATAAAATGTGTTTAAACCATAGACTGTAAAAAAGAAGGTTTAAACTTAAGATGTGAAGGGGAGTTAACAAAAAGTAAAAGGGAAACTCAAGCTATACTTTTTATTTCATTTTTCTAAAATTAAGCACTTTATTTTGAGATGCACATTTTTCAAAAGCTTTTATTTATTTATAATTTATTTTTAAATGCAGCCTTTATTTTATTTAAATTGATAATTTATTATTAGAATACTTATTATTTATGATCCCTACAGTTCAATATATAAACTGACAATATTGTAGAAATATTATTGAATTGTACTTTTATTTTATTTGACAGTCGTCTGTTGACTGGGCTACTTACATATTTTCATACAACTATTAGGCTGTGGCACTGAATGATTACGCAAGTTAGTCATTGTGATGTTGCGGACCTTTGCTTGATGACAGTTTCTCTAACTGGACCTCTTAGAATTTTAATTGAATACCCCTGTTCTAAATTAATGTAGGACAACAATTGAGCCCCTTCGCCATCTGCTGGGAGAAAAGAGAATCACAGCCTTGAACGGCACAAATAAACATGCGAGGCGGCCGTCAATTCGCCTAATTAGAAGCAAAATACTTTTAAACTAGCTTTTCCTGGTGGGATTTTTTTACATTTAAGCGCACTGGTCGATAAAACTCAAATATCTAAGAAGAGTCAAGAAAGTAGGGACCTGGAATTTGATCGAGTGCAAAGATGTATTTTTTCTAAAAGCACAACGGTCGGATGACTGCATGATCAGCCCTTCTAGTGTTAAGAAAATACACAGCAAACAATAATGTCAAGTGTGTACAGATTCTGCTCTCACAGACAGACTTCTGAATGTGCGTGTCAGGAAACAACCAAGTTTGAAAGTTTTTAGTAAATATTCTAAATTTGGCCACAAGATAGAAATGTTTAAAAACAGTGTGATCAAGTTGAAGGCGCTAAATTTCTTTATTTAAGTCATTTCTGTGTCCTCTCTTTCCATTTTTGCAGAGGCCTGGTGGTGTAATACATAAATATGGAACTGCAATGATGGAAATAGTGCTGTGTTGTCTGTGCCCTGCACCATAAAAACACTAAAATTGTCAAAATCTACATTCAGAAATGTCTGTGATTCCATGTACAAGTGACTTCTTGAAGATATCTCAAGATTTTCAGCATCTTCATTGCACAGATCCTCATTCTATAATCATGAAACTATTAAAACATTTATTTATAAGTGGTATGTTTATTGGTTTAAAGCGAAGAGGAAAGAGAAATTAACATTTTGAAAGCAAGACATTTTTCTGTCTGTCAAAAGAAAATCAGCTAAATACAATTGATAATTTTGAACACATTAAATGTAATATAAAATATTGCAGGATTGCAGTTGAAACTTGTATATAAGATCACTTAAACTCATTCATTTCCAAAAGCTGTCAAAAGATTTGAGGTTGTGTGTGATTCCTGAGTTAAACAGTCCCTCCATGTTTGCCTGACACATTCCCCACATCATCATAGTCTGTTATTAGAGAACAAGAACAAATTCCTGTCAACACATCACTAAAAGCAACATAATAAACAGACCAATATTTGCAGTCAATTTAAATGAGCTTTTCTGATTACATAAAATGATTATAAAATCTAAACAAAAATTATTCAGTGTGACATAAAACTGGTTACAATCACCTACCAAACAGGTTTCTCACATCTTCACTGACATTCCTCACATCATCATACTCCTCCTGAACTCCCTCTGAAACAAAATGTGTCTTTTATTATGAAAATGAACAAAATCTCACATTGCACTTTGTAATACACTAATAAGGACATCATCACAAATAACATACTTTACATGCAGATATTTTCTATAATGTACTATATATTACCATACTTTATTTAGCTGCTATAATTTTGATAATAAATCACTGCACCCAGCTTCAGTCTAGACGGGTATCATTTGATACAATGTTTAATATAGTCTGAATACAAATCTAAACACACACCTGTTTTATTATTGGAGAACTGTCGCATGATCACAACATCATCATAGTTTTCTGGTATGTCATCTACAAAAAAACAAAGAAATAGATTCATTAATGTACTATATATATATATATATGTGTGTGTGTGTGTGTGTGTGTGTGTGTGTGTGTGTATCTATTGTGTCTTGTTGCTCTTCTAAATGAGTTCAAAGGAAAGAGGAAATATACAGACACTACTTTTAAAGCTTTTCAAAGTTCATGTTGTTTAATTAACTGTAAGTGATGATCAGTTTAAAAAGGCACTGACCTTTTGGGACATTAGTGGTGGTGACATCATCATGGTGTTCAGATGAGTCTCCTACTGCAGATTTAGCTACAAACAAACAATCTCTCAGGTCAAACTTCATATTAAATATTCAATATAATGTATATTATGTATCATTTCAAATATTTTTCATACTTTATTTGTAACGATGAACAAAATTAGTGTGCTCAAATTATATGGTTTCACTGAAAAAAAATCAGCAATGATAAATAATATTAATATAATATTAATAATATTAATAATATTATAATTTAAAATGAAATATTCACATTAAAATTATGTGTGACACTAAATTAAGTATCCTGCTGCAATGTCTGAAGAATTTGTCCGATAAAACAGAAGCAAATGTGGATTATCTAAAGTATGTTAGTAAATTGCTTGATCTTTTTATTATTATTATTATTGTTATTGTTGTTATTATTATGTGTTAAATGGTATACAGTATATAAAGGAAACATTCCTATGTTAACTTGCAAGTGAATGTTTTAATCCATTGCACATGTTTGTATGAAGCAAAATGTAACATTACTTCAGTCTTCTAACCTGAAAGAATCTCATCAGCATCCTCATACCCAGAATGCAGTTCTTCAGAGAGGACACTTCCTGTTATTGGAAAGCAGAACCATCAGAAACATGTTCACAATTACAAATCAGCACACAACACTGTTTAGTCACAAACTCATACCATAATTCATCCTTCTTATATTATTCAAACACATGGATCTGCAAATCTGTTATTAATCAGTTCAATTCTCTCTGATTCTCTCTTCCTCTCTCTGAATGAAGTGATTAGTTCTGTTTATCTCTACAAATCAGTAACTATACATTCAGATTGACTGACCTCTCAGAGTGATGTGTTTATCTTTATTTGTGATGAGTCTGTGATTAATCTCCTCATAAACTGCTTCAGTCTGAGTCTTGTGTCTTCTCTTGGAAAGAACTGTGAGTGAAGACAGACAAACCTGCAGTGAGCTCACAACACATGACTGATGACACACTGAATAAGACACAAAGTTACAATCTAGTTTTCATTGTGTTTGAAATGAACTACTGTAGTATGTGATCTGTCGTACCTCTCCTCATCGCTCTGTTCTGCTGAATCAGTATAATGAGTGGCAGTAAGAGCAGTAAGAGCACAGCTCCAAATACAATCAAAACCACTGGAGGGATGGAGAGAGGAGATGCTGGAGGAGTTTGTGGACGAGTGATCAGTGAGGACAGAGATTGTGTCACATCTGTCTGTGAAACTGGAGGAAAATTTGATGTTGTTGGGGCAGGAGTCGTGGACAAAGAGAAATCTGTCGATTATAAAAAACTAAATTAGCTGCTGAAATCACAATCAAATCATGCTAATTAAGGGCTTGAATAAATACAATACATTTAAATAACACTGAAATTAAATATATGGGATAAATGTTTCTCTGATAGTCAGTTTTCAACTGTTCTGAGAAAGCCATGTCTGATTCAATCACTAAATATTTTCTCTCACCTGCACAGGTGAGTCCAGCGTCCTCTTTGTGTGAGCAGTCAGTGTGGTTATTCAGGGAGAGAGGACAGTCCCACAGGTGAATCTCATTCCCTCTGCACTCGACTCTGTTCAGCCACACAACACTTTCACCAGCACCAAAGGCTGCATTCCCATCAGCACTCAGTGCTGCTCCACAACCCAGCTGCCTGCAGACCACCTGAGCATCCCTGATGTCCCACTGATCACTACAGACTGAACCCCACACAGTGTTATGATACACCTCCAGTCTCCCCGAACACCGGCCCGTCCCTCCACTCAGTCTCAGAGGAACATATCCTAAAATTTTGGAAAAATCCAAATCTGTTTGTAATTTTTCTCTTATTTATTTGTTTGAGTGTGTAAGTTGCTTCCTGGTTCTTTTGTTACTGAAAACTGAATGAAGTTCTGTTCATATTAACCGTATAACAGTTTGGAAAGTATGTTACATTGTAATATGGAACTGCAATGCAGTCAACAAACCCGGAACTACTTCAAAGCTGTGCATTTACACAAAACAAATCAATATCTTGTAAATTTTGTCAAACAATCAGAATCAATAATTAAAAAATATTGTGGCATAAGTTAATACATTACACACACACACACATATATATATATATATATATATATATATATATATATATATACACACACACATATATATATATATATATATTTATATATACACACACTACCATTCAAAAGATTTGTAACACTTGACTGAAATGTTTCTCACGATCATAAATGTTTAATGCTTAAATTATTGAAAAGAGTTTGTAGGCAAAAATAAATTGTGCCACCATATTAATTTATTTAATTATAAAACTAAAATTTTATTTAAAAAAAAAAAGTTTTTGAAATTGATGACTTGGACCAAATAATAAAGAAAATCAGCCAAAAAGTGCCCAACATAGCTGGGAACTCCAATACTGTTTAAAAAGCATCCCAGGATGATTCCTCAAGAAGTTTGTTGAGAAAACGTCAAGAGTTCATGTCTGCAAATTCTAGGCAAAGTGTGACTACTTTAAAAATGATAAAATATAACAGTTTTATTTATTGTGGATTTTATTTAGTCACAACATAATTCCCATAGTTCCAATTATGTTATTCCATAGTTTTGATGACTTTACTATTATTCTAAAATGTGAAAGAAAAAAAAAGAATTATAATAAAGAATGAGTAAGTGTTTCAAAACGTTTGACCAGTATTGTATTTATATAACGCAAGAGTAATTTCTATATTTTATACTTTTGCTTATTGATATTATACAAGCATATCCATGTATTCACATTTATGTACTCAACTTTAGTCAGAATATAATCGAATACTTCACATTCCTGTAACCAGTTTGTATGGCATAATCAATGCATATGTCTATTCTTGTATTCCTGTGTTTATGCATGTATGTTTACAGACAGGCTCACATGTTCAATGTGTGCGTTAGAAGACTATTCCATGTTTCTTCTCTATCATTATAAGGGTTGCAGCAATGCTGTATCAACGTTCCCGTGGGAAACTGAGACGTTGTGTGCAGCAATGTATAAACTTCTGGATTCTTAATATATGGATAGGTTGCCCTTTTGACTTGATGAGACTCAGAACAGTTTGCAGAGAGAGTTAAATTTATAATTGTTATTCGTTCAGTCTGCACACACAGGATACCGGTTAGACATCTGTGTGTGCGTCCTTTGCTGAGCATGATATTTATGAGCACTTTAGCTAGAATGAATACACAAATTTTGCAATCCATCTAACCGCAGCTTTCACACTTCAGTAAGCCATAACAATATGAACATGATCTGACACCTTGAGTTACAACCTCGTCAGTTGTGCAGAACTCGCTGTACCGTAGAAGGTATAAAGACCTCAACTTAAAAAGTTTGTTCTTCCTGACTAACAGCTCAGCTCTCTGCCTCTCCGCATCTGACTTCCAGCTTTGAGGCCTCATCTTACTATCCGTACTTTAACTTTTTTCATTTACATAGTTCATTAGATAAAGACAAGGCATTGTACTATTATTAAGTTAATTCCAGGACTTAGTCCTTGGATATATCCTAAATATATATCTACTTAACATTTTATAATCAATAATTAATTTTTCTCTATTATTACATTTAATCTCATTATTACATATTTTTATTAATTTTATTAATTTCTGTCAAATAAATTGTGTTATTCCGTCTACAAATCATATGATTTATACCCGTTAGACATCTGTTGTATTTCTCATTAAACTGAAAGAAACCTACTTGTACAGTGTCTCTGGTTTGGAGCTGCAGAACATGAAAGATGACTTCGAGGCAATTCATCATTTCCCTTTTCTGTGATTATAATAAGATTAAATTAAGAAATTAAAAAAAAGACTGTAAACACTTAGGCAAAATATTACATTGTTGAGTACTTTTAGTTAAATTAAAATTTCCCATATTTGCCCAAAAACTTGCAGTTATTTTTCAACTGAAAAAGTTCAAAATATTTACAAAAATCGAAATAAAAAATGTTTTACCTGAGCAGGTTATATGAGCCACCTCATTATGATGACAGTTATTCTGTCCCCAGGTTGAAGATGGACACTGCCACAGAGTTGAGTCATGTGGACGACATTTAAATTGATCCAGCCAATTTGACTTTAGTCCTTGTGTGTTACTGGGGTCACTGGCAGATCTTCCACAGTTCAGCTCTTGACAGATCAGACTCGCTGTATCTCTGTCCATCTGGTTGTAGCATATATTACCCCACGATCCATTGTAGAAAACCTCCACATTCCCTTCACAACCATCCGTTAACCTGATTTCTTTGAACTCTAGATAGAAATAATCAATCAAACAAAAAAAAAAATCCAACAATTGAAAAACATTATGACTATTATGAATATTTGGGTACCTGAATTCAATTCGACAGTTTACCTGAGCACACGACTCCTACATCCTCTTTGTGTTGACAGTCATGTTTTCCCCAAACCTGAGAAGAACAGTTCACCAGGGACGTCTCATTCCCCTCACAGTTCACCTCATCCAGCCATATGGGTCCAGAACCAGGACCAAACCAGGCTGGTACCTGCTGGTTACTGAGGGCCACTCCACACTGCAGCTGTCTGCACACCACATGGGCATCTTTAATATCCCAGGAGTCATCACACACTGTCCCCCATGAGCCGTTGTGAAAAACCTCCAGCCTCCCTGCACAGTCTCCTCCAGAACCCACCAGCCTGATGGACCCACGACCTGAGATCACATAAATATATATAGAGAGAGAAATGCATGTTAAATTATATTAATCTATTGTCAGAGAATGAAAATGTCCTGATATTGTTGTTCTCACTAAGGCAGGTGATTGACAGCTGTTGTGTGGAGCTGCAGTTGAGAGTTTGTGGAGAGCTGCAGTTCCCCAGATGAGCTTCACTCCCAGAGCACTGGAAGCCCATCACACACTCATGACTGTGTTCAGGACTGGATGAAGAGGAGCTGTAGAAGTTCAGCACAGAGTCACAGCCCAGCTGTCTGCAGACCACAGAGGATTCAGTGACACTCCAGGAGTCCAGCAGAACTCTCCTCCAGACCTGATGGATGTAAACTTCCACCTCCCCCTCACACTCTCTCTCTCCAGACAACCGCACTCGCCCATCATGAAGAGCCAGAGACGAACCTGGAAAGGAGGTTTGAAAAGTTACTAAAATACATGCAGAATTCATAATAAATCATTCAAAAATGCATGTACATATACATTTTTGAATGCAATTTTTAAGTACATTAGTTGTGTCAAGTAATATTAATTTACATTCATTACGCGATAGACTGCAGATGATTGTTTATTCTTTTTTGTTATTACAGAATCCTACACATGCCCTCCTCTTGATGAGCAATCATTAAATGTTCAATATCAACTGCAGGTCTATTGGCTCTATAACAGAATCACTATAGAGATTAATGTATAATTAGTCTGCTTTTATAGCAGAAATGCAGCAATCATTGCATTGTTACTCATTCTTGCAGTTCAGTGCACTCACGAGAACAGATGACTCCAACATCTCGTCTATGAGAATGTTCAGCTCGACTCCATGAAGAGATGAGACATTGTGAGAGTTGTGTTTCATTCCCATGACACTCAAACACATCAGCCCAGATTTCACCACTTCCCTCTCCAAACCAGTCCGCTCCCACAACAGACACAGCAATCCCACAATTCAGTTGTCCACAGAGGACACTGGAAGCTTTCATATCCATACATCCATCACATACTGTTCCCCACTCATTGAGAAACTGATGCTCCACTCGACCAGAACAGGAGTCTGTGCCATTTACCAGTCTAAGATCAGTGTAACCTAACCACAGATCAGAGAGATTACAGCAGTAACAAGAATAAAGCAGTATAAAACTCTATGTACACATAATGCAATATATAACTCATTTGTCATGGAAGATTATAATGTATCAAAAATTAAATAAATAGGGACATTGATACTTTACCAGAACATATTAGTCCCACGTTGCTAACACTGGTGCAATTATATCTGTGTGAAGATATTGAACAGAATGAAATCTGAGATTCGTTGCCTCTACACTGCATCTCTTCTGTCCACATCTGACCCTCTCCTTTGCCAAAAGCAGCTGCTCCCAGCACCTGTACAGGAGCCCCACAGTCCAGCTCTCTACACACAACCTCTGCATCCTGCTGGTCAAAGGCAGCATCACACACTGAAACCCACGTCTTCTCACGAAGTATCTCTAATCTCCCAGAACACAGATGAGACCCAGCAGCAAGTCTGGAACGTTTGTGACCTGTTCATATTAAATAACAAAATGTACACAGGAGACAAAAACACATGATGATATATATGTTTTTTTTTTTTGGAAAGGTTCTAAACGTGTGACAACATGAATTTATCTTATACACAGTATAAGTATTTTAAATATACTTATACTATACAGTATAAGTATTTTAAATCAAGTATTTTCTCAAATTATTACAACAAGACTTGATTTCATAGTGAATCTGGCACAATAGTAGTATTAGTGCGTAACAGGTAAAAGATCGGCAAGGAGACGGCGGGAACCAGCTGAACAGTCAACATAAAGATTCATGTAAATCTCAACATAAAACAAACAAACAAAAACAGACACATATGCAATGCGGCCATGTGCGTATCTCTCTCGAACCGGTGCCTCCAGCTGCCACTTATTTAGCTGTCCCACTGAATCAGCTGATTCAGTGCTGGCCATGCTCCATCACTGCCCATCCTTGCCCTGCCCCTCGTCACATAGTACTATTCACCTGAACAGATGACCCCAGCATCAAAGTTGTGAGTACAAATAGGTAAATTCCATCCAGATGATCCACAGTTCTTTAGTGTCGACTCTGATCCATTACAAAATACAATATTCATCCAGATTGGTCCTGATCCTGCTCCAAAATGAGCATCACCCAGAGCATCTACAGGCTCTCCACAGTCCAGTTCTCTACACACCACTGCAGCATCAGCCATATCCCAACCTGCATCACACACTGTTCCCCACTGACCTCTATGAAGAACCTCCACTCTACCAGCACAGGGACTGTTACCATTCACCAGTCTCACATTTTTGGGGTCTAAATAAGAAAGAAATGAGAGAAAAAAGAAGGGATTTCAGACATATTTACAAGATATTACTCACATATTAATTTCATTCTTACCAGCACACAGAAGCCCCTCATCATTTTCATGGGAGCAATTGTGTTCGAGTGAAGATGATCTTGGACAGAGTTGAATCTGAGATTCATTGCCTCTACACTGAATCTCTTCTGTCCACATCTGACCCTCTCCTTTGCCAAAAGCAGCTGCTCCGAGCACCTGTACAGGAGCCCCACAGTCCAGCTCTCTACACACAACCTCTGCATCCTGCTGGTCAAAGGCAGCATCACACACTGAAACCCACGTCTTCTCATGAAGTATCTCTACTTGTCCTGAGCAACGGGAATTTCCAATAAGCCTGACGCCTGAGTAGCAAGAGAAAACAAGTTTAATATATACTGCACTGTTTTCATAGAAGGCAAAACAAATGTATTTACATTATAAACTTTGTTATATGCAATGATAAATAATTTCAGAACCAATGATAATTCAAAGTTGTCTACATAAACATCATAAAGTAGAGAGAAACAAAAACTTAATAAAAACTGTTTACAATAATTTAAAAACACTCACTAGAGGCCTTTTAGTTCCTGTCATAAACATTGGGTATTGAGTGAATTACATTAAATAATCAAAAGATTCATGGAGGGTTAATTTAAGGCAGGTTCAGGGCAGCTCACCTGAGCAGATGACACCAGCATCTTTACCATGATCACAGTCAAAAGCACCCCAATCTGCTGATCCACAGTTCTTTAGTGTGGACTCTGATCCAGTACATAATGTTCGTTTCATCCAGATTGGTCCTGATCCTGGTCCAAAATGACCATCACTCAGAGCATCTACAGGTTCTCCACAGTACAGCTCTCTACACACCACTGCAGCATCAACCATATCCCAGTAAACACCACACACTGTTCCCCACTGACCTCTATGAAGAACCTCCACTCTACCAGAACAGGAACTGTTGCCATTCACCAGTCTCACATTCACACTGTCTGTATATATTGAAAAGTAAGAATGACAGATGGACAGAGGAAGAGAGTGAGAAACAAAGAATTACACAAAGAGACAAAACTAGTATGAAACTCAATTAATGTTCAGTCTGGACTCAGGGGACTTGACATTTTATTTACAGCCTATTGCAAATAATGGTCGATGCTATTAATGCTCCGTTGCAAATTGTGGCAGATACTATTTGCACCCCAATTTAAATATTAACAAGCAGTATAGGGGCATCACTGCAGCATGTTTATTGTGTGTGTGTGTGTGAGTGTGTGCATGTATTTATCACTTTGTGGGGACCAAATGTCCCCATAAGGATAGAAAACCCGAAATTCTTGACATTGTGGGGACATTTTGTCAGTCCTCATGAAGAAAACAGCTTATAAATTATACAAAATTATGATTTTTGAAAATGTAAAAATGCAGAAAGTTTTCTGTGACGGTTAGGGGATAGAATATAAAGTTTGTACAGTTTAAAAACCATTATGTCTATGGAAAGTCCCCATAAAACATGGAAACCCAACGTGTGTGTGTGTGTGTGTGTGTGTGTGTGTGTGTGTGTGTGTGTCAATTTATTGTATTTGGAGTCCCACAGAAACCGCACCCCACCCCTAAATCAAACCTGCAAAAATTAACCAAGATTTTTATTAGAGTAACCATAGTTTACATTTACATTACATTTATTCATTTGACAGATGATTTTATCCAAATCGATTTACAAAAGAGGAATAATACATCACAAGCGATTCATATTAAGGAAACAGCAGTTTGAAAAGTGCTGAATAACAAAGTTTCAATTGAATCAGAATAACAGTATCCAAGACAGATTAGAGTGCAAAAAGAAAATCTGAAAATAAATTATTAATTTTTTTATGGGTACATGGTTAAATGCTCATGGAAAAAGTTTAATCGTGGTATTTGTAGTAAAACCATAGTAACCATAAAATTAACAATGGATATTACAGTCATGGTTACTACAATATTATAATATTAAAACCATGGTTAATTTCTTTTAGGGTTTACCCCAACCTCTAATGAAAAGATTAAAACAAATCTAGACATTACCGATGCCAGCCGCAGAAGACAGACATCACCCCTCATGCCTCAGACAAAGAAGGGAAAATATAACACAGAATCTGCCCCTTACACAGATCAAACCCTTCTCTGAACCTGCCAACGGTCGACACTGCGAGGAAATCAGCCTTAATGTTCATTTTTATTTATTAGAGGTAGAATTAAAGGAAATATTAAGAGCGGAGAGAGGAAAAAGGCATAAGAGTGGGACAAAAGCAGATTTGAACCCGGGTCGAATCACGCCAAATTTTTATTAATTTACATTTATTGGAAAATGTTCATGAACCTGCAGACATCAGTTCTAATACAAGTGTATTTAGTGAGTAGGTCCATTTAAAAGAGATTTAATGGTTTAAAATGTGACTAATAAAATAAATATCTGTTTGTTGTAACTCTTACCTGCACACACCAGTCCAACGTTGTTTTCATGTGAACAGTTGTTTTTAGTTGATGGTGATGTTGGACAAAAATGAATCTGAGATTCGGTGCCTCTACACTGAATCTCATCTGTCCACATCTGACCCTCTCCTTTGCCAAAAGCAGCTGCTCCCAGCACCTGTACAGGAGCCCCACAGTCCAGCTCTCTACACACAACCTCTGCATCCTGCTGGTCAAAGGCAGCATCACACACTGAAACCCACGTGTTTCCATCAAGAATCTCTAATCTCCCAGAACAGCGAGAATTTCCAACCAGCCTGATGCCTGTAAAAAGAATATAGAGCATTGAATATTTTAAAAACAATGTTTAAATACAGTTTATGTGATAAGATGAAATTTTGAGCTTACCAGCGCAAAAGACTCCAGCATCTTTACTGTGATCACAGTCATAAGGCCAATCTGCTAACCCACAGTTTTTCAGTGTGGACTCAGATCCAGAACACATTAAATTATTCTTCCAGATTGGTCCTGATCCTGGCCCAAAATGAGCATCACCCAGAGCATCTACAGGTTCTCCACAGTCCAGTTCTCTACACACCACTGCAGCATCAGCCATATCCCATCCTTGATCACACACTGTTCCCCACTGACCTCTATGAAGAACCTCCACTCTACCAGCACAGGGACTGTTACCACCAACCAACCTCACATTCATTCTGTCTGTCAATGTCAGAGAAAGAAAAAGAGAGGGAAAGAGTGAATGAAGACTGAAATATTACTATAAAATTAAATAATAATCTGCTCTGTTGATATTTTATTGAACTCATACCGGAACACAGCAATCCAATGTTGTTGTCATGAGAACAGTTGCTTTTTATTGAAGATGATCTTGGACAGAGGTGAATCTGAGGTTCGTTGCCTCTACACTGCATCTCTTCTGTCCACATCTGACCCTCTCCTTTGCCAAAAGCAGCTGCTCCCAGCACCTGTACAGGAGCCCCACAGTCCAGCTCTCTACACACAACCTCTGCATCCTGCTGGTCAAAGGCAGCATCACACACTGAAACCCACATGTTCTCATGAAGTATCTCTAATTTACCAGAGCAGCGAGAACCTCCAACAAGTCTGACTCCTGAAAAAATTAACAACATTATTATAAACTTCATATTAAAGGATTCTCAAGATCATGATTCTTAAGTCAACATTTTAATTAAAAAACTAAATAAATAATTTAAATATAATAATAAAAAATATCCAACATGTTGTAATAAATTAGGAGAAATACATTTTCAGTCAAGTAGATAGAGAAGGTTTGTAGAAGTTTACTTGAGCAGATGATTCCAGCATCTCTACTATGACCACAGTTGTGTTGACCCCATCCTCTTGATCCACAGTTCTTCAGTGTCGACTCTGATCCAGTACACTTGACTCGAGTCATCCAGATTGGTCCTGATCCTGGTCCAAATTGAGCATCACGCAGAACATCAACAGGTTTTCCACAGTCCAGCTCTCTACACACCACTGCAGCATCAGCCATATCCCAAAATTCATCACACACTGTTCCCCACTGACCTCTATGAAGAACCTCCACTCTACCAGCACAGGGACTGTTACCACCAACCAACCTTACATTTACACTTTCTAAATATTGAGCAAAACAATGAGAAAGAGGAATGAAGGGATGAGAGAAAGAGAAAGACAGATTTTCACATTTATTATCAGATTTAGAGTTTATGACTATTCAAAGTATTTTCTTAATTCACATGTGATTGTTGTGTGGTTGTGGAATATTTAGATGTATTTACAATGGTTATTATTATTATTATTATTATTATTATTATTATTATTATCATTATTCAGTGATCACGTGTAATTAAATGAAATCATTCAAACTCATCACACTCTCATTTGTTCACACGTTATTATCATGTTCACATGTGAAATTCATGTGATTTTCCCATAGATACATACAGTACATTTCACACAATGTGCTTGTTAATAAATATCTCTGCAACATAAGATGAATAAAGTTTCATTTTAAGTTAAGTCGGAATATGCAAGACCATCATTTCTTGATAAATGTAATTTCATTACTTATGTACTTACCAGCTCTGATGAGATTTACAACTGAAGACATTAAAATGAGTGTCAGACATCTCTCCATATTCTTCTGCTCTACTAATAGTTTGTTTATTCAGTACCAGCTTCTCCTCACTACTGATGAAACAGAAGTACAGGGGTCTTCTGAGCCCTTAATGAGAGAAAAAGATGTCAAACACCCTCCAATCACACTCACTATTACCTTATTAGACAGAACAGAGGAAACTATCAAAGAACTTCAGTGACGAATCAGACGATGTATTTCTGATTTTCTCCATATACATCAAAAACGTCAGTGATGATCAGGGAATCTTCGCCCCACCCATGTAGATGCCTCACAAAGGGGAGTCTCACACACACACACACACACACACACACACACACACACACACACACACACACACACACACACTATATTTAGAGAAGTAGTGACTGTAGTATTGACTTACAGGATACAGGAAACACTCCAGTTTATACACATCAAAGCCAAACACCTGCAGATACGAGATAGAAGCTCTGATAACTAACTGCTAAATAACATATTTGCATGATATTAAAACAGTAAACTCGACCATTTAAAACAATCACGATTTAAAATATTTATAATCCAGTTTTATTAGTAAACAGACACGTACCGAGACCACAGTATATGACCCTAAACTTTATTAAATAAGTGAGTGGCAAAATAAACTAAATACAATATAAATAATAATATCTTTTTTGAAAACACATTTTATATCTATCTATATATATATATTGCAAACTCGTTTCTATTTCTCTTCTTTACAATATACTTTTACATGTGAAAGTATTTCAGTATTTCTCTCAGAAGATGGGGCAGAAAGACCATCAATCTTTTAAAGTGAAGATGATGAGGGTGTTCTTCAACTTCTGACCAGCAGATGGCGTCAATGTGCAATAAACGTATTTAATTTATTATTAAGATCATTAAATTGTATTGATTCAGATTGTTTGCTCGTGTATTTCTTCCAAAGCATCTGAGATCTCCTATTAGTTTTGTAACATCAGCTGTGTTACTTTCTTTCAGAGAGTGGCAGCAACAGACCAAGATTTTTAAACCGTTTGATCTGTAACTACGAATGTGTCTTAGAATAGTTATTTGATTTATGAGTAAAATAATAATAATAATAATAATAATAATAAACTTTGATGAACATCACTTGAATAGATTTTCAGTTTTGTTCTACAACATAAGTTACACACAGTTAATAGCAAGGTATTTTTGGCCCCCTAACTGTATATTTTGGTCCCTTTCCTATAAAAAAAACCTCTTGAACACTTTGGTTGAGTAGCTAAAAGTAAATCCAAGTTGTATTACAGAAGACTGTGTCAGTGCCAGATTTGTATTCTGTTTGTATATGCAAAATGATCAGTTTCTCTGGATTTAATATTTATAGGTTTGTGTAAGTTTGAGTAAAATGAACATTTTTGTTTTATTCTATAAACTACTGACAACAATTCTCCCAAATTCCAAATAAAAATATTGTTATTTAGTGCAGAGGTTTTCAATTGGAGAGGCGGCAGAGAGCCCCAGGGGTGCAGCACGGGGGGAAAATAAAAACAATGATTCATGTCTGTACACATCTGTCCGGCTAGCTTGCATGTTAATGTGTGTGTTATGCATATGCATGTAGCAAAATGTATCTCTTTGTAGTGACTGAGTTTCTCCACCTCTCTCGAAAGGCTGTGAAAGTCCTCATCCCCTTCACATCCACTTACTTATTTTTCCTGCTTAAAAGCAAATACCGATCAAGGCTGCAGGTGGAGGACGATTTACGTTTCTTCCTTTCTACCGTGCAGCCCCGCATCGATCATCTTTGTGCATCAAATAGTCGGACTCGTTGCTCCCACTGATGTAGGGGTGATGAAAATGGCAAAATCTCTTTTTTATTTATTTATTTTTTGCTTAACCCAAGCCTGAATGGAAGTGATTTTTATGCTTTTTTATACAGTGACAAAACAGCGCTGTCCATCTTGCTGATGTTGTTTGATGTCTGATGTTGATGTTTTCAAAGTTGAATTGCTTAAGTCAGTGTTTCGCAACCACTGTGCCACGTGCTGTGAAAGATTGTCAGGTGTGCCGTGGAAAATGCATGAAAATAATACTGTGTTCAGCACTGGATGAAGAGGAGCTATAGAAGTTCAGCACAGAGTCACAGCCCAGCTGTCTGCAGACCACAGAGGATTCAGAGACACTCCAGGAGTCCAGCTGAACTCTCCTCCAGACCTGATCGATGTAAACTTCCACCTCCCCCTCACACTCTCTCTCTCCAGACAACCGCACTCGCCCATCTTGAAGAGCCAGAGAGGAACCTGGAAAGGAGGTATGAAATTTTACTAAAATACATGCAGAATTCATAATAAATCATTAAAAAATGCATGCACATATACAGTGCTGTGAAAAAGTATTTGCCCTCGATTTCTTCTATTTTTGAGTATTTTTCATATTTAATTGTTTTAGATTTTCAAACGAGATATAACATAAAACAAAGGCAACCTGAGTAAACACAAAATACATTTTTCAAATATGTATTTTTTATTGAATCAAAAAAGATATCCAACACCCATATCGTCCATGTGAAAAACGAATTGCCCCCTTAAACTTAACAGCTGGTTGTGCCACCTTTAGTAGCAACAGCTGCAACCAAACGCTTCAGATAACTGTCAGTCTTTCACAACGCTGTGGTGGAATTTTGGCCCACTCATCTTTGCAGAACTGCTTTAGTTCAGCCTCACTGGAGGGTTTTCGAGCATGAACTGCCCATTTAAGGTCCTGCCACAGCATCTCAATCAGGTTCAAGTCAGGACTTTGACTAGGCCACTCCAAAACTTTGGAGTCCATCACACACTCATGACTGTGTTCAGCACTGGATGAAGAGAAGCTGTAGAAGTTCAGCACAGAGACACAGCCCAGCTGTCTGCAGACCACAGAGGATTCAGTAACACTCCAGGAGTCCAGCAGAACTCTCCTCCAGACCTGATGGATGTAAACTTCCACCCCCCCCTCACACTCTCTCTCTCCAGACAACCGCACTCGCCCATCTTGAAGAGCCAGAGACGAATCTGAGGGATTGATGTGACATTTAAATATTAATAGTACTATTCTCCCATACAACTATAATTTGATCATAGTACTATACTACTCTACAAAATACTATACTTTAAGATCACAGTGTCTAAGTATTTGAGTTTTTTTCATATTAAATGTACATATGAAGAGCATTTATTTGTCATTCAGTATTTATCTTTAAAAAAAAAATAGTCACCCAAAACTGTGAAAATTATGTAACCTTTTTCTCACCTAAATGTTGTTCCAAACCCATGAAAGTAATTTGTGATTTAAGCTAAATTCTTCCAAACATCTCCATTTGCATTCCACAGAAGTAAGAAAGCCATACAGGTTTGGAACAACGTGAGGGTGAAAAAAAGAGTATGTAAAAAAAAAAGACATGTAATAAAAAGACAAACCACAGCTCTTAACAGATCTGCACTGCTCTAACACTTTAGTTTAGAACGGCATGAACACAAGTGGAGTGATACAACAACCACTACCTTTTTGGACTGTTGCCTTCTGGCCGACGCTTCAGATCTCTGAGCACCAGAACCGTCAGGCACAGGAACAGTTATTTCCCTCAGGCTATCCATCTCATGAGCAGTTAAAATTGCCCCATTGATGAGAAATAATTATGTGCCATACACAGTTTTTTATATATTTATCCTACACATCTACCTCTTCTGCCATTTCATTCAAAAATAAAAATAAATTGCACTGTACATGACAGATTTGTATTTTGCACTGTACATAACATATAACAGATTTGTATTAGAATTGCACCATATATGTGTATGTGTATATCTATATATATGTGTGTGTCTAATTATTTTTTCTTATTATCTATGTCTTGCTGCTGTTTTTGTATTGTTTTTGTATTGCTGTGCACTAGAAGCTCCTGTCACAGAGACAAATTCCTTGTATGTGTAAGCATACTTGGCAATAAAGCTGATTCTTATTCTGATACACACACACAGTGCTGATGGTGCCAGACCATCAGTGCTCATGGAATATCTCTCATCCAATCAGATTTGAGGACCGGAACTAACTGTTTTATATATATATATATATATATATATATATATATATATATATATATATGTACACACTCACCTAAAGGATTATTAGGAACACCATACTAATACTGTGTTTGACCCCCTTTCGCCTTCAGAACTGCCTTAATTCTACGTGGCATTGATTCAACAAGGTGCTGAAAGCATTCTTTAGAAATGTTGGCCCATATTGATAGGATAGCATCTTGCAGTTGATGGAGATTTGTGGGATGCACATCCAGGGCACGAAGCTCCCGTTCCACCACATCCCAAAGATGCTCTATTGGGTTGAGATCTGGTGACTGTGGGGGCCATTTTAGTACAGTGAACTCATTGTCATGTTCAAGAAACCAATTGGAAATGATTCAAGCTTTGTGACATGGTGCATTATCCTGCTGGAAGTAGCCATCAGAGGATGGGTACATGGTGGCCATAAAGGGATGGACATGGTCAGAAACAATGCTCAGGTAGGCTGTGGCATTTAAACGATGCCCAATTGGCACTAAGGGGCCTAAAGTGTGCCAAGAAAACATCCCCCACACCATTACACCACCACCACCAGCCAAATTGAACAGGTGTTCCTAATAATCCTTTAGGTGAGTGTGTGTGTGTGTATATATATATATATATATATATATATATATATATATATATATATATATATATATATATATATATATATATATATATATATATATTAGGGCTGTCGATTTAACGTGTTAATAACGTGCGATTAATTTGACAAAAATTTGCGTTAAAAAAATGAACGCATTTAATTGCATGCTTTCCTGAGAAAATTCCTGAGAAATGTAAGCTTGTAGTACCACCTATTTACTCCAGAGGGCATTAAGTGAAATTTCAGCTGTGTGAACAACACACAGTTTATACAGTGCACAACACATTAACAAGCTTCAGTGGACACACTTGAAGGAGCGCAAATGCGAAATAAGGGATCTCAAGATGTGTTTAAAGATTGAGTATTAAACTATATTTAACTTGACACAGTGACCTAAACATGTAATTTTTATGACGCGACACACCCAAGAATGTGACAGAAGCATGTCTGACGGAGGTATGGTCTTTACCTCACAAATATTTAATTACTATAGTATATTTTTCAATATTCTAGTATGTTTTTATATCAAAGTACTTATATGAGTTTCCTGGCCTTTGTGTGACCCAGAAAGCATATGAGGTTACTAAAAGTGTTGATGCTTCAAAAACCACAAAGAGCACCCAGCGGTAACAAAATAATGAAGCTATGGACCTTGAAACACAGCTGAAGATAAGGAGCAAAAACAACCAGTGCTCAAAGTAATTAAAAGGACTAAAGCCAGGTTTCTACCAGTAAAAATATATCAAAAGGTTCTGTGAGATAATGGTGGTGAATAGTATCCATTGGTTATACAAAAAATAATGAAGGGGCATAGAAATGAGGTAATGCCAGATAACAAACTGTATAGAAGATGAGGATTTGGACTAAGAGAGCCAGAGTGGACAGCTGGCCATTCTCAAGTTTGTTGGTGATTCAATAAACTACAACTTTGGCATCTGGATCCCTGAACTCTGACAGTTTTCTTGCATATTAGAGAGATTCTTCAAAGTTTTCCACGACATTACCAACAAGGTTAAGGAGGTGTCCTTTAAACTGTTACACCGTTTTTAACCAGTCAATCTTTATTTAAGAAACATGCTCCCCGAAATAGATCCACTTTGCTCCTTCTGTAATGCTGTAGATGAATCTGCCCCTCACCTTTTTTGGGAATGTGTCCACACTGTAGTATTTTGGAGAAAATGTTGTTTGTTTGTACCTCTATGTTAAATGGAAGCTTTAGCATAAGTTCTGCCAGGAAGACTCAATTGTTATGTCACTCATTACCTTCTCATCTATCCAATCGCGTTCTAACACTTGCAGTATAAAAGATGGGTACTTACCCTAAGTTCACAGATGCTGATGCTTTCGTTCATTGTCGCGTCAGCTGCCGATCAAACATGTCTAAGGACACGCAATTCGTTTGTGTTTACTCTGATTCTGACGATGATTTCGTCCCGCCGTCTCCTCCTCCTGCTCGCCGCTGCTCACGCATCCGTGCCGTACTTCTCCATGGGCGCACTGGTCATTCAAGGCACGGTCATCGCTCTTGAGGACGCCGGCATACCGGTCAGCCAAGGCCCTTCTAGAGAAATCTTCTCCTTCTGGCCCAAAACACCCTGGGTAATCCGCCTGTTTCACCTTATTAGTTTTTAAAAGCTCCAACTTCGTCAGCTCAGCTAAAACCAACTGGCAAGAAAAGATTGGCTAAATCATCTTCACCTCGTCTATCAAAAAGATCATCGCCGCCCGCTCTGTACCATCTTCTCCGCTGTCAACTGAACCTACAGACATGAATTACCAGATTTTCTCCGCAGTTCAAAGCCTTTCTCAAACCGTTAACGGACTGGAATCTAAAATGTCGGTTTTTCAAACATTTCTTCATCAACCCTAACTTCAGCTCAGATCCGGCCTCAAACTCTTCAGCGACTCTTCAGTTTTCAACCCCCTCCTGTCGGATTAAGCAACCCTTCGAACGTGCCTTCTATTTCTTCTACTCTGCCTGCTTCTCTACCAACGATCCAGACGCCATTTCGAGATGTCTCCGCTTCTCCGGCTCCTTAAAATTTCAGTTTATCGACAGCAACTCCAGCTCAAGTTTCTGGTAGACGTTTTTGGTTTCACCAGCTGCCGCATCAGTGTCCCCACAACCAAGAGCCATCATTTTCCAAGGTAAAGATATTAACTTGGTGTCATTTCTGCTTCCGTCACCTGAGGCTGGCAGGAAAATGGTCAACTGTGGTGACGTGGCAGTCCCTCTTAAAACCTCCGATCCTCACCTTCAACGTAATCTCTCGTTTGGCGAATTTGTGATCGCTTTTAGTATCTACAGAGACATTTTTGTGCCAAAGTTATCCCGAGAGAAGGGAAGAGTTAGATCTCTATCTAACCATCATTGCAGTCTTTAGCCAAGTCACGGGGGCACGTTGTTTCACGAATACCACCGCTCGTTCGCCATTTCCAAAAAAAAAAAAAAAAAAAAAAAAACATTTTTTTTTAAGCCCGCACCATTTGCAGCGCTCACAGCGTTCGCATGCAATGATCCGGCCGCTGTCCACGGTGCCGAAAACATAAGACTCTCGCCGCGTGGCAAAATTTAACGGCGTCCCTATGTTTTCATTCCATGCATCTGTCTGCTCCTATTTTCCGTCTTCCCAATCTTAAATCCTGGACATACTTAAACAGGTATTTAGCGACACCGCCGTTCCCCTCAAAAAAAAAAAAAAAAAAAAAATCAATGGGCCTTTTCTACTTCGCTCGTATTCCTTGGCATTTTCCTGTCTCGGTTTAAATGCAAGCTTCTCTCCCTCACGAAAGCTTTTAAGGACTAGATCCTTCCTGGAAACTTTTCCCTCCCTCTGTATCGTTCAAACATGACGTGCTTTCGTTGCTCGGCCACCTTAATTTTTTCCACGAGCATAATTCAAGGTATGGGATTTCATTTCTCGGCCGCTAATCGGATCTGATTGATCTCTTTGAATGACTTATTTTAAATGTTAATGAGTTAGATTTCAGTCACTTCATGCTTTTTAAATCATGTTTCTTAAAGTCTTCAGACGAGAATAGTGTGCTCTCGTGTGGGTTCATTTAGTACTGTGAGACCAATGGATGCACCAGAGCCCAGGAACTCAATCCGCCCTGACTGTGTTCTCGAAACTACCTGCTTGTTGTTCTCGTTTTAAATATGGAGTCAATTATATATTTCTGCATATACAGTCTTCGAGTTCGGAGTTTAATGGATTTGCGTTTTTAGTAATATAATTCACATCTTTTATGTTTGTTGTTTTTCGATGCCTTGAAATAATGAATTAGTGCATTTCTAATTAACAACGATGCCAATGAACACTGTTTCAGTCCCCTTCTCCTGTATGCAGGGACGTCGTTAGGCCTATTTTAGGGGGGGCTGAAGCTACCCCAAAATGTTCCTAAGTCCACCTAAATGATAATAACAACAATAACAATTCGATGTATCAATAACCGTATCCTCGTTCATATTTATAATTAGACGCAACAAATTATATATAGCCAGCAACAAAAAATAGCCGAAAAGTCAGAAGTTGGACAGAAGTACAAAGAGTCGTTGTGCTATCAAGATGATGCACTGCAGCGTCTCGTTGCATTGGTGTGAACTGTGGCAGCTTTCAGAGCGTTGCAGACCGGAGCGCTGCAAGTAAATGTTTTTACTGGTGCCCCGCCTCTTACTTCTCACCCTCTTACTTTATGCCATTCTATGGTATCGTGCTGGGAAAACGTACCACATTTTGCTTTGCCGATTGCTAGACGTGATTGGCAAACGGTTTGCCAGAATATACCCTGACCTACCCTGACCCCTGGAGGATTCATCTCGTCTCGTCGTTACTCTAGTTTGGTCTGAAGTTGAACTCGCTATGCACCCTCCCGCCCACACACACACCGATACACACACTCCCCCCGCACACACACCGATACACACGCTCCCCCCCGCACACACACCGATACACACGCTAATGGTGAAAGGAAGATTGGTAAACTGTTGTGATACAGAGTGAAATTGTAAGTTGTTTTTAATGACCTGCTTACCTTTAGCTACATTTCTTGAGGTAAAGGAAAGGGGATATTTTGGTTTGCTATGGAAAACTGTAGTCTAGCTAGAGTGAACAAGCAAAATACAAGAAATGGTGAACTTAGCAAGCTAATGACAACTCTTTATTCTTTGCCAATAATATAACCTATCTCTATAATAGGCATATAAAACAATATCAATCCCCATAGAATGTTGTTGTCACTGAAAACTAAATGTCAGAGGGTCCCTGTTAATGCTATTACCGTTGTATCCTTCAATTCATTGAGCAGATGAGATGGATATTCAAAGATATTTTAGCAGAGAGAGAAAGAGAAGCAGCCGCAGGAGATTGGCAGGCCAGTTGATTCTGAGGGAGCCGGTGTGATTGAGGTCAGTAATGGTCTATCGGTCTAAGGATTGTTTTGTTTTCTTATAACAATAAGCATTTGTTGGCAGGTCTAGGCACTATGCATAACCTAAACTAAATTATTATATTTATTATATATGCTAGCTGTACCAATTTAATTTTCTGCATTCATTGGCTATGATAAATTAAATAAATACGTAGATGTTACCTAAATTTAATTACTTTATCATATACATTTACATGAGCAGACAGATAGCATTTAAGTCATTGCTTATAGAATAACTCATCAGGAGCAAAGTCTGGCCTAAGTAAATTCCCCCATGCAGCTTTGTGTCTAAAAGTAACATTAGGCCTACAGTAACTTTTCTTTAACAGAGTAGAAATGGAAGAAGAGGATATTTGCTGTCACGTTTTACTTGTTAACATCTTGGTTTCTTGACTAGTTGTTGACATAAGTGTAGCTCTAGATGTGAGTGCAAAGATTTTGAAAACGCAAGTTACAAATACCCTGGGGACTAAGCCCCCCCGTCTTCCAATCCTAGTGACGTCCCTGCCTGTATGGAAGAAAGAGAGGGGGGGGGGGAGGGAAAAAAAATGAACTTGAAGTAGACTAATGATTATTATTAGTCTCGTGCAAATGATTATTTATTTTTTTTTAAAGTGCTGCATCATTGTGCGATGCTGGAAGGAGTGGTTGCTCAAGTTAATTAGTTGTTTGTTGTTAATTACGTCAATTTTTTTTAACGCATTTCACGCATGCGCAGTGTGACAAATTATTCAGGTCAGGAAAGTCAGGAAAGTGGTTGGGAGCTAGAGGCGAGATGGAGCAAGATGAGCAAAGTGGGCCTATTGATGGATTCAAATATAAAAAGAATGATGATGGTACAGTTAACAAGTACAAGGTTATTTGCAAGATTTGTAACAAGGAGTTTCAATTTCACCGGAGCTGTTCAAGCTTGAGGTACCATGTCAACGCCAAACATGCGTTTGCTGGGCCGTCAGGTTCACCAAGTGGTTTGCGCCAGACCACGCTGAATGTTCGCAGGCCATTAACAAAATCAACCTCAGATAATTTGACCAACACAATAGCAAAATGGATTGTAAAGGATTGTAGACCCATTAGCATTGTAGAAGACTCAGGTTTCCTTGATGTTTTGCAAGTGGCGTCTCAAGACTCATCCTATAAGCCACCGTCAAGAGCCACAGTTATGACGAAAATCCACAAGCTCTATGAAAATGAAAAAGGAAAGAGGTCTTGGCTCAAATAAATCATATCGCCCTGACAGGAGACCATTGGACATCAGTGAGTAACAACAATTACCTCGGAGTAACTGCACATTTCATCAGTGACACGTGGGAACTGAAGTCTTTTGCGCTGACTATATTAAAAACTGGGGAGCGTCATTTTGCGGAGGCTTGTAAAGAACAGTTCCTGTCTGTTGCACGTAAGTGGGACATCGAGGGCAAGACGACAACCATTGGGACTGACAGTGCACGCAACATGGTTGCTGCAATTCGACTTCCACGCTATGAACACATGAACTGTGTCGCTCATATGGTGCAGAGAAGTGTCACAGTGAGTCTTGCTGACAGCGGCTTTGTAAATGCTTTGGCCAAGGCTCGCAAAGTTGTCGGTCATTTTAAGCACAGCCCAGCAAATGCTGCGGAGCTTCAAGCACAACAAGTCAGCCTGGGAAAGAAGCAAGAGCCATTGATCCAGGATGTTCCAACACGTTGGAATTCGACGCTGGAAATGGTCAAGCGCGTGAGCAGAAATAAAGAGGCTGTCATCGCAGCCCTGGACAATCAGGAGCACAAACTCGTTTTGCCGACCGCAGCAGAGTGGGATAAACTGCAGAGGCTGGAGACACTTCTAGAGCAATGCAGGTAAATCAGTCTGTAACTTATCAAATAACATTGCTTTGATTTATTTTCTGGAATGAATTAAACCAAGTCAAATATCAATAACATGTATGTAAATAATAATGATGATGATGATGATAATAATAATGATAATAATATGTTAACCACTGTTCTAATAATACACTGTCTCTGTGTGCATGTGTGTGTTTGTGTGCGTAGGTATGTAACTGAGCTCCTGAGTGGAGAGGCCTATGTCTCCTGTTCTGTGGTACTACCTTCTCTCTGCCACTTGCGTCTCAAGATGGAAGACTGTGATGAGGACCCTGCATATGTGGTGAGATTCAAGACCAAGTTCAAGGAGGACCTAGCATCCCGTCAAGAACAGCTCAACAATGCATGGCTCCAGATTGCTACAGTTTTGGATCCTCGTTTCAAAGACTTGAAATGCCTGCCCAAGACAGACAGGGAAGAGGTGTGGACCACACTTGAAGGGATGCTGCAACAAGAATCACCCAGAATGTCTTCACAGACACATGATGATGGGCCACCCAGGAAGAAAATCAGCCTTCTGCAAATGGGCTCAGATTCAGAATCAGAAGATGAAGAGGTCATACCTGCCATACAGAGGTACAGAGCAGAGCCCACCATTAAATTGGAGGACTGCCCCTTGAGGTGGTGGGCATCTCATTCAGGAGCCCATGAGAAGCTGGCCTCACTAGCTCACAAATATCTAGCCACTCCTGCAACCACTGTTCCCTGTGAATGACTTTTCTCAGTTGCAGGTCACATTGTGAACAAGAAAAGGTCCGCTTTACTTTCAGAAAATGTGAACAAGTTAGTTTGCCTCAGCAACTGGCTGAACAACCTGATCTCACAGAAATACGTGAAATGAACACGACCCCTTAACCTCGATTTACGTGGTGGTGCCACGTAAATGTGTACAATTACGTGTCGGTATCACGAAAACAACACCCATACAAAGTCAATGGGGCTCATTTTTCGTGGTGGACACACGGATTCCCTGGTTCAATAACGTCACACAGTTGGCGGCGGTGAATGTTGATTTCTAGTTTACGAAACGTCCTCTTTTTATCATTTATTATAGTGTATTAGTTCCGACTTTTTTCTGTCATAGCAGCGAATATTATTAATAATTATTATTTTGAATCAGAAGACTTTCAGTCGTTACCACGGCAACGATACGCCACGTTACGCGCGCGTCCGTAAATGATGTGTTGTAGTTTACCAAACGTCCTACTTTTATCATTTTTTTTTAGTGAATTTGTTTAAGGCCTTTTTCTGTCATAGCAGCGAATATTATTAATAATTATTATTTTGAATCAGAAGACTTTCAGTCGTTACCACGGCAACGATACGTCACGTTACGCGCGCATCCGTAAATGATGTTTTTTTAGTTTACCAAACGTCCTACTTTTATTATTTTTTTTAGTGAATTTGTTTAAGGCCTTTTTCTGTCATAGCAGCGAATATTATTAATAATTATTATTTTGAATCAGAAGACTTTCAGTCGTTACCACGGCAAGGAAACGTCACGTTACGCGCGCGTCCGTAAATGATGTTTTGTAGTTTACCAAACGTCCTACTTTTATCATTTTTTTTTAGTGAATTTGTTTAAGGCCTTTTTCTGTCATAGCAGCGAATATTATTAATAATTATTATTTTGAATCAGAAGACTTTCAGTCGTTACCACGGCAACGATACGCCACGTTACGCACGCGTCTTACCCATATCACTGTATGCGTTGCGTTTACCGCTCATTTCACCCGCCACCTGACTACAGTAAGCATCTCATCCCAAGGGGTGTTTGTTTGTTTGTTAATCAGCACGCAAAACCTTTGCTGTTATTTCTTTAGTTGTAGCCCTATCTTTGTAGCGTTTCATCCCTGTAGATTAGGTTAAATTTATTAGTGTTGCATTATCATTTACACGGTTATGTTACCCGCCGAAGTAGTTAGCTAGACAGCCAAATGACAGCTGTCCCCGGCACAGTTGGATTGTGGCACTGCCCGCTACCAAAATCAGTTTAAACTCATGTATTTGTCCATGTGTTGTGAAGACAACAATTAACAAAGTTTTGTTGCAGTGGTTAAAGTTTTATTCAAAGTGCAAAGTAAATGTCAGACGTAGAATGACCGCAATCAGGGATGGACTAGAATAAAAATAGTGGAGCTGGAGTCTTTCCAGAGGATTTGACCTCAATGTCAATGACCATTCATACCTGATATAATGAATGCAGAATTAAATAGAGAGATGACCCTCCACTAACTTATAGATAGAATATCCTGTAACACTAAGGTCCCAGACTTTGACATTTTAGAAGACACTGAAATCATCATGAGATAAGAGTGTAATTGTTACTGAAAATAAATACAAATAGATTTGTGTAGGTACTTGCTCGTGTCAAGTGGATGTGGTACAAATCTGATATTTGTACAGTAAGGATTGATTTGTATTGTACGTAGTTGTTGTGATTGATCAATATTTAATTAATAATTTCAATTACTCTGTCCTAACAATTAAGAAATGCTCATTTACTACAATGGCTATTCTAATAATCTTTTGCTTTTTCCTGTTTTACAGCTTTATTGCAACACTTTGACTCCACCAACACACATACACACATACACACACAAATCAAAACAACGGCACTTTTAAGAGCCTCTCTCTTTCTCACTTGTCTCTTTCGAGCACTCTCCGTCTCTCTCTCCCTCTCTCTCTCTCTCTCTCTCTCTGTCTCACTTGTCTCTTTCGAGCACTCTCCGTCTCTCTCTCCCTCTCTCTCTCTCTCTCTCTCTCTCTCTGTCTCACTTGTCTCTTTCGATCACTCTTTCTGTTATTGTCTCTCTTTTACTCACTCTTTCAATCTATCTCTCTCACTCCCAGCTATTTCTGTTCAGAAATGCCTGGAGGTTCACAAAAAAAGACTTGCCCAAACTGCGGGGAAAAAATATACTGCGGACTTAAAATTTGTTTATTCTGCAAACATCCACAACCCCAACACCTAAGACTCCAAAAAAAGCTGGACAAATTTCAACGTCAGCAGAAGCAGTGGTTGTCATCCATGGAAAAAATAACATAAAGTCCCACGTTCTTGATGATGCTGCCATTCTGGTATGTAGTTTTCCGATCATCTCATTCACCAAAATTGTTTTATTATTTTGACATAAGCAAATAAATTAGGCTAACTGGTATAATATATTGCCTCACATCCACACTATTAATAATATAATAAATGTTTACTTTTTTACCCCAAACTATTATGTCTAGGGAGTTGAAACTCATACAAATCCTCACATTTATCTATCCAAAAATTATGTAAAAATCATTGTTTGATTGTTTGTAGATGTTTTCTAGCTTTGATGTAACTTCAGATCAAGCTTGAGGACAAATTCAGCTGTAAACTACGGTTTTGTGTATATATCTAATTGATCTCTCTACCTCTCTGTTCCAGCTTGAGAAGTTGTATGCCCTTGGCATGAAGCCCCTGCTGCTGATTGCACATCCTCCTAAGGTGGTGACAGGGAAGTGCCAAACTAAACAAATGCTGCCAATGCATGCCCACCTTAGCACATCTGCTAAGACATGCCTTGACAATGTGGATACCATCTTCAAATTGATGGTTGAAGGTGTGATTGCATTTATTTAACCTTGAAATGCATACACATGCATATATTCACTCTCCGTTGTACAATTGTTGGTGTTATCCTGTACATTTCCAAACAGCAAAGACTAGAAATTCTGATCTTGCTGTAGCCTAGCTGCAACCTAGAGTCATTTTAAAGAGCTGGTATTGTGGAAAACAAGAACAAAAATTGCTTTGTGATGATGGCAGGGGTCACCTGTGCTTTAAAATACCTCTCTTCTATCTCCTTGGTATTTTTAAGTTATTGGAACTTTTGAAATCCGCAGCTAAAGTGGGAGCGCCGTTGAGGCTGAACTTTTTAATGAGTCACACTCACTGTCAAATCAAATATGCTGGAAGCTTTAGCACAAGACCACCAGCAGACTTATGTAGTCACAGTTTGCATTTTCAGCGACAAGCAAAGCAGGATACTGGAAGTGTGCTAAAGCTAAATTAGTGACCTCCAGCTAAATCCAATCAATAAAAATGTCAGTACTTGGATAATGTAAATTGATGCAGCAGGGTTATTCCTGCATAGAGTCTGCATTTTTTTGACTGACCTAAACACTCACCTGGGAAGCTAGCGCAAATGGTAAACAGGACTTCCTGTGGTTTCTCAGAAAAATAAAAGCAAGGACTCTGATTCTGCTAGTGACATAGCAACCAGGTTACATTACTCCTCTGTGTTCTGTCTCTGTCATGCAGGTCTGTGTGTCTGAGCTACACACACACTTATAGCAGACATATATAAAAGGCTGACGGCTCCTTCCAACAGGGTTCTGTGGAGGTGGGGCCATGTTTATTTGTGCTGTAGAATGTAACCGAAGTGAAACAATCAGAAGACCTTTTATTTATCTGATTCACTGCTTTGTTCTTACTAACACTGCTCACTCTCTTCAATCACTTTGGAGCTCGCTCAATCGCTGCTCTCTCTGCATGTAATAGCATATTGCATATTGATAAGAGCAGCATGGACAATGTTTTTTTTCAAAACATATAACGTTTCCTAACATCACTGGCTGAAATAACAAATAAAGCAAGTCAACCCCGATTTTTGAACAAATGTGTGTATATATAAGAGCAGTTTTCAATGTTTTTACAGAAGATTCAACTTTGCTTAATGCCAATCTCCCGACGAGTGCATGCATCACTGGCAGTAGCATCATAACGGTCAGCGCTGGCGTTTTTTAAAAAGTTTTACATGGCTGTGCTTCAATAAATTAGATTTAGAATTGTTAGCAGTTGTAAACCTTTTGCTGGTCGCACAAAGTTTACAATGGATGAAAATGTTCTTTGCATCTTAGACTGTGACACAATAATGGTGATACTTAACAGCTGTTGAAAGAACACATACGCAACCCATTCTCCATTCTTCCTTGACTCTGCCCCATGCCTTTCAGAATCCTGTGGGTAAAACAACATTCACTACGTCCATCTTTTTTTATGGTCTAGGTTGATTTGGGGGTTGCATTTATTTTCACTTTGGCCTAATAGCATTTTATATATTATATTTGTGTGTTCCATGTCCATTTATAGGTTGGACAAGACTCAACCCAGACCAGCTGCCTCAAGAAGAGGAGAACTTCATGCTACATTTGGTGCCGTGTGACTTAACCCCTACCACCCATATCCAGTCACCACAACAGGAAGCACCATAAACAGCAATTGTAAGTCGCTTTGGATAAGAGTCACCTAAATTAATAAATGTAATGTAATGTACTATTTTCATTTATGGGGATTGTTGACAAACCATTGTCTTGGGTAGAGATTATTAAAGAAAAATGGTAATGCAAACAGTTTTTGTATGCTGTTTACAATTGTGAGGATACTGCTATGTTGTACTGTGCATCCACAGCCATATGAAACCAAAAGTGAAATTCACTATTTAAATGTAACTATGGAAAGGCCACAACGTAGTAATGCATTATTTACACAAGATTTTTCCAATAATTCAGCATATAGCTAGTCTTCATTCCAAGCATTTTTCAGGCCAACCTACATGGGCTGTTGTCTTTTGGCTTAGGTCAGGCTACACAAAATTACCCATCTGAATTTTCCCAAGGGGATTTATAAAGTGCTTTTATTGACTTAACTTAGATTATGATGTGCATGCTTGAGTATTTTTTATTCACTTTGAAGTTTCTGCTGTAAGTCTCTTGAAGAGGAATGCAGTGATTGGAGATGTTGATGGTATAGTCAGAGGAAATATCAGGGTTTCAGGGTTTGACGATTAGTACACTGCAAATGGATACATTTATTTGTGAGAGAGGATTTATTTTATTTTTTTTTTATTTTTCCACAACATTTTTACATTTTAAGCTGCTGCGCTGGGCCCATTTTTGTTCCACCTGGCAGCTGTATTGTGCCTATCTACGTTTTTTTCACAATTATCTAGTTTTGTTTATTTTTCCATGAGCAACAGTTACTGTGCGTAACACTGACATACCCTAATGTCCGTAATGACAGTGATGTTTTATATCTTGTTTAAAAGTAATCTTACGCACATGGAAAGCAGATACACCAGAATTATAATGGGTTCAGCAAGACCTTCCTCCAACTCTGGCACAGTTCTAGTGTGGAGATAGGTCTGGCTATGCAAGACTAGGTTAACAGTTACATAGTTTTATTGCCTCGTCCCCACTCTGGAAAAACAGATTCTTGAAGCACTGCACTACTCTGCAAAGCATTGTAAAACATTGAATGTTACAATCATGACAATCAATTCAATGTGTATTATACTTACTAATTCTCCTTCAACTTCCCTCTCTTTATTTATTTATGTTTTTCTCAGTGGAAAGACCTGGCCTCCATCCTGGCAGCCAGCGTGATTCCCATCCCATGGAGCTAGCCTGCAAATATGCAACATACATTGCAAACATGCATTTTTTCCCTTGTTCTTGTTAAGTGTAATTTCTTTACATATTTTTTTGTTGTTGTCCACAGTTTGTAATAAAAACTGAAATAAAAGTTTGTCTTTAATATTCTTCATGGTTTTTCTTCAAGCTTGTTACAGGCTCTTTTATCTGTATTGATTCAATAAAGTGCAACTGTCAACAGACTTAACATTTCTTAAACTTGAAGGACCCCTATATGGATTGTTTTGTGGCCAACAGACCATGGAAAAGTTACAGTTTATCATATAATTTTGACTCTGACAAGCTAAATTATGGGAAACAACTGATCCTTTCACAACTAACAAAATGTTCATTCCACCAATGACACACAGTTGGAGTGCTTTATTGGGGGACATGCATAGCTCAATATTGAAGAGGACACAGTTTCATTTCAGATTTCATATTAAATAACCTCCGCCACAAATATAAAATTAAACTAAATGAGCAACTTCACATTTTATTCACAGGCTTCGAAATGCCTTAATTTTTATTAGCAATCTTTCAACCTCTTGTGCTAAATTACAGTACCGTAATTTACGGAAATCATGCCAAACCCTAATTTGCATAACATACTGTTTGGACTATGTTGCAGTTAATCACCTTGAAGCTGATTATGTGTTGACAATGTAAAATAACTATTTAAATTTTTGATGGGAATGAAAATGTGCATTTCACAAATGGGACTACATGCAACCACACATACATACTTCAAATAAGGGAATTGAGATAATCTTACATTTACGCAATTGGCAGACGCTTTTATCCAAAGCAACTTACTACAGGGGCAATCCCCCCCGGAACAACCTGGAGTTAAGTGTCTTACTCAAGGACACAATGATGGTGGCTGTGGGATTTTAACCAGCAACCTTCTGATAAATCTTCTGATAAACAGCCGGTGCTTTAACCACTACGCCGCCGCCACCACCACTCATATCCATAAAGTGTTGTTTTTGGTACTACATTTGTTGTTCATTTGCCATTTATGTTATTCATATCAAAATAGAGTTTAAGCTATGATAATTGAACTATACCTAACAAAATAAATGAAGTATACTATTGAAATTTTCTGATTTGTCTTTTATTGTGAAGTTTTGCAAAAGTTAATAGCCTATTGAGATAAAGGTAATGTATACCTGTATAACAAAAAGGAAAAGAGAAAGGAAATTAAATATACATATTTACACATTTAGGAGTAATTTGTAGCCATATATAAGTAAGTTTAGCCTATTACAATTAAGGAGCTACGTTACGTAACTCCCACCTAGAGTGAAATATAATCCCGAAACGCGTGTACACACACACCTACTTGCAAAAATCGCCTTAAAAAATCACCACCTGTTTGCTTTTTTCAAATAAACCACATAAATTCAGTGTAATATATGCTTCGGCTGCAGTTAAACATTAAGATGTTCTCCTGATGTTCTCCTGATATGTGTATGAAAACCCTATTTTGCAAACCGGAAGAACTACAAATATGATACTAATTAGTATCAAGTGGCATGGCGCGGCTAGAGGGAATTGTAGTTTAAAAATAGATGACTCAATATACTGAAATTGGAATTTGTAAATAATGATGTAAGAGTACACTGATGGGTTAAAGGGGATGGGAATCCCATTTCTGTAATAAAATTTTAAATACCTTACTGGACAATAGGTGAAAATCAAGTTTGACCATTTTTGACAGCACCCCCTCTTGGTGAGTCTATCCATATGGGTATAGTCATATAGCTGAAGTCAAGAGCTATTTATAACAGTTGGTTTCATGTCTGTAGGCCCTTCTATTCCTGAATTACAAGCTTTCCAACATGCAACAAGGTCAAGGTTCAGAGGTCAATATTTAAAAGCAGGAGCCATTTACAACCTTCAGACTGACATATGTTACTGTCCAGGTCGAGCCCTTTCCAACAACATATTTGGTTTAGTCGTTCGACAAAGTTGCAATTTTAACTTTTCATGGACACAGCCTTGGCTCAGGCATAGTTTCAGTGAGGACTTTGAGGCCCCGACCTCAACTTTTATATATATATATTTTTTTTAGAAATTTAGTATTATAACAATACTGCACATATATGTACCGCAGCCAAGCAACAAAAGACTATTTGAGTGTTTTGGCCACTGTCATAAACTTATGAGCATCAGCATTAGTCAAAAAGATGCAATTAGGTGTTCAAATAGTACTTTCAAATGATGTAAGTGGTGGATGACTTTTTCAGATAATTTAATAAAGTAAAAGTACTAATAATTTGCTGGACAAATACTCTGTTACAAGTAAAAGTCAAAATAATCCAAAAATAATAAAGTATAATCAGGAAAATGTAAAGGAAAGTAAAAGTATTCAAAGCAGAAAGAAAAACATTGTGATATTATTATCATGATATTATTATTCCTCATGTGTAATGCAAAATCAGGATTTTACTGTTGTAGTTGGTTGTGGTCAAACATTTTTTGTCTCTGACTGCATGAGATGATTATTTTTTATTTTTATTTTTATTAATCGCAGGCCCTTAGCCCTAAAGTAACACCTTCACTGCTTGTTTCGTCAGTCTAAACCTAAAAATGTTTACATTTTAAAATAATCAAAATGAAAAGAGAAAAATCTTCACATTTGTGAAGCTGGAACCATGAAATGTTTTTACATGACATGACTTAAACAATTATCTAAATAGCTGGCAATTAAAGTTCTGTCGATCAACTAATGCTGTACTTGTATAAACTGTTGAGAACAATACTCTTCATATCGTTTGTGTGCAAAACTCCACCTTTCTAAAGTAACTAAAGCTGTCAAATAAATGTAGTGAAGTAAAAAGTACAATATTTTCCTTTGAGATGTAGTGGAGTAGAAGTACAGAAGTGCCATTCAAGTAGAAGAGAACAACAGCTTTATCATGCAGTGTAGCTGTGAAAAAAACTCTGTATCAAGTTACTGCTAATGCAAACTGAACATTTCCTGCAGCAGCAGCTTCACATTAAACGCATTTAACTGGCAAAACAAAAGTTGACTTTAATTTTTAAGTAGTCACAGGAAATGCAATCTGATTGTGATTGAGATTTACATGTCAAAAATCTACACAATACAACCATAATTTTCAACAGTTTTCTGAAAAGAAAATACACAAGTACAAATACCATTAATTTGTTCTTATTAATATAAATGTATAAATTACAGTACTCGAGTAATTGTACTTAGTTACTGTCCACCACTGAAGGGTTTAACTGGCATATTAAGTTCACACAACAGACAATTGCATCAAATGGGTTTATTACAGTGGTGCATATGTATGCATCACAACAAAGACATTTCTTTATACAGTTTTACAGGATGTAAGTTAAAGATGTTTGGATTTGTCTGTCTGTATGTACATTTAGAGGTTGTCATATAGAAAACATAAAAGAAAAACATTTATGGTTTCAATGCTATAACTACAAAATATATAGTATATGCATATTGCATACAAATATAAATCCACATATATTATGGAAATGCCAAAGTACATTAGAATTATACTTGTTAAAATTACACAGACTGCCATTGAATCTTCATTCGATTTTTCCATGCAAAGATGAAAATTAATTATTTAAAGCAGCATTAAGCAGTTTTAGTCTGAAACCAGTAAGCTCTAATGTTAGGAGATAAATAAATCAATATTTTCTTTTTTTTAAAATTTAAAATACATACAGAATCTACAAAAACACCAACTATTTAAAACATATATATTTTACAGCTATTTAAAACATTTTTCTGTACAAATCTCAAGTTCCTCTGTGTTGTTTGGCAGTGGTCTTTAGGTGTCTTCTTCCTCAGACTCGGGGCTGGTGAAGCCATTGTCATCCCACTCCTCAATGTCCTCCTGTATGGAAAGAAAATCACATTCCATAGTGGCTATACTGCTGTATGCATTAACAGCCTGTTTGTGTTGACTTCTAAGTGAGTGACCCCTCCGACTGAGGACACTGTTGAGCCCATGTGTTGCATCTTCTGTTAGGTCACCGAAACCTGTAGAGGAATTGTGGAAAAAAAATAGAAAGATGACACAAACAAAACATGCCTTTTGTAACTATTTTTGCATTTTACAATGCTTAATTTGCAACTTCAACATTTCCTTGTAGTCATTATACTGTGTATGCGTTTACATTGTGCACACTGGTGCCAAATAGCTGGTCAGCTCAGTGCCTGATCACAACTCAATGTACAAAGTAGAGTTCCCTGGAGATATATCTCTCTCACGCTCTCTCTAAATATATATTATACATAAATACATGATACTAAAATCTAAAGATCTTGTACATACTGCTGGTTTTGATGCACTCCAAAGTCTGTCCTCTGAGTGACTCCACTTCTTGCACTTGCTTCAGAAGGTACTTGATGTGCTGAGACATCTCCTTTACCAGGATGCTCTGCTCCTCCTCCAAGCGTTTCAGCAGCATTACCTGGTCGAAGATAGATCTCTTCAACCTAAAGGTGCTGCCTTTGGTTGGGGAAAGGAATGGAATAGTGGACAAGAAATGTTTTATTATATTGTATAAGTATAACAGAATTATGTTATTTCTGAGAAATCTTTTTAGCGACAGCAGTAGTTCTGTAGAATATAAACATCAAGCTAAACTAGCAATTAATACATATCGTACCATCTTCATGTCTCTCCCATGGTAGGATGTATCCCTCTGTCAGGCTGCAAGCCAACTCCTCGTCAATCGGATCTCCTTCCACTATGGTGTTGTATTGCAAGACCTTTTCGCGAAGCTTCTTCTTCAACTCAGTCATTTTCTTTCTCTTTTTTTGTCTTGCCTGGTTGCTATCTGCAAATCGAAACGAAAATATTATCATAATATTATACTGTCATAATATTATTGTTTTTTTGACATGTTATTAATTTAAATAACTTGATTTGACAACAAACCATGCTGACGATACAGATCTTGCTTCTTGCGCAAAAGGGTTACAGTGATGTTCTCAATGTCAGCCCTTAGCTCTTCAGTACAACCTGCAGTGTAGACTCTCTCTAAATAGGTGAAACAAAACAATTGGACAAGAGACACAATTAGTGACATTTTCAAAATATAGACACCTTTTATTATTTGTATAAAGGTACAGTCATTAACAGATGTGTGTGTGTGGGTGTGTATATATACACACCGTATATACATAGTGTACTTTACATGTTTTACCTGTGACAGCCCATTGTCTGACATCACACACCCACTGCTGTATTGTCTCCTGATCAAGGTTGTGCTCCTCCTTGATGTTGCTAAGGCTGGCAGCTTCCACCTTTGCCCTCTCTGTAATCTTTTAAAGAGAAAAAAATAACAAAATATCAGAAAAAAGCTCTACGCACCACCACAAATGCAAAAACCACCAACAAACAATTAATCAACAAATAGTTTCAGATCTAGTTGTAGTTCGTGCATTGAGGGAAAGGGGCAGTGCTTAGGATCTCAATGATAATTTACCCTTACTTTGACATATCTGTGGGCTAACACTTGATGAAGGTTGTCCCTCTTTCTTCTGTTCCAACCCATGGCCTGTCGCGTTAGCATGTTCACTCTTCCTAATGAAAACAATAATGCACCCACAAGCCAAAAAGTATAATTTCACATCCAAAAGGCAATAAGAGAAACCCAACAGACATGCCTAAACCAGATCACTAAAAGTTAGTTGAACTGGTAATTACCTAGAATACAATGATAACTTTCGTAAGAACACATAAACTTTGTTTTTTTAATTCCCTGTAAAAACACTATTAAGTATTTATTATTATTTATTTAGGCTACCACAGCGTGTAGTGTAAGTGTAACACCAACCAGCCTTTGTCATGTATTTTGTGACAAGTGCTGCCCTGGAGAGAAAGCTGTTCACCTATAAAGAAAATACAATTCAATTTTGGTCTCCATTACATAAAAATATTACCTTCACACCACAACATCTCCCCACGACCCGATTTCGGATAAGCGGTTGAAGATGGATGGACCACAACATCTTAAACTTGTGGTTTAACAGAAAACATGTGTACTGTATTATCCTAGGAATTTGGGACCCCTTACGCATGCATGCATTTTGAATTGCTGAAAACAACTGAACTGCCTACTCTTTATTTTAACTCATACATAAAGGATGTACTTTATCCCTCACACCAGGCAATTAAAGTGATGTTACATAGATGACAAATAAGTACCTTTTGGTGTTATGGTTTCTATTAAGACTCTTTGTAGCCATAGTTAAAATCCTGACAATAATACCCTACCTGCTCCACTTCCTCTCCCACTGTGTTTCCTGCTCCATCCTGGCTTCTGCCACCCCATCTCACCTGCAACACAAAGTGAGAAGTGTTATGTAGCAGTACTTCACAAGTTTTGATATAACATCATCCAATCAGGCATAAACATGCACAAATGTAAAAAATAATCCTTTGCATTTAAGATTGCTTGAATGTTATAACTACATTAATGCATACAATTATCTATAAAACATCTTAAAGTTATTGCATGTACCTCGCATTTTGCTGTATGGGCTTTGGCATGCATGACGCTCAGGAATGGCCTCATTTCTGTCAATGGCAGAAGCTCAGGTAAACCCTCTGCTATTTTGTTAAGGTAGGGCCAGTACCTAAAGAGCAGGAGCAGCACCATGAGAGTGTAATAAAGATACATTTTTAATTGAAATCTAAAATGACTAACATCACTGTAAAGCTGAGAAAAAAGACATTTTAATCATGGAGTTGAATTTGCTATATGACAATGAGGATTACCTGCATGTAACATCCATACAGAAGAAGGTAACATTGGCCTTCTTTGACATCTCTCTTTGAAGAAACATCGGGTAAGCAAATATTTCTCCACGGTAATGGTTCAGTCCTCGTAAGAGAAACCCATGTCTGATAAATCAGAGGAAAATCTAGTGGTTAAGAATCAATTGACCCAGTAATGCCTGGCTTAAGCACACATCTGTCAACTGAGTGCCTATAACAAAATATATGATAAATATAATACTTGGCTACTACAAAGGATAGATAAATACCACTCTGCAAGCAAATGTGTGAAATGCTTTGAATTTTACTCAAAATTGGATTGCCATTAAAACTCAATATCAGACTCAAGAATCACACACACACACACACACACACACACACACACACACACACACACACACACACACATACCTGCAAACTGCAACTTGAATGCCCTCCTCATCTATCTGAGCACCAGACTTTTTGGACATCTCTCTGCCAGCGGTGAACTTGGCAGTACCGCAGACAGCACTGTCATTTGCCTATTAAGTCAGTTTATAACACATTTTAAGATACATCAAAACACAAAACTAAAACGTCTGTATAAACAACTATTAAAAAACTATTATAAAAAAAAACAAATCAAATGTTCGTACACTTCTCATGTGGCCTCTGACAAGGTCAACAAAGGTAGCAACTTCCTCGTCCTTGGCCAGGAACAAGCCCTCATATATTGGTGGCTCCTCAGTCCTGTCCATAAGATAATAAAAATCACAAGTACTACATTTACTATTTGTTAAAATGTAAGTTATAATCACTCAAAGACAACCCGAAGGGCTACTATTTGTGTTAAACAAATCTAAAATAAACTTCAGAAAAATACCTATACCTACCCTTTTGACTTGCTGAAGCGGTAATGTTTTCGGTTTCCATCAGAGCAGATAGCCAACATGTCTGGAGAACATGCTGGACATTCAAAATGATGGACCTGGCACATATCCTCTTCTTTGTATTGACAGAAGGTAAACTCAAAAAAGCTTCGCTGAAATGTATCAGCACAGATACTACCTGTCTGCATATTAAGAAATGTTTGGTTAGGATTTTTTTAAGCAATGCCTACAATTAAATATTAGGTATACAGTAATATAATTATTTTATTTTGTTCAAGAGATATTCAGGCAGATTTACCCTTCCAGCTTGAACAGATCTGTGCTCCAACATTTTCAGGAAGGCCTGCCTGGACATGGCTGGTGCCGTTACCTTCATATGGTCAAATGAGGTGAAGACATCAAACTTGTATAGGGTCTGGCAGCTGGTGCTAGCTGGCCAGTACCGATAAACAAGCAGGTCCTTCACCTCGGGAGTCCATTCTGCAGAACATGATGGACAGGATTTCCGCGGCAAGCAGACATTGTATCGTCCTGTGAACAAGTGAATATACTGTAGTAAAGACTTAAATAATTTCAGTAATCAAATTGCAACAGATTGCCTTCTATACAGAGATACAAATATATGATATCTTAGCTATTTGACATGGCATTGCCTGAAAATGACATGGTGATAAAAAGCTTTGTGTTGCACACAGTGGTAAAGTTCTAGTACAATAATACTTGCACAAAAAGGAGGGCTTTCAGATCAACATACCATTGATGGTGACCACAGAAATATGCTTCCCTGGAGTGATTGTGAGGTCATGAGTGCATTCACAAATTGACCTTGGTGCAGGAACAGGCAGATGACATACTGCAAATCAGAAAGAAGTTATGAAGGGTGTATTTACAGTTTCTCCTTAGTCCCTTAGATACATTCCCCAAAACGCTAACCTCATTTTCAAAATAGTGTTATAAAACCCAACAATTAATCCAAACTGGCCACACCACTATTCCAACTGTAATTGTCACTATGTTTAAAAACAACATGTAAATGCTTAAGCACATTTTGAAAAATATTAAGAAACAATTGACTTTGCTGGTCAAAGATATGCTGGTCAGAACTGTCAAAACCAATAAGACTTTTGTTATTCAGCTATTAAATTTCTTTCACACTTGCACTTTAGAGTTTTGAGAATAAGCTTAAAATGTCTAAGCCATTTATAAACACTGTTCAATATAAACATGTGCGCTATCTACAACAACTTGGGGAATTACACTATAAGCATGGGACAATTTGATATAATGCTAATTTTAACATACTTTGTTCACAAAACTGAGGCTGGCCATTTTCATTCACCAGCACAGCAGTTGTAGGGGGAATGGGCTCAAGAAATCCATGGAACACAGCCTCTCTGTCATGGAAGACATTTTTCTTGTGGGCCTCCATGTCACAGGTAGCACAGAGGAACTCCATGTCCAGTGGTACACAGTCCAGACACCTAATCACAGCTTCTACAGCACAGCATCTGTGACAATTTTGGATGAAAACTCTCTGGGCTGAGAGCTTTGCATCAAAAAGCATAGGCCTAGCAGTTTTCATTCTCACATCTGTGAGAAGCTGCCTTTGTTCCCAAGCAGAAACCAGTCTGTCTGTTCCCTCCGGAACCTGCACTGCAGTTATGGTGTCCCTTAACTCTTGGAGTCTTGTTTCTAAAAAACAAAAATATACATTCACTTGTCCTTAAAAGGTATATACTCATGAGTATGATCACACACAAGTATATATCAGTTATACTGTGAGTCTGTAGTGGAACTGACAAAACATAATGCTTGATTATGATTAAATAAATGGTGGAAAAACTGTAGTGTAGTGTTACTACTGTAACACTCAGTATTCTTACCAAGACTTGCCAACTCTTGATCTTCTATCTGAAGGCCTTCCTCATGCACAGGATCCCTTCTTCTTGATTGAGAAGCAACTGCAGAGACAGTCATTTTGATTAACCCTTTGATCAATATAGCATGAAACCAATTCATTTCAAACTGAAAATATTCCATAAGGACTGTAGGCAGGGAAACTAAGCAAAAAGTATTAAAACACAACACAAGTAAGGATTATCAGTCACATGCTCTTAAACTATCTTGTATATTAGTGAGAACAGTTTTCACAAACATTGCAACACCATTTTGTCAAATTGGTATCTGATTCTCATTTTATAATATGTATAACCACCAAAACACTATTTAATGAATTATCTTCATTCTTAGATACAGAAATCATGTTTTAGTTAAGAACAAACCTGATCCAGGGCAGTGTGTTTCCCGACGTTTCTCACGCCTGCCTGTGACCAGTGGAGTAGTGAGGGATCTCTTCCTGCTTTTCCTTGTTTTTCTTTGAGGAACGGCAGGGTTTTCCATGGCCATGAGAGCCTATATATATATATGCAGAGCACTTATACCAGCAGCACTTATAATTGAGCATTATTCAGTAGTTGCATAAAAGGGTCTTACTAACCCTTTACATCACATCTATAACAACAATAGCAATTAGTATTTTCAGATTTAGGTATTTGCTTATCATGAAAAGCCTTACTCTGGATTCATGGACTAAAGCATCACTAATTAATGCTGCCATGTGCAACCTGGCATCCTTGGGATCATCAAAGACCCTCACGTCAGAATTGAGGGACATCACAAACAAATACAAACAATACAGACACAATATAAAAACAATACACAAAATGAAGAAAGAGAGAGAGAGAGAGAGAGAGAGACAAGAGAGAGAGGGAGAGAGAGACGGAGAGTGCTCGAAAGAGACAAGTGAGACAGAGAGAGAGAGAGAGGGAGAGAGAGACGGAGAGTGCTCGAAAGAGACAAGTGAGACAGAGAGAGAGAGAGAGAGAGAGAGGGAGAGAGAGACGGAGAGTGCTCGAAAGAGACAAGTGAGACAGAGAGAGAGAGAGAGAGAGAGAGGGAGAGAGAGACGGAGAGTGCTCGAAAGAGACAAGTGAGAAAGAGAGAGGCTCTTAAAAGTGCCGTTGTTTTGATTTGTGTGTGTATGTGTGTATGTGTGTTGGTGGAGTCAAAGTGTTGCAATAAAGCTGTAAAACAGGAAAAAGCAAAAGATTATTAGAATAGCCATTGTAGTAAATGAGCATTTCTTAATTGTTAGGACAGAGTAATTGAAATTATTAATTAAATATTGATCAATCACAACAACTACGTACAATACAAATCAATCCTTACTGTACAAATATCAGATTTGTACCACATCCACTTGACACGAGCAAGTACCTACACAAATCTATTTGTATTTATTTTCAGTAACAATTACACTCTTATCTCATGATGATTTCAGTGTCTTCTAAAATGTCAAAGTCTGGGACCTTAGTGTTACAGGATATTCTATCTATAAGTTAGTGGAGGGTCATCTCTCTATTTAATTCTGCATTCATTATATCAGGTATGAATGGTCATTGACATTGAGGTCAAATCCTCTGGAAAGACTCCAGCTCCACTATTTTTATTCTAGTCCATCCCTGATTGCGGTCATTCTACGTCTGACATTTACTTTGCACTTTGAATAAAACTTTAACCACTGCAACAAAACTTTGTTAATTGTTGTCTTCACAACACATGGACAAATACATGAGTTTAAACTGATTTTGGTAGCGGGCAGTGCCACAATCCAACTGTGCCGGGGACAGCTGTCATTTGGCTGTCTAGCTAACTACTTCGGCGGGTAACATAACCGTGTAAATGATAATGCAACACTAATAAATTTAACCTAATCTACAGGGATGAAACGCTACAAAGATAGGGCTACAACTAAAGAAATAACAGCAAAGGTTTTGCGTGCTGATTAACAAACAAACAAACACCCCTTGGGATGAGATGCTTACTGTAGTCAGGGGGCGGGTGAAATGAGCGGTAAACGCAACGCATACAGTGATATGGGTAAGACGCGTGCGTAACGTGGCGTATCGTTGCCGTGGTAACGACTGAAAGTCTTCTGATTCAAAATAATAATTATTAATAATATTCGCTGCTATGACAGAAAAAGGCCTTAAACAAAATCACTAAAAAAAATTGATAAAAGTAGGACGTTTGGTAAACTACAAAACATCATTTACGGACGCGCGCGTAACGTGACGTTTCCTTGCCGTGGTAACGACTGAAAGTCTTCTGATTCAAAATAATAATTATTAATAATATTCGCTGCTATGACAGAAAAAGGCCTTAAACAAATTCACTAAAAAAAATAATAAAAGTAGGACGTTTGGTAAACTAAAAAAACATCATTTACGGATGCGCGCGTAACGTGACGTATCGTTGCCGTGGTAACGACTGAAAGTCTTCTGATTCAAAATAATAATTATTAATAATATTCGCTGCTATGACAGAAAAAGGCCTTAAACAAATTCACTAAAAAAAAATGATAAAAGTAGGACGTTTGGTAAACTACAACACATCATTTACGGACGCGCGCGTAACGTGGCGTATCGTTGCCGTGGTAACGACTGAAAGTCTTCTGATTCAAAATAATAATTATTAATAATATTCGCTGCTATGACAGAAAAAAGTCGGAACTAATACACTATAATAAATGATAAAAAGAGGACGTTTCGTAAACTAGAAATCAACATTCACCGCCGCCAACTGTGTGACGTTATTGAACCAGGGAATCCGTGTGTCCACCACGAAAAATGAGCCCCATTGACTTTGTATGGGTGTTGTTTTCGTGATACCGACACGTAATTGTACACATTTACGTGGCACCACCACGTAAATCGAGGTTAAGGGGTCGTGTTCATTTCACGTATTTCTGTGAGATCAGGTTGGGCTGAAAGATGATGAAGCTCAGTAGATTTGAAAGGTGATGTTCAAACAAAAAGACCAGTTTCAGTGCAACATGTTATAGTAGTTAGCAACTGGATTTTTGAGCAACTGGATTAAAGAATGGAGGAAAAGGTAAAAGATTGTTCTTTGGTTTGATTTAAAAGTTTTATTGAAAATGTTTTTTTCCACATAAAAACGCATCAGATGACTCCAATTGTGCAAAAATGTGGTAGGCCACTGTTATGATTTGACTACATTTATTGCTTTCTGTTCAATTGAATACTGTAAATTGTACATCCTGGTTAAGATGAATGCCAAAGAGGAAGCGATGAGACATTACAAAGACAAATATTATGGTGTGTAGTATGTTTCAGCTTGATTTAAACCACCATTATTTGGCTGTTAATAAACAGACATAATATGAAAATTATGTATCTGTGTCCTGTTATTTATTTTTTGGTATGCATTTCAGAAAAAAAAATGGTTAGGATTCAGTTGTAATTGCAAATAGTGATTAATCCTGATTAATCCACTGAAAATTCTGATTAATTTGATTAAAAATTAATCATTTGACAGCCCTAGTTTGCACACATGATCGCACCTGAAATGCCCAAATATGCCGTTTATGTGGGCAGCACACTTGTTTTTGAGGCAGCTATTTGAAACGTCCTGTTTAGAGACTGTTGCGCAGACACCTGCAGCCCAGCACCTTTTGATCTTCACCTTGGGGTGTAATTGCAGCATTTGTCTTGATGGAGTGATTTAATAAGTAGGCTACCGCATATTTATATTTGTACTACTATTCCGATGCCGCCACCTCTATTGGCTGCGGGGGGTTCTTTCAAAGGCAATGGTTCGCAGAAAAATTGCCTATTGCTTTTCCTAGCTGCTTATCTGTCTCTTCCGCACTCCACAAAATTTATCCTCTAGTTTAGCCAGCGTCATCTGGGGCTCAGCGTCGGTTATTTTGCCAGACTATGATGCCTTTCGCGAGACGCTTAATCTGGCAATCTGTCGTCTTCATTTTATTATCAAAGCTGCTTTCATAGGCAACTCCAATGCTATTGCCAACGCGCTCTCCCGTTTCGTTTTCAGACGGCTTTTGCCCTTCATCCCTTACGGATCCAACTCTGTGCCCACCCCTATCAGCTGCTATGTTAAATTAGTGGATTTGCTAAGTTTAGCCAGTCATTTCATGGCTAAAGGAGCAGCTCCTTTCACTTATAGAGCTTACATTTCCGCTTGGTCTTCTTTACGTTTTGCTTTTTCAAATTTCCGTAATTCCCATTTTGATTAGCCTACGACCGCTCGCTCCTCTCTCGTCTTCACCTCGAGGATCCTTATCTATACCTTCCTCCATCTGTAGATTACTAGCAGGCATTCAATACGCAAATATTTCAACCCCGACTTTCCAAGTTTATTCACCGCTTCTCCTATTCGTTCGTTGCTCATGCATAAGCAAATCCTCTATCATTCTCCACATAACAGCCGCCATTTACTTTGCCTTATTGCAAAAACTAATCTTCTATTCGCAAAGGCTTTTTTCTACATCAATATTTTGCTAGAAGCTGTGTTTCTAACTGCTTTCTACGGTTTATGCGTCCAGGGGAATTTAGGCTACATCAGCTACCAATTATTTCGATCCCGCTCGTTATCTGTCTCTCTTCCTTAAGCACTCTGAATGATTCCAAGGTTCCGGCATCACACTAACAATTTCAATTTATAACAATTTTGTCCCTTCTCATCTATGGCTAAATTTCTTAATTCGTCATAAATCTCCTTATTTCTACGTCAGCTACCATTCCTCGGGTAGATAGCGTTCCTCCGCATTCGAGTCTCTTAAAAGTCCAGTCTCAAAAACTATCCTCGAAGCTCAGCAAGCTCCTATAACGGTCCAGGTATATACCTATGTAACTACTGGTGGTGGTGTCATGCTTTTTCACTATCTGCCATAGTCCTAGCTCACTAGAACTAGTATATTATAATATATATATATATATATATATATATATATATATATATATATATATATATATATATATGTGTATATATATGTATATGTGTATATGTATATATGTGTATATGTATATATGTGTATATATATGTGTATATGTATATATGTATGTTCAGTGTGGTCTACTGTGACCATGTGGCCTTGTCCCGTGGTCTTGTGGCCAGTTATGGCCTTGGTTCCGTGTGACCTCGTGGCCGTTGTCTCTGTCCTACCTCGTCTCAGTGTGGGCTCATGACATTGCGGCCCCATTCTATGTTCAGTGTGGTCTACTGTGACCATGTAGCCTAATGTGGCCTTGTCCCGTGGTATTGTGGCCAGTTATGGCATTGGTTATTTGTGGCCTTAGGCCGTGTCCATGAGTGATTCTGTCTCTGTATGGCTTTAGCAGCCTTGTGGCCCAGCGGGCCTTGTCTCTGTGTGGGTCTAAAGGCCTTGTGGCACAATGTTGCCTTGTCCTATATGTAAAAACTGGCCAGTGGTCTCGTGGCCCTTAGCGGCATTGGTTCTATGTGGCCAAGCGGCCGTTGTCTGTGTGGCCAAGCGACCTCGAGGCACTGTAGTGTAAGCCCGTTTATCGGTCCAACGGCGGTCTCCAATAATACGGGTGAAGGTCTCTGCGCGTTACTGTCTTTCTTTTACGCAACACAACCAGATTAAATGAAATACATTTTCTCATGTATTACCTCGTTATTTCATCTGACTCCATAAATGAAAAAGGTTTTTAATGATATCTGAGCATCATTAAAAGTGAGCGAATGTTTGATTATTCTTTTAACTCCTTTAATTATACTTTACCCGTTCAGATTAGGAAACTATGTCGCTTTGAGGTCCTCGCGTGTTTTCTCTACACCGCGGGTCTCACGATCACAAGCGGTCAGTATTGGATCATCAAACAGAGGTAACTGCTATATACCTGAGAACGGTCACGTTCACGTATACACAATCAAAGATACTTCAGTATAGCCCCCATGGAATTGCACACACTTGAATTTAACTTAACGTTTTCTCCAGTAGAGGTCACGGCCACTATTACAGATATAAGTTGACCAACATAACTTCTCTTATAATAGCTTTAGATTGGCCATGTCGTGGTTTCCCGCGTACACTTATCTGGAGAAACATCAAATTAAAACAGAGGTAAGACACACCCGAATTTAGTTTGGTCAAGCAGCATTTAGCTGTTCTAAACGGAAACACACTTTCTGTCTTTGCAAACCAAGTACACTTGAACTGATGCCAAATATTAGTCGTCACTAATCTGACGCAGACTTGCGGTAACATACGAATCGCTCAGTCTGTTTGGGAAAAAAACAATTTCAGAGTCAGTCAGAATAAAATCAAATGTTAACAATTTATTGACAGGGTAACAACAAGTTCATCGCAGTTGCCTGATATAAACTACACACAGTAAACTGTGCGGGATCGTCTGACTACAGAGAACCACGAACGATGTGCCACATCTCCTTAAATACCCAGATAATTCAATAAGCTAACCAAATGGTGGTGTCTGTCCTTCTAATTAGATTTGGCTCCCCATTGAGTAGGTTCCTGTACATTTACATATAGAGGATCTGGGGGAGGGCACACCTTTAAGAGGCACACTACATCTCTCATATTCTATAACTTCTTTTAGCTTTTCATTATGGCTGGGAGGATGAGACCAGTTTACCAGGCACACTGAGACACTTTAAATGATATCAAACATGTTATAGTTACTTTTTTGTACACACTTGACATTGTATAGGTTTTTAGTGAGTTTTGAGTGAGGAAGGGAAGATAATCAGACGGTAGAATTGAGGTGCGAGCCCCTACTGGCTGTGTCTCGGATGTTGCTGTTACATATGCAAGAGACAGTTCAAATGTTGATTCTCATGAGAGCCTTTTGTTCTCCCGAGGGGTAGCCCAGACTCGCTGTCACCTTACAGTAGCCTCGCTAAAAGATGGCCATTCTGCTCTCACAGACAGACTTCTGAATGTGCATGTCAGGAAACAACCAAGTTTGTAAGTTTTTAGTAAATATTCTAGATTTTCTAAATTAGGCCACAAGATAGAAATGTTTAAAAACAGTGTGATCAAGTTGAAGGCGCTAAATATCTTTATTTAAGTAATTTCTGTGTCCTCTCTTTCAATTTTTGCAGAGGCCTGGTGGTGTAATACATAAATATGGAACTGCAATGATGGAAATAGTGATGTGTTGTCTGTGCCCTGCACCATCAAAACTTTGTGATTCCATGTACAAGTGACTTCTAGAAGATATCTCAAGATTTTCAGCATCTTCATTGCACAGATCCTCATTCTATAATCATGAAACTATTAAAACATTTATTTATAAGTGGTATGTTTATTGGTTTAAAGCGAAGAGGAAAGAGAAATTAACATTTTGAAAGCAAGACATTTTTCTGTCTGTCAAAAGAAAATCAGTTAAATACAATTGATAATTTTGAACACATTAAATGTAATATAAAATATTGCTGGATTGCAGTTGAAACTTGTATATAAGATCACTTAAACTCATTCCATTTCCAAAAGCTGTCTAAAGATTTGAGGTTGTGTGTGATTCCTGAGTTAAACAGTCCCTCCATGTTTGCCTGGCACAATCCCCACATCATCATAGTCTGTTATTAGAGAACAAGAACAAATTCCTGTCAATACATCACTAAAAGCAACATAATAAACAGACCAATATTTACAGTCAATTTAAAATAGCTTTTCTGATTACGTAAATGATTATGAAATCTAAACAAAAAATATATTCAGTGTGACATAAAACTGGTTACAATCACCTACCAAACAGGTTTCTCACATCTTCGCTGACATTCCTCACATCATCATACTCCTCCTGAACTCCCTCTGAAACAAAATGTGTCTTTTATTATGAAAATGAACAAAATCTCACATTGCAATTTGTAATACACTAATAAGAACATCATCACAAATAAAATACTTTACATGCAGATATTTTCTATAATGTACTATATACTACCATACTTTATTTAGCTGCTATAATTTTGATAATAAATCACTGCACCCAGCTTCAGTCTAGACGGGTATCATTTTATACAGTGTTTAATATAGTCTGAATACAAATCTAAACACACACCTGTTTTATTATTGGAGAACTGTCGCATGATCACAACATCGTCATAGTTTTCTGGAAAGTCATCTACAAAAAATACAGAAATAGATTAATTAATGTACTATATATATATATATATATATATATATATATATATATATATATATATATATATATGTGTGTGTGTATGTATGTATCTAGTGTGTCTTGTTGCTCTTCTAAATGAGTTCAAAGGAAAGAGGAAATATACAGACACTATTTTTAAAGCTTTTCAAATTTCATGTTGTTTAATTAACTGTAAGTGATGATCAGTTTACAAAGGCACTGACCTTTTGGGACATTAGTGGTGGTGACATCATCATAGTGTTCAGATGAGTCTCCTACTGCAGATTTAGCTACAATCAAACAAACAAACAATCTCTCAGGTCAAACTTCATTTTGAATATTCGATAAACTGTATATTATATATCATACAAATTTTTTTCATACTTTATTTGTAACAATGAACAGAATTGTGCTCAAAATATGTGGTTTCACTGAAAAAAATCAGCAATGATAAATAACTATTTAAAATGAAATATTCACATGAAAATTATGTGTGACACTAAATTAAGTATCCTGCTGCAATAACTGAAGAATTTGTCCGATAAAACAGAAGCAAATGTGGATTGTCTAAAGTATGATAGGAAATTGCTTGATCTTTTTATTATTATTATTATTATTATTATTATTATTATGTGTTAATTGGTATACAGTATATAAAGGAAACTGTTACGATTGGTAGCAGTCAAGGCAAGGTGTAGGACCCAAGTGCAGATTTATTAACAAGACGTAGATACAGGAACTGGACATGAATTAGGAACTAGGAACAGCGACAGGAACAGGACCGGAACAGGAGCAGACTATGGCTCAGATACACTAATTAACTAACATTAAACTATTGACAGGCAAACATTGGGGTAACATCATGCAGAGGTCAGGATCACAACAATACTCGACAAGGGACAAGGTAAACATGAGGACTTCAATACAAAAACAAGGGGAAACGTAAGCCAATGGAAAACTGAAACTCAAAACAAGATGATAAGGCAATAAACTGAAACCAATGACAAACTAGAACTGATAACAAGGTAATTAAACAATGAACCAATGAAAATCAGACACATAGACATGGAGGGAAAACAGGAAATAAGACAAAAGACCGGGAAACAGGAACTTAACAATAATTTCTTAATTTCTTTACTTAACAAAAAGTAAAAGTGCATAAACAAAAGACAATATGGAATGTAACAGAAACATTCCTATGTTAACTTGCATGTAAATGTTTTAATTCATTGCACATGTTTGTATGAAGCAAAATGTAACATCACTTCAGTCTTCTAACCTGAAAGAATCTCATCAGCATCCTCATACCCAGAATGCAGTTCTTCAGAAGGGACACTTCCTGTTATTGGAAAGCAGAACCATCAGAAACATGTTCACAATTACAAATCAGCACACAACACTGTTTAGTCACAAACTCATACCATAATTCATCCTTCTTATATTATTCAAACACATGGATCTGCAAATCTGTTATTAATCAGTTAAATTCTCTCTGATTCTCTCTTCCTCTCTCTGAATGAAGTGATTAGTTCTGTTTATCTCTACAAATCAGTAACTATACATTCAGATTGACTGACCTCTCTGAGTGATGTGTTTATCTTTATTTGTGATGAGTCTGTGATTAATCTCCTCATAAACTGCTTCAGTCTGAGTCTTGTGTCTTCTCTTGGAAAGAACTGTGAGTGAAGACAGACAAACCTGCAGTGAGCTCACAACACATGACTGATGACACACTGAATAAGACACAATAAAGTTACAATCTAGTTTTCATTGTGTTTGAAATGAACTACTGTAGTATGTGATCTGTTGTACCTCTCCTCATCACTCTGTTCTGCTGAATCAGTATAATGAGTGGCAGTAAGAGCAGTAAGAGCACAGCTCCAAATACAATCACAACCACTGGAGGGATGGAGAGAGGAGATGCTGGAGGAGTTTGTGGACGAGTGATCAGTGAGGACAGAGATTGTGTCACGTCTGTTTGTGAAACTGGAGGAAAAGTTGATGTTGTTGGAGCAGGAGTCGTGGACAAAGAGAAATCTGTCAATTCGAAAAAACAAAATTAGCTGCTGAAATCACAATCAAATCATGCTAATTAAGGGCTTGAATAAATACAATATATTTAACCCTTGTATGGTGTTCGGGTCTGTTGGACCCGTTTTCATTTTTTATCAAAAGAAAAATGATACGATTAATTATTTTTTCAAACTCAGACTCATTGGCCTTGGCTCACTTTCTGTGAAGAATATATATCAGAACACATTTTCAATGAAAACACACTGTACACCCCCCCTACACATTTACATTACACACAGGATGTTCGGGTCCACTGGACCCGAGGCTAATAAAAGTGTGGAAACTGTAGATCCTGTGTACCTTTACTGTGTCCTCCTCCTGTCAGTGTGTGTGTGTGTGTGTGTGTGTGTGTGTGTGTGGAGTGTGAGTTTTGTGTTTCTGCACCTGCCGTTCCCACACAAGGTCACAACATTGTTGCAAAATTCAAGCACGGCCACCGTCTGCTCTCACATTCCCGCACATTTTACCCTCTGTCTTGCGGGAACCAATCTTTCTTTTCTCATACTCTATCCCAGCTGCGAATTGGGCACGGGACACAATAAATAATAATAAATAATAAGCTTTGCCAGTGTGGTGAAAATTGTAGGTTCTGTGTACCTTCACTCTGTCCGGGCCTACTGTTATTGTGTGTATGTGTGTGTGTGTGTGTGTGTGTGTGTGTGTGTTCTTTTATATGGTTTATGAGGACACAAGTGTGTATAATGGGTATTACAACATAAACATGGTTTATGAGGACATCTGTGTCCTCATAAAACAAACAGCCTAAAAAACATACTACATGGTGTTTTTTGTAATTCAAAAAATGCCAACGCTTTCTGTGATTGGTAGGTTTAGGGTGGGGTTAGTGTAGGGGGTAGATTATACAGTTTGTACATTAGAAAAACCATTACGCATATGAAGAGTCACCATAAACCACATATCTATGTGTGTGTGTTATGTGTGTCATGTGTGTGCGTGTGAGAGAGATTGTATGTAAGTGTGAGAGAGTGTGAGTGCAAGAGTTCCCGAACAAGGTTGAAATATTGTTGCAAAATTTAAGCACCAACACCGTCTGCTCTCATATTCCCACACATTTTACCCTCTGTCTTGTGGGGACCAATATTTATTTTCTCTAAATTGGGGGCGGGACACAATAAATATAGCTTTGCCAGTGTGGTTTCTTATCACAACTGATCAAGATGGCCAAAAGATTCGCTGCTCAGAGGGCCTTGCAATTGATTTTGGAAGAGACAGAAGATTTTGATGATGTACAAGAAGAGGTTTCAGAATGTGAAGATCACATTTCTGACAATTCAGAGTCTGACAGTGACTTTGAAGAAGAGGATGAGATTGAGCATCACCTAGTTCCAAAACGAAGACGAGCCACAGGACCAGCCTGTCAGCATCCAGCTCCAGGACCAGCCCGTCAGCATCCAGCTCCAGGACCAGCCCGTCAGCAGCTCACAACTGATGAAATATGGATGTCAAAAAAATGGGGAAATTGAATGGTCTTCTTGCCTAAGAAATGAGCCACCCCGCATGTCTGCCAATGTGATAAGGATGCAACCAGGGCCAACACGGATGGCAGTTACTCATGTGCAGGACATCAGGTCTTCTTTTGAGCTTTTCATCCCAGATTCCACACAGAAAATCCTTCTGGATTGCACTAATTTAGAAGGAATGCGTGTTTTTGGAGAGAGGTGGAAGGAGATGGATCAAACCCATTTGGATGCCTACTTTGGGGTTCTTATCCTTGCTGGAGTTTTCAGGTCCAAAGGAGAATCCACAGAATCCCTGTGGGATGCAGAAACTGGCAGAGAACTTTTCCGTGCAACAATGTCTCTGGAAAAATTCCACATCATTTCCAGGATTATTCGTTTTGATAACCGAGATGACAGACCAGCTCGACGGCAGAGAGACAAGCTAGCTGCCATCAGGAAAGTGTGGGACAAGTGGGTGAACTGCCTCCCCCTGTTTTTCAACCCTGGGCCTAATGTCACCATTGATGAGCAGCTGATGCCATTTAGGGGCCGCTGCCCCTTTAGGCACTATATACCATCTAAACCTGCCAAATATGGTATAAAGATCTGGGCTGCCTGTGATGCCACTTCCTCATATGCTTGGAACTTACAAGTCTACACAGGGAAACCTGATGGAGGAGCCCCTGAGAAAAATTAAGGAATGAGAGTTGTCCTGGACATGACTCAGGGACTCAGTGGACACAACATCACATGTGACAATTTTTTTACCTCACACAAGCTGGGACAGGAGCTCCTAAAGAGGAAGCTGACCATGCTGGGAACGATACAGAAAAACAAGACAGAGCTCCCACCCCAACTGCTGACTACAAAAAACAGACCTGTCAAGTCTTCCAAGTTTGTGTACACAGCTGACACAACCCTGGTATCCTATGTGCCAAAGAAAGGGAAGAATGTGGTACTCATGAGTACACTGCACAGGGATGGAAGAATCTGTGGCCAGGAGCATCAAAAACCAGAGATCATCATGGATTATAATGCCACAAAAGGAGGGGTGGATAACATGGACAAGCTGGTGACTTCCTACAGCTGCAAAAGGAGGACCCTACGCTGGCCACTTGTTATATTCTTTGACATATTGGACATCTCAGCATACAATGCCTTTGTCATCTGGATGGGACTGAACCCAGAGTGGAACAGAGGGAAGCTCCAGAGGAGACGCCTCTTTCTCGAGGAACTGGGAAAAGCACTGGTACAACCTCAAATCCAGAGAAGACAACATGTTCCAAGAACCCTAGCGTCTGCAGCCATCATGAGAAGGATTCAGGAGGAGAATGGTGGTGCCCCATCCACCCGACCTACAGAACTACCATTTGCAGAGCCTGAAGTAAGTGTGTTATGCTGTTGCAGTATAGTATCTCCTTGCGAGAGAGAGAGAGAGAGAGAGAGAGAGAGGTGTTAGTAAAATTCCTGATCTTTTCATCATTCTAGGTTGCGGCCAGCAGCAACAAAAAGAAGCGCTGCGAAGTGTGTGGACCCAAGATGGACAGAAAAACACAATATACATGCATCAAGTGCAAGAAGTACATATGTAACACACACAGTAAAACTCTGCCCCTCATGTGTTGTATAGACTGGTATGTAAAGGCAATGTGTTCAATGGGGCTGATGTGTCATCTAGACTGACATGGCTACTGTATGTGTTCAGCTTGTGTTGTGTAAACTGACCTGAATGGGTTAAATTTCTAATGAAGTTCAAATAAATAAAAGTCAATAGTTATGAAAAACCTTGCTTCATTTGAAAATTTGTTGAATTTTTCCACTCATATCTTGATTATAATTGATTTTCTTTTTTTTTATGTCATTTTAGTAAAAAATAAACAAAAAAATGAGTAGCACTTTAATTCTTAAATGTGATCTAACAAAGGTAAAGAGAAAATATTAACCATATATGCTGTTTATATTGCTTGTAATTATGATGAAGTAAACATCTGTTGAGTATTTTAACATAAAATTGTTTGATTGTGTTGAATTAAAAACCCCAAAATGCAGCGGGTCCACCAGACCCACGAACACTGGCTGAATAACAAAAATATGAACACCACACAAGGGTTAAATAACACTGAAATTAAATATATGGGATAAATGTTTCTCTGATAGTCAGTTTTCAACTGTTCTGAGAAAGTCATGTCTGATTCAGATCACTAAATATTTTGCTCTCACCTACACAGGTGAGTCCAGCGTCCTCTTTATGTGAGCAGTCAGTGTGGTTATTCAGGGAGAGAGGACAGTCCCACAGGTGAATCTCATTCCCTCTGCACTCGACTCTGTTCAGCCACACAACACCTTCACCAGCACCAAAGGCTGCATTCCCATCAGCACTCAGTGCTGCTCCACAACCCAGCTGCCTGCAGACCACCTGAGCATCCCTGATGTCCCACTGATCATCACAGACTGAACCCCACACAGTGTTATGAAACACCTCCAGTCTCCCAGAACACCGGCCCGTCCCTCCGCTCAGTCTCAGAGGAACATATCCTAAAATTTTTGAAAAATAAAAATCTGTTTGTAATTTTTCTCTTATTTGTTTGTTTGAGTGTGTTTGTTCCTTCCAGGTTCTTTTGTTACTGAAAACTGAATGAAGTTCTGTTCATATAAACCGTATAACAATTTGGAAAGAATGTTGCATTGTCAACAAACTCGGAACTACTTCAAAGCTGTGCATTTACACAAAACAAATCAACATCTTGTAAATTTTGTCAAACAATCAGAATCAATCATTCAAAAATATTGTGGCTGAAGTTCTGTTCATATAAACCGTATAACAATTTGGAAAGAATGTTGCATTGTCAACAAACTCGGAACTACTTCAAAGCTGTGCATTTACACAAAACAAATCAACATCTTGTAAATTTTGTCAAACAATCAGAATCAATCATTCAAAAATATTGTGGCATAAGTTAATACATTACACACACACACACACACACACACACACACACACACACACACACACACACACACACACACACACACACATATATATACTACCATTCAAAAGATTTGAAACACATGACTGAAATGTTTCTCACGATCTTAAATGCTTAATGCTTAAATTATTGAAATGAGTTTTGTAGGCAAAAATATAATTGTGCCACCATTTTAATTTATTTAATTATAAAACTAAAATTTTATTTAAAAAAAAGGTTTTTGAAATTGATGACTTGGACCAAATAATAAAGAAAATCAGCCAAAAAGTGCCCAACATAGATGGGAACTCTTCAATACTGTTTAAAAAGCATCCCAGGATGATTCCTCAAGAAGTTTGTTGAGAAAATGTCAAGAGTTCATGTCTGCAAATTCTAGGCAAAGTGTGACAAAGTGTGATGCTAAAATATTACACCGTTTTATTTATTTTGGATTTTGTTTAGTCACAACATAATTCCCATTTATAACATTGTATGTAGAGATGTTATTTATGTTATTCCAAAGTTCTGATGTCTTTACTATTATTCTAAAATGTGAAAAAATGTAATTATAATAAAGAATGAGTGTTTCAAAACTTTTGACCGGTATTGTATTTATATAATGCAAGAGTCATTTCTATATTTTATACTTTTGCTTATTGATATTATACAAGCATATCCATGTATTCACATTTATGTACTCAACTGTAGTCAGAATATAATCGAATACTTCACATTCCTGTAACCAGTTTGTATGGCATTATCAATGCATATGTCTATCCTTGTATTCCTGTGTTTATGCATGTATGTTTACAGACAGGCTCACATGTTCAATGTGTGCTTTAGAAGACTATTCCATGTTTCTTCTCTATCATTATAAGGGTTGCAGCAATGCTGTATCAACGTTCCCGTGGGAAACTGAGATGTTGCGTGCAGCAATTTATAAACTTTTGGTTTCTTAGTATATGGATAGGTTGCCCTTTTGACTTGATGAGAGCTCAGAACAGGTTGCAGAGAGAGTTACATTTATAATTGTTATTCGTTCAGTCTGCACACACAGCATACCGGTTAGACATCTGTGTGTGCGTACTTTGCTGAGCATGATATTTATGAGCACTTTAGCTAGAATGAATACACAAATTTTGCAATCCATCTAACCGCAGCTTTCGCACTTCAGTAAGCCATAACAATATGAACATGATCTGAAACCTTGAGTTACAACTTCGTCAATTGTGCAGAACTCGCTGTACCAAGAAAGGAAATCCTTCTTGGCACAGTGTCAAGAAGGTATAAAGATTTAAATTAAATTAAAAAGTTTGGTCTTCCTGACTAACAGCTCAGCTCTCTGGCTCTCCGCATCTGACTTCCAGCTTTGAGGCCTCATCTTACTATCCGTACTTTAACTTCTTTAACTTAGTTTATTAGATAAAGACAAGGCATTGTACTATTATTAAGTTAATTCCAGGACTTAGTCCTTGGATATATCCTTAAGATATATCTACTTAACAATTTATAATCAATAATACATTTTTCTGTATTATTACATTTAATCTCATTATTTCATATTTTTATTAATTTTTATAATTTCTGTAAAATAAATTGTGTTATTCCGTCTACAAATCATATGATTTATTTAAGTCATTTTCCATCTGCTGGATCTCACTACACCAATATATATAAAAGTATTTCTGAAAGAAACCTACTTGTACAGTGTCTCTGGTTTGGAGCTGCAGAACATGAAAGATGACTTCGAGGCAGTTCATAATTTTCCTTTTCTGTGATTATAATAAGATTAAATTAAGAAATAAAATGACTTTTTTTTTTTAACACTTAAGCTAAATATTAAATTGTTGAGGGCTTTTTGTTAAATTAAAATTTCCCCTATTTGCCCAATAACTTGCAGTTATTTTTCAACTGAAAAAGTTCAAAATATGTACAAAAATCTAAATAAATAATGTTTTACCTGAGCAGGTTATATGAGCCACCTCATCATGATGACAGTTATTCTGTCCCCAGGTTGAAGATGGACACTGCCACAGAGTTGAGTCATGTGGACGACATTTAAATTGATCCAGCCAATTGGACTTTAGTCCTTGTGTGTTACTGGGGTCACTGGCAGATCTTCCACAGTTCAGCTCTTGACAGATCAGACTCGCTGTGTCTCTGTCCATCTGGTTCCAGCATACATTACCCCACGATCCACTGTAGAAAACCTCCACATTCCCTTCACAGCCATCAGTTAACCTGATTTCTTTGAACACTGATAGAAAAGAATCAATCAAATAAAAAAAAAATCCAACAATTGAAAAACATTATGGCTATTATGAATATTTGGGTACCTGAATTTAATTCGACAGTTTACCTGAGCACATGACTCCTACATCCTCCTTGTGTTGACAGTCATGTTTTCCCCAGACCTGAGAAGAGCAGTTCCACAGGGACGTCTCATTCCCCTCACAATTCACCTCATCCAGCCATATGGGTCCAGAACCAGGACCAAACCAGGCTGGTACCTGCTGGTTACTGAGGGCCACTCCACACTGCAGCTGTCTGCACACCACATGGGCATCATTAATATCCCAGGAGTCATCACAGACTGTCCCCCATGAGCCACTGTGAAAAACCTCCAGCCTCCCTGCACAGTCTCCTCCAGCACCCACCAGCCTGATGGACCCACGACCTGAGATCACATTAATATATATAGAGAGAAATGCATGTTAAATTATATTAATCTATTATCAGAGAATGAAAATGCCCAGATATTGTTGTTCTCACTAAGGCAGGTGATTGACAGCTGTTGTGTGGAGCTGCAGTTGAGAGTTTGTGGAGAGCTGCAGTTCCCCAGATGAGCTTCACTCCCAGAGCACTGGAAGCCCATCACACACTCATGACTGTGTTCAGGACTGGATGAAGAGGAGCTGTAGAAGTTCAGCACAGAGCCACAGCCCAGCTGTCTGCAGACCACTGAGGATTCAGTGAGACTCCAGGAGTCCAGCAGAACTCTCCTCCAGACCTGATGGATGTAAACTTCCACCTCGCCCACACACTCTCTCTCTCCAGACAACCGCACTCGCCCATCATGAAGAGCCAGAGACGAATCTGGAAAGGAGGTTTGAAAAGTTACTAAAATACATGCAGAATTCATAATAAATCATTCAAAAATGCATGTACATATACATGCAAGGACATGCAGGAATATTTAAGTTATCGAGTAGGCTACATGGATATATATTTTTAGGGGGGGTTCATTTGAAATAGGAAAATTATAATTTAGCAATTTTTAATTACATTATTTGTGTCAAGTAATATTAATTTACGTTCATTATGTGATAGACGGCAGATGATTGTTTATTTTCTTTTTGTTATTAAAGAATCCTAGCACATGCCCTCCTCTTGATGAGCAATCATTAAAAGTTCAATATCAACTGCAGGTCTATTGGCTCTATAACAGAAACACTGTAGCGATTAATGTATAATTAGTCTGCTTTTATATCAGAAATGCAGCATTCATTGCATTGTTACTAATTCTTGCAGTGCACTCACGAGAACAGATGACTCCAACATCTCGTCTATGAGAACGTTCAGCTCGACTCCATGAAGAGATGGGACATTGTGAGAGTTGTGTTTCATTCCCCTGACAATCAAACACATCAGCCCAGATTTCACCGCTACCTTCTCCAAACCAGTCCGCTCCCACAACAGACACAGCAATCCCACAATTCAGCTGTCTACAGAGGACACTGGCAGCTCTCATATCCATACATCCATCACATACTGTTCCCCACTCATTGAAATACTGATGCTCCACTCGACCAGAACAGGAGTCTGTGCCATTTACCAGTTTGAGCGCTGTGTAACCTAACCACAGATCAGAGAGATTACAGTAGTAACAACAATAAAGGAGTATAAAACTCTATGTACACATAATGCAATATATAACTCATTTGTCATGGAAGATTATAATGTATCAAAAATTAAATAAATAGGGACATTGATACTTTACCAGAACATATTAGTCCCACGTTGCTAACACTGGTGCAATTATATTTGTGTGAAGATACTGAACAGAATGAAATATGAGATTCGTTGCCTCTACACTGAATCTCTTCTGTCCACATCTGACCCTCTCCTTTGCCAAAAGCAGCTGCTCCCAGCACCTGTACAGGAGCCCCACAGTCCAGCTCTCTACACACAACCTCTGCATCCTGCTGGTCAAAGGCAGCATCACACACTGAAACCCACGTCTTCTCATGAAGTATCTCTAATCTCCCAGAACACAGATGAGACCCAGCTGCAAGTCTGGAACGTTTGTGACCTGTTTATATTAAATAAAAAAATGTACACAGGAGACAAAAACACATGATGGGATTTGTATTTTTTTTGAAAGGTTCTAAATGTGTTTATCTTATATACAGTATACTGTATATTCTCAAATTATTACAACAAGACTTAACAAGGCACAATAGTAGTATTAGTATGTAACAGGTACAAAGGATGGGCAAGGAGGTGGCGGGAACCGGCTGAACAGTCAACATAAAGATTCATGTAAATCTCAACATAAAACAAACAAACAAAAACAGACACATATGCAATGCGGCCATATGCGTATCTCTCTCGAACCGGTGCCTCCAGCTACCACTTATTTAGCTGGCCCACTGTATCAGCTGATTCAGTGCTGGCCATGCTCCATCATGGCCCGGCCATGCCCTCCTCCTTGTCACATAGTACTATTCACCTGAACAGATCACACCAGCATCAAAGTTGTGAGAACAGATAGGTAAATTCCATCCAGATGATCCACAGTTCTTCAGTGTCGACTCTGATCCAGTACAAAGTACAAAACCCATCCAGATTGGTCCTGATCCTGCTCCAAAATGAGCATCACCCAGAGCATCTACAGGCTCTCCACAGTCCAGTTCTCTACACACCACTGCAGCATCAGCCATATCCCAACCTGCACCACACATTGTTCCCCACTGACCTCTATGAAGAACCTCCACTCTACCAGCACAGGGACTGTTACCATTCACCAGTCTCACATTTTTGGGGTCTAAATAAGAAAGAAATAGAATGAGAGAAAAAAGGAGGGATTTCAGACATATTTACAAGACATTAATTTCATTCTTACCAGCACACAGAAGCCCCTCATCGTTTTCACTGGAGCAGTTGTTTATGATTGAAGATGATTTTGGACAGAGGTGAATCTGAGATTCATTTCCTCTACACTGAATCTCTTCTGTCCACATCTGACCCTCTCCTTTGCCAAAAGCAGCTGCTCCCAGCACCTGTACAGGAGCCCCACAGTCCAGCTCTCTACACACAACCTCTGCATCCTGCTGGTCAAAGGCAGCATCACACACTGAAACCCACGTCTTCTCATGAAGTATCTCTACTTGTCCAGAGCAACGAGAATTTCCAATAAGCCTGACGCCTGAGTAGCAAGAGAAAACAAGTTTAATATATACTGCACTGTTTTCATAGAAGGCAAAACAAATGTATTTACATTACAAACTTTGTTATATGCAATGATAAATAATTTCATAACCAATGATAATTCAAAGTTGTCTACATAAGCATCATTAAGTAGAGAGAAACTAAAACATAATTAATAAAAACTGTTTACAATCTTTTAAAAACACTCACTAGAGGCATTTTAGTTCCTGTCATAAACATTGGGTATTGAGTGAATTACATTAAATAATCAAAAGATTCATGGGGGGTTAATATAAGGCAGGTTCAGGGCAGCTCACCTGAGCAGATGACACCAGCATCTTTACTATGATCACAGTCAAAAGCACCATAATCTACTGATCCACAGTTCTTTAGTGTGGACTCTGATCCAGTACATAATGTTCGTTTCATCCAGATTGGTCCTGATCCTGGTCCAAAATGACCATCACTCAGAGCATCTACAGGTTCTCCACAGTCCAGTTCTCTACACACCACTGCAGCATCAACCAGATCCCAGGAAAAACCACAAACTGTTCCCCACTGACCTCTATGAAGAACCTCCACTCTACCAGCACAGGAACTGTTACCATTCACCAGTCTCACATTCACACTGTCTGTATATATTGAAAAGTAAGAATGACAGATGGACAGAGGAAGAGAGTGAGAAACAAAGATTCACACAAAGAGACAAAACTAGTATGAAACTCAATTAATGTTCAGTCTGGACTCAGCGGACTTGACATTTTATTTACAGCCTATTGCAAATAATGGTCGATGCTATTTACACCCCGGTGCAAATAGTGACAGATACTAATTGCACCCCAATTTAAATATTAACAGTAGAGGGGCATCACTGCAGCATGTTTATTGTGAGTGTGAGTGTGTGTGTGTGTGTGAGTGTGTGAGTGCATGCGTGTGCGTGTATGTGAGTGTGTGCGTGTATGTGAGTGTGTGTGTGTGTGTGTGTGTGTGTCTGTGTGTATTTATCACTTTGTGGGGACCAAATGTCCCCATAAGGATAGAAAACCTGAAATGTTTGACGTTGTGGGGACATTCTGTCGGTCCTCATGAGGAAAACAGCTTAAAATTATACAAAATTATGTTTTTTGAAAATGTAAAAATGCAGAAAGTTTTCTGTGACGGTTAGGGGATAGAATGTAAAGTTTGTACAGTATAAAAACCATTATGTCTATGGAAAGTCTCCATAAAACATGGAAACCCAACGTGTGTGTGTGTGTGGTGTGTGTGGTGTGTGTGTGTGTGCGTGTGTGTGTGTGTGTGTGTGTGTGTGTGTGTGTCAAATTATTGTATTTGGAGTCCCACAGAAACCGCACCCCACCCCTAAATCAAACCTACGAAAATTAACCAAGATTTTTATTTGAGTGACCATAGTTTACATTTACATTACATTTATTCATTTGACAGATGATTTTATCCAAATCGATTTACAAAAGAGGAATAATAATACATCACAAGCGATTCATATTAAGGAAACAGCAGTTTTTGAAAAGTGCTGAATAACAAAGTTTCAATTAAATCAGTATAACAGTATCCAAGACTGATTCGATTGCAACAAGAAAATCTGAAAATAAATTATTAATTATTTTATGGGTGCATGATTAAATGCTCATGGAAAAAGTTGAATCGTGGAATTTGTAGTAAACCATAGTAACCATAAAAGTAACCATGAATATTACAGTCAAGGTTACTACAATATTACGATAGTAAAACCATGGTTAATTTCTTTTAGGGTTTAACCCAACCTCTAATGAAAAGATTAAAACAAATCTAGACATGACCGATGGCAGCCGCAGAAGACAGACATCACCCCTCGTGCCTCAGACAAAGAAGGGAAAGTATACGACAGAATCTGCCCCATACATGAATCAAACCCTTCTCTGAACCTGCCAACGGTCGACAATGTGTGACAACCTTAATGTTAATTATTATTTATTAGAGATAGAATTAAAGGAAATATTAAGACCGGAAAGAGGAAAAAGGCATAAGAGTGGGACAAAAGCAGATTTGAACCCGGGTCGAATCACGCCAAAGTTTTATTAATTTAAGTTTATTTGAAAGTGGTCATGAACCTGCAGACATCAGTCCTAATACAAGTGTATTTAATGGGTTAAAATGTGACTAATAAAATAAACATCTGCTTTATTGTAACTCCTACCTGCACACACCAGTCCAACATTGTTTTCAAGTGAACAATTGTTTTTAGTTGATGGTGATGTTGGACAAAAATTTATCTGAGATTCATTTCCTCTACACTGAATCTCTTCTTTCCACATCTGACCCTCTCCTTTGCCAAAAGCAGCTGCTCCCAGCACCTGTACAGGAGCCCCACAGTCCAGCTCTCTACACACAACCTCTGCATCCTGCTGGTCAAAGGCAGCATCACACACTGAAACCCAAATATTTCCATCAAGAATCTCTAATCTCCCAGAACAGCGAGAACCTCCAACCAGCCTGACGCCTGTAAATATAGAACATGGAACATTTTTAAAACAGAGTTTAAATACAGTTTATGTGATAAAATGAAATTGTGTGCTTACCAGCGCAAAAGACTCCAGCATCTTTACGGTGATCACAGTCATAAGGCCATTCTACTAACCCACAGTTTTTCAGTGTGGACTCTGATCCAGAACACATTGAATTTTTCATCCAGATTGGTCCTGATCCTGGTCCAAAATGAGCATCACCCAGAGCATCTACAGGTTCTCCACAGTCCAGCTCTTTACACACCACTGCAGCATCAGCCAAATCCCAACCTTGATCACACACTGTTCCCCACTGACCTCTATGAAGAACCTCCACTCTACCAGCACAGGGACTGTTACCACCAACCAACCTCACATTCATTCTGTCTGTCAATGTCAGAGAAAGAAAAAGAGATGGAAAGAGTGAATGAAGACTGAAATTTTACTCTAAAATTAAATAATAATCTGATCTGTTGATTTTTTTATTGAACTCATACGGGAACACAGCAATCCAATGATGTTGTCATGAGAACAATTGCTTTTGATTGATGGTGATGTTGGACACAGATGAATCTGAGATTCGTTGCCACTACACTGAATCTCTTCTGTCCACATCGGACCCTCTCCTTTGCCAAAAGCAGCTGCTCCCAGCACCTGTACAGGAGCCCCACAGTCCAGCTCTCTACACACAACCTCTGCATCCTGCTGGTCAAAGGCAGCATCACACACTGAAACCCACGTCTTCTCATGAAGTATCTCTAATTTACCAGAGCAGCGAGAACCTCCAACAAGTCTGACTCCTGAAAAAACAAAACAAAAATTATTTTTAACATTATCAACATTATTATAAACTTCATATTACAAGGATTCTAAAAATCATGATTCTTAAGTCAACATTTTAAATAAAAACTAAAGAAATAATTTAAATATAAGAATAAAAAATATCCAACATGTTGTAACACATGAGGAGAAATACATTTTCAGTCAAGTAGATAGAGAAGGTTTGTAGAAGTTTACCTGAGCAGATGATTCCAGCATCTCTACTATGATCACAGTTGTGTTGACCCCATCCTGCTGATCCACAGTTCTTCAGTGTCGACTCTGATCCAGTACACGTGACTCGACTCATCCAGATTGGTCCTGATCCTGCTCCAAAATGAGCATCACTCAGAGCATCTACAGGGTCTCCACAGTCCAGTTCTCTACACACCACTGCAGCATCAACCATATCCCAAAAGTCACCACACACTGTTCCCCACTGACCTCTATGAAGAACCTCCACTCTACCAGCACAGGGACTGTTACCACCAACCAATCTCACATTTACACTTTCTAAATATTGAGAAAAACAATGAGAAAGAGGAATGAAGGGATGAGAGGGATAGACAGATTTTCACATTTATTAGCAGATATAGAGTTTATGACTATTCAATGTATTTTTTTAAATCATTCAAACTCATCACACTCTCATTTGTTCACACGTTATTATCATGTTCACATGTGAAATTCATGTGATTTTTCCATAGATACATACAGTACATTTCACACAATGTGCTTGTTAATAAATATCTCTGCAACATAAGATGAATAAAGTTTAATTTTAAGTGAAGTCGGAATATGCAAGACCATCATTTCTTGATAAATGTAATTTCATTACTTATGTACTTACCAGCTCTGATGAGATTTACAACTGAAGACAGTAAAATGAGTGTCAGACATCTCTCCATATTCTTCTGCTCTACTAATAGTTTGTTTATTCAGTACCAGCTTCTCCTCACTACTAATGAAACTGAAGTACAGGGGTCTTCTGAACCCTTAATGAGAGAAAAAGATGTCAAACACCCTCCAATCACACTCACTATTACCTTATTAGACAGAACAGAGGAAACTATCAAAGAACTTCAGTGACGAATCAGAAGATGTATTTCTGATTTTCTCCACATACATCAAAAACGTCAGTGATGATCAGGGAATCTTCGCCCCACCCATGAAGATGCCTCACAAAGGGGAGTCACACACACACACACACACACACACACACACACACACACACACACACACTATATTTAGAGAAGTAGTGACTGTAGTATTGACTTACAGGATACAGGAAACACTCCAGTTTATACACATCAAAGACAAACACCTGCAAATACGAGATAGAAGCTCTGATAACTAACTGCTAAATAACATATTTGCATGTTATTAAAACAGTAAACCCGACAATTTAAAACATTTACGACTGAAAAAATTTATAATCAAGTTTTATTAGTAAACAGACACCACAGTATATGACCTAAACCTTATTAAATAAGTGAGTGGCAAAATATAAATAATAATATATACTTTTGAAAACACATGATATATATATATATATATATATTGCAAACTCGTTTCTATTCCTCTTTTTTACAATATACTTTTACATGTGAAAGTATTTCAGTATTTCTCTCAGAAGATGGGGCAGAAAGACCATCAATCTTTTAAAGTGAAGATGATGAGGGTGTTCTTCAACTTCTGACCAGCAGATGGCGACAATGTGCAATAAACATATTTCATTTATTAATAAGATCATTAAATTGTATTGATTCAGATTGTTTGCTCGTGTATTTCTTCCAAAGCATCTGAGATCTCCTATTAGTTTTGTAACATCAGCTGTGTTACTTTCTTCCAGAGAGTGGCAGCAACAGACCAAGATTTTTAAACCGTTTGATCTGTAACTACGAATGTGTCTTAGAATAGTTATTTGATTTATGAGTAAAATTATAATAATAACAATAATAAAAATAATAATAATAATAATAATAATAATAATAATAATAATAATAATAAACTTTGATGAACATCACTTGAATAGATTTTCAGTTTTGTTCTACAACATAAGTTACACACAGTTAATAGCAAGGTATTTTTGGTCCCCTAACTGTATATTTTGGCCCCTTTCCTATAAAAAAACCTCTTGAACACTTTGGTTGAGTAGCTAAAAGTAAATCCAAGTTGTATTACAGAAGACTGTGTCAGTGCCAGATTTGTCTGTTTGTATATACATATATACATTAACAGACCACTGCAAAATGATCAGTTTCTCTGGATTTAATATTTATAGGTTTGTGTAAGTTTGAGTAAAATGAACATTTTTGTTTTATTCTATAAACTACTGACAACAATTCTCCCAAATTCCAAATAAAAATATTGTTATTTAGTGCAGAGGTTTTCAACTGGAGAGGCGGCAGAGAGCCCCAGGGGTGCAGCACGGGGGAAAAATAAAAACAATGATTCATGTCTGTACACATCTGTCCTGCTAGCTTGCATGTTAATGTGTGTGTTATGCATATGCGTGTAGCAAAATGTATCTCTTTGTAGTGACTGAGTTTCTCCACCTCTCTCGAAAGGCTGTGAAAGTCCTCATCCCCTTCACATCCACTTACTTATGTGAGTGCGGGTTTTCCTGCTTAAAAGCAAATACCGATCAAGGCTGCAGGTGGAGGACGATTTACGTTTCTTCCTTTCTACCGTGCAGCCCCGCATCGATCACCTGTGTGCATCAAATAGTCGGACTCGTTGCTCCCACTGATGTAGGGGTGATGAAAATGGCAAAATCTCTTTTTTATTCATTTATTTTTTGCTTAACGCAAGCCTGAATGGAAGTGATTTTTACGCTTTTTTTATACTGTGACAAAACAGCGCTGTCCGTCTTGCTGATGTTGTTTGATGTCTGATGTTGATGTTTTCAAAGTTGAATTGCTTAAGTCAGTGTTTCGCAACCACTGTGCCACGTGCTGTGAAAGATTGTCAGGTGTGCCGTGGAAATGCATGAAAATAATAATAATAATATCAGGGATCTAAACTCCTCACCTTTCGGAGAAATTCGCCGTTTTGAAACCACAATCGGTCACTTTTGTGATTGTGAAGAGCAATGATGTGCTCTTGATAGTGATGTGAGTGATATTTATATGCATTAAGGGTCTTTCACATGTTTCGCGTCAGCACACACACAATACATTGAAGTCTATAAAGTGACGTCACACCAAAGTGTTTAGTGGTGGTTGGGTTTTCTAGGGGGAGGCTCACTTTCACCCAATTTGAAAGCCCCTGATTAGGAGCATTTATTTGCAGAAAAACACAACTGGTCAAAATAACAAAAAAGATGCAGTGCTTTCAAATAACGAGTAATGCAAAGAAAACAAGTTCATATAAATTTTTAAACAACACAATGCTAAAGTTTTAACTTAAGAAAAGTTCAGAAATCAAAATTTGGTTGAATGGTCTACGTAGAATCGTCCTCGCTGTGCCCTTCACCCCAGCTGCCATTTGCCATTCTTTTTGTAGGTCACTACATTCAGAGTAGGTGACATCCCAGCTAACAATTTTAGGTTCTGGGAACGTTAGGTTTTGGTTCCCAGAACGTTCCCAGAACGTTGCAAGAACGTTCCCTATTGGTGATCCAGGAAAGTTTTCTTAACGTAAATAGAACGTTCCCTTAAGGTTAGGGGAACGTTCTGGGAACGTTCCCTTTAGGTTATAAAAATAGATCCTAAAAATAACCTACAGGGAACATTCCCAGAACGTTCTCCTTAGGTTATAAAATTAAACCTAAAAATAACCTACAGGGAACGTTCCTAGAACGTTCCTGTTTGGTTCCCAAAAAAATAACCAAATGGGAACCATACGGGAACGTTAGGGAACGTTAGGGAACGTTAGGGGAACGTTCTGTGTTTGCTGGGAGGTGACATTCAAATGAGTAGTCGGTCATCCCGGTCAGTGGAGAGTCGTTTTCGCCCTCTGCAGGTCTGTAGACTTGTTGTCCTCAGTGTCTGCTGCTTGACCTTGTTCTTATGAATCGCTGTCTTTGAAATGTTAAGGATGGAAGTGACACCGTCATGACTGTAAGTTTCATTGGTGTTCTCTTCTGCAATTCAGAACTATCACATTCTTAACCAATACTGTCACATAAATCATCTTTGATATTTGTCCATTTATTTAATTGAAAAAACAAACCTATTTTCTGTTCATCAGTGATGTGATTGTGTATGTAACTGTCACCACGATAAATTTCATTAGTGTTCTCTTCTGCAATCCAGACATAACTTATACCATCACATTCTAAACCAACACTATGTAAATCATCTTTGTGAAAGAAGTCAAATATCGAGGGAGCTGCCATTTTAGAATCACATCAAGAGCCAAATACTGCTCGCTTAATCTCAGTAATCAATCATCCTGTTATTAGATCATTTTACTCAGGTATTGAATTAATCCTGGCTGAATGTGAATTCTGAACTACAATGAAATAGATAACTGAAAACTATTGTGCTTGAATTATGCTGCATCCAATCCGCTAGGTGTCAGTGTAAATCTAAGATGACATTTGCAAAGAAATTGCTGAATGCATCTTTAACATCGGCTCTCATCCAATCACAGGGTGTATATTGCAAATCAGAAGTTAACATAAATCACACATACTGTATAAGAAACTATAAAGTGCAAAAAACATATTTTTTATTATTATTATTATTATTATTAATGTTTCCGTTTCAAAGGAAGCGCAAAGGCGCCATCTAGCGGCCACTGCCGGATGCGTCAAAATGATTGTGCACAAGACTGAGAAATGTGCACGTCATTAACAGTTGCTCTGTAAGTGAACAGTGTTCGAGAAGTCGCAGCTTGATGTTTATTGTGTTTATTAATAACTTTGTGCGTCCATTCGAGAAAAGTGAGTTCCACTTTTCTGTTTTCGCTTAAATTTTATTAGAATAATTGAGTATTTTGTTCATAAATCTAATCGAGATGTCCCTGAGTCATGCACACTCCTGTATCGTTTACAAACAATTAATAGCATTGTGAAATGATTATTTAAGTTATTTATGTCTGAACTATGTCCAAATCTATGTCTGAACAATGCAAATGTGACATCACTGCAGTCTAAGGTACAGGGACATACAAAGACATTTTAGGGGGCAGGGGCTCAAGTGGAAAAAAAGGGCACATCTCATAATTATTTATTTAAAACAAATTATAAACAAAACGTTAAATATATTAACACAACTCTGGCTTCCTTACCAATTTATTTTAATTCCCTCACAGTCATGCAATTGTTTCATACTGAACAGATTTCTACAAAATAATCAGTTCACACAGAGATCATGGTCTTCTTTAGTATTCACTAGGTTTATCACAAGCAACAGCAAAGGAAACTATGCATCAATGTGCATGTTTTCTGTGCTACTAGTTTCAAATATATATTTGGAATAAATTACTGCACCATTGAGGGGGACATAATATCACTGTAACACAGATCAAATTCATGGGCAAGGAAGAGGCGAGAAACCGGCTTGACGTATAACGCAAGTGGAAGAAGGACAAACTGCAGGTGTCTCTTCAAATGTTAAGAGATTGCTGGCGTCATTTCCAGGAAACTGTGAAAGATGCTAAAAGAAAACATTTCTCAAATATTATTCTGGCAAATTGTCACAAGCCTCGTGTTTTGTTTAACACCATTGACTCACTTTTAAATGCCCCGCAGAATGCTTGTATGGAGGCATCCCCTGCTATGTGTGAAAATTTCCTTTGCTTTTTTATTGATAAGGTCACTTCTATTAGGTCTCAAATTGCACCTTCACTTTCAGACCCTTCAATCTCTGTCCCCTGCTCGGCTGTTTTTGATCATTTTGAGCCAGTGACTTTTTCTTTTTTAGAGGAGGTTGTTGGTCACTTAAAGCCCTCAGGTTCTCCAAATGATGCTGTCCCCCCTCGACTATTTAAGGAGGTTTTCCCTACTGTAGGACCATCTGTTGTTGCAGTTATAAATGGTAGTCTGACCTCGGGTGTGGTCCCTGAAATTTTAAAACATGCAGTAGTTCAACCTCTGATTAAAAAACCTGCTCTAGATCCATCAGTTCTTGCTAATTTCAGGCCTATTTCCAAATTGCCCTTCCTTTCGAAAATCCTGGAGAAGATTGTGCACAGTCAATTATTGGCCTTTTTGGAAGAACATAACATATTAGAGGTTTTTCAGTCCGGCTTTAAAACCTTGCACAGCACCGAAACCGCTCTTTTAAGAGTTTTTAATGATATCTTTTTAGCGACTGACTCTGGTGACTGTGTTATCCTTGTGCTTCTAGATCTAACTGCTGCATTTGACACAGTGGATCATGAAATATTGATTGCACATTTAAGGCAGTGGGTGGGCATCAGTGGCATAGCACTGGAGTGGTTTAGGTCATACTTAGCGGATCGAACTTTTTGTGTTAGTGTAGGTGAATATGTATCCTCCTCTGCTCCTCTTTTGTGTGGGGTCCCACAGGGCTCAGTCCTCGGCCCTCTACTTTTCTCTTTGTATTTGCTTCCACTTGGTTCCATACTTAGAAAGTACGGCATTTCATTCCACTGTTATGCAGATGACAGTCAGATTTATGTACCACTTAAAAAGAAAAATTATAACTCTGTTGGACAACTACTCAATTGCCTCGACGACATAAAGGCCTGGATGGCTCTGAACTTTTTAAATTTTAATGATAAAAAAACAGAAGTGATGGTTTTTGGAGGCACCACTGGGACCCCACCTGTAGATCTGGGCTCCTTGGCTCCCTATATTAAACCTAGCATTACAAACCTAGGAGTTAAAGTGGACCCTGAGCTTAAATTTGACATTCAAATCAAAGCTGTTGTCAAATCAAGTTTCTTTCATTTGAGGCAGCTGGCTAAAATAAAGCCAATTCTGTCAAGACAACATTTTGAAACTGTAATCCACGCCTTTGTAACTACACGGCTGGACTACTGTAATTCACTATATGTGGGGGTTAGTGGGTTCTCCATCACCCGTCTCCAGATGATACAAAATGCAGCAGCACGTCTTTTAACGGGCACACGTAAACATGAGCACATTTCCCCTATTTTAGCTTCACTACACTGGCTGCCTATTCAATTTAGGATCCATTTTAAAATTCTGTTATTTGCTTTTAAATCATTAAATGGTCTTGCCCTGCCATACCTCTCTGAGCTTCTACACTCTTATAAACCCGCCCGCGCTCTCAGGTCAGATGATCAGCTGCTCCTGACTGTGCCTAAAACTAAGCGTAAGCTCAGAGGGGACCGTGCATTTGCTTTGTCTGCCCCTAAACTATGGAATGATCTGCCTTTGCATGTTAAGCAGGCCTCTTCTTTATCTGTTTTTAAAACCCTTCTTAAAACTCATCTTTTCTCTTTGGCTTTTGACACCTAGTAAGATGTCGACTTTTTATTGTATATTTTTATTGTATGGTTATTAATTGTACATATGTTTATGTTTTCTGTACAGCACTTTGGTCAACTTTGGTTGTTGTAAAGTGCTTAACAAATAAAGTTGGTATGGTATGGTATGGTAACTTAAAGGTTTAATGGAAAACTCAAAAGACAAACACGTAAGATAACGGACATGTCCGTAATTGAGCTCTCTCTCGATCGCCGTCTGCGAGTGGCCTTTATTCCTCTTGACGGCTTAATCAGCCTAATACGGGACCGGGCGTGCGCAATCACGCCCCGGTCCCGCCATCCACCGTGCCACAATCACTAATAATTTGTTTATTTTGCACAAGGAAATAAATAGTTTTTAATTCTTTTGGTGTTATTAGAATACATAACACTTCAATGTATGCAAATTAGCACATTTGAATTAGTGTCATTTATCAATCACATTAAATGAGTCATGCATGTTAGCAAGTCACAAGTTAACAAAATTTTGATTTTGGCTAATTAGCTGTAAAGTCGAGGCACTGGTAGCTTAATCTTTTTTTCATCACCACTCACCTCCTCACAAGCCAAGACAAACACAACTGGGATAGGAGCTGGGAGGGGCTGCTGTCTGCCTGTCTGTGTGTGTGTCGCTGTGTGCTTTGAGAGAGAGAGGGGGACAAAGTCTCATCTCCCGACCTAATATTTTGATTTCTTTATTCAATAAATATATCTTTTTTTCAGGGAAGCTGTGCAAAAACAGGAATATAAATATATATATATATATATACACACTCACCTAAAGGATTATTAGGAACACCTGTTCAATTTGGCTGGTGGTGGTGGTGTAATGGTGTGGGGGATGTTTTCTTGGCACACTTTAGGCCCCTTAGTGCCAATTGGGCATCGTTTAAATGCCACAGCCTACCTGAGCATTGTTTCTGACCATGTCCACCCCTTTATGGCCACCATGTACCCATCCTCTGATGGCTACTTCCAGCAGGATAATGCACCATGTCACAAAGCTTGAATCATTTCCAATTGGTTTCTTGAACATGACAATGAGTTCACTGTACTAAAATGGCCCCCACAGTCACCAGATCTCAACCCAATAGAGCATCTTTGGGATGTGGTGGAACGGGAGCTTCATGCCCTGGATGTGCATCCCACAAATCTCCATCAACTGCAAGATGCTATCCTATCAATATGGGCCAACATTTCTAAAGAATGCTTTCAGCACCTTGTTGAATCAATGCCACGTAGAATTAAGGCAGTTCTGAAGGCGAAAGGGGGTCAAACACAGTATTAGTATGGTGTTCCTAATAATCCTTTAGGTGAGTGTATATATTAATTTATACATTTAAAAAAATACAAAAAAATGTAAAAAGCACCCCAGAAAAAGGGCTGGTACTCAAACCCCATTTGATGTCTATGTGTGCACATGCCTGCTAATGTATGCATGTGCTGTTGAACAAACATTCAGTGATGTATTTTAACTGGTTCCTGCCTGCTGTCTGTGTTCTGACCAACACCCCAGGGCAACAACTACAGCCTCATAAGCGCCTGGGGTCCTTTCTCTCACACAGTTACTGAAAAACAATAATTATTATTATTACCTGAGCACACAACTCCAGCACGTGTGTGTGTGTGTATATATATATATATATATATATATATATATAAATATTAGGGCTGTCGATTTAACGTGTTAATAACGTGCGATTAATTTGACAAAAAATAATGCGTTAAAAAAATGAACGCATTTAATTGCATGCTGTCCTGAGAAAATTCCTGAGAAATGTAAGCTTGTAGTACCACCTATTTACACCAGAGGGCATTAAGTGAAATTTCAGCTGTGTGAACAACACACAGTTTATACAGTGCACAACACATTAACAAGCTTCAGTGGACACACTTGAAGGAGCGCAAATGCGAAATAAGGGATCTCAAGATGTGTTTAAAGATTGAGTATTAAACTATATTTAACTTGACACAGTGACCTAAACATGTAATTTTTATGACGCGACACACCCAAGAATGTGACAGAAGCATGTCTGACGGAGGTATGGTCTTTACCTCACAAATATTTAATTACTATAGTATATTTTTCAATATTCTAGTATGTTTTTATATCAAAGTACTTATATGAGTTTCCTGGCCTTTGTGTGACCCAGAAAGCATATGAGGTTACTAAAAGTGTTGATGCTTCAAAAACCACAAAGAGCACCCAGCGGTAACAAAATAATGAAGCTATGGACCTTGAAACACAGCTGAAGATAAGGAGCAAAAACAACCAGTGCTCAAAGTAATTAAAAGGACTAAAGCCAGGTTTCTACCAGTAAAAATATATCAAAAGGTTCTGTGAGATAATGGTGGTGAATAGTATCCATTGGTTATACAAAAAATAATGAAGGGGCATAGAAATGAGGTAATGCCAGATAACAAACTGTATAGAAGATGAGGATTTGGACTAAGAGAGCCAGAGTGGACAGCTGGCCATTCTCAAGTTTGTTGGTGATTCAATAAACTACAACTTTGGCATCTGGATCCCTGAACTCTGACAGTTTTCTTGCATATTAGAGAGATTCTTCAAAGATTTCCACGACATTACCAACAAGGTTAAGGAGGTGTCCTTTAAACTGTTACACCGTTTTTAACCAGTCAATCTTTATTTAAGAAACATGCTCCCCGAAATAGATCCACTTTGCTCCTTCTGTAATGCTGTAGATGAATCTGCCCCTCACCTTTTTTGGGAATGTGTCCACACTGTAGTATTTTGGAGAAATTTTGTTTGTTTGTACGTACCTCTATGTTAAATGGAAGCTTTAGCATAAGTTCTACCAGGAAGACTCAATTGTTACGTCACTCATTACCTTCTCATCTATCCAATCGCGTTCTAACACTTGCAGTATAAAAGATGGGTACTTACCCTAAGTTCACAGATGCTGATGCTTTCGTTCATTGTCGCGTCAGCTGCCGATCAAACATGTCTAAGGACACGCAATTCATTTGTGTTTACTCTGATTCTGACGATGATTTCGTCCCGCCGTCTCCTCCTCCTGCTCGCCGCTGCTCAAGCATCCGTGCCGTACTTCTCCATGGGCGCACTGGTCATTCAAGGCACGGTCATCGCTCTTGAGGACGCCGGCATACCGGTCAGCCAAGGCCCTTCTAGAGAAATCTTCTCCTTCTGGCCCAAAACACGCCTGTTTCACCTTATTCGTTTTCAAAAGCTCCAACTTCGTCAGCTCAGCTAAAACCAACTGGCAAGAAAAGATTGGCTAAATCATCTTCACCTCGTCTATCAAAAAGATCATCGCCGCCCGCTCTGTACCATCTCCTCCGCTGTCAACTGAACCTACAGACATGAATTACCAGATTTTCTCCGCAGTTCAAAGCCTTTCTCAAACCGTTAACGGACTGGAATCTAAAATGTAGGTTTTTCAAACATTTCTTCATCAACCCTAACTTCAGCTCAGATCCGGCCTCAAACTCTTCAGCGATTCTTCAGTTTTCAACCCCCTCCTGTCGGATTAAGCAACCCTTCGAACGTGCCTTCTATTTCTTCTACTCTGCCTGCTTCTCTACCAACGATCCAGACTCCATTTCGAGATGTCTCCGCTTCTCCGGCTCCTTAAAATTTCAGTTTATTGACAGCAACTCCAGCTCAAGCTTCTGGTAGGCGTTTTTTGTTTCACCAGCTGCCGCATCAGTGTCCCCACAACCAAGAGCCATCATTATCCAAGGTAAAGATATTAACTTGGTGTCATTTCTGCTTCCGTCACCTGAGGCTGGCAGGAAAATGGTCAACTGTGGTGACGTGGCAGTCCCTCTTAAAACCTCCGATCCTCACCTTCAACGTAATCTCTCGTTTGGCGAATTTGTGATCGCTTTTAGTATCTACAGAGACATTTTCGTGCCAAAGTTATCCCGAGAGAAGGGAAGAGTTAGATCTCTATCTAACCATCATTGCAGTCTTTAGCCAAGTCACGGGGGCACGTTGTTTCACAAATACCACCGCTCGTTCACCATTTCCAAAAAAAAAAAAAAAAAAAAAAAGATATTCTAAGCATATATACATATATGTTCAGTGTGGTCTACTGTGACGGTGTAGCCTAATGTGGCCTTGTCCCGTGGTATTGTGGCCAGTTATGGCATTGGTTATTTGTGGCCTTAGGCCGTGTCCATGAGTGATTCTGTCTCTGTATGGCTTTAGCAGCCTTGTGGCCCAGCGGGCCTTGTCTCTGTGTGGGTCTAAAGACCTTGTGGCACAATGTTGCCTTGTCCTATATGTAAAAAATGGCCAGTGGTCTCGTGGCCCTTAGCGGCATTGGTTCTATGTGGCCAAGCGGCCGTTGTCTGTGTGGCCAAGCGGCCTCGAGGCACTGTAGCCTCGCTAAAAGATGGCCATGTGGTCCTCGTGGTTGGTTCTGTGTGGCCTCGCAGCATTGTCCAGTCTACCTTGTTTTTATGTGCGGCACTAGATGCCGTTGTGGGTGATTGCCAGCCTCGTCTCTGTGGTCTAGCAAGGCCATGTGGCCAGTGTGGCTCCGCTTTGTGGTCATTAGGGTCGGTTCTATGTGGCCCAAGGTGGCCCGGCTCTGCGCGGCCCAAGGTGGCCTTGTTCTGTGTGGCCCAAGGTGGCCTCGTCCTGGCGGCCAGGTGGCCCGGTTCTGTGTGGTCCTTCGCGGCCTCGTCTCTGTGTGGCCTTGTCTTCATGTGATCTTCAACGGCTCGTTTCCACTGACTCTCCTGACACTATATTAGCCTATTTCACAGTTATTTCTCTATTCCTTCATGCTCATTTCCCTTCGACTCATTCTCAGGGATAAACTGGTGACCAGTCATAGTGTGTCCCAAACTTCTCAAAAGTCGCTTGTACGAAAGCGTCAGCTCTATTAATGCTTACGTTTACACAGCAGCAGAATTTGAATTGCATGATTGTATTGTCTTATAATGTAGTCACCTCTTACTAATTAGCTATTGGCCTTAAAGGTGTTTTTTGTCATGCTCATTATTAACCCTCATCTCTCTCCATGTTTAGGCTCTCCAGGATTCACGCCCGGTGGGTATACTCTTTTCCGTTCTTTGGGGATAGGTCCTGTCCCGGTGGAATTTCTTTTCCACCTTCTTTGGGGGTCGGCTGCGCCCCTGCCTTCATCGCCAGGCAGGAAATGCATAGTCCGGACCCCCGGATTGCGAGCTACGGATGGGGCCTATACGCCAAAGAACTTTTATCTTTATATTGTTTGCCGAGCTGTAAATAAATGGCTAATTGTTCAGTATTATTCTCCCGAGTCTTTCTGGTAGAAATGGAAGCTTTAGCATAAGTTCTGCCAGGAAGACTCAATTGTTACGTCACTCATTACCTTCTCATCTATCCAATCGTGTTCTAACACTTGCAGTATAAAAGTTGGGTACTTACACGTCTGAGTTCACAGATGCTGACGCTTTCGTTCTCCTCCACCCTCCCCACCACCAAGATGATCCCTTCCTTCCTACACACCACCACCAGGATGGTCCCTTCCCATACCTCACTGGGAGTCGGCTGCGCCCCTGCCTTCATCGCCAGGCAGGAAATGCAGAGTCCGGACCCCCGGATTGCGAGCTACGGATGGGGCCTACGCCAAAGAACTTTTATCTTTATATTGTTTGCCGAGCTGTAAATAAATGGTTAATTGTTCAGTATTATTCTCCCAAGTCTTTCTGGTAGAACTAGTTTTACTTTGCTTTATAAAGACATTTTATTTGGTTTTCACAGTTTTGATAACATAAGTTAATATTTTCTGATTAATCTGTTTATTTTTCTTGCCAATTTGTTTTATACATAAATGTAAATTTATGTCTATAAAGCCCCCATTTGCACTTTTGTAAAGACTTGAAATATCATTTAAATCCTCTTTGTACCTCCAACATGTCCAAAGCATTGAAAACCATTGCACTATGTAATTAATATAATGTCTTGGCATTATTGTAAAATATATCTGTAGTATTGTGTACCATGTACACACCTGGCTTGTTTCTAAAAAAATTTTTTTTTAAATGTCTAACGCAGGTGTACATTGATGGGCTCTTAAACAAGCCCTCATGATAAATCTCCAACTGATTGACAAATTCACTTGTGAAATTAATTCATAATTATGTATTGAATTATTGTTATACGAGTATAACATATATATTGTATATTCGATTAATCGTGATTAATTAATCGGGACACCATGTAATTAGATTCAAAATGTTATGCTGCTCACATACATTAAAACTTATTATAGGACAACAATTGAGCTCCTGCGCCATCTGCTGGGAGAAAAGAGAATCACAGCCTTGAACAGCACAAATAAACATGCGAGGCGGCCGTCAATTCGCTTAATTAGAAGCATAATACCTTTAAACTAGCTTTTCCTGGTGGGATTTTTTACATTTAAGCGCACTGGTCGATAAAACTCAAATATCTAAGAAGAGTCAAGAAAGTAGGGACCTGGAATTTGATCGAGTTGAAAGATGTATTTTTTCTTAAAGCACAATGGTCGGATGACCGCATGATCAGCCCTTCTAGTGTTAAGAAAATACACAGCAAACAATAATGTCAAGTGTGTACAGATTCTGCTCTCACAGACAGACTTCTGAATGTGTGTGTCAGGAAACAACCAAGTTTGTAAGTTTTTAGTCAAATATTCTAAATTTGGCCACAAGATAGAAATGTTTAAAAACAGTGTGATCAAGTTGAAGGCTCTAAATATCTTTATTTAAGTAATTTCTGTGTCCTCTCTTTCCATTTTTGCAGAGGCCTGGTGGTGTAATGTAGCTATAAATATGGAACTGCAATGATAGAAATAGTGCTGTGTTGTCTGTGCCCTGCACCATAAAAACACAAAAATTGTCAAAATCAACATTCAGAAATGTCTGTGAGTCCATGTACAAGTGACTTCTTGAAGATATCTCAAGATTTTCAGCATCTTCATTGCACAGATCCTCATTCTATAATCATGAAACTATTAAAGCATTTATTTATAAGTGGTATGTTTATTGGTTTAAAGCGAAGAGGAAAGAGAAATTAACATTTTAAAAGCAAGACATTTTTCTATCTGTTAAAAGAAAATCAGCTAAATACAACTGATAATTTTGAACACATTAAATGTAATATAAAATATTGCTGGATTGCAGTTGAAACTTGTATATAAGATCACTTAAACTCATTCATTTCCAAAAGCTGTCAAAAGATTTGAGGTTGTGTGTGATTCCTGAGTTAAACAGTCCCTCCATGTTTGCCTGGCACATTCCCCACATCATCATAGTCTGTTATTAGAGAACAAGAACAAATTCCCGTCAATACATCACTAAAAGCAACATAATAAACAGACCAATATTTGCAGTCAATTTAAATGAGCTTTTCTGATTACGTAAAATGATTATAAAATCTAAACAAAAATTATTCAGTGTGACAAAACTGGTTACAATCACCTACCAAACAGGTTTCTCAAATCTTCACTGACATTCCTCACATCATCATACTCCTCCTGAACTCCCTCTGAAACAAAATGTGTCTTTTATTATGAAAATGAACAAAATCTCACATTGCACTTTGTAATACACTAATAAGAACATCATCACAAATAAAATACTTTACATGCAGATATTTTCTATAATGTACTATATACTACCATACTTTATTTAGCTGCTATAATTTTGATAATAAATCACTGCACCCAGCTTCAGTCTAGACGGGTATCATTTTATACAATGTTTAATATAGTCTGAATACAAATCTAAACATGCACCTGTTTTATTATTGGAGAACTGTCGAATGATCACAACATCGTCATAGTTTTCTGGAAAGTCATCTGCAAAAAAAAACAGAAAAAGGTTAATTAATGTACTATTCATAGTCTTGTTGCTCTTCTAAATGAGTTCAAAGGAAAGAGGAAATATACAGACACTACTTTTAAAGCTTTTTTCAAAGTTCATGTTGTTTAATTAACTGTAAGTGATGATCAGTTTAAAAAGGCACTGACCTTTTGGGACATTAGTGGTGGTGACATCATCATAGTGTTCAGGTGAGTCTCCTACTGCAGATTTAGCTACAAACAAACAATCTCTCAGGTCAAACTTAATTTTGAATATTCGATAAACTGTATATTATATATCATACAAATTTTTTTCATACTTTATTTGTAACAATGAACAAAATTGTGCTCAAATTATATGGTTTCACTGAAAAAAAAATCAGCAATGATAAATAACTATTTAAAATGAAATATTCACATTAAAATTATGTGTGACACTAAATTAAGTATCCTGCTGCAATGACTGAAGAATTTGTCTGATAAAACAGAAGCAAATGTGGATTGTCTAAAGTATGTTAGGAAATTGCTTGATCTTTTTATTATTATTATTATTATTATTATGTGTTAATTGGTATACAGTATATAAAGGAAACTGTTACGATTGGTAGCAGTCAAGGCAAGGTGTAGGACCCAAGTGCAGATTTATTAACAAGACGTAGATACAGGAACTGGACATGAACTAGGAACTAGGAACAGCGACAGGAACAGGAACCGGAACAGGAGCAGACTATGGCTCAGATACACTAATTAACTAACATTAAACTATTGACAGGCAAACATCGGGGTAACATCAGGCAGAGGTCAGGATCACAGCAACACTCGACAAGGGACAAGTTAAACATGAGGACTTCAATACAAAAACAAGGGGAAACGTAAGCCAATGGAAAACTGAAACTCAAAACAAGATGATAAGGCAATAAACTGAAACCAATGACAAACTAGAACTGATAACAAGGTAATTAAACAATGAACCAATGAAAATCAGACACATAGACATGGAGGGAAAACAGGACATAAGACAAAAGACCGGGAAACAGGAACTTAACGATAATTTCAAAGTAAAAGTGCATAAATAAAAGACAATATGGAATGTAACAGAAACATTCCTATGTTAACTTGCAAGTGGATGTTTTAATTCATTGCACAAGTTTGTATGAAGCAAAATGTAACATCACTTCAGTCTTCTAACCTGAAAGAATCTCATCAGCATCCTCATACCCAGAATGCAGTTCTTCAGAAGGGACTCTTCCTGTTATTGGAAAGCAGAACCATCAGAAACATGTTCACAATTACAAATCAGCACACAACACTGTTTAGTCACAAACTCATACCATAATTCATCCTTCTTATATTATTCAAACACATGGATCTGCAAATCTGTTATTAATCAGTTAAATTCTCTCTGATTCTCTCTTCCTCTCTCTGAATGAAGTGATTAGTTCTGTTTATCTCTACAAATCAGTAACTATACATTCAGATTGACTGACCTCTCTGAGTGATGTGTTTATCTTTATTTGTGATGAGTCTGTGATTAATCTCCTCATAAACTGCTTCAGTCTGAGTCTTGTGTCTTCTCTTGGAAAGAACTGTGAGTGAAGACAGACAAACCTGCAGTGAGCTCACAACACATGACTGATGACACACTGAATAAGACAAAGTTACAATCTAGTTTTCATTGTGTTTGAAATGAACTACTGTAGTATGTGATCTGTTGTACCTCTCCTCATCGCTCTGTTCTGCTGAATCAGTATAATGAGTGGCAGTAAGAGCAGTAAGAGCACAGCTCCAAATACAATCACAACCACTGGAGGGATGGAGAGAGGAGATGCTGGAAGAGTTTGTGGACGAGTGATCAGTGAGGACAGAGATTGTGTCACATCTGTCTGTGAAACTGGAGGAAAAGTTGATGTTGTTGGGGCAGGAGTCGTGGACAAAGAGAAATCTGTCAATTATAAAAAACAAAATTAGCTGCTGAAATCACAATCAAATCACGCTAATTAAGGGCTTGAATAAATACAATACATTTAAATAACACTGAATTAAATATATGGGATAAATATTTCTCTGATAGTCAGTTTTCAACTGTTCTGAGAAAGCCATGTCTGATTCAGATCACTAAATATTTTGCTCTCACCTGCACAGGTGAGTCCAGCGTCCTCTTTGTGTGAGCAGTCAGTGTGGTTATTCAGGGAGAGAGGACAGTCCCACAGGTGAATCTCATTCCCTCTGCACTCGACTCTGTTCAGCCACACAACACTTTCACCAGCACCAAAGGCTGCATTCCCATCAGCACTCAGTGCTGCTCCACAACCTAGCTGCCTGCAGACCACCTGAGCATCCCTGATGTCCCACTGATCATCACAGACTGAACCCCACTCAGTGTTATGATACACCTCCAGTCTCCCAGAACACCGGCCCGTCCCTCCACTCAGTCTCAGAGGAACATATCCTAAAATATTTAAAAAATCCAAATCTGTTTGTAATTTTTCTCTTATTTGTTTGTTTGAGTGTGTTTGTCCCTTCCAGGTTCTTTTGTTACTGAAAACTGAATGATGTTCTGTTCATATAAACTGTATAACAGTTTGGAAAGTATGTTGCATTGTAATATGAAACTGCAATGCAGTCAACAAACCCGGAACAACTTCAAAGCTGTGCATTTACACAAAACAAATCAATATCTTGTAAATTTTGTCAAACAAATCAGAATCAATAATTAAAAAATATTGTGGCATAAGTTAATACATTACACACACACACACACACACACACACACACACACATATATATACTACCATTCAAAAGATTTGAAACACTTGACTGAAATGTTTCTCACGATCTTAAATGCTTAATGCTTAAATTATTGAAATGAGTTTTGTAGGCAAAAATATAATTGTGCCACCATTTTAATTTATTTAATTATAAAACTAAAATTTTATTTAAAAAAAAGGTTTTTGAAATTGATGACTTGGACCAAATAATAAAGAAAATCAGCCAAACAATGCCCAACATAGATGGGAACTCCTTCAATACTGTTTAAAAAGCATCCCAGGATGATTCCTCAAGAAGTTGGTTGAGAAAATGTCAAGAGTTCATGTCTGCAAATTCTAGGCAAAGTGTGACAAAGTGTGATGCTAAAATATTACACAGTTTTATTTATTTTGGATTTTGTTTAGTCACAACATAATTCCCATTTATAACATTGTGTGTAGAGATGTTATTTATGTTATTCCAAAGTTCTGATGACTTTACTATTATTCTAAAATGTGGAGAAAAAAAAGAATTATAATAAAGAATGAGTAAGTAATGTTTCAAAACGTTTGACCAGTATTGTATTTATATAATGCAAGAGTAATTTCTATATTTTATACTTTTGCTTATTGATATTATACAAGCGTATCCATGTATTCACATTTATGTACTCAACTGTAGTCAGAATATAATCGAATACTTCACATTCCTGTAACCAGTTTGTATGGCATTATCAATGCATATGTCTATCCTTGTATTCCTGTGTTTATGCATGTATGTTTACAGACAGGCTCACATGTTCAATGTGTGCGTTAGAAGACTATTCCATGTTTCTTCTCTATCATTATAAGGGTTGCAGCATTGCTGTATCAACGTTCCCGTGGGAAACTGAGACGTTGTGTGCAGCAATGTATAAACTTTTGGTTTCTTAGTATATGGATAGATTGCCATATTGACTTGATGAGGGCTCAGAACAGGTTGCAGAGAGAGTTACATTTATAATTGTTATTCGGTCAGTCTGCACACACAGCATACCTGTTAGACATCTGTGTGTGCGTACTTTGCTGAGCATGATATTTATGAGCACTTTTGCTAGAATGAATACACAAATTTTGCAATCCATCTAACCGCAGCTTTCGCACTTCAATAGTCCATAACAATATGAACATGGTCTGACACCTTGAGTTACAACTTCATCAATTGTGCAGAACCCGCTGTACTAAGAAAGGAAATCTTTCTCGGCACAGTGTCAAGAAGGTATAAAGATTTAAATTAAAAAGTTTGTTCTTCCTGACTAACAGCTCAGCTCTCTGCCTCTCCGCATCTGACTTCCAGCTTTGAGGCCTCATCTCACTATCCATACTTTAAAATATTTCATTTACTTACTTAGTTCATTAGATAAAGACAAGGCATTGTACTATTATTAAGTTAATTCCAGGACTTAGTCCTTGGATATATCCTTAAGATATATCTACTTAACATTTTATAATCAATAATACATTTTTCTGTATTATTACATTTAATCTCATTATTTCATATTTTTATTAATTTTTATAATTTCTGTAAAATAAATTGTGTTATTCCGTCTACAAATCATATGATTTATTTAAGTCGTTTTCCATCTGCTGGATCTCACTGCACCAATATATATATATGAAAAGTTGTATTTCTGAAAGAAACCTACTTGTACAGTGTCTCTGGTTTGGAGCTGCAGAACATGAGAGATGACTTCGAGGCAATTCATAAATTTCCTTTTCTGTGATTATAAGAAGATTAAATTAAGAAATAAAATGACTTTTTAACACTTAAGCTAAATATTAAATTGTTGAGGGATTTTTGTTAAATTAAAATTTCCCCTATTTGCCCAATAACTTGCAGTTATTTTTCAACTGAAAAAGTTCAAAATATGTACAAAAATCTAAATAAAAAATGTTTTACCTGAGCAGGTTATATGAGCCACCTCATTATGATGACAGTTATTCTGTCCCCAGGTTGAAGATGGACACTGCCACAGAGTTGAGTCATGTGGACGACATTTAAATTGATCCAGCCAATTTGACTTTAGTCCTTGTGTGTTACTGGGGTCACTGGCAGATCTTCCACAGTTCAGCTCTTGACAGATCAGACTCGCTGTGTCTCTGTCCATCTGGTTCCCGCATACATTACCCCACGATCCATTGTAGAAAACCTCCACATTCCCTTCACAGCCATCAGTTAACCTGATCTCTTTGAACTCTAGATAGAAATAAATCAAATAAAAAAAAAAAAAAAAATCCAACAATTGAAAAACATTATGGCTATTATTATGAATATTTGGGTACCTGAATTAAATTCGACAGTTTACCTGAGCACACGACTCCTACATCCTCTTTGTGTTGACAGTCATGTTTTCCCCAAACCTGAGAAGAGCAGTTCAACAGGGACGTCTCATTCCCCTCACAGTTCACCTCATCCAGCCATATGGGTCCAGAACCAGGACCAAACCAGGCTGGTACCTGCTGGTTACTGAGGGCCACACCACACTGCAGCTGTCTGCACACCACATGGGCATCATTAATATCCCAGGAGTCATCACACACTGTCCCCCATGAGCCGTTGTGAAAAACCTCCAGCCTCCCTGCACAGTCTCCTCCAGAACCCACCAGCCTGATGGACCCACGACCTGAGATAAATATATATATAGAGAGAAAAGCATGTTAAATTATATAAATCTATTGTCCAAGAATGAAAATGGCCAGATATTGTTGTTCTCACTAAGGCAGGTGATTGACAACTGTTGTGTGGAGCTGCAGTTGAGAGTTTGTGGAGAGCTGCAGTTCCCCAGATGAGCTTCACTCCCAGAGCACTGGAAGCCCATCACACACTCATGACTGTGTTCAGGACTGGATGAAGAGGAGCTGTAGAAGTTCAGCACAGAGTCACAGCCCAGCTGTCTGCAGACCACAGAGGATTCAGTGACACTCCAGGAGTCCAGCAGAACTCTCCTCCAGACCTGATGGATGTAAACTTCCACCTCCCCCTCACACTCTCTCTCTCCAGACAACCGCACTCGCCCATCATGAAGAGCCAGAGACGAACCTGGAAAGGAGGTTTGAAAAGTTACTAAAATACATGCAGAATTCATAATAAATCATTCAAAAATGCATGTACATATACATGCAAGGACATCCAGGAATATTTAAGTTATCGAGTAGGCTACATGGATATATGTTTTTGGGGGGGTCATTTGAAATAGGAAAATTATAATTTAGCAATTTTTAAGTACATTATTTGTGTCAAGTAATATTAATTTACGTTCATTATGTGACAGACGGCAGATGATTGTTTATTTTATTTTTGTTATTAAAGAATCCTAGCACATGCCCTCCTCTTGATGAGCAATCATTAAAAGTTCAATATCAACTGCAGGTCTATTGGCTCTATAACAGAAACACTGTAGAGATTAATGTATAATTAGTCTGCTTTTATAGTAGAAATGCAGCAATCATTGCATTGTTACTAATTCTTGCAGTTCAGTGCACTCACGAGAACAGATGACTCCAACATCTCGTCTATGAGAACGTTCAGCTCGACTCCATGAAGAGATGGGACATTGTGAGAGTTGTGTTTCATTCCCCTGACAATCAAACACATCAGCCCTGATTTCACCACTTCCCTCTCCAAACCAGTCCGCTCCCACAACAGACACAGCAATCCCACAATTCAGCTGTCTACAAAGGACACTGGCAGCTCTCATATCCATACATCCATCAAATACTGTTCCCCACTCATTGAAATACTGACGCTCCACTCGACCAGAACAGGAGTCTGTGCCATTTACCAGTCTAATATCAGTGTAACCTAACCACAGATCAGAGAGATTACAGTAGTAACAAGAATTAAGCAGTATAAAACTCTATGTACACATAATGCAATATATAACTCATTTGTCATGGAAGATTATAATGTATCAAAAAATAAATATAAAGGGACATTGATACTTTACCAGAACATATTAGTCCCACGTTGCTAACACTGGTGCAATTATATCTGTGTGAAGATATTGAACAGGATGAAATCTGAGATTCGTTGCCTCTACACTGAATCTCTTCTGTCCACATCTGACCCTCTCCTTTGCCAAAAGCAGCTGCTCCCAGCACCTGTACAGGAGCCCCACAGTCCAGCTCTCTACACACAACCTCTGCATCCTGCTGGTCAAAGGCAGCATCACACACTGAAACCCACGTCTTCTCATGAAATATCTCTAATCTCCCAGAACACAGATGAGACCCAGCAGCAAGTCTGGAACGTTTGTGACCTGTTTATATTAAATAAAAAAAATGTACACAGGAGACGAAAACACATGATGAGATTTTTTTTTTTTTTTAAAGGTTCTAAATGTGTTTATCTTATACACAGTATACTGTATATTCTCAAATTATTACAACAAGACTTGATTTCATAGTGAATCTGGCACAATAGTAGTATTAGTATGTAACAGGTAAAGGATGGGCAAGGAGGTGGCGGGAACCGGCTGAACAGTCAACATAAAGATTCATGTAAATCTCAACATAAAACAAACAAACAAAAACAGACACATATGCAATGCAGCCATGTGCGTCTCTCTCTCTCTCTCTCAAACCGGTGCCTCTGGCTGCCACTTATTTAGCTCTTCCACTGAATCAGCTGATTCAGTGCTGGCCATGCTCCATCACGGCCCGGGCATGCCCTCCTCCTCGTCACATAGTACTATTCACCTGAACAGATGACCCCAGCATCATAGTTGTGAGAACAGACAGGTAAATTCCATCCAGATGATCCACAGTTCTTCAGTGTCGACTCTGATCCAGTACAAAGTACAAGACCCATCCAGATTGGTCCTGATCCCGCTCCAAAATGAGCATCACCCAGAGCATCTACAGGCTCTCCACAGTCCAGTTCTCTACACACCACTGCAGCATCAGCCATATCCCAACTGGCATCACACATTGTTCCCCACTGACCTCTATGAAGAACTTCCACTCTACCAGCACAGGGACTGTTACCATTCACCAGTCTCACATTTTTGGGGTCTAAATAAGAAAGAAATAGAATGAGAGAAAAAAGGAGGGATTTCAGACATATTTACAAGACATTCATTTCATTCTTACCAGCACACAGAAGCCCCTCATCATTTTCATTGGAGCAGTTGTTTATGATTGAAGATGATTTTGGACAGAGGTGAATCTGAGATTCGTTGCCTCTACACTGAATCTCTTCTGTCCACATCTGACCCTCTCCTTTGCCAAAAGCAGCTGCTCCCAGCACCTGTACAGGAGCCCCACAGTCCAGCTCTCTACACACAACCTCTGCATCCTGCTGGTCAAAAGCAGCATCACACACTGAAACCCACGTCTTCTCATGAAGTATCTCTACTTGTCCAGAGCAACGAGAATTTCCAATAAGCCTGACGCCTGAGTAGCAAGAGAAAACAAGTTTAATATATACTGCACTGTTTTTACAGAAGGCAAAACAAATGTATTTACATTATAAACTTTGTGTAACGCGGGGTTAGGATGGGCAAGGAGGAGGCGAGAACCGGCTTGTCAATATAAATAATATTTTAATGAAGAACTTAAAACAAAAGCATAAACAAACACACAACGGACATGTCCGTGATTTAGCTCTCTCTCTCTCTCTCTCGAACCGTCGTCACCGGCCGCCTTTATCCCTCGCGCGCCCCATCAGGCCGATTGGAGACCGGGCGTGCAACATTCCTGCCCGGCCCCCCCCCCCCCCCCCCCCTCCACACTTTGTTATATGCAATGATAAATAATTTCATTACCAATGATAATTCAAAGTTGTCTACATAAGCATCATAAAGAAGAGAGAAACAAAAACATACTTTATAAAAACTGTTTACAATAATTTAAAAACACTCACTAGAGGCCTTTTAGTTCATGTCATAAACATTGGATATTGAGAGCATTACATTAAATAATCAAAAGATTCATGGGGGTTAATTTAAGGCAGGTTCAGGGCAGCTCACCCGAGCAGATGACACCAGCATCTTTACCATGATCACAGTCAAAATCACCCGCGTCTACTGATCCACAGTTCTTTAGTGTGGACTCTGATCCAGTACACATGACAAGACTCATCCAGATTGGTCCTGATCCTGGTCCAAAATGAGCATCACTCAGAACATCTACAGGTTCTCCACAGTCCAGCTCTCTACACACCACTGCAGCATCAGCCATATCCCAGATAACACCACACACTGTTCCCCACTGTCCTTTATGAAGAACCTCCACTCTACCAGCACAGGGACTGTTACCATTCACCAGTCTCACATTCACACTGTCTGTATATATTGGAAAGTAAGAATGACAGATGGACAGAGGAAGAGAGTGAGAAACAAAGAATCACACAAAGAGACAAAACTAGTATGAAACTCAATTAATGTTCAGTCTGGACTCAGGGGACTTGACATTTTATTTGCAGCCTATTGCAAATAATGGTTGATGCTATTAAAACCCTGGTGCAAATAGTGACAGATACTATTTGCACCCCAATTTAAATATTAACAAGCAGTATAGGGACATCACTGCAGCATGTTTATTGTGAGTGAGTGTGAGTGTGTGTGTGTGTGTGTGTGTATTTATCACTTTGTGGGGACCAAATGTCCCCATAAGGATAGAAAACCCAAAAATGTTTGACATTGTGGGTACATTTTGTCGGTCCCCATGAGGAAAACAGCTTATAAATTATACAAAATTATGATTTTTAAAAATGTAAAAATACATAAAGATTTCTATGAGGGTTTAGGGGATAGAATGTAAAGTTTGTACAGTATAAAAACCATTATGTCTATGGAAAGTCCCCATAAAACTTGGAAAACCAACGTGCGTGTGCATGTGTGTGTTTGTGTGTGTGTGTGTGTGTCAATTTATTGTATTTGGAGTCCCACAGAAACCGCACCCCACCCCTAAATCAAACCTGCAAAAATTAACCAAGATTTTTATTAGAGTAACCATAGTTTACATTTACATTACATTACATTTATTCATTTGACAGATGATTTTATCCAAATCGATTTACAAAAGAGGAATAGTACATCACAAACGATTCATATTAAGGAAACAGCAGTTTGAAAAGTGCTGAATAACAAAGTTTCAATTAAATCAGAATAACAGTATCCAAGACAGATTAGAGTGCAAAAAGAATATCTGAAAAAAATGCATTCATATTTTATGGGTGCATGGTTAAATGCTCATGGAAAAAGTTTAATCATGGAATTTGTAGTAAACCATAGTAACCATAAAATTAACCATGTATATTACAGTCATGGTTACTACAATATTAGATAGTAAAACCATGGTTAATTTCTTTTAGGGTTTAACCCAACCTCTAATGAAAAGATGAATACAAATCTAGACATGACCGATGCCAGCCGCAGGAGACAGACATCACCCCTCATGCCTCAGAGAAGGGAAAGAATACGACAGAATCTGCCCCATACATGGATCAAACCCTTCTCTGAACATGCCAACGGTCGACACTGCGAGGAAATCAGCCTTAATGTTAATTTTTATTTATTAGAGGTAGAACTAAAGGAAATATTAAGAGCGGAAAGAGGAAAAAGGCATAAGAGTGGGACAAAACCAGATTTGAACCCGGGTCGAATCACACCGAATTTGTATTAATTTAAGTTTATTTGAAAATGGTCATGAACCTGCAGACATCAGTCCTAATACAAGTGGATTTAATGGGTAGGTCCATTTAAAATAGATTTTATGGGTTAAAATGTGATTAATTAAATAAATATCTGCTTTGTTGTAACTCCTACCTGCACACACCAGTCCAATGTTGTTTTCATGTGAACAGTTGTTTTCATTTGATGATGATGTTGGACAGAGATGAATCTGAGATTCGGTGCCTCTACACTGAATCTCTTTTGTCCACATCTGACCCTCTCCTTTGCCAAAAGCAGCTGCTCCCAGCACCTGTACAGGAGCCCCACAGTCCAGCTCTCTACACACAACCTCTGCATCCTGCTGGTCAAAGGCAGCATCACACACTGAAACCCACGTCTTCTCATGAAGTATCTCTAATTTACCAGAACAGCGAGAACCTCCAACCAGCCTGATGCCTGTAAAGAAAGAATATAGAGCATTGAATATTTTAAAAACAGATTTTAAATACAGTTTATGTGATAAAATGAAATTTTGAGCTTACCAGCGCAAAAGACTCCAGCATCTTTACTGTGATCACAATCATAAGGCCAATCTGCTAACCCACAGTTCTTCAGTGTGGACTCAGATCCAGAACACATTGAATTTTTTATCCAGATTGGTCCTGATCCTGGTCCAAAATGAGCATCACCCAAAGCATCAACAGGTTCTCCACAGTCCAGTTCTCTACACACCACTGCAGCATCAGCAAAATCCCAACCTTGATCACACACTGTTCCCCACTGACCTCTATGAAGAACCTCCACTCTACCAGCACAGGGACTGTTACCACCAACCAACCTCACATTCATTCTGTCTGTCGATGTCAGAGAAAGAAAAAGAGAGGGAAAGAGTGAATGAAGACTGAAAGTTTACTATAAAATTAAATAATAATCTGATCTGTTGATTTTTTTATTGAACTCATACGGGAACACAGCAATCCAATGTTGTTGTCATGAGAACAATTGCTTTTGATTGATGGTGATTTTGGACAGAGATGAATCTGAGATTCGTTGCCTCTACACTGAATCTCTTCTGTCCACATCTGACCCTCTCCTTTGCCAAAAGCAGCTGCTCCCAGCACCTGTACAGGAGCCCCACAGTCCAGCTCTCTACACACAACCTCTGCATCCTGCTGGTCAAAGGCAGCATCACACACTGAAACCCACGTCTTCTCATGAAGAATCTCTAATTTACCAGAGCAGCGAGAACCTCCAACCAGCCTGACTCCTGAAAAAAACAAAACAAAAAATATTTTTAACATTAACAACATTATTATAAACTTCATATTACAAGGATTCTCAAATTCATGATTCTTAAATAAACATTTTAAATAAAAAACTAAAGAAATAATTTAAATATAAGAATTCCAACATGTTGTAACACATGAGGAGAAATACATTTTCAGTCAAGTAGATAGAGAAGGTTTGTAGAAGTTTACCTGAGCAGATGATTCCAGCATCTCTATTATGATCACAGTTGTGTTTACCCCATCCTCCTGATCCACAGTTCTTCAGTGTCGACTCTGATCCAGTACACGAGACATCACTCATCCAGATTGGTCCTGATCCTGGTCCAAAATGAGCATCACGCAGAGCATCAACAGGTTCTCCACAGTCCAGCTCTCTACACACCACTGCAGCTTCAGTCATATCCCAATTTTCATCACACACTGTTCCCCACTGACCTCTATGAAGAACCTCCACTCTACCAGCACAGGGACTGTTACCATTCACCAGTCTCACATTTACACTTTCTAAATAAATAAAAAACAATGAGAAAGAGGAATGAAGGGATGAGAGAAAGAGAAAGTCAGATTTTCACATTTATTATCAGATTTAGAGTTTATGACTGTTCAATGTATTTGCTTAATTCACATGTGATTGTTGTGGAATATTTACATTTATTTACAATGGTTATTATTATTATTATTATTATTCAGTGATCACGTGTAATTAAATGAAATCATTAAAACTCATCACACTCTCATTTGTTCACACGTTATTATCATGTTCACATGTGAAATTCATGTGATTTTTCCATAGATACATACAGTACATTTCACACAATGTGCTTGTTAATAAATATCTCTGCAACATAAGATGAATAAAGTTTCATTTTAAGTGAAGTCGGAATATGCAAGACCATCATTTCTTGATAAATGTAATTTCATTACTTATGTACTTACCAGCTCTGATGAGATTTACAACCGAGGACAGTAAAATGAGTGTCAGACATCTCTCCATATTCTTCTGCTCTACTAATAGTTTGTTTATTCAGTACCAGCTTCTCCTCACTACTGATGAAACAGAAGTACAGGGGTCTTCTGAGCCCTTAATGAGAGAAAAAGATGTCAAACACCCTCCAATCACACTCACTATTACCTTATTAGACAGAACAGAGGAAACTATCAAAGAACTTCAGTGACGAATCAGAAGATGTATTTCTGATTTTCTCCATATACATCAAAAACGTCAGTGATGATCAGGGAATCTTCGCCCCACCCATGAAGATACCTCACAAAGGGGAGTCACACACACACACACACACACACACACACACACACACACACACACACACACACTATATTTAGAGAAGTAGTGACTGTAGTATTGACTTACAGGATACAGGAAACACTCCAGTTTATACACATCAAAGCCAAACACCTGCAGAGACGAGATAGAAGCTCTGATAACTAACTGTTAAATAACATATTTGCATGATATTAAAACAGTAAACAACACAGTTTAAATCATTCATGATTTAAAATATTTGTAATCCAGTTTTATTAGTAAACAGACACTTACCGAGACCACAGTATATGACCTAAAGTTTATTAAATAAGTGAGTGGCAAAATAGACTAAATACAGTATAAATAATAATTACTTTTTGGATTTTTTTCTCATGAATATATATATATAGAAAAATTGTTTGTATTCCTTTTTTTTTTTTTTTTTTTTTAACAATATACTTTTACACGTGAAAGTATTTCAGTATTTCTCTCAGAAGATGGGGCAGAAAGACCATCAATCTTTTAAAGTGAAGATGATGAGGGTGTTCTTCAACGTCTGACCAGCAGATGGCGTCAATGTGCAATAAACATATTTAATTTATTAATAAGATCATTAATAGTAAAAATAATAATTTTAACAATAATACAAACTTTGATGAACATCACTTGAATAGATTTTCAGTTTTGTTCAACAACATAAGTTACACACAGTTAATAGCAAGGTATTTTTGTCCCCCTGTCTGTATATTTTGGCCCCTTTCCTATAAAAAATTCTAGTTAGCTAAAAATAAATCCAAGTTGTATTACAGAAGACTGTGTCAGTGCCAGATTTGTAGTCTGATTGTATATGTATATATACATTTACAGACCACTGCAAAATGATCAGTTTCTCTGGATTTAATATTTATAGGTTTGTGTAAGTTTGAGTAAAATGAACATTTTTGTTTTATTCTATAAACTACTGACAACAATTCTCCCAAATTCCAAATAAAAGTATTGTTATTTAGAGCAGAGGTTTTCAATTGGAGAGGCGCCAGAGAGCCCCAGGGGTGCAGCACGGGGGGGAAAATAAAAACAATGATTCATGTCTGTACACATCTGTCCTGCTAGCTTGCATGTTAATGTGTGTGTTATGCATATGCGTGTAGCAAAATTGATCTCTTTGTAGTGACTGAGTTTCTCCACCTCTCTCGAAAGGCTGTGAAAGTCCTCATCCCCTTCACATCCACTTACTTATGTGAGTGCGGGTTCAAGTTTTCTAGGGGGAGGCTCACTTTCACAGAATTTGAAAGCCCCTGATTAGGAGCATTTATTTGCAGAAAAACACAACTGGTCAAAATAACAAAAAAGATGCGGTGCTTTCAAATAACGAATAATGCAAAGAAAACAAGTTCATATTAATTTTTAAACAACACAATGCTAATGTTTTAACTTAAGAAAAGTTCACAAATCAATATTTGGTGGAATGGTCAATTTAGAATCGTCCTCGCTGTGCCCTTCACCCCAGCTGCCATTTGCCATTCTTTTTGTAGGTCAATTGATGTCATCCTTCAGTTGTTGAGTGACATTCAAATGAGTAGGTGACATTGTAGGTGACATTCAAATGAGTAGTCGGTCATCCCGGTCAGTGGAGAGTCGTTTTCGCCCTCTGCAGGTCTGTAGACTTGTTGTCCTCAGTGTCTGCTGCTTGACCTTGTTCTTATGAATCGCTGTCTTTGAAATGTTAAGGATGGAAGTGACACCGGCATGACTGTAAGTTTCATTGGTGTTCTCTTCTGCAATTCAGAACTATCACATTCTTAACCAATACTGTCACATAAATCATCTTTGATATTTGTCCATTTATTTAATTGAAAAAACAAACCTATTTTCTGTTCATCAGTGATGTGATCATGTACTTAACTGTCACCACGATAAATTTCATTAGTGTTCTCTTCTGCAATCCAGACATAACTTATAGCATCACATTCTAAACCAACACTATGTAAATCATCTTTGTGAAAGAAGTCAAATATCGAGGGAGCTGCCATTTTAGAATCACATCAAGAGCCAAATACTGCTCGGTTAATCTCAGTAATCATCCTGTTATTAGATCATTTTACTCAAGTATTGAATTAATCCTGGCTGAATGTGAATTGTGAATTTCTACAATGAAATAGATAACTGAAAACTATTGTGCTTGAATTATGCTGCATCCAATCCGCTAGGTGTCAGTGTAAATCTAAGATGACATTTGCAAATCAGAAGTTGTATATTGCAAATCAGAAGTTAACATAAATCACACATACTGTATAAGAAACTATAAAGTGCAAAGAACATATTTTTTATTATTATTAATGTTTCCGTTTCAAAGTAAGTGCAAATGCGCCATCTAGCGGCCACTGCCGGATGCGTCAAAATGATTGTGCACAAGACTGAGAAATGTGCACGTCATTAACAGTTGAGTTTTCGAAAGTCGCAGCTTGATGTTTATTGTGTTTATTAATAACTTTGTGCGTCCATTCGAGAAAACTGAGTTCCACTTTTCTGTTTTCGCTTAAGTTTTATTAGAATAATTGAGTATTTTGTTCATAAATCTAATCGAGATGTTCCTGAGTCATGCACACTCCTGTATCGTTTACAGACAATTAATAGCATTGTGAAATGATTATTTAAGTTATTTATGTCTGAACTATGTCCAACTCTGTGCCTGAACAATGCAAATGTGACGTCACTGCAGTCTAATGTACAGGGACGTGAAAAGACATTTTGGGGGGGCTCAAGTGGAAAAAAGGGCACATCTCATAATTATTTATTTAAAACAAACTTCCTTACCTATTTATTTTAATTCCCTCACAGTCATGCAATTGTTTCATACTGAACAGATTTCTACAAAATAATCAATTCACACAGAGATCATGGTCTTCTTTAGTATTCACCAGGTTTATCACAAGCAACAGCAAAGGAAACTATGCATCAATGTGCATGTTTTCTGTGCTACTAGTTTCAAATATATATTTGGAATAAATTACTGCACCATTGAGGGGGACATAGTTTCACTAATAATTTGTTGATTTTGCACAAGGAAATAAATAGTTTTAATTCTTTTGGTGTTATTAGAATACATAACACTTATGTAACATTTACATAATTTCAATGTATGCAAATGAGCGCATTTGAATTAGTTAACGCCTAATGTGCATATCAATGTTTTTATCATATCATATTTTATTGTATTCACCTGTAGTCTCTCCATTAAGTACAGTACATTAGCCTGAATGGCCATAATATTTTGCCTTAACTTATTACATTAGCTGCTCATATGTCATGTATGTTAGCAAGATACAAGATAACTATATTTGTCTTTTGGCTAATTAGCTGTAAATCGAGGCACTGGTAGCTTAGTCTTTTGTTCATCACCACTCACCACTTAGCCACACAAGCCAAGAAAAACACAACTGGGATAGGAGCTGGGAGGGGCTGCTGTCTGCCTGTCTGTGTGTCGATGTGTGCTGAGAGAGAGAGAGAGGGCATCGGAACTCGACAAAGTCTCATCTCCCGACCTGATATTTTGTTTTTTTTATTCAATAAATATATTTATTACTCCTCCAGACCTGATGGATGTAAACTTCCACCTCCCTCTCACACTCTCTCTCTCCAGACAACCGCACTCGCCCATCATGAAGAGCCAGAGATGAATCTGAGGGATTGATGTGACATTTAAATATTAATAGTACTATTCTCCCATACAACTATAATTTGATCATAGTACTGTACTACTCTACAAAATACTATACTTTAAGATCACAGTGTCTACATATTTGAGTTTTTTTAATCTTAATTGTACATATGAAGAGCATATATTTGTCATTCATTATTTATCTTTAAAAAAAGTCACCTGAAACTGTGAAAATGATGTAACCTTTTTCTCACCTAAATGTTGTTCCAAACCCATGAAAGTAAATGGTTATTTAAGCTAAATTACCAAACATCTCCATTTGCATTCCACAGATGTATGAAAGCCATACAGGTTTGGAACAACGTGAGGTTGAAAAATTTCTTGGTGAATTGTCCCTTTAATATCATGATTTATAGTGTGAAGTGTGCTTACTAGAACAGATGACCCCAACATCTCGTCTATGAGAACGTTCAGCTCGACTCCATGAAGAGATGGGACATTGTGAAAGTTGTGTTTCATTCCCCTGACAATTAAACATATCAGCCCAGATTTCACCACTTCCCTCTCCAAACCAGTCCGCTCCCACAACAGACACAGCAATCCCACAATTCAGTTGTCCACAGAGGACACTGGCAGATTTCATATCCAACTATCCAGGGGTGTAAAGTAACTAATTACAAATACTCACGTTACTGTAATTAAGTGGTTTTCCCCAGGAATTGTACTTTTTTTAAGTAGTTTAAAAATGTTATACTTTTACTTAAGTACATTTTAAGTGCTGTAACTACTTTTAATGCGCTATTTTCCCACCGTCTGTGTTCGCTACTTCCCTGTTCTGATTTTATTTTTTATCCATCAACATGATTGGCTAGGGAGAGTTTTGTGACTCCTGTCAAATCAAATCATGTAAAAAACTTGAACAGGAGTTGCAGATCTGGCGCCAACTGTTGTGGATGTGGAGGATGCCTTAAACACATTTCAACACCTGAACATCATGGCTACACCTAAAAGGGATTTTCACAGTGAAAAAGGCCAATTGCTTGGCTGTGTCATGTGAGTTTAACTTGCTCAAGCCAGATATCAGCATTAATCCTGCCTCTAATTTGAAAAAAACATACTGAGGTAAATTTCAGATTCTGTGTCTATAATGCCACAGCCAACAAGAGATGCTGTCGGCTATCTGATGATCAGCTTTCTCAGTGGAAAAATAGCAGTCCAATTGGGGGTAATTCTACCTATTTCGATGTAGCCTGTGAGCAAAAGTCATTCACTTGACAAACCGCAATATGCTCTGTTTTAAACAGTGTGTCCACTCCAATGTGAAAGTCCGATAAGAGGTAAGCGCCTTCAGTTTGTGTAATTAATCAGTCTGTTGTGTCTCTCAGCTGTGATAAGTCGTAACGCTGAAGTTGTTAGTTTAAAGCCGTTTAAAGCTATTTCCTATTAGTAATAAAAGCGATCATATAGTGCTGTATGTAAACACTGGCTGAAGCAGATTCAATTTACATCACTTAATTGGCTCACATTACACATAAAAATTATCTTTTGCCACCACCTGCTGGCTAACATATGTAATGTAAAAAAAAAGACATGTAATAAAAAGACAAAATCACAGCTCTTAATGGATCTGCACTGCTCCAACACTTTAGTTTAGAAGGCATGAACACAAGCTTCAGATCTCTGAGCACCAGAACCGTCAGGCACAGGAACAGTTATTTCCCTCAGGCTATCCATCTCATGAACAGCTAAAATTGCCCCATTGAGCAATAATTATGTGCCATACACAGTTTTTTTATATTTATCCAACACATCTACCTCTTCTGCCATTTCATTCAAAAATAAAAAGAAATTGCACTGTACATGACAGATTTGTATTTTGCACTGTACATAACATATAACAGATTTGAATTAGAATTGCACCATATATGTGTATGTGTCTGTGTGTGTATAATTATTTTTTATTATTATCTATGTCTTGCTGCTGTTTTTGTATTGTTTTTTGTATTGCTGTGCACTAGAAGCTCCTGTCACTGAGACAAATTCCTTGTATGTGTAAACATACTTGGCAATAAAGCTGATTCTTATTCTGATACACACACAATGAAGCGTTCGTGTGCTGATGGTGCCAGACCATCAGTTCTCATGGAAGATCTCTTATCAGATTTGAGGACCTGAACTAACTGTTATATATATATAATATATAAATATATATATATATATTAGTACTGTCAATTGAATTAAAAAAAATAACGCGTTAATAAAATTAACGCATTTAATCACATGCTTTCCTGAGAAAATTCCTGAGAAATGCAAGCTTGTAGTACCACCTATTTACTCCAGAGGGCAGTAAGTGAAATTTCAGCTGTGTGAGCAACACACAGTTTATACAGTGAACAAAACATTAACAACGCTTCAGTGGACACACTTGAAGGAGCGCAAATGCGAAATAAGAGATCTCAAGATGTGTTTAAAGATTAAGTATTAAACTATATTTAACTTGACTATATTTTGTTTGTTTGTATGTACCTCTATGTTAACTAGTTTTACTTTTCTTTAAAAATAAGTTTTATTTGGTTTTCACAGTTTTGATAACTTAAGTTAATATTTTCTGATTAATCTGTTTATTTTTCTTGCCAATTTTTTTATACATAAATGTAAATTTATGTCTATAAAGCCCCCATTTGCACTTTTGTAAAGACTTGAAATATCATTTAAATCCTCTTTGTACCTCCAACATGTCCAAAGCATTGAAAATTATTGTACTATGTAATTAATATAATATCTTGGCATTATTGTAAAATATATCTGTAGTATTGTGTACTATGTACACCCCTGGCTTGTTTCTAAAAAAAAAAAAAAAAAAAAAAATGTCTGACTTAGATGTAAATTGACGGGTCCTTAAACAAGCCCTCATAATAAATCTCCAACTGATTGACAAATTCACTTGTGTAATTAATTCATAATTATATATTGAATTATTGTTATATGAGGGGCTTTCTCAGCAAATATTTGTATATTCGATTAATCGCGATTAATTAATCGGGACACCATGTAATTAATTAGATTTTAAAAAAATTATGCTGCACACATACACTAAAAATTAATGTAGGAAAACAATTGAGCCTCTGCGCCATCTGCTGGGAGAAAAGAGAATCACAGCCTTGAACGGCACAAATAAACATGGCGCGGATGCATGCGAGGCGGCCGTCAATTCTCCTAATTAGAAGCAAAATACCTTTAAACTAGCTTTTCCTGGTGCGATTTTTTACATTTAAGCACACTGGGCGATACAACTCAAATATCTAAGAAGAGTCAAGAAAGTAGGGACCTGGAATTTGATCGAGTGCAAAGATGTATTTTTTCTAAAAGCACAAGGGTCGGATGACCGCATGATCAGCCCTTCTAGTGTTAAGAAAATACACAACAAACAATAATGTCAAGTGTGTACAGATTCTGCTCTCACAGAATGTGCATGTCAGGAAACAACCAAGTTTGTAAGTTTTTAGTCAAATATTCTAAATTTGTCCACAAGATAGAAATGTTGAAAAACAGTGTGACCAAGTTGAAGTCGTTAAATATCTTTATTTAAGTAATTTCTGTGTCCTCTCTTTCCATTTTTGCAGAGGCCTGGTGGTGTAATACATACATTTGTAACTGCAATGATGGAAATAGTGATGTGTTGTCTGTGCCCTGCACCATAAAAACACAAAAATTGTCAAAATCAACATTCAGAAATGTCTGTGATTCCATGTACAAGTGACTTCTAGAAGATATCTCAAGATTTTCAGCATCTTCATTGCACAGATCCTCATTCTATAATCATGAAACTATTAAAACATTCATTTATAAGTGGTATGTTTATTGGTTTAAAGCAAAGAGGAAAGAGAAATTAACATTTTGAAAGCAAGACATTTTTCTGTCTGTCAAAATAAAATCAGCTAAATACAATTGATAATTTTGAACACATTAAATGTAATATAAAACATTGCTGGATTGCAATTGGCTATATGCAAGGTTACTTCCTGGTTTAAGTAAGCCAGTTCGGGCATTTCCGGTCAACTGTCATTCCTGTCAAAGATGTTCCTGCAGGATCTACCACGAGTCAACACAAATGATGTACACCGCCTGATTCAGTCAAATTCAAAGACTTCATCAAGCAAACGTGAAAAGGGATTTAAGCTGTACATATCCATCTATATTCATGACTACGAAGGTAAGTTAGCAAAAGTACGCTATAATTCTTTCGTTCTGTAAGCTAGCCATATAGCCTACAGCTAACTTAGCTAACGTTGTCGAACGTAAGTTAGCTACTGTAAAGTTGAAAGACCAACGATAGCTTAATGTTAGCATTGGTAAACAGACTATAACCGCCAAGTTGGCAGCATTTAGATATATAGATCTGTCTCCCGCTACTGTCCTTGACATAACCAGTCTTGGCATAACATTTTCTTTTGCTATGTGGTGGTCCTTGCTTAATTCGTTGCCTCAGTTTCTGACAAGAATGAGGCAGGAGAGGTGTCTGTGAGGGCAAGCTGCTTCAGGTCGATGAGGAAAAAAAGAGAGACCACACAACTTGAGTGTAGGGGAATGAGAGCAGGTTCAAATGTTAATATGTTCTGCTTTCTGGGAATTCCATGTGCCAGTATAAAATAAGCTGAAGAATAGATAGTGACTGTAGTACTGTTTGGACCTACAGCCTACTGTTGCACCAGAACCGTGCACCAACTACACTGTGTGTTTCAAAATGTATTTTACTCAACAGTACATAGTACACTCTATGTTTATGACAAACCTAGAACCCAGGTTCACAATACCACAATTAACATTGATACATTATGTGTCTCACTTCTTCCTGGTTATGTCATGTAAATCGCATCAACTTTCAAGGCTCCATGCAGCATTCTTCCTTATGAAAACGTGATCATATGAGCTAAACATTTTTTACACAAAGTAAATAATGAGATGGTAGTGTTGTCGGCTAGGCCCAAGGAGAAGATTGGCTGAAAGGATCAGGTAATCTGTAGAAATGGGCAGTATGTCTGCTACATGAATTAAAATATGTACTTGAAATGTGAAATTGTACTTTGTATTTTTAGACTAGTCTTAATTAGACTAGATGAACCTCTAATTGAACTGAATGTCCATACACAGACACACATACACACACACACCATCCCTGTAGCGTAGAGCAACATAACACTGAAAGAATTTGACATGAAAAGCATTAATTTATGATAATAACAAACAGTACATAAACGCTTGTCTAACTGTTCAGTTGTGTATATTTTCAGGAGTAACTTGTACAAAGGGGCTGGTGACCAGACCTGTGACCTTCCAGACATGTCAGTTCTGCGTGTGAATGAGATTTACCAAGGGAAACTGCTCTACCCACAACAACAATTGGAATAGCATTTATTGATTTGTTTATTCAAAGAATATTCAGAGATGGGAGAGTCATAAAATCAATCAAATAAAAGTTTGATTAGTTTTACCTACCTATGCTTTTAGCTTGAAAATTTCCATGTTCCATCAGTTTTTTTTTTACAAAGTTCAAATAGTTTGGTTTTTATTACATTTGAGCAGTTTTCATGTGCTCACTATTGTCATCTGCCACAAATAAATTCTAATAGAATAGAATTCTAGTATACAATGTATACACATTATGTTATGTAGTTGAACATGTCATCATTAATTTATTAAATTACATATTTTCCTGTAAATGTTATTTATGTGAGTGTTTGAGCTTATATCGCATTAGTACCTAAAAATAGTATTGTTTAAATGCTGTTTGTAATGACCACAATAAAAATACACAATGCTTTGGGGAGCCATTTAAAAAAGGCAGTTACAAACAAATGTAGGGTTTTTCACTGGAAGCATGAAACTGAAAATGAGGGGAAAATACAGATCCCTGTATGAAGTTGTAGAGATGTAAATCCATTCTTTATCACTGAACAAAAGCAGTAACTAACAACAGTAAAATTGTTTAAATACTAAACAGAACTGCGCACTGGTCTTGATGCCTCTATTTAGACCAAGCTTTTACAAGTGGGCCACTCTGGTAATTTAACAGAAGGCATGCAACTACATTGAGCTGGTTAATGTTACCAAACATTTAAGGGGATAACAGTGTCAAAGAATTTGCGTTCCTTTAAACAGCGATTAAGGCACTCAACATGCACTCTCAGATTTGCAATAGCCTGGGTCTCTCTGACCTCGTGTGCTGGCATCTGAGGTCTCCCAGAAAGAAATGCAGGCCTGTACACTTTACAGGGCACACAGTCATCCACAAGAAATCCTCTGTCCACCATTATTGCCATATCCTGCCTAAGTAATGTAAGTATTCCTAACTCTGCAAAGATCTGCTTGTCACTTACTAGTAACTGTTAGGCCTAACTATTAAAAAAAAAAAAAAAGATAATCGCCTTACAGGCTATTCACACTATCAGAAAATTTAATATGCCGCTACAGCAAGTGACGTTTCACCAGAAGATTTTGAGCTGGCTTATATTATTCTGGAAGATGTAATTAACGTTCCATGCATATAGCCCGAAACTTGTATATAAGATCACTTAAACTTATTCCATTTCCAAAAGCTGTCAAAAGATTTGAGGTTGTGTGTGATTCCTGAGTTAAACAGTCCCTCCATGTTTGCCTGGCACATTCCCCACATCATCATAGTCTGTTATTAGAGAACAAGAACAAATTCCAGTCAACACATCACTACAAGCAACATAATAAACAGACAAATATTTGCAGTCAATTTAAATGAGCTTTTCTGATTACATAAAATTATTATAAAATCTAAACAAAAAAAAAATATTCAATTTGACATAAAACTGTTTACAATCACCTATAGGTTTCTCACATCTTCACTGACATTCATCACATCATCATACTCCTCCTGAACTCCCTCTGAAACAAAATGTGTCTTTTATTATGAAAATGAACAAAATCTCACATTGCACTTTGTAATACACTAATAAGGACATCATCACAAATAAAATACTTTACATGCAGATATTTTCTATAATGTACTATATACAACCATACTTTATTTAGCTGCTATAATTTTGATAATAAATCACTGCACCCAGCTTCAGTCTAGACGGGTATCATTTGATACAATTTTTAATATAGTCTGAATACAAATCTAAACATGCACCTGTTTTATTATTGGAGAACTGTCGCATGATCACAACATCATCATAGTTTTCTGGTATGTCATCTACAAAGAATACAGAAATAGATTAATTTATGTAAAAAATATATATTATTTTGAAATGGCCCATATATGTATTTAAAATATACATTAATGATACCTTCATAAATATTGTTAAAAATAACTGAATGATATAAACAAACCTGTGGCACAATGTCTCAGTCCAGCAGTGATTGCACCATCGTAGGTCTCTGGGGTGTCTTGTTGCTCTTCTAAATGAGTTCAAAGGAAAGAGGAAATATACAGACACTATTTTTAAAGCTTTTCAAAGTTCATGTTGTTTAATTAACTGTAAGTGAAATCCCTGAGATCAGTTTACAAAGGCACTGACCTTTTGGGACATTAGAGGTGGTGACATCATCATAGTGTTCAGGTGAGTCTCCTACTGAAGATTTAGCTACAATCAAACAAACAAACAAACAAACAATCTCTCAGGTCAAACTTCATTTGACATATTAGATATACTGAATTTTATATATCATACATGTACGTGCAGCGTAGTTCTAGTGGGCAGACTAGCAGCTGTACGGTCAGTGTCAAGTCTTCAGATCCCAGACTGTTGCGAAACCTCCCCTTTCAAAAATTTGTCATCGCTTTTAGTGTTTATAGAGACATTCTCTGCCATGCCTTCCCCGAGCGCAGAGAAGAACTAGACTTTTACCTTGCGTTAATCGCCGATTTCAATCAGCAATATGGCGGCACACTCTTCCACGAATATCATAAATAATTTTCAGCTAAATCAGCCATGTATATCTCCCAGTTTAATAAAATAATTAACTGTTCAGTCTCCGACGAGTTGCTCATCAGACATTTCGGGGGGCACTGAGAGCTCACCTGCGCCATATGCAGCTCTCATCGACATTCGTTCACAATGTGCCCTAAAACTGTTTCCACTTCCTCATTACCCAAGGTAGAGCCAAGAGCCCAATCACAAAGGCATCTCGACGGCTGGGGTCGCGCCATTGACTATGTTTACGGTAGTCCTATTTGTAGCCATTTCAATAAATCCGTGTGTGCTTTTTCTCATATTTGTAGCTTCTGCAAGGACCCGCATCCGAAATCCACGCTGCACACCACGGAGTCAACTGGCTTTTTCAAGCAAATTCTAACCCACCATCCCTCTACCCCAGTCAAAGTTCTGATTCTCTCATATTACCTCTCTACTCATCCTGACCCTATTTTCGATGATTTTCTCCTAAGCAGTTTGACACAGGGATTTCAGGTCGGCATTCTCTCTCCCCATCACACATGCATGTATTAAAAAATCTCCATTCAGCATCTGCAGAACCTGCCATTGTGTCTGAATTACCAGCAAAAGTACTAAGTAAAGGATATTTATAGGCCCTTTCAGGTCTCCTCCCTTCTGTTCTTTCAGCATAAATCCTATCGGCTTCGCCCCTCACAAATATTCAGGCTAGAAAAGGTTAATTTTCGACATGTCCGCTCCATGATCAGGTCACGTGGCAAGCGTGAACGACATGATTCCCCTAGAGCCGTTCTCTTTCTTCTATGCCTCAGTCGATCATGCCATTAATTAATCACCAAGACTGGGCATGGTGCCCTCGTTGCTAAAGCAGATATCACAGACGCCTTCTAAAAACATGCCCATCCACCCCGCCGAGTGGCCCCTTTTCTGTGTCAGATGGCAGTCAAAATATTACTTTGCCGTCTGACTCACTTTTGGGTGCAGAAGTAGCCCTCACATTTTTAACTCACTATCGGAAGGCCTATGCTGGATCCTTCTCAATTATTTTAAACCCCATCGTACTACACCTGCTCAATGACTTCCTGCTTATCAATCACCCCGCTGCACACACCCCCATTTTGGACGTCCTAACAGAGCTTTTTCACAAGGTGGGTGTTCCCTTCTGAAGTGAAAACTACAGGACCCACCACGTCTCTTGAATTTCTCAGCATCATGCTTGATTCGCTAAACATGCAAGCTTCCCTGCCTAAGATAAACTCAACAGGATCAGATCTATTTGCACATCGTTCCTCCAGTCAGTTTTGGTCTCAAAACGCGATCTCCTGTCCCTATTAGGCCACCTCAATTTTGCCATGCGCATCATTCCTCAAGGCCGCTCCTTCATTTCCCGCCTCCTCGCACTAGCCCATTCTGTAGACAACCTCTCCGACATCATATCAATCGATGACGGCTGCCGCTCGGACCTCCTCTTCTTGTCACAGCTCTTAAATCACCGGAACGTCATTTATTTTTTTCACAATGAAAAAACAGAATCGCTGGACGACATGTCCTTCTTTACGGACGCAGCTCCCTCTGCAGGATTCAGGGGTTATTTTCTAGGATCATGCTTCGCAGGAAAATGGCCAAACAAATTTCGTCGTAGTTTTTGCAACAATTCTGCAGTCATCACCATAATCAATAAAGGCCGTTCCTCCTCCAGCCTCATCATGTCCCTTATTTAGACGCCTGACATGGCAGAGCATTTCTTACAATTTCATTATCTCAGCCAGACACATTCCCAGGTTTTTTAATGTAATCGCTGACTCCCTCTCTGGTTTTCGCTTCCAGGAGTTCCACAGACTATGTCTCTCCGCCAACATAAAACCTATTACCTGCCTACCCCTCTCAGACCACCTGCTGGATTAAGCCCCTCTCTTCTAACCCTTCTTAACTCTGCCACAACTCTCATGCAGAAAGGACTTGCCCAGTCCACAGTTATTTCCTACAACTCCGCCTGAGCCCACTTTTCCTCCTCCTGCCAATCACACAACACCCCTCTATTTCACGTTCTAATCTCCACAGTCTGCACATTCATTTCCTTTTGCTTTCATTCTAGACATCTCAAAATTTCCTCCATCAACAAAAAGGTAGCCGGCATTCAAATATTGCAAGATTACAGTACGTTCAAAACTCAGCAGCAAGAGTTCTCACCTCCACCAGGCGTTCTGCTCACATTACTCCTCTGCTTCATGACCTTCACTGGCTACCCGTGGCATCACGTATCCAATTTAAGGTATTGCTTCTAACGTTTAAGGCATTAAATGGTCTTGCACCCCCATATTTGTCTGATCTACTTTACATCTACTGCCCTGCACGGTCTCTCAGATCAGCTGAACTTGGTTTACTGTCCATCCCTCGTTTCAGGTTGTCTTCAGTAGGTGGAAGGTCTTTTAGTGTTAATGCTCCAAAGTTATGGAATTCACTACCCCTTACACTTCGAAATATCTCATATGTGGCTACATTCAAGACTCAGTTAAAAACATATCTATTTAACATGTGACTGTATGTATCCTACATGACTGTAATTGTGTGCATGTAAATGTATTATAATTCACAATGTAAAGCGACCTTGAGCTACGGAAAGGCGCTATATAAATAAAACTTCTTCTTCTTCTTCTTCTTCAATTTCATGCCAGATGCCACTCTCCTGACACCCCCAGCATTTCTCCAATCCCTCCATTCGACTGCTACTTAAAGGAGTCCAAAAATCCCACCCCTCCCTCCCCTACAAGAGGTTACCTATCACCTCGGACATCTTCACCTCATGATTTCCTCACTCTGATCAGGTCTCTTCACAGACTACATCGATATTCTTTTAGAAGCAGCCTTCCTTTTAGCTTTTTATGGGTTTATGAGGTGCAGAGAATTCACCACTAACTCGCTCTCCTTTTCACCTTCTTGCAATCTTTCCTTTTCCGACATTCTCATTTCCCCAAATTCTTTCTCAAGCACTCTAAATCAGACCAATCTGGGCGTGGCCAGAAAATAACCATTTCAAAAATGTCTAGCCCATTTTGCCCCTTCACCTCTATGGTTAAATATCTGAAAACGTGACCACATTTTGACAACTTCACCATCTCTACCCTCATGTCTTCTCGGGGCACTCATTTCGTATTGAAGCAGCTACTACTGCCACTCATTCGAGGTATTCTAGAGTCCACTATCAAGATGCTCAGCTGCTGGTCTTCCTCATCCTACCCAAAATATATTCATCCTAACACTCAAATCATCAAACAAGCCCAACTCTCCTTCAGCAGTAAGTTCTCATATCTATCTGGTGGTAGTCGGTGGCTCACGTTCACCACATCCTTCCGTACACAATGATTTAATCCAAGCACATCCACTGTTCGCAAGGATAGCGCATAACTAGGTCTACCCTCCTCGCCTTGGCTTTCATAATCTCAAGCATGGTTCCTTTGTATAGGTATTGCACAAGCCAGCCTGCCCGAATCCGGAAAGCTTGCACTATAATGGGATATCTTTCAACAGGGTATTGCATGACAACATCACCATTATCGTATGGCTTTCACTCTTGCGGCCACCATGGCTAAGATAACCATCAAACAATGGCCGCCCTCATTCAAGGGCTTGAGCCTCATGGAATATCTTTCTATGAAGGGTATTGCACGCAACGTCACCATTATGAACCACCACATCCTTGTACGGTTCTACACCAGCACTGAAATTCACACAATTTCACAAGCTACTCAGACGGGCTTTTTCCGACTCTCTCTCCCAGGCTGGGGGTTCTGTGGCTGCTTTTATGCCGCTCTCCCCATGCTCCCTGAAATTAGAGACAGGTGTTAGACATAATTTAGCTCAGGTGCAAGCACCCTTACTGCTTTCTCTCCCGGACGGGCGCTTGACCACGCCCCCGCTGCCACAACTTTCACAATCAATATACATCAGCACTGCACTTTATTAATCTTATTATCTCACACTGGACTGTCATAATTATATTCTCTTCACAATACAACTACTGTATATATATATATATATATTTTTATATACTTTTTAATTGTAATTTTTATTGTATGTTGTGGCAGCGGGGGCGTGGTCAAGCGCCCGTCCGGAGAGGGAAAGCGGTAAGGGCGCTTGCACCTGAGCTAAATTATGTCTAACACCTGTCTCTAATTTCAGTGAGTATGGGGAGAGCGGCATAAAAGAGCACCAGTGCCTCCAGTCGAGAGAGAGAGCCACGCCAGTCCAGTGTTGGCAACTTAAGAGAGCGTTTGATTTACATGTTAAAAAGTTTATGTTCACCCCCACATTATTATTTGGAATTAAAAGCCTTACCTTGAGTTCATCCCCGTTTTCGTGTCCTCCTTCCTCCGGAGAAGCGAACCCTTTCTACACTGGTGCTGAAACCCGGGATAAAGAAAAAAAAATTTTCCGTCCATGGAGAAGGATCACCCCGTAGAGTCCTCCCAGCTGGCCGAAGTCCTCCAGTCCCTCGCTGCGTTACATCAGAGCCACCAACAGTCCCTGCTTGAGCTCAGGCAAGAGCAAGAACGACGCTTCGGCGTGGTTGTGCGGGCTCAAGCAGAGGATCGACAGGCCATCCGGAGCCTCCTCAGCCAGGAGGCCGCCACAGCCGCGACCCCGGACACCCGTGCCGTGCTGCCCCCACCCACGTTACAGAAGATGGGGGCGGCTGACGATGTTGAAGCGTTCATCGATTTGTTCGAACGGACTGCTGAAATCTGGGGCTGGCCGCAGAGTCAGTGGGCAGCCCGCCTTGTTCCTCTTCTGTCCGGGGAAGCCCAACTCGCGGCTCAACAACTGCCGGCAACAAACCTCCTGGCATACGCTGACTTGAGGAAAGCCATCTTGCAACGGGTTGGTCGGAGCCCCGAAGAACACCGCCAACTCTTCTGGGATATGAAGCTGGGGAAGTCCGCCTTTGCCCAGCGGCTCCGTGATGCCTGCCGTAGGTGGCTGCTAGTGGGGGACCGCAACGTCGAGGGAGTCATCGATCAGGTGGTGCTGGAGCAGTTCGTCCAACGTTTGCCCAGGAATACGGCGGAGTGGGCCCAGTGCCACCGCCCGGCGTCGCTGGAGGCGGCCGTCCAGCTCGCAGAGGACCACATGGCGGCGAACCCAAGGGCGGACGAGCCCTCTCTCTCTTTCTCTCTCTCTCTCTCTCCCTCTCTTCCCCCTCCTGTGTTTACTTCCGCTCTTCCCCACTCCCCCCAACCCTCTCGCTCTGTCCTCTCTCCAGGTCCCGTTGCTGCCCCACGCAGGCGAGGAGCCTGGTTGAGACCACCACATTCATCATCAGCCCGTCCCTCCACCACCTATAGCCGTTCTCCCCCTCAGGTGGGGGCGTCCGTCGAAGCAGGTACGGGTGTGATGTCTGGGCCGGCCTGTCGGAGGTCCAGGGACCCGAGCCACTTCCGCGAGCGGTGTCCATTGATGAAGGTGGGGGCGGTGGTCCGGGTCGCCGATCTCCCACACGCTGCCCCCGATCGGGCTGGAGCGTACCGGGTTCCGGTAAGAATCCAGGGGGGTACACACCAAGCTTTGCTGGATACCGGTTGTAATCAGACCACCATCCATCAACGCTTGGTTCAACCCGAGGCTTTGGGCACAGCTAAGCGGGTAAGGGTCAGGTGTGTGCACGGGGATATTCACAGCTATCCGATGGTGACTTTGCTGCTTAAATTTCGGGGAAAAAAACATAAAGTGGAGGCAGCGGTTAGTTCCCGCCTCACCCATCCTCTGATTTTGGGGACCGATTGGCCTGCATTTAAGCATGTATTGGGGGGAACTGGGGAGGATGGGTCCTGCATTAAACTGGGGAAATGTGCGATGTGCGATGCTTTGGCAGGGGAGGCGGAGCCGGGGCCATCCTCGGCTGCTCCAAATCGGAATGACGAGGGAAGGGGAGGGCCTTCCGCCCCTCCCCTCCGCAGGGAATTCCCTGATGTAGATTTCCCTTTGGAGCAGTCGCGAGATGAGACCCTTAAGCACGCGTTTGATCAAGTGAAGACAATTGATGGTCAGCGTCTCCAGCCAGACATCGCTCTCACATACCCCTATTTCGCAATTATAAATGAGCGGTTGTATAGAGTGACGCAGGACACTCAGACAAAGGAAAATGTAACCCAGTTATTAATTCCACGGAGCCGTCGGGAAATGCTTTTCCAGGCGGCTCATTATAATCCCATGGCGGGTCATCTAGGGGAAAGGAAAACACTGCTCTGTCTAATAGCCCGTTTTTATTGGCCGGGCATTAACGGCGACGTTCGCAGGTGGTGTGCGGCGTGCCGCGAATGTCAGCTGGTAAATCCGCCGGCCACCCCAAAAGCGCCATTGCGCCCCCTTCCATTAATCGAGGTTCCCTTCGAAAGAATTGGAATGGACCTCGTCGGGCCATTAGATCGGACAGCACGCGGACATCGTTTTGTATTAGTCCTGGTGGATTACGCAACACGATATCCGGAAGCAGTGCCTCTAAGCAATATCTCTGCACGTAGTGTTGCGGGGGCGCTCTTCAAAATAATCTCCCGGGTGGGGATTCCGAAAGAAATCCTCACCGATCAAGGCACAACATTTATGTCATGCACACTGCGCGAACTTTATGATCTATTGGGCATTAAATCAATTCGCACTAGCGTATACCATCCGCAGACGGATGGCCTAGTGGAACGATTTAATAAAACGCTCAAGAATATGATTCGTAAATTCGTACACGAAGATGCTAGGAATTGGGATAAATGGCTTGACCCCCTGTTATTTGCAGTACGAGAGGTCCCGCAAGCCTCCACGGGATTTTCCCCGTTTGAGCTGCTGTATGGGCGGCGCCCGCGCGGTGTGCTGGACGTCATCCGTGAAGCCTGGGAGGAAGGACCTTCGAATAGTAAAAATGAAATTCAGTACGTTCTTGATCTTCGAGCAAAACTCCACACATTGGGGAAACTAACACAGGAGAATTTGCTCCAGGCTCAAGAACGCCAACGCCGGCTGTATGACGGGGTACTCAGCTAAGGGAATTTGCACCGGGAGACAAAGTTCTTGTATTGCTCCCCACATCGAGCTCCAAATTACTCGCCAAGTGGCAAGGGCCCTTTGAGGTCACACGACGAGTGGGGGATCTCGATTATGAGGTTAAATGAACCGATAGGGGGGATGCGCGTCAGATTTACCACCTCAATCTCCTTAAATTATGGAGGGAGGCAGTCCCTGTGTCATTGGCTACGGTGGTTCCAGAGAGGGCGGAGCTCGGACCGGAGGTGAGTCCAAAACCCGATTACAATGCCCCGGTCATTTGTGGAGACCACCTCTCCCCGTGCCAACGCTCAGAGGTTGCCAAGTTGCAAAAAGAGTTTGCAGACGTGTTTTCTCCTCTACCGGGTCGTACGAACATCATCGAACACCACATCGAGACCGAGCCGGGGGTGGTGGTTCGCAGCCCTTTTCGCCTCCCCGAGCATAAAAAGAAAATTGTTCGGGACGAATTGGATGCGATGCTCGATATGGGGGTAATAGAAGAGTCCCACAGCGACTGGTCTAGCCCGGTCGTTCTCGTTCCCAAGAGTGACGGGTCGGTCCGGTTCTGTGTGGACTATCGAAAAGTCAACGCGGTGTCTAAATTTGACGCGTACCCAATGCCTCGTGTTGATGAACTGCTCGATCGGTTAGGTACTGCTCGCTTTTATTCGACATTGGATTTGACAAAGGGTTATTGGCAGATCCCCTTGACACCAATTTCCCGTGAGAAAACCGCCTTCACACTTCCGTTCGGTTTGTTTGGGGCTCCAGCCACATTCCAGCGCCTGATGGACCGTATCCTCCGGCCGCACTCCGCTTACGCCGCTGCCTACTTAGATGATATTATTATCTATAGTAATGACTGGCAGCGGCATATACAACACCTGAGGGCGGTCCTGAAGTCGCTGCGGCGGGCGGGGCTCACAGCAAACCCAAAGAAGTGCGCGATTGGGCGTGTGGAGGTGCGGTATCTGGGGTTCCACTTGGGTCATGGCCAGGTGCGTCCCCAAATTGATAAGACCGTGGCGATTGCGACTTGCCCTAGACCTAAGACCAAAAAGGGGGTGAGGCAGTTCCTGGGGCTGGCTGGCTATTATAGAAGATTTGTGCCTAACTATTCGGATGTCACCAGCCCGCTGACTGACCTCATTAAAAAGGGGGCTCCAGATCCGGTCCAATGGTCGGAGCAGTGCCAACAGGCATTTACACAGGTTAAAGCCGCACTCTGTGGAGGGCTGCTCTTATATTCACCTAACTTCTCTCTCCCTTTCTTATTGCAGACGGACGCTTCAGACAGAGGGCTGGGGGCCGTACTCTCGCAGGTGGTGGAGGGGGAGGAGTGCCCCGTGCTGTACATCAGCAGGAAACTCTCCTTGAGGGAAACGAAGTACAGCACTGTAGAGAAGGAGTGTCTGGCCATCAAGTGGGCGGTCCTCACGCTCCGCTACTACCTGCTGGGGCGGGCCTTCACTCTCTGCTCGGATCATGCCCCACTGCAGTGGCTCCACCGCATGAAAGATACTAACGCCCGGATCACCCGTTGGTATCTGGCTCTCCAGCCTTTTAAGTTCGAGGTGGTCCACAGACCGGGGGTGCAGATGGCTGTCGCCGACTTCCTTTCCAGAAATGGGGGGGGAGTGGTAGGCAGGCCGGATGACGCCCCGGCCTGAGTCGGGCGGTGGGGGTATGTGGCAGCGGGGGCGTGGTCAAGCGCCCGTCCGGAGAGGGAAAGCGGTAAGGGCGCTTGCACCTGAGCTAAATTATGTCTAACACCTGTCTCTAATTTCAGTGAGTATGGGGAGAGCGGCATAAAAGAGCACCAGTGCCTCCAGTCGAGAGAGAGAGCCACGCCAGTCCAGTGTTGGCAACTTAAGAGAGCGTTTGATTTACATGTTAAAAAGTTTATGTTCACCCCCACATTATTATTTGGAATTAAAAGCCTTACCTTGAGTTCATCCCCGTTTTCGTGTCCTCCTTCCACCGGAGAAGCGAACCCTTTCTACATATGTGTATTCTATATTGTGTGTACTGTTTACTGTACATTGTATATTATTATTGTGTTGTGTAATTATGTGTACATTAGTTATGTAAATTGTGTTGTGTAAATATGTTGTTTATTGTAAATTGGTATATGTCTCATCACTGTTATGACTGCTATGTTGCTCGGAACTGCACACAAGATTTTCACCACTGTTGCACTTGTGTATATCGTCGTGTGACAATAAAGTGATTTGATTTATCGTATGTTGTCCGCCTTTGAGCAGAGATAACCATCAAACAACTCTTCACTCGTCAGAGGGTTTTCATAATCAAATGTTGTTTTCTTTAAATGAAGGATTGCACGCAACATCACCATTATCGTATGGCTTTAAGCTACGTTGTTTACCTTTCGGCAAAGATACCCCAAACAACTCTTCCCTCATCGGAGGGCTTTCATAATCAAATGTTGATTATCTCACAACAAAATACTGCACAGCAACGCCGGCCTAACGTAGGGCCGCATACCACGTTGTTTGTCTTTGGCAAAGAATCTGCACAACCAGGGGCCCTCGACGGACAGTCCAAAATAAAAAAATAAAATAAAAAATAAAAAAACACAAGGTCAAACTCAAACTCTAGGAGGAGAAAGGAGAAAAAAATGAAGGAATTAAAAAAAAAATGCACAGCTTTTCTTATTGCAAAGGCACTGCACAACCATGCCAGAGATATTGCACCTTTCATGTCAATCTAGGTGCTCACATCTTTTATTTTTTCTCCCTCTTCTCCAGAATGAATGCCTAACACAAGACCTGGTTCGTACCTGACTGGATAATCTCGTTTGGGGGTAGTATTCTACTTTCTCTCTAATTTTTGGTGGTAGGCTCCTCGCCCCCGCCTCCTATATCTGGCAGGATATGACGGTTCCGAGTACAATGTCCTCGGACCACCAAACGGGGGACTACGCCAAAGAGAGACATTACTTTTCTGTTGTATATTCATCAAATAAATGTCATCTTAATTTTCACTCAAGTCTGCGAGTCTTCCTGATAGAAAAATATTTATCATAATATATTTGTAACAATGAACAAAACTAATGTGCTCATATGGTTTCAATTAAAATAAAAAAATCAGCAACGATAAAAAACTGCTAAAAATTTAATGTTCACAATAAAACTATGTGGTTATGGATTCAAAATGCTGAAAAAAAACTATGTATATATATCCTGTTGCAATGACTGAAGAATGTGTCTGATAAAACAAGCAAATGTGGATTATCTAAAGTATGTTAGAATATTGCTTATTATTTTTATTATTATTATTATTATTATTATTATTATGTGTTAAATGGTATACAGTATATAAAGGAAACATTCCTATGTTAACTTGAAAGTGAATGTTTTAATTCATTGCACAAGTTTGTATGAAGATAAATGTAAGATAAATCTCATCAGCATCCTCATACCCAGAATGCAGCTCTTCAGAAGGGACACTTCCTGTTATTGGAAAGCAGAACTATCAGAAACATGTTCACAATTACAAATCAGCACACAACACTGTTTAGATGCAAACTACCGTGTTTTTTTTTATTAACATCTAATTTAATTCAAACACATGGATCTGCAAATCTGTTATTAATCAGTTCAATTCTCTCACCCCTCTCTGAATGAAGTGATTTAGTTCTGTTCATCTCTACAAATCAGGCACTATACATTCAGATTGACTGACCTCTCTGAGTGATGTGTTTATCTTTATTTGTGATGAGTCTGTGATTAATCTCCTCATAAACTGCTTCAGTCTGAGTCTTGTGTCTTCTCTTGGAAAGAACTGTGAGTGAAGACAGACAAACCTGCAGTGAGCTCACAACACATGACTGATGACACACTGAATAAGACACAATAAAGTTACAATCTAGTTTTCATTGTGTTTGAAATGAACTACTGTAGTATGTGATCTGTCGTACCTCTCCTCATCACTCTGTTCTGCTGAATCAGTATAATGAGTGGCAGTAAGAGCAGTAAGAGCACAGCTCCAAATACAATCAAAACCACTGGAGGGATGGAGAGAGGAGATGCTGGAGGAGTTTGTGGACGAGTGATCAGTGAGGACAGAGATTGTGTCACGTCTGTCTGTGAAACTGGAGGAAAAGTTGATTTTGTAGGGGCAGGAGTCATGGACACAGACAAATCTGTCAATTATACAAAAACAAAATGATTTGCTGAAATCAAAATCAAATTAGCTAATAAATCATGCTAATTAAGGGCTTGAATAAATACATTTAAATAACACTGAAATTAAATATATGGGATAAATGTTTCTCTGATAGTCAGTTCTCAACTGTTCTGAGAAAGCCATGTCTGATTCAGATCACTAAATATTTTTCTCTCACCTGCACAGGTGAGTCCAGCGTCCTCTTTGTGTGTGCAGTCAGTGTGGTTATTCAGGGAGAGAGGACTGTCCCACAGGTGAATCTCATTCCCTCTGCACTCGACTCTGTTCAGCCACACAACACCTTCACCAGCACCAAAGGCTGCATTCCCATCAGCACTCAGTGCTGCTCCACAAGCCAGCTGCCTGCAGACCACCTGAGCATCCCTGATGTCCCACTGATCATCACAGACTGAACCCCACACAGTGTTATGATACACCTCCAGTCTCCCAGAACACCGGCCCTTCCCTCCACTCAGTCTCAGAGGAACATATCCTAAAATTTTTGGAAAAAAATCAAAATCTGTTTGTAATTTTTCTCTTGTTTGTTTGAGTGTGTTTGTCACTTCCAGGTTCTTTGGTTACTGAAAACTGAATGAAGTTCTGTTCATATAAACTGTATAACAGTTTGGAAAAAATGTGGCATTGTAATATTGAACTGCAATGCGGTCAACAAACACTACTTCAAAGCTGTGCATTTACACAAAATAAATCAACATCTTGTAAATTTTGTTAACCAATCAGAATCAATAATTCAAAAATATTGTGGCATAAGTTAATACATTACATATATATATTGCATCTGGAAAGTATTCACAGCGCTTCACTTTTTCCACATTTTGTTATGTTACAGCCTTATTCCAAAATAGATAAAATTCATTATTTTCCTCAAAATTCTACAAACAATTCACCATAATGACAATGTGAAAGTAGTTTTTTGAAATCTTTGCAAATTTATTCAAAATAAAAACCGAAAATATCACATGTACATAAGTATTTACAGCCTTTTTGAATATGATGCTACAAGCTTGGGACACCTATTTTTGGGCAGTTTCTCCCATTCTTCTTTGCAGGACCTCTCAAGCTCCATCAGGTTGGATGGGGAGCGTCGGTGCACAGCCATTTTCAGATTTCTCCAGAGATGTTCAATCGGGTTCAAGTCTGGGCTCTGGCTGGGTCACTCAAGGACATTCACAGAGTGTCCCGTTGCCACTCCTTTGCTATCTTGGCTGTGTGCTTAGGGTCATTGTCCTGTTGGAAGATGAACCTTTACCCCAGTCTGAGGTCCAGAGCACTCTGGAGCAGGTTTTCATCAAGGATGTCTCTGTACATGGCTGCATTCATCTTTCCCTCGATCCTGACTAGTCTCCCAGTTCCTGCCACTGAAAAACATCCCCACAGCATGATGCTGCCATCACCATGCTTCACTGTAGGGATGGTATTGGCCAGGTGATGAGCAGTGCCTGTGTCCTCCAGACATGACACTTTCCATTCAGGCCAAAGAGTTCAATCTTTGTTTCATCAGACCAGAGAATTTTGTTTCTCATGGTCTGAGAGTCATTCAGGTGCCTTTTGGAAAACTCCAGGCAGGCTTTCTTGTGTATTTTACTGAGGAGTGGTTTCCGTCTGGCCACTCTACCATACAGGCCTGATTGGTGGAGTGCTGCAGAGATTTTTGTTCTTCTGGAAGTTTCTCCTCTCTCCACAGAGAAATGCTGGAGCTCTGTCAGAGTGACCATCGGGTTCTTGGTCACCCGATCACTCAGTTTGTCCGAGCGGCCGGCTTTAGGAAGAGTCCTGGTGGTTCCAAACTTCTTCCATTTATGGATGATGAGGACACTATGCTCATTGGGACCTTCAATGCTGCAGAAATGTTTCTGCACACTTCCCCAGACCTGTGCCTCGATACAATCCTGTCTCGGAGGTCTACAGACAATTCCTTGGACTTCATGGCTTGGTTTGTGCTCTGACATGCACTGTTAACAGTGGGACCTTTTATAGACAGGTGTGTGCCTTTCCAAATCATGTCCAATCAACTGAATTTCCCACATGTGGACTCCAGTTGTAGAAACATCTCAAGGATGATCAGTGGAAACAGGATGTACCTGAACTCAATCTTGAGTGTCATGGCAAAGGCTGTGATTGTACATGTGATTTTTTAATTTTTTATTTTTAATAAATTTGCAAAGATTTCAAACAAACTTTGTTCACATTGTCATTATGGGATATTGTTTGTAGAATTTTGAGGAAAATAATTAATTTAATCAATTTTGGAATAAGGCTGTTACATAACAAAATGTGGAAAAGTGAAGCGCTGTGAATACTTTCCGGATGCACTGTATATATACTACCATTCAAAAGTTTTGAAACACTTGACTGAAATGTTTCTTACGATCTTAAATGCTTAATGCTTAAATTATTGAAATTAGTTTTGCAGACAAAAATATAATTGTGCCACCATATTAATTTAATTATAAAACTTAAAAAAAGTTTTTGAAATTGTTGACTTGGACCAAATAATAAAGAAAAGCAGCCAAAAAGTGCCCAACAAAGATGGGAACTCCTTCAATACTGTTTAAAAGCATCCCATGATGATTCCTCAAGAAGTTGGTTGAGAAAATGTCAAGAGTTCATGTCTGCAAATTCTAGGCAAAGTGTGACTACTTTAAAAATGCTAAAAAATAACAGTTTTATTTATTTTGGATTTTGTTTAGTCACAACATAATTCCCATTTATAACATTGTGTGTAGAGATGTTATTTATGTTATTATAGTTTTGATGACTTTACTATTATTCTAAAATGTGGAAAAAAAAAAAAAAATATATATATATATATATATATATATATATATATATATATATATATATATATATATATATATATATATATTAATTAAAGAATGAGTAAGTGTTTCAAAATTTTTGACCTGTTTTATTTATATAATGCAAGAGTAATTTCTATATTTTATTATTTTGCTTATTGATATTATCCATGTATTCACATTTATGTACTCAACTGTAGTCAGAATATAACTGAATACTTCACATTCCTGTAACCAGTTTGTATGACATTATCAATGCATATGTCAATCCTTGTATTCCTGTGTTTATGCATGTATGTTTACAGACAGGCTCACATGTTCAATGTGTGCTTTAGAAGACTATTCCATGTTTCTTCTCTGTCCTTATAAGGGTTGCAGCATTGCTGCATCAACGTTCCCGTGGGATACTGAGACGTTGCATGCAGCAATGTATAAACTTTTGGATTCTTAGTATATGGATAGGTTGCCCTTTTGACTTGATGAGAGCTCAGAACAGGTTGCAGAGAGAGTTACATTTATAATTGTTAATCGTTCAGTCTGCACACACAGCATACCTGTTAGACATCGGTGTGTGCGTACTTTGCTGAGCATGATATTTACGAGTGCTTTAGCTAGAATGAATACACAAATTTTGCAATCCATCTAACCACAGCTTTCGCAATTTAATTGGCCATAACAATACAAACATGATCTGACACCTTGAGTTACAACCTCGTCAATTGTGCAGAACTCGCTGTACCAAGAAAGGAAATCTTTCTCGGCACAGTCTCAAGAAGGTATAAAGACCTCAACTTAAAAAGTTTGGTCTTCCTGACTAACAGCTCAGCTCTCTGGCTCTCCGCATCTGACTTCCAGTTTTGAGGCCTCATCTTACTATCCGTACTTTAACTTCTTTCATTTACTTAGTTCATTAGATAAAGACAAGGCATTGTACTATTATTAAGTTAATTCCAGGACTTAGTCCTTGGATTATCCTTAAGATATATCTACTTAACATTTTATAATCAATAATTAATTTTTCTCTATTATTACATTTAATCTCATTATTACATATTTTTATTAATTTTATTAATTTCTGTCAAATAAATTGTGTTATTCCATCTACAAATCATATGATTTATTTAAGTAATTTTCCATCTGCTGGATCTCACTGCACCAATATGTATATATATATATATACATGAAAAGTTGTATTTCTCATTAAACTGAAAGAAACCTACTTGTACAGTGTCTCTGGTTTGGAGCTGCAGAACATGAAAGATGACTTTGAGGCGATTCATCATTTTACTTTTCTGTGATTATAACAAGATCAAATTAAGAAATTCAATGAAAAAAAATTCAATTGTTGAGTGCTTTTAGTTAAATTAAAATTTCCCCTATTTGCCCAAAAACTTGCAGTTATTTTTCAACTGAAAAATCTAAATAAAATAAAAAAATTTACCTGAGCAGGTTATATGAGCCACCTCATTATGATGACAGTTATTCTGTTCCCAGGTTGAAGATGGGCACTGACACAGAGTTGAGTCATATGGACGACATTTAAATTGATCCAGCCAATTTGACTTTAGTCCTTGTGTGTTACTGAGGTCACTGGCAGATCTTCCACAGTTCAGCTCTTGACAGATCAGACTCACTGTGTCTCTGTCCATCTGGTTCCAGCATACATTACCCCACGATCCATTGTAGAAAACCTCCACATTCCCTTCACAGCCATCAGTTAACCTGATCTCTTTGAAATCTAGATAGAAATAATCAATCAAATAAAATAAAATTCCAACAATTGAAAAACATTATGGCTATTATGAATATTTGGTTACCTGAATTCAATTCAACAGTTTACCTGAGCACATGACTCCTACATCCTCCTTGTGTTGACAGTCATGTTTTCCCCAAACCTGAGAAGAGCAGTTCAGGGACAGGGACGTCTCATTCCCCTCACAGTTCACCTCATCCAGCCATATGGGTCAAGAACCAGGACCAAACCAGGCTGGTACCTGCTGGTTACTGAGGGCCACTCCACACTGCAGCTGTCTGCACACCACATGGGCATCTTTAATATCCCAGGAGTCATCACACACTTTCCCCCATGAGCCGTTGTGAAAAACCTCCAGCCTCCCTGCATTCATTGCATTGTTACTAATTCTTGCAGTTCAGTGCACTCACGAGAACAGATGACTCCAACATCTCGTCTATGAGAACGTTCAGCTCGACTCCATGAAGAGATGGGACATTGTGAGAGTTGTGTTTCATTCCCCTGACAATCAAACACATCAGCCCAGATTTCACCACTTCCCTCTCCAAACCAGTCCGCTCCCACAACAGACACAGCAATCCCACAATTCAGCTGTCTACAGAGGACACTGGCAGCTCTCATATCCATACATCCATCACATACGGTGCCCCAGTATTTGTGTAACTGACACTCCACTCGACCAGAACAGACGTCTGTGCCATTTACCAGTCTAAGATCAGTGAAACCTAACCACAGATCAGAGAGATTACAGTAGTAACAACAATAAAGGAGTATAAAACTGTATGTACACATAATGCAATATATAACTCATTTGTCATGGAAGATTATAATGTATCAAAAATTAAATAAAGAGGGACATTGATACTTTACCAGAACATATTAGTCCCACGTTGCTAACACTGGTGCAATTATATCTGTGTGAAGATATTGAACAGAATGAATTCTGAGATTCGTTGCCTCTACACTGAATCTCTTCTGTCCACATCTGACCCTCTAATTTGCCAAAAGCAGCTGCTCCCAGGGCTGCTGTCTGCCTGTCTGTGTGTCGATGTGTGCTTAGAGAGAGAGAGAGGGGGAAAAAGTCTCATCTCCCAACCTGATATTTTGATTTCTTTATTCAATAAATTTTTTTTTTTTTTTTTCTTCAGGGAAGCTGTGTGAAAACAGGAATATATATATATATGTGTTGACAGTCATGTTTTCCCCAGACCTGAGAAGAGCAGTTCAACAGGGACGTCTCATTCCCCTCACAATTCACCTTATCAATGGGTCCAGAACCAGGACCAGACCACACTGCAGCTGTCTGCACACCACATGGGCATCTTTAATATCCCAGGAGTCATCACACACTGTCCCCCATGAGCCCCTGTGAAAAACCTCCAGCCTCCCTGCACAGTCTCCTCCAGAACCCACCTGCCTGATGCACTGGAAGCCCATCACACACTCATGACTGTGTTCAGGACTGGATGAAGAGGAGCTGTAGAAGTTCAGCACAGAGGCACAGCCCAGCTGTCTGCAGACCACAGAGGATTCAGAAAGACTCCAGGAGTCCAGCAGGACTCTCCTCCAGACCTGATGGATGTAAACTTCCACCTCCCCTTCACACTCTCTCTCTCCAGACAACCGCACTCGCCCATCTTGAAGAGCCAGAGAGGAACCTGGTAAGGAGGTATGAAATTTTACTAAAATACATGCAGAATTCATAATAAATCATTAAAAAAATGCATGCACATATACAGTGCTGTGAAAAAAGTATTTGCCCCTCGATTTCTTCTATTTTTGAGTATTTTTCATATTAAATTGTTTTAGATCTTCAAACGAGATATAACATAAAACAAAGGCAACCTGAGTAAACACAAAATACATTTTTCAAATATGTATTTTTTTATTGAAGCAAAAAAGATATCCAACACCCATATCGTCCATGTGAAAAACGAATTGCCCCCTTAAACTTAACAGCTGGTTGTGCCACCTTTAGTAGCAACAGCTTCAACCAAACGCTTCAGATAACTGGACGTCAGTCTTTCACAACGCTGTGGTGGAATTTTGGCCCACTCATCTTTGCAGAACTGCTTTAGTTCAGCCTCACTGGAGGGTTTTCGAGCATGAACTGCCCATTTAAGGTCCTGCCACAGCATCTCAATCAGGCTCAAGTCAGGATTTGACTAGGCCACTCCAAAACTTTGGAGTCCATCACACACTCATCACTGTGTTCAGGACTGGATGAAGAGGAGCTGTAGAAGTTCAGCACAGAGTCACAGCCCAGCTGTCTGCAGACCACAAAGGATTCAGTGAGACTCCAGGAGTCCAGCTGAACTCTCCTCCAGACCTGATGTATGTAAACTTCCACCTCCCCCTCACACTCATATGTAATTTTTTCATATTAAATGTACATATGAAGAGCATTTATTTGTCATTCAGTATTTATCTTAAAAAAAAAAAATAGTCACCCAAAACTGTGAAAATTATGTAACCTTTTTCTCACCTAAATGTTGTTCCAAACCCATGAAAGTAATTTGTGATTTAAGCTAAATTCTTCCAAACATCTCCATTTGCATTCCACAGAAGTAAGAAAGCCATACAGGTTTGGAACAACGTGAGGGTGAAAAAAAATGAAAGAAATTGAATTTCTTGGTGAATTGCCCCTTTAATACCATGAGTTGTAGTGTTAAGTGTGCTTACTAGAGCAGATGACTCCAAAATCTCGTTTATAAGAATGTTCAGCTCGACTCCATGAAGAGATGGGACATTGTGAAAGTTGTGTTTCATTCTCCTGACAATTAAACATATCAGCCCAGATTTCACCACTTCCCTCTCCAAACCATTCCGCTCCCACAACAGACACAGCAATCCCACAATTCAGTTGTCCACAGAGGACACTGGCAGATTTCATATCCAACTATCCAGGGGTGTAAAGTAACTAATTACAAATACTCACGTTACTGTAATTAAGTGGTTTTCCCCAGGAATTGTACTTTTTTTAAGTAGTTTAAAAATGTTATACTTTTACTTAAGTACATTTTAAGTGCTGTAACTGTACTTTTAATGCACTATTTTCCCACCGTCTGTGTTAGCTACTTCCCTGTCCTGATTTTATTTTTTATCCATCAACATGATTGGCTAGGGAGAGTTTTGTGTCTCTTGTCAAATCAAATTATGTAAAAAAAACTTGAACAGCAGCTGCAGATCTGGCGCCAACTGTTGTGGATATGGAAGATTCCTTAAACACATTTCAACACCTGAACACGCCTCCCGCGCGGTCTGCCGGCGGGTCATCCCCATCAACCTGGACGAGGGAGGGAGCAAGGGGAGGGAAACAACAACAATTAAAAATGGGGGGGAGGTCCTTCCTGCACTGGGCAGTACCTCCCCTCCCACAAACACCATAATTTAAAAAAGAGGGAAAAGGCCAACGCAGAGCGGCAGCGAGAGAGAGAGGAGAGAGAGATTTAAAAAAAAAAAAACTTACTCGCCGGTTCTCTGATATGCCGTAGCTCGTTCCTCAGCCACTTCTCCACCCTCTACAGGACGACAGCCGCGCCTCTCCGGGCAGATCGGAGGCAGTCCTCAGCCCCTGGCGGATGGAACGCCCCGCCGCGTTCCTGGGGAGTCGAAGGGGCCTCCCCCCGCCCCTGGCAGCGGTTCTCCCGCTCCAGGCGGTCGGCGGCGAGCCCTCCCCCCCGCACGCGGTCGGCGGTCTCCAACCCCGCCACGTTCCAGTGGCTAGTAGGGGACTCCCCCGCCCCTGGCAGTGGCCGTAACCGCTCCAGGCGGTCGGCCAGGAGCCCCTCCTCCCCTCGCAGTCGGCGGCCGTTCCTCCGCGTCCAGGCAGCTGGTCTCCTTCGTCCCCCTGCAGATGGCCGCGGCTGCTCCGCTGGGCAGTGGCGAGGACTCCGCTACGGCGCATCCCTATTCCTTCCCGGGTTTCCGCACCAATGTAAAACAGATCAAGGTCACGGGCAAGGAAGAGGCGAGAAACCGGCTTGACATATAAATTATAGTTTTAATGGAGAACCCAAAAGACAAACACATAGGACAACGGACATGTCCGTGAACGAGCTCTCTCTCCGGCCTTTATCCCTCTTGACGGCTTGATCAGCCTAATAGGGGACCGGGCGTGCGTAATCACGCCCCGGTCCCGCCCTCCACCGTGCTACACCGTTTAAAGCTATTTCCGATTAGTAATACAAGTGATCATATAGTGCTGTATGTAAACACTGGCTGACACGGATTCACTTCACATCACCTAATTGGCTCATATTACACATAAAAATTATCTTTTGCCGCCACCTGCTGGCTAACATATGTTATGTAAAAAAAAAAGACATGTAATAAAAAGACAAACCACAGCTCTTAACAGATCTGCACTGCTCTAACACTTTAGTTTATAACAGCATGAACACAAGCGGAGTGATACAACAACCACTACCTTTTTGAACTGTTGCCTTCTGGCTGACGCTTCAGATCTCTGAGCACCAGAACCGTCAGGCACAGGAACAGTTATTTACCTCAGGCTATCCATCTCATGAGCAGTTAAAATTGCTCCATTGAGCAATAATTATGTGCCATTCACAGTTTAGTCTTTTTATATATTTATCCTACACATCTACCTCTTCTGCCATTTCATTCAAAAATAAATAGAAATTGCACTGTACATGACAGATTTGTATTTTGCACTGTACATAACATATAACAGATTTGTATTAGAATTGCACCATATATGTGTATGTGTATATCTATATATGTGTGTCTGTGTGTGTGTTTAATTATTTTTTCTTATTATCTATGTCTTGCTGCTGTTTTTGTATTGTTTTTTGTATTGCTGTGCTCTAGAAGCTCCTGTCACTGAGACAAATTCCTTGTATGTGTAAACATACTTTGCAATAAAGCTGATTCTTATTCTGATACACACACACAGTGCTGATGGTGCCAGACCATCAGTGCTCATGGAATATCTCTCATCCAATCAGATTTGAGGACCGGAACTAACTGTTTTATATATATATATTTATTAGGGCTGCCGATTTAACGCGTTAATAACGTGTGATTAATTTGACAAAAAATAATGCGTTAAAAAAAATAACGCATTTAATCGCATGCTTTCCTGATATATACTCAAGATGGCGCCGAGTATGGCTGCTGCGTCGCGAGCTCCGTCAAAACACTGCAGTTTATTGTTTGTTTTGTTTACAGTTCTGTGTTTTTTTATCTTGGATGTTGTCTGCCTTATTGTGTACGACAGACAAACGCTTTTGGACATTGGTTCGGCAATCACACACCGAAAACCGGACTTCACATTCCTCAATGCCGACCCGCGGTTTACAAACACGCCAGCGGAGCCCTTTGTTTGGGCTGCCCAGCCGCGGAAGCGCAGAAGGAAAAGAGGAAAAAGAGCCGGCGTTCTCATCAGATTAAGACGTAGCGCAAATCGCCCCCCGCTACCCAGTATACTACTGGCAAATGTTCAGTCTCTGGACAACAAGCTCTGCGAGCTGAGAGCGCGGATCTCCTTCCAACGAGAGACGAGAGAATGCTGCGTTATCTGTCTTACGGAAACCTGGATGTCCGCGGAGATTCCAGACTCGGCCATCGAACCCACGGGTTTCTCCGTGCACCGAGCGGACAGAGCGAAAGACCTCTCAGGTAAAAGCAGAGGTGGAGGTGTATGTTTTATGATCAACAAATCATGGTGTGATTAGAGGAATGTACATTTTATCAGGTCTTTCTGCTCTCCTGATCTGGAATATCTCATGCTTCTGTGTCGACCATTCTGGCTACCGAGGGAATTCACAGCGGTCATTATCACTGCTGTGTACATCCCCCCACAAGCCGACACAGACCGGGCACTTAGGGAACTGTATGGCAGTATAAGTGAGCAGGAAACCGCGCACCCTGAGGCTGCGTTCATTGTTGCCGGGGACTTCAACAAAGCCAACTTTAAAACAATAGCACCAAAATACCACCAACATATCAGCTTCAACACACGAGGGGACCGGGTTTTGGATCATTGCTATTCTCCTTTCCGGGACGGCTACAAATCCCTCCCCCGCCCACCATTTGGCAAATCCGACCACTCCTCCGTTCTGCTTCTGCCTGCTTACAGGCAGATACTGAAACGGGAAGCACCCGCCTTCAGAATGATCCAGCGCTGGTCGGACCAATCAGACTCTGCGCTACAGGACTGTTTTGATCACGCGGACTGGGAGATGTTCCGGTCTGCCTCCGATGACGACATCGAGGTTTACGCTGATAGCGTAACGTGTTTCATCAGGAAGTGAGTAGAGGACGTTGTTCCAACAAAAACTATACGGATCTACCCCAACCAGAAACCCTGGGTTAACGGCGATGTTCGCGCGGCACTTACTGCGCGGACCACCGCTTTTAATTCCGGGAACGCGGAGGAGCGTAAACAAGCCAGTTATGCCCTCCGTAACTCCATCAGTGCAGCCAAACGCCAGTACAGGCACAAAATTGAAGGACAGTTCAACACCACTGACTCCAGAAGTATGTGGCAGGGAATTAACACCATCACGGACTATAAACAGAATAAAAACTCCGCCATGAACACCGTTGCCTCTCTCCAGGACGAGCTTAATACTTTTTATGCTCGTTTCGAGGACAACAACAACACCGCCCTCGCGGAGAGAGCACTCGCGGCCGATGCTACAGATGATGGTTCACTCTCCGTCTCTGTTGCGGATGTAACCCGATCCTTTCGACGGGTGAACATTCGCAAAGCCGTGGGTCCAGACGGCATTCCGGGCCGCGTCATCAGAGCATGCGCGAACCAACTGGCTGGTGTTTTTACGGACATTTTCAACCTGTCCCTCTCCCTGTCTGTAGTCTCCACATGCTTCAAAACATCAACCATTGTGCCTGTACCGAAGCAATCAAAAATCATTTGCTTAAACGACTGGCGTCCTGTTGCCCTCACCCCCATCATCAGCAAATGCTTTGAGAGGTTGATCAGAGATCACATCTGCTCTGTTCTGCCCACCTCTTTGGACCCATTGCAGTTTGCCTACCGTAACAACCGCTCCACTGATGATGCTATTGCATCTACAATACACACTGCTCTATCCCACCTGGAAAAAAGGAACACGTATGTGAGAATGCTGTTTGTAGACTACAGCTCAGCATTTAACACCATAATGCCCTCCAAGCTTGATGTGAAACTCCGGGCTCTGGGCTTAAACAGCTCGCTGTGCAGCTGGATCCTGGATTTCCTGTCAGGCAGACGTCAGGTAGTTAGAATGGGCAGCAACATCTCCTCATCACTGACCCTCAACACTGGAGCCCCGCAGGGCTGTGTTCTCTGCCCACTCCTGTATTCCCTGTACACACATGACTGTGTGGCGACACATAGCTCCAATGCCATCATTAAGTTTGCTGACGATACGACGGTGGTAGGTCTGATCACTGACAATGATGAAACAGCCTACAGAGAGGAGGTGCACACTCTGACACGCTGGTGTCAGGAGCACAACCTCTCCCTCTACGTCAGTAAAACCAAGGAGCTTGTGGTGGACTTCAGGAAGAAAGACAGAGAACACAGCCCCATCACCATTAATGGAGCACTGGTGGAGAGAGTCAGCAGCTTCAAGTTCCTCGGTGTCCACATTACTGAGGAACTCACATGGTCCGTCCACAATGAGGCCGTTGTGAAGAAGGCTCACCAGCGCCTCTTCTTCCTGAGACGGCTGAGGAAGTTTGGAATGAACCAACACATCCTCACACGGTTCTACACCAGCACTGTAGAGAGCATCCTGACTGGCTGCATCACCGCCTGGTATGGCAATAGCACCGCCCACAACCGCAAAGACCTGCAAAGGGTGGTGCGAACGGCCAGAAACATCATCGGAGGTGAGCTTCCCTCCCTCCAGGATATATATAACAGACGGTGTGTGAATAAAGCTCGGAGGATTATCAAAGACTCCAGCCACCCGAGTCATGGGCTGCTCTCACTGCTTCCATCAGGCAGGCGGTATCGCAGCATCAAGACCTGCACCACCCGACTACATGACAGCTTCTTCCCACAAGAAATAAGACTTTTGAACACATGATCTCTCACGATCTACAATCAGCACTGCACTTTATTAATCCTCATTCTGTCAGTATATTCTCGCTCCCATTTCAGTTAGTGTATATATATATTTATACCCTTATCTAGTGTATGTGTATTCTACATTGTGTGTATTGTGTACATTTGATATGTAAATTGTTGTGTAGGTATGTGTACATCTGTTATGTAAATTGTGTTGTGTAAATATGTTGTTATTGTAAAGTGGTTTATATCTCGTCACTGTCATTACTGCAATGTTGCTCGGAACTGCACACAAGAATTTCACCTGCTGTTGCACTCGTGTACACAGTAGTGTGACAATAAATTGATTTGATTTGATTTGATTTGATTTGAAAATTCCTGAGAAATGTAAGCTTGTAGTACCACCTATTTACTCCAGAGGGCATTAAGTGAAATTTCAGCTGTGTGAGCAACACACAGTTTATACAGTGAACAAAACATTAACAACGCTTCAGTGGACACACTTGAAGGAGTGCAAATGCGAAATAAGGGATATCGAGATGTGTTTAAAGATTGAGTATTAAACTATATTTAACTTAAGTACTTATATGAGTTTCCTGGCCTTTGTGTGACCCAGAAAGCATATGAGGTTACTAAAAGTGTTGATGCTTCAAAAACCACAAAGAGCACCCAGCGGTAACAAAATAATGAGGCTATGGACCTTGAAACAGAGCTGAAGATAAGGAGCAAAAACAACCAGTGGTCAAAGTAATTAAAAAGACTAAAGCCAGGTTTCTACCAGTAAAAATATATCAAAAGGTTCTGTGAGATAATGGTGGTGAATAGTATCCATTGGTTATACAAAAATAATGAAGGGGCATAGAAATGAGGTAATGCCAGATAACAAACTGTATAGAAGATGAGGATTTGGACTAAGAGAGCCAGAGTGGACAGCTAGCCATTCTCAAGTTTGTTGGTGATTCAATAAACTACAACTTTGGCATCTGGATCCCTGAACTCTGACAGTTTTCTTGCATATTAGAGAGATTCTTCAAAGATTTCCACGACATTACCAACAAGGTTAAGGAGGTGTCCTTTAAACTGTTACACCGTTTTTAACCAGTCAATCTTTATTTAAGAAACATGCTCCCCGAAATAGATCCACTTTGCTCCTTCTGTAATGCTGTAGATGAATCTGCCCCTCACCTTTTTTGGGAATGTGTCCACGCTGTAGTATTTTGGATAAAATGTTGTTTGTTTGTACGTACCTCTATGTTAAATGGAAGCTTTAGCATAAGTTCTGCCAGGAAGACTCAATTGTTACGTCACTCATTACCTTCTCATCTATCCAATCGCGTTCTAACACTTGCAGTATAAAAGATGGGTACTTACACATGTCTGAGTTCACAGATGCTGACGCTTTCGTTCATTGTGGCGTCAGCTGCCGATCAAACACGTCTAAGGACACGCAATTCGTTTGTGTTTACTCTGATTCTGACGATGATTTCGTCCCGCCGTCTCCTCCTCCTGCTCGCCGCTGCTCACGCATCCGTGCCGTACTTCTCCATGGGCGCACTGGTCATTCAAGGCACGGTCATCGCTCTTGAGGACGCCGGCATACCGGTCAGCCAAGGCCCTTCTAGAGAAATCTTCTCCTTCTGGCCCAAAACACCCTGGGTAATCCGCCTGTTTCACCTTATTCGTTTTCAAAAGCTCCAACTTCGTCAGCTCAGCTAAAACCAACTGGCAAGAAAAGATTGGCTAAATCATCTTCACCTCGTCTATCAAAAAGATCATCGCCGCCCGCTCTGTACCATCTTCTCCGCTGTCAACTGAACCTACAGACATGAATTACCAGATTTTCTCCGCAGTTCAAAGCCTTTCTCAAACCTTTAACGGACTGGAATCTAAAATGTCGGTTTTTCAAACATTTCTTCATCAACCCTAACTTCAGCTCAGATCCGGCCTCGAACTCTTCAGCGATTCTTCAGTTTTCAACCATCTCCTGTCGGATTAAGCAACCCTTCGAACGTGCCTTCTATTTCTTCTACTCTGCCTGCTTCTCTACCAACGATCCAGACGCCATTTCGAGATGTCTCCGCTTCTCCGGCTCCTTAAAATTTCAGTTTATCGACAGCAGCTCAAGCTTCTGGTAGGCGTTTTTTGTTTCACCAGCTGCCAAATCAGTGTCCCCACAACCAAGAGCCATCATTTTCCAAGGTAAAGATATTAACTTGGTGTCATTTCTGCTTCCGTCACCTGAGGCTGGCAGGAAAACGGTCAACTGTGGTGACGTGGCAGTCCCTCTTAAAACCTCCGATCCTCACCTTCAACGTAATCTCTCGTTTGGTGAATTTGTGATCGCTTTTAGTATCTACAGAGACATTTTTGTGCCAAAGTTATCCCGAGAGAAGGGAAGAGTTAGATCTCTATCTAACCATCATTGCAGTCTTTAGCCAAGTCACGGGGGCACGTTGTTTCACGAAAAATTTAACGGCGTCCCTATGTTTTCATTCCATGCATCTGTCTGCTCCTATTTTCCGTCTTCCCAATCTTAAATCCTGGACATACTTAAACAGGTATTTAGCGACACCGCCGTTCCCCTCAAAAAAAAATAAAAAAAATCAATGGGCCCTTCTACTTCACTCGTATTCCTTGGCATTTTCCTGTCTCGGTTTAAATGCAAGCTTCTCTCCCTCACGAAAGCTTTTAAGGACTAGATCCTTCCTGGAAACTTTTCCCTCCCTCTGTATCGTTCGAACATGACGTGCTTTCGTTGCTCGGCCACCTTAATTTTTTCCACGAGCATAATTCAAGGTATGGGATTTCATTTCTCGGCCGCTAATCGGATCTGATTGATCTCTTTGAATGACTGTTATTTTAAATGTTAATGAGTTAGATTTCAGTCACTTCATGCTTTTTAAATAATGTTTCTTAAAGTCTTCAAACGAGAATAGTGTGCTCTCGTGTGTTGTGTGGGTTCATTTAGTACTGTGAGACCAATGGATGCACCAGAGCCCTGGAACCCAATCCGCCCTGACTGTGTTCTCGAACCTACCTGCTTGTTGTTCTCGTTTTAAATATGGAGTCAATTATATATTTCTGCATATACAGTCTTCGAGTTCGGAGTTTAATGGATTTGCGTTTTTAGTAATATAAGTTCACATGTTTGATGTTTGTCGATGCCTTGAAATAATGAATTAGTGCATTTAATTCACAACGATGCCAATGAACACTGTTTCAGTCCCCTTCTCCTGTATGGAAGAAAGAGAGGGGGGGGAATGAACTTGAATTAGACTAACGATTATTATTAGTCTTGTGCAAATTACATTTTTTTAAATTTTTTTTTAAAGTGCTGCATCATTGTGCGATGCTGGAAGGAGTGGTTGCTCAAGTGGGAAAAATATACGTCTTACCTTTCGTACATGTGCTGGAACATATTTGCTGTGTCTAAAAACCAAGATAGCATTTTTGTGGACATAGACGTGTTTGCACACATGATCGCACCTGAAATGCCCAAATATGCCGTTTATGTGGGCAGCACACTTGTTTTTGAGGCAGCTATTTGAAACGTCCTGTTCCTCCTGTTTAGAGACTGTTGCGCAGACACCTGCAGCCCAGCACCTTGTGATCTTCACCTTGGGGTGTAATTGCAGTATTTGTCTTGATGGAGTGATTTATATACCGCATATTTATATTTGTACTATTCCGATGCCGCCCCCTCTATTGGCTGCGGGGGGTTCTTTCAAAGGCAATGGTTCGCAGAAAAATGGCCTATTGCTTTTCCTAGCTGTCTTCTGGATCTGTCTCTTCCGCACTCCACGAAATTTATCCTCTAGTTTAGCCAGCGTCATCTGGGGCTCAGCGTCGGTTATTTTGCCAGACTATGATGCCTTTCGCGAGACGCTTAATCTGGCAATCTGTCGTCTTCATTTTATTATCAAAGCCACTTTCATATAGGCAACTCCAATGCTATTGCCAACGCGCTCTCCCGTTTCGTTTTCAGACGGCTTTTGCCCTTCAGCCCTTACGGATGCAACTCCGTGCCCACCCCTATCAGCTACTATGTTAAATTAGTCGATTTGCTTAGTTCAGCCAGTCATTTCATGGCTAAAGGAGCAGCTCCTTTCAACTTATAGAGCTTACATTTCCACTTGGTCTTCATTCTTTACGTTTTGCTTTTTCAAATTTCCGTAATTCCCATTTTGATTACGACCGCTCGCTCCTCTCTCGTCTTCACCTCGAGGATCCTTATCTAGTTCCTCCATCTGTAGATTACTAGCAGGCATTCAATTCTACGCAAATATTTCAACCCCGACTTTCCAAGTTTATTCACCGCTTCTCCTATTCGTTCATTGCTCATGCATAAGCAAATCCTCTATCATTCTCCACATAGGCTAACAGTCGCCATTTATTTTGCCTTATTGCAAAAACTAATCTTCTATTCGCAAAGGCTTTTTTCTACATACATCAATATTTTGCAAGAAGCTGTGTTTCTAACTGCTTTCTACGGTTCTATGCGTCCAGGGGAATTTACATCAGCTACCAATTATTTCGATCCCGCTCGTTATCTGTCTCTCTTCCTTAAGCACTCTGAATGATTCCAAGGTTCCGGCATCACACTAACAATTTCAATTTATAACAATTTTGTCCCTTCTCATCTATGGCTAAATTTCTTAATTCGTCATAAATCTCCTTATTTCTACGTCAGCTACCATTCCTCGGGTAGATGGCGTTCCTCCGCATTCGAGTCTCTTAAAAGTCCAGTCTCAAAAACTATCCTCGAAGCGCAGCAAGCTCCTATAACGGTCCAGGTATATACCTATGTAACTACTGGTGGTGGTGTCATGCTCTTTCACTATCTGTCATAGTCCTAGCTCACTAGAACTAGTATATTTAAAAAAAAAAAAAAAAAAAAAAGATAATCTAAGCATATATACATATGTTCAGTGTGGTCTACTGTGACCGTGTAGCCTAATGTGGCCTTGTCCCGTGGTATTGTGGCCAGTTATGGCATTGGTTATTTGTGGCCTTAGGCCGTGTCCATGAGTGATTCTGTCTCTGTATGGCTTTAGCAGCCTTGTGGCCCAGCGGGCCTTGTCTCTGTGTGGGTCTAAAGGCCTTGTGGCACAGCGTTGCCTTGTCCTATATGTAAAAAATGGCCAGTGGTCTCGTGGCCCTTAGCGGCATTGGTTCTATGTGGCCAAGTGGCCGTTGTCTGTGTGGCCAAGCGGCCTCGAGGCACTGTAGCCTCGCTAAAAGATGGCCATGTGGCCCTCGTGGTTGGTTTTGTGTGGCCTCGCGGCCTTGTCTAGTCTACCTTGTTTTATGTGCGGCACTAGATGCCGTCGTGGCTGATTGCCAGCCTCGTCTCTGTGGTCTAGCAAGGCCATGTGGCCAGTGTGGCTCCGCTTTGTGGTCATTAGGGTCGGTTCTATGTGGCCCAAGGTGGCCCGGCTCTGTGCGGCCCAAGGTGGCCTTGTTCTGTGTGGCCCAAGGTGGCCTCGTCCTGGCGGCCCGGTTCTGTGTGGTCCTTCGCGGCCTCGTCTCTGTGTGGCCTTGTCTTCATGTGATCTTCAACGGCTCGTTTCCACTGACTCTCCTGACACTATATTAGCCTATTTCACAGTTATTTCTCTATTCCTTCATGCTCATTTCCCTTCGACTCATTCTCAGGGATAAACTGGTGTAAGCCCGTCTATCGGTCCAATGGCGGTCTCCAATAATACGGGTGAAGGTCTCTGCGCGTTACTGTCTTTCTTTTACGCAACACAACCAGATTCAATGAAATACATTTTCTCTCATGTATTACCTCGTTATTTCATCTGACTCCATAAATGAAAAAGGTTTTAATGATATCCGAGCATCATTAATAGTGAGCGAATGTTTGATTATTCTTTTAACTCCTTTAATAATATTTTACCCGTTCAGATTAGGAAACTATGTCGCTTTGAGGTCCTCGCGTGTTTTCTCTACACCGCGGGTCTCACGATCACAAGCGGCCAGTATTGGATCATCAAACAGAGGTAATTGCTATATACCTGAGATCGGTCACGTTCACGTATACACAATCAAAGATACTTCAGTATAGCCCCCATGGAATTGCATACACTTGAATTTAACTTAACGTTTTCTTCAGTAGAGGTCACGACCACTATTACAGATGTAAGTTGACCAACATAACTTCTCTTATAATAGCTTTGGATTGGCCATGCGTGGTTTCCCACGTACACTTATCTGAAGAAACCTCAAGTCAAAACAGAGGTAAGACACACCCGAATTTAGATTGGTCAAGCAGCATTAAGCTGTTCTAAACGGAAATACACTTTCTGTCTTTGCAAACCAAGTACACTTGAACTGATGCCAAATATTAGTCGTCACTAATCTGACGCAGACTTGCGGTAACATACGAATCGCTCAATCTGTTTGGGAAAACAATTTCAGAGTCAGTCAGAATAAAATCAAAGGTTTACAATTTATTGACCAGGTAATAGAACAATAATTCAAAATCCAATTCATAAGGCAAAATCATCGAACAATCAATATAATCACAACAATACGGAAATTGAGGAATTTGTAGAAATATTACCTGGTAACGAAAAACTACACACAGCGATCATGTGGGAAGTCTACCTACAGACTCCCAGCCTGATATAAACTACACACAGTAAACTGTGCGGGATCGTCTGACTACAGAGAGCCACGAACGATGTGCCACATCTCCTTAAATACCCAGATAATTCAATAGGCTAACCAAATGGTGGTGTCTGTCCTTCTAATTAGATTTGGCTCCCCATTGAGTAGGTTCCTGTACATTTACATATACAGGATCTGGGGGAGGGCACACCTTTAAGAGGCACACTACATCTCTCATATTCTATAACTTCTTTTAGCTTTTCATTATAGCTAGGAGGATGAGACCAGTTTACCAGGCGCACTGAGACACTTTAAATGATATCAAACATGTTATAGTTACTTTTTTGTACACACTTGACATTGTATAGGTTTTTAGTGAGTTTTGAGTGAGGAAGGGAAGATAATCAGACGGTAGAAGTGAGGCGCGAGCCCCTGCTGGCTGTGTCTCCGATGTTGCTGTTACATATGCAAGAGACAGTTCAAATGTTGATTCTCATGAGAGCCTTTTGTTCTCCCGAGGGGTAGCCCAGACTCAATGGCACCTTACACTGGTGACCAGTCGTAGTGTGTCCCAAACTTCTCAAAAGTCGCTTGTACGAAAGCGTCAGCTCTATTAATGCTTACGTTTACACAGCAGCAGAATTTTAATTGCATGATTGTATTGTCTTCTTATAATGTAGTCACCTCTTACTAATTAGCTATTGGCCTTAAAAGGTGTTTTTTGTCATGCTCATTATTAACCCTCATCTCTCTCCATGTTTAGGCTCTCCACGATTCACGCCCGGTGGGTATACTCTTTTCCGTTCTTTGGGGGTAGGTCCTGTCCCGGTGGAATTTCTCTTACACCTTCTTTGGGGGTCGGCTGCGCCCCTGCCTTCATCGCCAGGCAGGAAATGCATAGTCCCGACCCCTGGATTGCGAGCTACAGATGGGGCCTACGCCAAAGAACTTTTATCTTTATATTGTTTGCCGAGCTGTAAATAAATGGCTAATTGTTCAGTATTATTCTCCCGAGTCTTTCTGGTAGAAATGGAAGCTTTAGCATAAGTTCTGCCAGGAAGACTCAATTGTTACGTCACTCATTACCTTCTCATCTATCCAATCGTGTTCTAACACTTGCAGTATAAAAGATGGGTACTTACACATGTCTGAGTTCACAGATGCTGACGCTTTCGTTCTCCTCCACCCTCCCCACCACCAAGATGATCCCTTCCTTCCTACACACCACCACCAGGATGGTCCCTTCCCATACCTCACTGGGGGTCGGCTGCGCCCCTGCCTTCATCGCCAGGCAGGAAATGCAGAGTCCGGACCCCCGGATTGCGAGCTACGGATGGGGCCTACACCAAAGAACTTTTATCTTTATATTGTTTGCCGAGCTGTAAATAAATGGTTAATTGTTCAGTATTATTCTCCCGAGTCTTTCTGGTAGAACTAGTTTTACTTTGCTTTATAAAGACATTTTATTTGGTTTTCACAGTTTTGATAACTTAAGTTAATATTTTCTGATTAATCTGTTTATTTTTCTTGCCAATTTGTTTTATACATAAATGTAAATTTATGTCTATAAAGCCCCCATTTGCACTTTTGTAAAGACTTGAAATATCATTTAAATCCTCTTTGTACCTCCAACATGTCCAAAGCATTGAAAACCATTGCACTATGTAATTAATATAATGTCTTGGCATTATTGTAAAATATATCTGTAGTATTGTGTACCATGTACACACCTGGCTTGTTTCTAAAAACAATTTTTTTTTTAAATGTCTAACGCAGGTGTACATTGACGGACTCTTAAACAAGCCCTCATGATAAATCTCCAACTGATTGACAAATTCACTTGTGAAATTAATTCATAATTATGTATTGAATTATTGTTATATGAGGGGCTTTCTCAGCAAATATTTGTATATTCGATTAATCGGGACACCATGTAATTAATTAGATTCAAAATGTTATGCTGCGCACATACATTAAAACTTATTGTAGGACAACAATTGAGCCCCTGCGCCATCTGCTGGGAGAAAAGAGAATCACAGCCTTGAACGGCAAAAATAAACATGCGAGGCGGCCGTCAATTCGCTTAATTAGAAGCATAATACTTTAAACTAGCTTTTCCTGGTGGGATTTTTTTTACATTTAAGCGCACTGGTCGATAAAACTCAAATATCTAAGAAGAGTCAAGAAAGTAGGGACCTGGAATTTGATCGAGTGCAAAGATGTATTTTTTCTAAAAGCACAAGGGTCGGATGACCGCATGATCAGCCCTTCTAGTGTTAAGAAAATACACAGCAAACAATAATGTCAAGTGTGTACAGATTCTGCTCTCACAGACAGACTTCTGAATGTGCATGTCAGGAAACAACCAAGTTTGTAAGTTTTTAGTCAAATATTCTAAATTTGGCCACAAGATAGAAATGTTTAAAAACAGTGTGATCAAGTTGAAGTCGCTAAATATCTTTATTTAAGTAATTTTTTTGTCCTCTCTTTCCATTTTTTGCAGAGGCCTGGTGGTGTAATGCATAAATCTGGAACTGCAGTGATGGAAATAGTGATGTGTTGTCTGTGCCCTGCACCATAAAAACACAAAAATTGTCAAAATCAACATTCAGAAATGTCTGTGATTCCATGTACAAGTGACTTCTAGAAGATATCTCAAGATTTTCAGCATCTTCATTGCATAGATCCTCATTCTATAATCATGAAACTATTAAAACATTTATTTATAAGTAGTATGTTTATTGGTTTAAAGCGAAGAGGAAAGAGAAATTAACACTTTGAAAGCAAGACATTTTTCTATCTGTCAAAAGAAAATCAGCTAAATGCAATTGATAATTTTGAACACATTAAATGTAAAATAAAACATTGCAGGATTGCAATTGGAGCTTGTATATAAGATCACTTAAACTCACTCCATTTCCAAAAGCTGTCAAAAGATTTGAGGTTGTGTGTGATTCCTGAGTTAAACAGTCCCTCCATGTTTGCCTGGCACATTCCCCACATCATCATAGTCTGTTATTAGAGAACAAGAACAAATTCATGTCAATACATCACTAAAAGCAACATAATAAACAGACCAATATTTACAGTCAATTTAAATGAGCTTTTCTGATTACATAAAATGATTATAAAATCTAAACAAAAATTATTCAGTGTGACATAAAACTGGTTACAATCACCTACCAAACAGGTTTCTCACATCTTCACTGACATTCCTCACATCATCATACTCCTCCTGAACTCCCTCTGAAACAAAATGTGTCTTTTATTATGAAAATGAACAAAATCTCACATTGCACTTTGTAATACACTAATAAGGACATCATCACCAATAAAATACTTTACATGCAGATATTTTCTATAATGTACTATATACTACCATACTTTATTTAGCTTCTATAATTTTGATAATAAATCACTGCACCCAGCTTCAGTCTAGACGGGTATCATTTGATACAATGTTTAATATAGTCTGAATACAAATCTAAACACACACCTGTTTTATTATTGGAGAACTGTCGCATGATCACAACATCGTCATAGTTTTCTGGAAAGTCATCTGCAAAAAAAACAAAAAACAGAAATAGGTTAATTAATGTACTATATATATATATATATATGTATGTATGTATCTAGTGTGTCTTGTTGCTCTTCTAAATTAGTTCAAAGGAAAGAGGAAATATACAGACACTACTTTTAAAGCTTTTCAAAGTTCATGTTGTTTAATTAACTGTAAGTGAAATCCCTGAGATCAGTTTACAAAGACACTGACCTTTTGGGACATTAGTGGTGATGACATCATCATAGTGTTCAAATGAGTCTCCTACTGCAGATTTAGCTACACTCAGACAATCAATCAAACAAACAAACAAAACAATCTCTCAGGTCAAACTTCATTTTAAATATTCAATATAATGTATATTATATATCATACAATTTTTTTTCATACTTTATTTGTAACAATGAACAAAATTAGTGTGCTCAAATTATATGGTTTCACTGAAAAAAAATCAGCAATGATAAATAACTATTTAAAATGAAATATTCACATTAAAATTATGTGTGACACTAAATTAAGTATCCTGTTGCAATGACTGAAGAATTTGTCTGATAAAACAGAAGCAAATATGGATTATCTAAAGTATGTTAGGAAATTTCTTGATCTTTTTATTATTATTATTATTATGCGTTAATTGGTATACAGTATATAAAGGAAACTGTTACGATTGGTAGCAGTCAAGGCAAGGTGTAGGACCCAAGTGCAGATTTATTAACAAGACGTAGATACAGGAACTGGACATGAACTAGGAACTAGGAACAGCAACAGGAACAGGAACCGGAACAGGAGCAGACTATGGCTCAGATACACTAATTAACTAACATTAAACTATTGACAGGCAAACATCGGGGTAACATCAGGCAGAGGTCAGGATCACAACAACACTCGACAAGGGACAAGGTAAACAAGAGGACTTCAATACAAAAACAAGGGGAAACGTAAGCCAATGGAAAACTGAAACTCAAAACAAGATGATAAGGCAATAAACTGAAACCAATGACAAACTAGAACTGATAACAAGGTAATTAAACAATGAACCAATGAAAATCAGACACATTGACATGGAGGGAAAACAGGACATAAGACAAAAGACCGGGAAACAGGAACTTAACAATAATTTCAAAATAAAAGTACATAAACAAAAGACAATATGGAATGTAACAGAAACATTCCTATGTTAACTTGCAAGTAAATGTTTTAATTCATTGCACAAGTTTGTATGAAGCAAAATGTAACATCACTTCAGTCTTCTAACCTGAAAGAATCTCATCAGCATCCTCATACCCAGAATGCAGTTCTTCAGAAGGGACTCTTCCTGTTATTGGAAAGCAGAACTATCAGAAACATGTTCACAATTACAAATCAGCACACAACACTGTTTAGTCACAAACTCATACCATAATTCATCCTTCTTACATTACTCAAACACATGGATCTGCAAATCTGTTATTAATCAGTTCAATTCTCTCTGATTCTCTCTTCCTCTCTCTGAATGAAGTGATTAGTTCTGTTTATCTCTACAAATCAGTAACTATACATTCAGATTGACTGACCTCTCTGAGTGATGTGTTTATCTTTATTTGTGATGAGTCTGTGATTAATCTCCTCATAAACTGCTTCAGTCTGAGTCTTGTGTCTTCTCTTGGAAAGAACTGTGAGTGAAGACAGACAAACCTGCAGTGAGCTCACAACACATGACTGATGACACACTGAATAAAACACAATAAAGTTACAATCTAGTTTTCATTGTGTTTGAAATGAACTACTGTAGTATGTGATCTGTTGTACCTCTCCTCATCACTCTGTTCTGCTGAATCAGTATAATGAGTGGCAGTAAGAGCAGTAAGAGCACAGCTCCAAATACAATCAAAACCACTGGAGGGATGGAGAGAGGAGATGCTGGAGGAGTTTGTGGACGAGTGATCAGTGAGGACAGAGATTGTGTCACATCTATCTGTGAAACTGGAGGAAAAGTTGATGTTGTTGGGGCAGGAGTCATGGACAAAGAGAAATCTGTCAATTATAAAAAACAAAATTAGCTGCTGAAATCACAATCAAATCATGCTAATTAAGGGCTTGAATAAATACAATATATTTAAATAACACTGAAATTAAATATATGGAATAAATGTTTCTCTGATAGTCAGTTTTCAACTGTTCTGAGAAAGCCATGTCTGATTCAATCACTAAATATTTTGCTCTCACCTGCACAGGTGAGTCCAGCGTCCTCTTTGTGTGAGCAGTCAGTGTGGTTATTCAGGGAGAGAGGACAGTCCCACAGGTGAATCTCATTCCCTCTGCACTCGACTCTGTTCAGCCACACAACACCTTCACCAGCACCAAAGGCTGCATTCCCATCAGCACTCAGTGCTGCTCCACAACCTAGCTGCCTGCAGACCACCTGAGCATCCCTGATGTCCCACTGATCATCACAGACTGAACCCCACACAGTGTTATGAAACACCTCCAGTCTCCCAGAACACCGGCCCGTCCCTCCACTCAGTCTCAGAGGAACATATCCTAAAATATTTAAAAAATCTAAATCTGTTTATAATTTTTCTCGCTTCCAGGTTCTTTTGTTACTGAAAACTGAATGATGTTCTGTTCATATTAACCATATAACAGTTTGGAAAGTATGTTGCATTGTAATATGGAACTGCAATGCAGTCAACAAACCCGGAACAACTTCAAAGCTGTGCATTTACACAAAACAAATCAATATCTTGTAAATTTTGTCAAACAAATCAGAATCAATAATTAAAAAATATTGTGGCATAAGTTAATACATTACACACACACACACACACACACACACACACACACACACACACACACACACATATATATATATATACACTACCATTCAAAAGATTTGAAACACATGACTGAAATGTTTCTCACGATCTTAAATGCTTAATGCTTAAATTATTGAAATGAGTTTTGTAGGCAAAAATATAATTGTGCCACCATTTTAATTTATTTAATTATAAAACAAAAATTGTATTAAAAAAAAGTTTTTGAAATTGATGATTGGACCAAATAATAAAGAAAATCAGCCAAAAAGTCCCCAACATAGATGGGAACTCCAATACTGTTTAAAAAGCATCCCAGGATGATTCCTCAAGAAGTTGGTTGAGAAAATGTCAAGAGTTCATGTCTGCAAATTCTAGGCAAAGTGTGACTACTTTAAAAATGATAAAATATAACACAGTTTTATTTATTGTGGATTTTGTTTAGTCACAACATAATTCCCATTGTGTGTAGAGATGTTATTTATGTTATTCCAAAGTTCTGATGACTTTACTATATTCTAAAATGTGAAAAAAAAAAATGACATTAAAGAATGAGTGTTTCAAAACTTTTGACCAGTATTGTATTTATATAATGCAAGAGTAATTTCTATATTTTATACTTTTGCTTATTGATATTATACAAGCGTATCCATGTATTCACATTTATGTACTCAACTGTAGTCAGAATATAATCGAATACTTCACATTCCTGTAACCAGTTTGTATGGCATTATCAATGCATATGTCTATTCTTGTATTCCTGTGTTTATGCATGTATGTTTACAGACAGGCTCACATGTTCAATGTGTGCTTTAGAAGACTATTCCATGTTTCTTCTCTATCCTTATAAGGGTTGCAGCATTGCTGTATCAACGTTCCCGTGGGAAACTGAGACGTTGTGTGCAGCAATGTATAAAATTTTGGATTCTTAGTATATGGATAGGTTGCCCTTTTGACTTGATGAGGGCTCAGAACAGTTTGCAGAGAGAGTTACATTTATAATTGTTACTCGTTCAGTCTGCACACACAGCATACCTGTTAGACATCTGTGTGTGCGTACTTTGCTGAGCATGATATTTATGAGCACTTTTGCTAGAATGTATGCACAAATTTTGCAATGCATCTAACCGCAGCTTTCGCACTTCAATAGTTCTTAACAATAATTAACATGATCTGACACCTTGAGTTACAACCTCGTCAATTGTGCAGAACTCACCCATTAGACATCTGTTGTATTTCTCATTAAACTGAAAGAAACCTACTTGTACAGTGTCTCTGGTTTGGAGTTGCAGAACATGAAAGATGACTTCGAGGCAATTCATCATTTCCCTTTTCTGTGATTATAATAAGATTACATTAAGAAATAAAAAAAAAAAACTGTAAACACTTAGGCTAAATATTCAATTGTTGATTGCTTTTAGTTAAATTAAAATTTCCCATATTTGCCCAAAAACTTTTCAACTTTTTCAACTGAAAAAGTTAAAAATATTTACAAAAATCTAAATAAAACAAAAATGTACCTGAGCAGGTTATATGAGCCACCTCATCATGATGACAGTTATTCTGTCCCCAGGTTGAAGATGGACACTGCCACAGAGTTGAGTCATGTGGACGACATTTAAATTGATCCAGCCAATTGGACTTTAGTCCTTGTGAGTTACTGGGGTCACTGGCAGATCTTCCACAGTTCAGCTCTTGACAGATCAGACTCGCTGTGTCTCTGTCCATCTGGTTCCAGCATATATTACCCCACGATCCATTGTAGAAAACCTCCACATTCCCTTCACAACCATCCGTTAACCTGATTTCTTTGAACTCTAGATAGAAATAATCAATCAAATAAAAAAAAAATCCAACAATTGAAAAACATTATGACTATTATGAATATTTGGGTACCTGAATTCAATTCGACAGTTTACCTGAGCACACGACTCCTACATCCTCCATGTGTTGACAGTCATGTTTTCCCCAAACCTGAGAAGAGCAGTTCACCAGGGACGTCTCATTCCCCTCACAGTTCCCCTCATCCAGCCATATGGGTCCAGAACCAGGACCAAACCAGGCTGGTACCTGCTGGTTACTGAGGGCCACTCCACACTGCAGCTGTCTGCACACCACATGGGCATCTTTAATATCCCAGGAGTCATCACACACTGTCCCCCATGAGCCGTTGTGAAAAACCTCCAGCCTCCCTGCACAGTCTCCTCCAGAACCCACCAGCCTGATGGACCCACGACCTGAGATCACATTAATATATATAGAGAGAGAAATGCATGTTAAATTATATTAATCTATTGTCAGAGAATGAAAATGTCCTGATATTGTTGTTCTCACTAAGGCAGGTGATTGACAGCTGTTGTGTGGAGCTGCAGGTGAGAGTTTGTGGAGAGCTGCAGTTCCCCAGATGAGCTTCACTCCCAGAGCACTGGAAGCCCATCACACACTCATGACTGTGTTCAGGACTGGATGAAGACGAGCTGTAGAAGTTCAGCACAGAGTCACAGCCCAGCTGTCTGCAGACCACAGAGGATTCAGTGACACTCCAGGAGTCCAGCAGAACTCTCCTCCAGACCTGATGGATGTAAACTTCCACCTCCCCCTCACACTCTCTCTCTCCAGACAACCGCACTCGCCCATCATGAAGAGCCAGAGACGAACCTGGAAAGGAGGTTTGAAAAGTCACTAAAATACATGCAGAAATCATAATAAATCATTCAAAAATGCATGTACATATACATTTTTGAATGCAATTTTTAAGTACATTAGTTGTGTCAAGTAATATTAATTTACATTCATTATGCGATAGACGGCAGATGATTGTTTATTCTTTTTTGTTATTACAGAATCCTACACATGCCCTCCTCTTGATGAGCAATCATTAAATGTTCAATATCAACTGCAGGTCTATTGGCTCTATAACAGAAACACTGTAGAGATTAATGTATAATTAGTCTGCTTTATAGCAGAAATGCAGCAATCATTGCATTGTTACTAATTCTTGCAGTTCAGTGCACTCACGAGAACAGACGACTCCAACATCTCGTCTATGAGAATGTTCAGCTCGACTCCATGAAGAGATGAGACATTGTGAGAGTTGTGTTTCATTCCCCTGACAATCAAATACATCAGCCCAGATTTCACCACTTCCCTCTCCAAACCAGTCCACTCCCACAACAGACACAGCAATCCCACAATTCAGCTGCCTACAGAGGACACTGGAAGCTTTCATATCCATACATCCATCACATACTGTTCCCCACTCATTGAGAAACTGATGCTCCACTCGACCAGAACAGGAGTCTGTGCCATTTACCAGTCTAAGATCAGTGTAACCTAACCACAGATCAGAGAGATTACAGCAGTAACAAGAATAAAGCAGTATAAAACTCTATGTACACATAATGCAATATATAACTCATTTGTCATGGAAGATTATAATGTATCAAAAATTAAATAAATAGGGACATTGATACTTTACCAGAACATATTAGTCCCACGTTGCTAACACTGGTGCAATTATATCTGTGTGAAGATATTGAACAGAATGAAATCTGATATTCGTTGCCTCTACACTGCATCTCTTCTGTCCACATCTGACCCTCTCCTTTGCCAAAAGCAGCTGCTCCCAGCACCTGTACAGGAGCCCCACAGTCCAGCTCTCTACACACAACCTCTGCATCCTGCTGGTCAAAGGCAGCATCACACACTGAAACCCACGTCTTCTCATCAAGTATCTCTAATCTCCCAGAACACAGATGAGACCCAGCTGCAAGTCTGGAATGTTTGTGACCTGTTCATATTAAATAACAAAATGTACACAGGAGACAAAAACACATGATGATATATATGGTTTTTTTTTTGGAAAGGTTCTAAACGTGTGACAACATGAATTTATCTTATACACAGTATAAGTATTTTAAATATACTTATACTATACAGTATAAGTATTTTAAATCAAGTATTTTCTCAAATTATTACAACAAGACTTGATTTCATAGTGAATCTGGCACAATAGTAGTATTAGTGCGTAACAGGTAAAAGATCGGCAAGGAGGCGGCGGGAACCAGCTGAACAGTCAACATAAAGATTCATGTAAATCTCAACATAAAACAAACAAACAAAAACAGACACATATGCAATGCGGCCATGTGCGTATCTCTCTCGAACCGGTGCCTCCAGCTGCCACTTATTTAGCTGTCCCACTGAATCAGCTGATTCAGTGCTGGCCATGCTCCATCACTGCCCATCCTTGCCCTGCCCCTCGTCACATAGTACTATTCACCTGAACAGATGACCCCAGCATCAAAGTTGTGAGTACAAATAGGTAAATTCCATCCAGATGATCCACAGTTCTTTAGTGTCGACTCTGATCCATTACAAAATACAATATTCATCCAGATTGGTCCTGATCCTGCTCCAAAATGAGCATCACCCAGAGCATCAACAGGTTCTCCACAGTCCAGTTCTCTACACACCACTGCAGCATCAGCCATATCCCAACCTGCATCACACACTGTTCCCCACTGACCTCTATGAAGAACCTCCACTCTACCAGCACAGGGACTGTTACCATTCACCAGTCTCACATTTTTGGGGTCTAAATAAGAAAGAAATGAGAGAAAAAAGAAGGGATTTCAGACATATTTACAAGATATTACTCACATATTAATTTCATTCTTACCAGCACACAGAAGCCCCTCATCATTTTCATGGGAGCAATTGTGTTCGAGTGAAGATGATCTTGGACAGAGGTGAATCTGAGATTCATTTCCTCTACACTGAATCTCTTCTGTCCACATCTGACCCTCTCCTTTGCCAAAAGCAGCTGCTCCGAGCACCTGTACAGGAGCCCCACAGTCCAGCTCTCTACACACAACCTCTGCATCCTGCTGGTCAAAGGCAGCATCACACACTGAAACCCACGTCTTCTCATGAAGTATCTCTACTTGTCCTGAGCAACGGGAATTTCCAACCAGCCTGATGCCTGTAAAAAGAATATAGAGCATTGAATATTTTAAAAACAATGTTTAAATACAGTTTATGTGATAAGATGAAATTTTGAGCTTACCAGCGCAAAAGACTCCAGCATCTTTACTGTGATCACAGTCATAAGGCCAATCTGCTAACCCACAGTTTTTCAGTGTGGACTCTGATCCAGAACACATTAAATTATTCATCCAGATTGGTCCTGATCCTGGTCCAAAATGAGCATCACTCAGAGCATCTACAGGCTCTCCACAGTCCAGTTCTCTACACACCACTGCAGCATCAGCCAAATCCCAACCTTGATCACACACTGTTCCCCACTGACCTCTATGAAGAACCTCCACTCTACCAGCACAGGGACTGTTACCACCAACCAACCTCACATTCATTATGTCTGTCAATGTCAGAGAAAGAAAAAGAGAGGGAAAGAGTGAATGAAGACTGAAATATTACTATGAAATTAAATAATAATCTGCTCTGTTGATATTTTATTGAACTCATACCGGAACACAGCAATCCAATGATGTTGTCATGAGAACAGTTACTTTCAATTGATGTTGATTTTGGACAGAGATGAATCTGAGATTCATTTCCTCTACACTGAATCTCTTTTGTCCACATCTGACCCTCTCCTTTGCCAAAAGCAGCTGCTCCCAGCACCTGTACAGGAGCCCCACAGTCCAGCTCTCTACACACAACCTCTGCATCCTGCTGGTCAAAGGCAGCATCACACACTGAAACCCACGTGTTCTCATGAAGTATCTCTACTTTACCAGAGCAGCGAGAACCTCCAACAAGTCTAACTCCTGAAAAAATTAACAACATTATTATAAACTTCATATTAAAGGATTCTCAAGATCATGATTATTAAGTCAACATTTTAATTAAAAAACTAAATAAATAATTTAAATATAAGAATAAAAAATATCCAACATGTTGTAATAAATTAGGAGAAATACATTTTCAGTCAAGTAGATAGAGAAGGTTTGTAGAAGTTTACCTGAGCAGATGATTCCAGCATCTCTAATATGACCACAGTTGTGTTGACCCCATCCTCTTGATCCACAGTTCTTCAGTGTCGACTCTGATCCAGTACACTTGACTCGAGTCATCCAGATTGGTCCTGATCCTGGTCCAAATTGAGCATCACGCAGCGCATCAACAGGTTTTCCACAGTCCAGTTCTCTACACACCACTGCAGCATCAGCCATATCCCAACCTGCATCACACACTGTTCCCCACTGACCTCTATGAAGAACCTCCACTCTACCAGCACAGGAACTGTTACCACCAACCAACCTCACATTTACACTTTCTAAATATTGAGCAAAACAATGAGAAAGAGGAATGAAGGAATGAGAGAAAGAGAAAGACAGATTTTCACATGTATTATCAGATATAGAGTTTATGACTGTTCAATGTATTTTCTTAATTCACATGTGATTGTTGTGTGGTTGTGGAATATTTAGATGTATTTACAATGGTCATTATTATTATTATTATTATTATTATTCAGTGATCACATGTAATTAAATGAAATCATTAAAACTCATCACACTCTCATTTGTTCACACGTTATTATCATGTTCACATGTGAAATTCATGTGATTTTTCCATAGATACATACAGTACATTTCACACAATGTGCTTGTTAATAAATATCTCTGCAACATAAGATGAATAAAGTTTCATTTTAAGTGAAGTCGGAATATGCAAGACCATCATTTCTTGATAAATGTAATTTCATTACTTATGTACTTACCAGCTCTGATGAGATTTACAACCGAGGACAGTAAAATGAGTGTCAGACATCTCTCCATATTCTTCTGCTCTACTAATAGTTTGTTTATTCAGTACCAGCTTCTCCTCACTACTGATGAAACTGAAGTACAGGGGTCTTCTGAACCCTTAATGAGAGAAAAAGATGTCAAACACCCTCCAATCACACTCACTATTACCTTATTAGACAGAACAGAGGAAACTATCAAAGAACTTCAGTTACGAATCAGACAATGTATTTCTGATTTTCTCCATATACATCAAAAACGTCAGCGATGATCAGGGAATCTTCACCCCACCCATGAAGATGCCTCACAAAGGGGAGTCACACACACACACACACACACACACACACACACACACACACTATATTTAGAGAAGTAGTGACTGTAGTATTGACTTACAGGATACAGGAAACACTCCAGTTTATACACATCAAAGCCAAACACCTGCAGAGACGAGATAGAAGCTCTGATAACTAACTGCTAAATAACATATTTGTATGTTATTAAAACTGTAAACTCGACCATTTAAATCATTCATGATTTTAAAAAATTATAATCCAGTTTTATTAGTAAACAGACACTTACCGAGACCACAGTATATGACCTAAACTTTATTAAATAAGTGAGTGGCAAAATAGACTAAATACAATATAAATAATAATTACTTATTATTAATAATAATTTTTTGAAAACACATCTATCTATATATATATTGCAAACTCATTTCTAGGACTTAATTTTTTTTGTATTTTTTTTTGTATTTTTTTTTTACAATATACTTTTACATGTGAAAGTATTTCAGTATTTCTCTCAGAAGATGGGGCAGAAAGACCATCAATCTTTTAAAGTGAAGATGATGAGGGTGTTCTTCAACTTCTGACCAGCAGATGGCGACAATGTGCAATAAACGTATTTAATTTATTAATAAGCTCTTTAAAGTGTATTGATTCAGACTGTTTGCTCGTGTATTTCTTCCAAAGCATCTGAGATCTCCTATTAGTTTTGTAACATCAGCTGTGTTACTTTCTTCCAGAGAGTGGCAGCAACAGACCAAGATTTTTAAACCGTGTGTAACTACGAATGTGTCTTAGAATAGTTATTTGATTTATAAGTAAAAATTCTAAGAATAATAATAATAATAATAATAACCTTTGATGAAAATACCGATCAAGGCTGCAGGTGAAGGACGATTTACGTTTCTTCCTTTCTACCGTGCAGCCCCGCATCGATCACCTGTGTGCATCAAATAGTCGGACTCGTTGCTCCCACTGATGTAGGGGTGATGAAAATGAAGTGGCAAAATCTCTTTTTTATTATTATTTTTTTGGCTTAACGCAAGCCTGAATGGAAGTGATTTTTATGCTTTTTTATACTGTGACAAAACAGCGCTGTCCATCTTGCTGATGTTGTTTGATGTCTGATGTTGATGTTTTCAAAGTTGAATTGGCTTAAGTCAGTGTTTCCCAACCACTGTGCCACGTGCTGTGAAAGATTGTCAGGTGTGCCGTAGAAAATTATAAAATTCCACAAAATAAATAAATGCATGAAATTAATAATAATATCAGGGATCTAATCTCCTCAGCTTTCGGAGAAATTCGACGTTTTGAAACCACAATCGGTCACTTTTGTGATCGTGAAGAACAATGATTAGTGTGCAAAAGTGAGTGATATTTATATGCATTAAGGGTCTTTCACATGACTTGCGTCAGCACACACACAATACATTGAAGTCTATGAAGTGACGTCACACCAAATGTGAGTCAAAAAATATATTTTTTATTATTTTTATTGTTTCGGTTACAAAGGAAGCGCAAAGGCGCCATCTAGCGGCCACTGCCGGATGCGTAAAAATGATTGTGCACAAGACTGAGAAATGTGCACGTCATTAACAGTTGCTCTGTGAGTGAAGAGTGTTCGAAAGTCGGAGGAGGTGGCGCAAGATGGCGACCTGAATAGTTGTGTTGGTTTGAGCTCTGAGGCGTTTTTTGAGGAGTTGTATCTTTTGGCCGAATTTGTAAAGTTTAATCACAAGGCATGGAGTGGTAACTCTTCTTAAAGGTAGAATGCACTAAATTGACTTCATAAAAATCTCTTCTGACTGTGACGCAGCTTATATTGACAGAGCACACTGCAAGACCACGTGCAAATTTTCCATAATGCCAAAGAACAAGGACAGAAAGTTACTTTCTTCGCTTTTCGAAGCATCATCTGGAGCTGATTCATCACCAAATACTCCAACAGGTAGTCCTCTTTCAAAAAAGCATGTCAGGAAGAAGACCTCAAAGTATCTAATGCTGATATACTTCGTGCTGTCAATGCTCTTAATGATCGCTTTTCGGCGGTGGAACAACAGATTGCCCAGAACTCGGTCGCTATAGTTAATCTTTCAAAGACGACTGACTTTGTGGCCGAGGAGATGAAATCTCTATCTGCAAGGGTTAAGACTAATGAGAACAAGTTATCGCAAATTGAGAAGGTGGTTCGGATGGTTCGAGGCAAGTGCGATCAAGCCGAATTCTACAGGAGGAGATGGAATTTGAGGCTAAATAATCTGAGAGAATCAGATGGAGAAAATATAAGAAGCAAAGTGCTTGACATCCTAAAGATGCTGACTCCGGACGAGGTAGAAGACATCCCTTTTTCTGTCGACACAATCCACAGGATTGGACGTCCTGGGTCTGGAAGTAACCATCCTAGGCCGGTCATCATCCAGTTTGCCCTCAGGTCATACAGAGAGAAAGTCTGGAAAGCTGCACAGGACCATCCTGTACTCAAGGAAAGAGGTGTGCGCCTGGCAGAGGACCTGACATATGCAGAAAGACAACAGAGGAAGTTGCTATGGCCTAGGGTAAATGCGGCGAGAGAAGAGGGGAAGAGAGCTTACTTTCGTGGAGCAGATGCCTTTATTGATGGGAAAAAACTGTCTGTTGACGACTTTCAAGATGAGTATTCACTGATAAGTATTAACTAAGCCAGGTAGTCAGTCGAACTGAAGCCTTGTGCTAAGCCTTCGGGCCTCTTTGCGTTCGTCCAGTTGATGCGACTCCTTGAAGTTTGGAGTGGATCAATACCGACTGGTTTGTGAATTTTTGTTGTTTCGGGGTTCTTTATATACCATTGTTCTGACATCCAAATAAGTTTTTTTATGTCTGAATTTGTTTTTAGTTGTTTAAAGATTGTTTCTTTCAATGTTAGGCGTTTACGGGACTGCACTAAAAGGAAGTCTATGTTCATTTTTGTTAGGCGTACAAATGCAAATATAATTTTTTTACAAGAGACTCATTCGTGTGATTCTGACGTCAAATGGTGGCGTTCTCAGTGGGGCGATCAATTCCTTTTTTGTCATGGTACTCATCATTCGGCTGGTGTCGCTACTCTTCTAAATAAATTTAAAGGTGACGTATTGGAATCGGTTTGCTTCAAAGAAGGTAGATGGTTACTTACAGTTATTAAATTGGATAACTGTTTTTGTTTTAGGAAATTTCTATGGTCATAATTCTTCAGTCCAAGCCAAAAATATGTCTACGGAGGTCATTCATTCAATATCAGTACTGATGGGGAAATATCAAGGTGCCTTTTTGATATTGGGTGGTGATTTTAACGATGCCCCAGATGATTCTTTAGATCGTTTCCCACCTCATATGGTCTCTTATTCGAAATTTAAATTTACTACTGCTTTATCTACACATCTTTCCTTAGTGGATATTTGGAGATTTTTGAAGTTTGATGAAAAATGTTATTCTTGGAGTAACTCCTCTAGGTCTTTACAATCAAGGATTGATCTATGGTTAATTAACCCAGGGTCTGTCCAGTATGTTATGGATGTTACATACTGCCATGCACCTCTTTTGGATCATAAAATGATTGTTTTGACACTTTCTGGAACTGAAGTTAAAAATAATAGTTTACGAGGCTATTGCAAATTAAATAACAATTTGCTTAGTAATGAAGGGTTTGTAACCCAGGTTCGAGGAGTAGCACAATTCATTTTTGGAAATGAGCAAATGTCACATGTTAAGAAATGGGAATTATTTAAGTTTAAATTTAGGCAATCGGCTGTTTATTTTAGTAAGCAAGTTAAAAACAATAATTTGAATAAGGAACAGGCTCTTATGACAGAATTAGATTTCCTTTTGAAAAAATCTTACATAAGATGAAAAAGTCAGATTGGAGACAATTAAAACTCAAATTGATCAGATATATACTAATATAGCAAAAGGTGCATTCATTCGTTCTAGAGCCAAGTGGTTAGAAAAAGGAGAAAAGAATACAAGTTATTTTTTTTCACTAGAAAAACGAAATTATAAAAGACAAACGATCTCCTCTCTTAAAATCAATGATGTACTCACTTCAAATCCAAAATTGATTACGAATTATGTGGAATCGTTCTACTCTAATTTATATAAATCTGTATTTGAAATTGATAAATGTTCTGACTTCTTTGAGTCGGTTAAGCATTATGTTACACCTATTTCTATTCAATTTCGAGATCTTTGTGATGAAGAACTAAGGAAACAAGAGATGGTTTCAGCTATTCGTTCAATGAAAAAAAAAAAAAAAAAATCACCAGGCAGAGATGGTCTTTCAGTTGAATTCTATCTCTGCTTCTGGGATGTTATTGAAAGCCCCTTATTCCAAATGTATAAGGAATGTATTGAATCGAACGAATTATCGACTTCGATGAAACAGGGATTAATAACCCTCCTTCCAAAACCCGATAAAGATCATTTGATCTTGGATAATTGGCATCCTATAACTTTATTAAACGTAGATTATAAATTGTTATCTCTTGTTTATGCAGTTCGATTGAAAAAAGGTCTAGACGAAATCATTAATGAGTGTCAAACTGGATTTATGGCTGGCCGACACATAAGTTGGAACATTAGACTTATTTAGGACTTGTTATACTATTCAAATTTAGTAGAATCAGAGGCTTTAATTGTTTTTTTGGACTTCCACAAAGCGTTTGATACGATTGAGCATCAGTTTATGTATAGGGCTTTTAAATCCTTTGGTTTTGGGGAAATATTTATTTCTATAATTGAAATGTTTCATAAAGGTATCAATAGCTCTATTAATTTATATCCAAACACTTCTAAACGATTTCCCATCTGTAGAGGAGTGCGCCAAGGTTGTCCTATTGCCCCTTTCGTATTTCTCATTGTAGTAGAGTTTCCTTCCATAAAAGTCTTGAATTCTCCATATATTCAAGGACTTACCATCTTCAACAAACAGCTTAGATTAACTCAGCTTGCGGATGATACTGTTCTTTTTTTGAAAAATAAGGAACAGCTGCCCGCAGTACTGCAGTTAGTAAGTACATTTTCTGATGCCTCGGGATTAATGCTAAATGTAAATAAATGCGAAATAATGTGTCTCTATGATTCGAAAGAAAAACTTTTACGTAATATCCCTGTAAAAAATAAGATTAAGTATCTAGGAATAACTGTAACTAAAGATATAGCGGAGAGACAAGAATTACATTTTTTCCCCCAAACAATCGTCTGCGGGCCCGGTCGTCTATTGCGCAATAACTTCGCGATATGCAAAAACTCAAAAATTAAAAGATAAACATATCTTACATCATTGGAAAGCTGAGACTCTTGTGATTCGAACGATGTAAACCATTTTAATATACACTTAACACAGCGGGTACAATCGGTGTATTTCTCAGACCACTTACAGCAAAATAAACGAATACAAAATGGTAGAAACTCACTTATAATGCTCATCTTACTCTACTGATCCACTTCATTCCATCAAAAATGGTTTAGTTACACTGTAAAGGGTCCATACAATCCAATTCAACGAAGTATTTGGTCCATAACACATTTATATATCAATAAACACCCACGTAGTATAGACGTAGCATTTCGAGCTAACCGACAGAGCTAACACAACTTCGCATTCTTTGATGAAGCTACCTTGAACATGTAAACATTACAGATATTTTTATGTCAAAATGTCCGCTGACCCCTGGACTTTAGATGGACAGGTCATTTGAGCCAGTCGGTGCATGATAGAGGTGTGGCCAGGTATCAATATCCTTGAAGCCTATACATACACTTGGATAAACATGTGTAAAACACTAATTTTCTAATGTATTGTTATCAAATTTTAAATTGGGTTTGGTAAGGCTTCATGCTGTGATCTAATTGTGTTTTCCAGCTAATTCCTCCCAGCTGTAGTTATCTGCAGGCATCTTTTTACAAAAAAAAAATGTAGGCGGAGTTTATTTCCCCTTTTTGAGTGTGTTCAAAGTTCTATTACTCAATACAAGTAAGACTTACAGTGATTCTGACTATTTAGGAACAAACCTCAAAGTCTCCCCTTTCAAAAGAGACCAAAAGCATGCATATACTCCAAAGGGTTCAAGAACAGCATGCATTTTAATTTGGGTAGGCCTTTTTTAGGCGTTTTTGGCAAATATTGCAGGATGTTAAACTCAAAACATCTTTAATAACTGGCTTCAAAGAGACTTGACTATTATAGGCAGAGTCCTATTAACCAAAGCAGAGGCGGTATCTAGATTTGTTTATCCAGCTTTATCTCTTTCTGTTCAAGATTCGATTTGTAAAAGAATCAATGACTTATTTACAAAATTTATTTGGAAGAATAAACATCATCATTTAAGAAAGGAGATTCTTCATGGTCCAAGAAATGAAGGTGGTTTTGGATTTTTTTTTTTTATTTAAATTATACTTTTAAAGTAAAATGGCTCAGAAACTGTCTTCTTAAATCAGACTCGATATGGTTTTTTATTCCATATAATATTTTTTAAAAGATTGGAGGTTTAAATTTTTTGTTATTATGTGATTACTCCATTAGTAAACTGCCTGTAACACTATCTAATTTCTACCAACAAGCTCTTAAGGCCTGGAAGTTATGCTATGTACATAACTTTTCCCCACATAAAGCAATCTTGTGGAATAATGCTTATATTACAGTAAACCGGAAATCTCTTTATTTACAGAGTTGGAAAGACAAAGGAATTTACCTTTTATCTGACCTTTTAGATCAGTCAGCTCAGTTTCTTTCTTATGAAAATTTTATGAATACGTGGGCATTTCCTATTAAATATAGAGAGTATTATTCTGTGATAAAAGCCATTCCCACAGGTCTAATGATGTTAATGAAAAGCCATATATTATCCCTTAACATTTGTAGAATTGAACCCGTACTTTATTTAAATGGTGTGGATATTAACAGTAAAAAGTGCTCCAATAAATTTATCAGAAATATATTTTATAAAAATAGGTCTTTTCAGCCTAGAGGGAAAATTTTCTGGAATACTTGCTTCCCAGAGATTATCTGGAAAAAAGCTTGGTTGCTTCCCTTTCGGTTTTGCATATCTAACAAACATCGAGAAATACATTTGAAAATTCTTCATAATATTTATGTCAGTAACTATACTTTATCCAAATTTATGGATATTGATGAAAATTGTTCATTTTGTTTGGATCAGCCAGAAAAAATTCTACATCTTTTTTTTGAATGTTATCATTCTAAAAAAATTTGGGAAAATCTATCTATACATTTTCAACAGAAATCTGGTTATAATTGTGAATTAACATCCAAAGATGTTATCATATATTTTGATTCAAAAAATACTTCTGTAAATTTTATGATTAATCTTATGATTTTACTAGGTAAATTTCATATTCATAAGAGTAAAATTAATAATTCTAAGCCTTGTTTGAAGGTTTTTTTGGCTGATTTTCAGTTGTATATTGAGTCTCTCAAATGTATTGATAACAAAAAATGTAGTGATACAATTATATTTGCCAAAGATTTGAAGCTAATTGAATAGTGAAATATTATATACTGTTTTTCTTTTAAGTAGTACCATTTACTGGTTTCTAACTTTCTTTTAAGGTATTATATTTACAAATAGTTAGTCTTACCCCTTTTTATTTATTTATTTATTTTTAATTATGTTCTTTTTTTTTACTTGTTTTTGCTTTTTTACTGTAAAACTATCTTTGTAAAACCTTGATTGTATCTTTTTGGATGTCATGTTGTTGTTGTAATTTGTTGTATGTTTGTCTAATGTTTAATAAAAAAAATAAAATATTGTGCACAAGACTGAGAAATGTGCACGTCATTAACAGTTGCTCTGTTAGTGAAGAGTGTTCGAAAGTCGCAGCTTGATGTTTATTGTGTTTATTAATCATTTTGTGCGTCCATTCGAGAAAATTGAGTTCGACTGTTCTGTTTTCACTTAAATTTTATTAGAATAATTTAGTATTTTGTTCATAAATCTAATCGAGATATATCCTGAGTCATGCACACTCCTGTATCTTTTACAGGCATTTAATAGCATTGTGAAATGATTATTTAAGTTATTTATGTCTGAACTATGTCCAAATCTATGTCTGAACAATGCAAATGTGACATCACTGCAGTCTAATGTACAGGGACGTGCAAAGACATTTTGGGGGGCAGGGGCTCAAGTGGAAAAAAAGGGCACATCTCATAATTATTTATTTAAAGAAAAATTATAAACAAAATGTTAAATATATTAACACAACTCTGGCTTCCTTACCAATTTATTTTAATTCCCTCACACTCACGCAATTGTTTCATACTGGACAGATTTCTACAAAATAATCAGTTCACACAGAGATCATGGTCTTCTTTAGTATTCACTAGGTTTATCACAAGCAACAGCAAAGGAAATGTCTAGGTTACGTATGTAACCTCCATTCCCTGATGGAGGGAATGAGATGTTGTCTTGAAGAAGCGACACTAGGGGTCTCTCTTGAGCGCCGAATATGCCTCTGATCTATGAAAAAAGTCCAATAAGAAGTTGGCAGACAGTATTTGCATACCCTGCCCCCGGACAGATGGGTACAAAGGTGGGGAAATACATCTGTTTCATTCAGGATTTTTCTAAGGAGCCGGAAATGGTCCGGCCACAACAGCGACGTGGCTGGGACGTGGCCGGGAGGTCATGGTCTTAGAAACACATATGTGTCTGCCGGACCAAACTCCAGGCAGGTGTCGCTGACAGAGAACGCTTGCAAGTCCCCGACCCTTTTGATGGAGGCGAACGCGATCAGCAGGGCCATCTTTAGAGAGAGGGACCTAAGTCCAACTGATTCCAGCGGCTCAAAGGGAGGTCTCTGGAGGCCCACGAGGACTACTGAGAGATCCCAGGAGGGGAACAGGCTTGGCCGGGAGGGATTCAACTGCCTCTTAGGGACCTGATGATTAAGTCGTGCTTACCCAAAGACTTGCCGTCTACTGCGTCGTGGTGGGGCGCAATAGTGGTGACATACACCTTCAGGGTGGAAGGGGACAGCCTCCCCTCCAGCCTCTCCTGCAGAAATAAGAGCACTGACCTAACTACACCACCAATTTGGGAACAAGCGCCAATTCAGGGCGTAAAGTTGCCTGGTAGAGGGGGCTCTGGCTTGGTTGATCGTGTCTACGACGGCAGGTGGTAGACCAGCTAGATCTTCCGCGTCCCGTCCAGGGGCCAGACGTGGAGGTTCCAAAGGTCTGGGTGCGGATGCCAGAGAGTGCCCCGTCCCTGAGAAAGAAGGTCTTTCCTCAGGGGAATTCGCCAGGGAGGGGTTGTCGCAAGGAGTACGAGGTCCGAGAACCAGGCCCAGGGGGGCCAGTAGGGAGCCACTAGGTTGACTTGTTCCTCGTCCTCCCTGACCTTGCACAGCAACTGTGCAAGAAGGCTCGCTGGGGGAATGCATACTTGCACGGCACCGCAGGCCAGGTGTGTGCCAGTGCATCTGCCCCGAGGGGAGCCTCTGTTCGGGCATATCAGAGCAGGCAGTGGGAGGTCTCTCGGGAGGCAAGCAGGTCTACCTGGGCCTGCCAAACCATTCCCAAATCAGCTGGACCGACTGGGGTTGAAGCCTCCTCTCTCTACTGGGCAAGCATTGTCATGACAGAGCGTCCGCTACCACATTGAGGTTGCCGGGGATGTGAGTGGCACGCAGCAACTTGATTTTCATTTGACTGCTGGCTCCAAAGGAGGAGACGACGGGCGAGTCGTGACATGTGGCGGGAGCGTACGCTGCCTTGGCGATTTATGTACGCTACCACGGTGGTGCTGTCTGACCTGACTAGGACATGTTAGTCCCAAACTAATGGGAGGAACTTCCGCAGCGCAAAGAAAACAGTCAGCAACTCTAGGCAATTGATGTGCCAGCGCAGCGGAGCCCCTTTCCAATGGCCCGCGGCTGCGTGCCCATTGCACACGGCACCCCAATCCAATCTGGAGGCGTCGGTTGTGACCAAGACGCGTCGGGACACCTGCTGCAAGGGTACTCCTGCCCGTAGAAAGCAGAGGTCTGTCCAGGGTTTGAATGTTTGGCAGCAGGCGGGGGTGATCGTCACACGGTGCGTGCCGCGCCGCCATGCTCATCTCGGGACTCGGGTCTGAAGCCAGTGCTGAAGCGGTCTCATATGTATCAACCCCAGCGGCTTGACCACCGCGGATGATGCCATATGCCAAAATTTTTAAAGGGACCGATGTGCCTGGCGTGGGAGTGGCGAGGCATCTCAGCACTGACAGCGCATGCTCATTGGTGAGATGTGCTGACATTAAGACCAAGTCTAACTCCATGTTTAGAAAAGAGATGCTCTGAACCGGGGCGAGCGTGCTCTTTTCCAAGTTGACCTGAAGCCCCAAGCGGCTGAGGTGCCTGAGCACCTGGTCTCTGTGAGCGAATAGTAACTCTGGACCAGAATAAGCCAGTCGTCGAGATAACTGAGTATGTGAATGCCGGCTTCTCGGAGCGGGGCAAGAGCTGCCGAAGGGGAGGACTTTGTACTGATACGCCTGGCCGTCGAATGCAAAGTGTAGAAAGGGTTGGTGTCGAGGCAGAATTGAGACATGGAAGTATGCATCCTTCAGGTCTACTGCTTCGAACCAATCTAGATACCGGACGCAAGTTAAGATGTGTTTTTGTGTGAGCATTTTGAACAGGAGTTTGAGCGAAGCTCGGTTGAAAACTCACAGGTCCAAGAACGGTCATAAGCCGCCGCCTTTCTTGGGTACAATGAAGTAAGGGCTGTAGAAATCCATCATCGTTTCGGTTGGAGGGACAGGCTCTATCTAATCTTTGAGTAAAAGAGTAGCGATTTCCGTGCGCAAGGATTTGGCATGTTCGCCGTATACTGCGGAAAAGCGGACACCCGCAAAGGGGGGCGGGGCAAACTGAATTGCGTAACCAAGTCGAATGGTCCGGGCCAGCCAGCGTGACGGGTTGGGAAGTGAAAGCCACGCATCCAAGCTCCGCGCTAGGGGCACCAAGGGGACGGTTATTTTTTATGTGCCCGGTGAGGCTATGCAGCGGGGCGGAGCAGGTAGTACGGCGTCGGGAGGCGAAGACACGTCCCGAGGCACTAGTGTTGAGCAAATATTCAAAGCACTTACATTGCTCCGCACACCCAGCAGGGGGTGCGTTAGTGACTGAGGAGGAGGTTCAGTGTAGGCGTCTTCTAGACTCGTCGCAACAGGACGGTCGGGGAACAGTCGTGGGGCTGAAGGCGGGTGGTCCGCTTCCACCATGCTGGGACTGTAGAGATCTGGCGGCAGAGTGCCGTGAGAACGGCATTTGCGGGCCAGGTGACCCAGAGACAAAGGAATAGCTCTGTTATTGAGAATGTGGGTACCGCAGCCCTGTTTGGGGGGGCGGCAATTAAATAAATTCAACAAAAGATTCTACTCCCGGCCCTCAACCGGGGAACGGAGTGGTCTTACCAGCTCCAGATCTAACATCTCGGGCTCAGTATTTATCTCAATGAAAAGTGTACTATGAATCAAAAAAAAAAATAGTCACCCAAAACTGTGAAAATTATGTAAAATTTCTCTCACCTAAATGTTGTTCCAAACCCATGAAAGTAAATGGTGATTGTGACAAGGGTTCAATATGAGAAGGGAAAAAGAAGGACACGGTGACAGCTCTCTCTGCACTCAGGTAGGGGCCATTAATGTGCCAGCAAGGTAATTTACAATACAGAGAAGTAAACAGAAAGACAAATGTGGACAGCTTGCTCGGTTGCCAACACTAGACTGGCGTGTGTCCCTCACTGGCGATGTTGTGGCCCTTTTATGCCACTCTCCCCATACTCACTGAAATTAGAGATGGGTGTTAGACATAATTTAGCTCAGGTGCAAGCGCCCTTACCGCTTTCTCCCTTTGGACGGGCGCTTGACCACGCCCCTGCTGCCACATACCCCCACCGCCCGACTCAGGCCGGGGCGTCATCCGGCCTGCCTACCACTCCCCCCCATTTCTGGAAAGGAAGTCGGCGACAGCCATCTGCACCCCCGGTCTGTGGACCACCTCGAACTTAAAAGGCTGGAGAGCCAGATACCAACGGGTGATCTGGGCGTTAGTATCCTTCATGCGGTGGAGCCACTGCATTGGGGCATGATCCGAGCAGAGAGTGAAGGCCCGCCCCAGCAGGTAGTAGCGGAGCGTGAGGACCGCCCACTTGATGGCCAGACATTCCTTCTCCACGGTGCTGTACTTAGTCTCCCTTAAGGAGACCTTTCTACTAATGTACAGCACGGGGCGCTCCTCCCCCTCCACCACCTGCGAGAGTACGGCCCCCAGCCCTCTGTCTGAAGTGTCCGTCTGTAATAGGAAAGGGAGAGAGAAATTAGGAGAATATAAAAGCGGCCCCCCACAGAGTGCGGCTTTAACTCGTGTGAACGCCTGTTGGCACTGCTCCGACCACTGGACCGGATCTGGAGCCCCCTTTTTAGTGAGGTCAGTCAGCGGACTGGTGACGTCCGAATAATTAGGGATGAACCTTCTATAATAGCCAGCCAGCCCCAGGAACTGCCTCACCCCCTTTTTGGTCTTGGGCCTAGGGCAAGTCGCAATCGCCGCGGTCTTATCAATTTGGGGACGCACCTGGCCATGACCCAAGTGGAACCCCAGATACCGCACCTCCACACGCCCAATCGCGCACTTCTTAGGGTTTGCCGTGAGCCCCGCCCGCCGCAGCGACTTCAGGACCGCCCTCAGATGTTGTATATGCCGCTGCCAGTCATTACTATAGATAATAATATCATCTAGGTAGGCAGCGGCGTAAGCGGAGTGCGGACGGAGGACACGGTCCATCAGACGCTGGAACGTGGCTGGGGCCCCGAACAAACCGAACGGGAGTGTCACGAATTGGTGTAATCCGAACGGCGTAGTGAAGGCTGTTTTTTCTCGGGAGATTGGTGTCAAGGGGATCTGCCAATAACCCTTCGTCAAATCTAGGGTCGAATAAAAGCGAGCAGTACCTAACCGATCGAGCAGTTCATCAACCCAGGGCATTGGGTACGCGTCAAATTTAGACACCGCGTTGACTTTTCTATAGTCCACACAGAATCGTACTGACCCGTCACTCTTGGGAACAAGAACAACCGGGCTAGACCAGTCGCTGTGGGACTCTTCTATTACGCCCATATCAAGCATGGCATCCAATTCGTTCCGAACAATTTTCTTTTTATGCTCGGGGAGGCGATAAGGGCAGCTACGAACAACCACCCCCGGCTCGGTCTCGATGTGGTGCTCAATGAGGTTCGTGCGACCCGGTAGGGGAGAAAACACGTCAGCAAACTCCTTTTGCAACCTGGCAAATCGTTGGCACGGGGAGAGGTGGTCTCCACAAATGACCGGGGCATTGGGATCAGGTTTTGGATTTACCTCCGGTCCGAGCTCCGCCCTCTCTGGAATCACCGTGGCCAATGATACAGGGACCGCCTCCTTCCATAATTTAAGGAGGTTGAGGTGGTAAATTTGACGTGCGTCCCCTCTATCGGTTCGTTTAACTTCATAATCGAGATTCCCCCACACGTCGTGTGACCTCGAAGGGCCCTTGCCACTTGGCGAGTAATTTGGAGCTCGATTTGGGAAGTAATACAAGGACTTTATCTCCCGGTGCAAATTCCCTTAGCTGTGCTCCCCTGTCGTACAGCCGGCGTTGACATTCTTGGGCCCGGAGCAAATTTTTTTGTGTTAGTTTTCCCAAAGCGTGAAGTTTTGCTCTGAGGTCAAGAACGTATTGAATTTCGTTTTTGCTATTCGAAGGTCCTTCCTCCCAGCCCTCCCGTAAAACATCTAAGACGCTACGCGGGCGTCGCCCATATAACAGCTCAAACGGAGAGAAGCCGGTTGAGGCTTGCGGGACCTCTCGCACTGCAAACAACAGGGGGTCGAGCCATCTGTCCCAATTTTTAGCATCCTCATGCACGAACTTACGAATCATGTTTTTGAGGATTTTGTTAAAACGTTCCACTAGGCCATCTGTCTGCGGATGATACACGCTAGTGCGAATCGATTTAATACCCAACAGATCGTAGAGTTCGCGAAGTGTACGTGACATAAACGTTGTGCCTTGATCGGTGAGGATTTCTTTTGGAATCCCCACCCGGGAGATTATTTTGAAGAGTGCCGTAGCAACACTACGTGCTGAGATGTTGCTTAACGGCACTGCTTCCGGATATCGCGTTGGGTAATCCACTAGGACTAACACAAAGCGATGTCCGCGTGCTGTCCGTTCTAATGGCCCGACGAGGTCCATTCCAATTCTTTCGAAGGGGACCTCGATCAAGGGAAGAGGGCGCAATGGCGCTTTTGGGGTGGCCGGTGGGTTTACCAGCTGGCATTCGCGGCACGCCGCACACCACCTGCGGACGTCACCGCTAATGCCCGGCCAATAAAAACGGGCGATTAGACGGAGAAGTGTTTTCCTTTCCCCTAGATGACCTGCCATGGGATTATAATGAGCCGCCTGGAATAACATTTCCCGGCGGCTCCGTGGAATCAAAAGCTGTGTTATATTTTCTTTGGTCTGAGTGTCCTGCGTCACTCTATACAGCCGGTCATTTATAATTGCAAAATAGGGATGTGCGAGAGCGACGTCTGGCCGAAGACGCTGACCATCGATCGTTTTCACCTGATCGAAGGCATGTTTAAGGGTTTCGTCCCGCGACTGCTCCAAAGGGAAATCCTCGTCAGGAAATTCCCTGCGAAGGGGAGGGGCGAAAGCCTCGCCCCTCTCCTCGTCATCTCGATTTGGAGCAGCCGAGGACGGACCTGGCTCCGCCTCCCCTGCCAAAGCATCGCACATTGCACATCTCCAGGCCGGCCCAGGCGCCACCCCCGTACCTGCATCGGCGGACGCCCCCACCTGAGGGGGAGAGCTGTTAAATGTTGTGGAGGGGGGGTGAGCTGATGTAGAAGGTCTCTGCCAGACTCCTCGCCTGCGTGGGGCAGGAACGGACCCTGGAGAGAAGACAGAGCGAGAGGGGGGTGGGGGATGGGAGAGAGTAGAAAAAAACACAGGGGGAGGGAGAGGAGCGAGAGAGAGAGAGAGCTCGTCCGGCCTTGGGATCGCCGCCATGTGGTCCTCCGTGAGCTGAACGGCCGCCTCCAGCGACGCCGGGTGGTGGCACTGGACCCACTCCGCCATTTTCTTGGGCAATCATTGGATGAACTGTTCCAGTACCACCTGATCGATCAGTCCCTCGACATCGCGGTCCCCCACTAGCAGGCATTTCCGGCAGGCATCACGGAGCCGCTGGGCAAACGCGAACGGGCGGTCGGCTTTCTCCAGTTTCATGGCTCGGAAGAGTTGGCGATGTTCCTCAGGACTCCGACCAACCCGTTGCATGATGGCTCTCCTTAAGTCAGAGTAGGCCAGGAGGTTCGTTGCGGGCAGTTGTTGAGCCGCGAGTTGGGCTTCCCCGGACAAAAGAGGAACAAGGCGGGCTGCCCATTGATCGCGCGGCCAACCCCAAATTTCAGCGGTCCGTTCGAACAAGTCCAGGAATGCTTCCGGATCGTCCGTTGCCCCCATCTTCTGTAACGTGGGCGGGGGCAACGGGGAACGATTGTCCGGGGTCGCGGCTGTGGCGGGAGCGACCTCCTGGCTGAGCAGGCTCCGGATGATGTGTCGGTCCTCTGCTTGAGCCCGCATGATCTCAAAGAACCGCCGGTCTTGGTCCTCTCGGTGCTCAAGCAGAGACTGTTGGTGGTTCTGATGTAATGCTGCGAGGGACTGGAGGACTTCGGCCAGCTGGGAGGAATCTACGGGACGACCTTCCATGTTCGGTGATTTTCCCGGGTTTCGGCACCAGTGTGACAAGGGTTCAGTATGAGAAGGGAAAAAGAAGGACACGGTGACAGCTCTCTCTGCACTCAGGTAGGGGCCTTTAATGTGCCAGCAAGGTAATTTACAATACAGAGAAGTAAACAGAAAGACAAATGTGGACAGCTTGCTCGGTTGCCAACACTAGACTGGCGTGTGTCCCTCACTGGCGATGTTGTGGCCCTTTTATGCCGCTCTCCCCATACTCACTGAAATTAGAGACAGGTGTTAGACATAATTTAGCTCAGGTGCAAGTGCCCTTACCGCTTTCTCCCTTCGGACGGGCGCTTGACCACGCCCCCGCTGCCACAGTGATTTAAGCTAAATTCTGCCAAACCTCTCCATTTGCATTCCACAGAAGTAAGAAAGCCATACAGGTTTGGAACAACGTGATGGTGAAAAAAAAAAGGAAAACAAAAATCAATTTCTTGGTGAATTGCCTCTTTAATATCATGAGTTGTAGTGTGAAGTGTGCTTACTAGAGCAGATGACTCCAATATCTTGTCGGTGAGAACGTTCAGCTCGGCTCCATGAAGAGATGGGACATTGTGAGAGTTGTGTTTCATTCTCCTGACAATCAAACACATCAGCCCAGATTTCACCACTTCCCTCCCCAAACCAACCCGCTCCCACAACAGACACAGCAATCCCACAATTCAGCTGTCTACAGAGGACACTGGCAGATTTCATATCCAACCATCCAGGGGTGTAAATAACGAATTACAAATACTCACGTTACTGTAATTAAGTGGTTTTCCCCAGGAATTGTACTTTTTTTAAGTAGTTTAAAATTTGTATACTTTTACTTAAGTACATTTTAAGTGCTGTAACTATACTTTTAATGCGCTATATTCCCACCGTCTGTGTTAGCTACTTCCCTGTCCTGATTTAATTTTTATCCATCAACATGATTGGCTAGGGAGAGTTTTGTGACTCCTGTCAAATCAAATCATGTAAAAAACTTGAACAGCAGCTGCAGATCTGGCGCCAACTGTTGTGGATGTGGATCCATGCTTTCCTGAGAAATGTAAGCTTGTAGTACCACCTATTTACTCCAGAGGGCAGTAAGTGAAATTTCAGCTGTGTGAGCAACACACAGTTTATACAGTGAACAAAACATTAACAACGCTTCAGTGGACACACTTGAAGGAGCGCAAATGCAAACTAAGGGATCTCAAGATGTGTTTAAAGATTGAGTATTAAACTATATTTAACTTGACACAGTGACCTAAACATGTTATTTTTATGATGCAACGCACCCGAGACGCGACAGAAGCATGTCTAACACAGGTCGTATGGTCACCTCACAAATATTTAATTACCAACAAGGTTAAGGAGGTGTCCTTTAAACTGTTACAGCGTTTTTACCCAGCCAATCTTTATTTAAGAAACATGCTCCTTGAAATAGATCCACTTTGCTCCTTCTGTAATACTGTAGATGAATCTGCCCCTCACCTTTTTTGGGAATGTGTCCACGCTGTATTATTTTGGAGAAAATTTTGTTTGTTTGTACGTACCTCTATTTTAACTAGTTTTACTTTGCTTTATAAAGACGTTTTATTTGGTTTTCACAGTTTTGATAACATAAGTTAATATTTTCTGATTAATCTGTTTATTTTTTTTGCCAATTTTTTTATACGTAAGTGTAAAATTATGTCTATAAAGCCCATATTTGCACTTTTTTGTAAAGACTTGAAATATTATTTAAATACTCTTTGTACCTCCAACATGTCCAAAGCATTGAAAACCATTGCACTATGTAATTAATATAATGTCTTGGCATTATTGTAAAATATATCTGTAGTATTGTGTACTATGTACACCCCTGGCTTGTTTCTAAAAAAAAATGAAAAAAAAAGAAAAATGTCTGATGCAGATGTAAATTGACGGGTCCTTAAACAAGCCCTCATAATAAACCTCCAACTGATTGACACCATGTAATTAATTAGATTAAAAATGTTATGCTGCACACATACATTCAAAATTATTGTAGGACAACAATTGAGCCCCTGCGCCATCTGCTGGGAGAAAAGAGAATCACAGCCTAATGTCTTGGCATTATTGTAAAATATATCTGTAGTATTGTGTACTATGTATACATCTGGCTTGTTTCTAAAAAAAAAACTAAAAAAATGTCTGACGCAGGTGTACATTGACGGGTCCTTAAACAAGCCTTCATAATAAATCTCCAACTGAATGACAAATTCACTTGTGAATGGATTGCTGTGAACTATATGCCAATGAATGTCGTATGATCAGTAATATAGGTAGTAAACAAAACATTGTATTCTAAAGCCACTTTTGTATTGTCTTATCAATGATGAACTCTTCTGCCACAAGAATGTAATGCATTTTAATTATTTTAATATATATATATACACATACATACAGTCAGGTCCATAAATATTGGGACATCGACACAATTCTAATCTTTTTGGCTCTATACACCACCACAATGGAGTTGAAATGAAACGAACAAGATGTGCTTTAACTGCAGACTTTCAGCTTTAATTTGAGGGTATTTACATCCAAGTCAGGTGAACGGTGTAGGAATTACAACAGTTTGTATATGTGCCTCACACTTTTTAAGGGACCAAAATTAATTGGACAGATTAACAATCATAAATCAAACTTTCACTTTTTAATACTTGGTTGCAAATCCTTTGCAGTCAATTACAGCCTGAAGTCTGGAACGCATAGACATCACCAGATGCTGGGTTTCATCCCTGGTGATGCTCTGCCAGGCCTCTACTGCAACTGTCTTCAGTTCCTGCTTGTTCTTGGGGCATTTTCCCTTCAGTTTTGTCTTCAGCAAGTGAAATGCATGCTCAATCAGATTCAGGTCAGGTGATTGACTTGGCCATTGCATAACATTCCACTACTTTCCCTTAAAAAACTCTTTGGTTGCTTTCGCAGTATGCTTCGGGTTATTGTCCATCTGCACTGTGAAGCGCCGTCCAATGAGTTCTGAAGCATTTGGCTGAATATGAGCAGATAACATTGCCCGAAACACTTCAGAATTCATCCTGCTGCTTTTGTCAGCAGTCACATCATCAATAAATACAAGAGAACCATTTCTATTGGCATCCATACATGCCCACGCCATGATACTACCACCACCATGCTTCACTGATGAGGTGGTATGCTTTGGATCATGAGCAGTTCCTTTCCTTCTCCATACTCTCTTCCCATCACTCTGGTACAAGTTGATCTTTGTCTCATCTGTCCATCGGATGTTGTTCCAGAACTGTGAAGGTTTTTAGATGTTGTTTGTCAAACTCTAATCTAGCCTTCCTGTTTTTGAGGCTCACCAATGGTTTACATCTTGTGGTGAACCCTCTGTATTCACTCTGGTGAAGTCTTCTCTTGATTTTTGACTTTGACACACATACACCTACCTCTTGGAGAGTGTTCTTGATCTGGCCAACTGTTGTGAAGGGTGTTTTCTTCACCAGGGAAAGTATTCTTCGGTCATCCACCACAGTTGTTTTCCGTGGTCTTCCAGGTCTTTTGGTGTTGCTGAGCTCACCGGTGCGTTCTTTCTTTTTAAGAATGTTCCAAACAGTTGATTTGGCCACACCTAATGTTTTTGCTATCTCTCTGAAGGGTTTGTTTTGATTTTTCAGCCTAATGATGGCTTTCTTCACTGATAGTGACAGCTCTTTGGATCTCATATTGCGAGTTGACAGCAACAGATTCCAAATGCAAATAGCACACTTGAAATGAACTCTGGACCTTTTATCTGCTCCTTGTAAATGGGATAAAGAGGGAATAACACACACCTGGCCATGGAACAGCTGAACAACCAATTGTCCCATTACTTTTGGTCCCTTAAAAAGTGTGAGGCACATATACATGTAAATACCCTCAAATTAAAGCTGAAAGTCTGCAGTTAAAGCACATCTTGTTCGTTTCATTTCAACTCCATTGTGGTGGTATATAGAGCCAAAAAGATTAGAATTGTGTCGATGTCCCAATATTTATGGACCTGACTGTATGTATATATATAAATATATATAAATATTCAAATAATTAAAATGCATTACATTCTTGTGGCAGAAGAGTTCATCATTGATAAGACAATACAAAAGTGGCTTTAGAATACAATGTTTTGTTTACTACCATATTACTGATCATAAGACATTCATTGGCATATAGTTCACAGCAATCCATTTCACAAGTGAATTTGTCATTCAGTTGGAGATTTATTATGAAGGCTTGTTTAAGGACCCGTCAATGTACACATGCGTCAGACATTTTTTTAGGTTTTTTTTTTTTAGAAACAAGCCAGATGTATACATAGTACACAATACTACAGATATATTTTACAATAATGCCAAGACATTAGGCTGTTATTCTCTTTTCTCCCAGCAGATGGCGCAGGGGCTCAATTGTTGTCCTACAATAATTTGATATGCAATAATATGCAGCATAACATTTTTAATCTAATTAATTACATGGTGTCCCGATTAATTAATCGAATATACAAATATTTGCTGAGAAAGCCCCTCATATAACAATAATTCAATATATAATTATGAATTAATTGCACAAGTGAATTTGTCAATCAGTTGGAGGTTTATTATCGTTTCATTTCAACTCCATTGTGGTGGTATATAGAGCCAAAAAGATTAGAATTGTGTTGATGTCCCAATATTTATGGACCTGACTGTATATAATTGATTAATATTTAAAGATAACTATGTATAATTATTTCATCATTATATATTGAATTATTGATATATGAGGGGATTTCTCAGGAAATATTTGTATATGCGATTAATTAATCGGCACACCATGTAATTAATTCGATTAAAAATGTTAATCGATTGACAGCCCTAATATATAAATATATGCTGCACACATACATTCAAAATGAATGTAGGAAAACAATTGAGCCCCTGCGCCATCTGCTGGGAGAAAAGAGAATCACAGCCTTAAACGGCACAAATAAACATGGCGCGGATGCATGCGAGGCGGCCGTCAATTCGCCTAATTAGAAGCATAATACTTTAAACTAGCTTTTCCTGGTGCGATTTTTTACATTTAAGCGCACTGGGCGATAAAACTCAAATATCTAAGAAGAGTCAAGAAAGTAGGGACCTGGAATTTGATCGAGTGCAAAGATGTATTTTTTCTAAAAGCACAAGGGTCGGATGACCGCATGATCAGCCCTTCTAGTGTTAAGAAAATACACAGCAAACAATAATGTCAAGTGTGTACAGATTCTGCTCTCACAGACAGACTTCTGAATGTGCGTGTCAGGAAACAGCCAAGTTTGTAAGTTTTTAGTAAATATTCTAGATTTTCTAAATTTGGCCACAAGATAGAAATGTTTAAAAACAGTGTGATCAAGTTGAAGTCGCTAAATATCTTTATTTAAGTAATTTCTGTGTCCTCTCTTTCCATTATTGCAGAGGCCTGGTGGTGTAATGCATACATTTGGAACTGCAATGATGGAAATAGTGCTGTGTTGTCTGTGCCCTGCACCATCAAAACACAAAAATTGTCAAAATCAACATTCAGAAATGTCTGTGATTCCATGTACAAGTGACTTCTAGAAGATATCTCAAGATTTTCAGCATCTTCATTGCACAGATCCTCATTCTATAATCATGAAACTATTAAAACATTCATTTATAAGTAGTATGTTTATTGGTTTAAAGTGAAGAGGAAAGAGAAATTAACATTTTGAAAGCAAGACATTTTTCTGTCTGTCAAAAGAAAATCTGCTAAATACAATTGATAATTTTGAACACATTAAATGTAATATAAAATATTGCTGGATTGCAGTTGAAACTTGTATATAAGATCACTTAAACTTCCAAAAGCTGTCAAAAGATTTGAGGTTGTGTGTGATTCCTGAGTTAAACAGTCCCTCCATGTTTGCCTGGCACATTCCCCACATCATCATAGTCTGTTATTAGAGAACAAGAACAAATTCCTGTCAATACATCACTAAAAGCAACATAATAAACAGACCAATATTTACAGTCAATTTAAATGAGCTTTTCTGATTACATAAAATGATTATAAAATCGAAACAAAAATTATTCAATTTGACATAAAACTGTTTACAATCACCTACCAAACAGGTTTTTCACATCTTCACTGACATTCTTCACATCATCATACTCCTCCTGAACTCCCTCTGAAACAAAATGTGTCTTTTATTATGAAAATGAACAAAATCTCACATTGCACTTTGTAATACACTAATAAGAACATCATCACAAATAAAATACTTTACATGCAGATATTTTCTATAATGTACTATATATTACCATACTTTATTTAGCTGCTATAATTTTGATTATAAATCACTGCACCCAGCTTCAGTCTAGACGGGTATCATTTGATACAATGTTTAATATAGTCTGAATACAAATCTAAACACACACCTGTTTTATTATTGGAGAACTGTCGAATGATCACAACATCATCATAGTTTTCTGGTATGTCATCTACAAAAAACACAGAAATAGATTAATTAATGTACTATATACACTCACCTAAAGGATTATTAGGAACACCTGTTCAATTTCTCATTAATGCAATTATCTAATCAACCAATCACATGGCAGTTGCTTCAATGCATTTAGGGGTGTGGTCCTGGTCAAGACAATCTCCTGAACTCCAAACTGAATGTCAGAATGGGAAAGAAAGGTGATTTAAGCCATTTTGAGCGTGGCATGGTTGTTGGTGCCAGACGGGCCGGTCTGAGTATTTCACAATCTGCTCAGTTACTGGGATTTTCACGCACAACCATTTCTAGGGTTTACAAAGAATGGTGTGAAAAGGGAAAAACATCCAGTATGCGGCAGTCCTGTGGGCGAAAATGCCTTGTTGATGTTAGAGGTCAGAGGAGAATGGGCCGACTGATTCAAGCTGATAGAAGAGCAACTTTGACTGAAATAACCACTCGTTACAACCGAGGTATGCAGCAAAGCATTTGTGAAGCCACAACACAGAAGACCCCACCAGGTACCACTCATCTCCACTACAAATAGGAAAAAGAGGCTACAATTTGCAAGAGCTCACCAAAATTGGACAGTTGAAGACTGGAAAAATGTTGCCTGGTCTGATAAGTCTCGATTTCTGTTGAGACATTCAGATGGTAGAGTCAGAATTTGGCGTAAACAGAATGAGAACATGGATCCATCATGCCTTGTTACCACTGTGCAGGCTGGTGGTGGTGGTGTAATGGTGTGGGGGATGTTTTCTTGGCACACTTTAGGCCCCTTAGTGCCAATTGGGCATTGTTTAAATGCCACGGCCTACCTGAGCATGGTTTCTGACCATGTCCATCCCTTTATGGCCACCATGTACCCATCCTCTGATGGCTACTTCCAGCAGGATAATGCACCATGTCACAAAGTTCAAATCATTTCAAATTGGTTTCTTGAACATGACAATGAGTTCACTGTACTAAAATGGCCCCCACAGTCACCAGATCTCAACCCAATAGAGCATCTTTGGGATGTGGTGGAACGGGAGCTTCGTGCCCTGGATGTGCATCCCTCAAATCTCCATCAACTGCAAGATGCTATCCTATCAATATGGGCCAACATTTCTAAAGAATGCTTTCAGCACCTTGTTGAATCAATGCCACGTAGAATTAAGGCAGTTCTGAAGGCGAAAGGGGGTCAAACACAGTATTAGTATGGTGTTCCTAATAATCCTTTAGGTGAGTGTGTGTATATATATATATAAATATATATGTATGTATCTAGTGTGTCTTGTTGCTCTTCTAAGTGACTTCAAAGGAAAGAGGAAATATACAGACACAACTTTTTAAACTTTTCAAAGTTCATGTTGTTTAATTAACTGTAAGTGAAATCCCTGAGATGAGTTTACAAAGGCACTGACCTTTTGGGACATTAGTGGTGGTGACATCATCATAGTGTTCAGATGACTCTCCTACTGCAGATTTAGCTACAAACAAACAAACTCTCAGGTCAAACTTCATTTTAAATATTCGATATACTGTATATTATACAGGTATATCATACAAATATTTTTCATACTTAATTTGTAACGATGAACAAAATTAGTCTGCTCAAATTATATGGTTTTCCTGAAAAAAAAAATCAGCAATGATAGATAACTATTTAAAATGAAATATTCACATTAAAATTATGTGTGACACTAAATTAAGTATCCTGCTGCAATGACTGAAGAATTTGTCCGATAAAACAGAAGAAAATGTGGATTATCTAAAGTATGTTAGGAAATTGCTTGATCTTTTTATTATTATTATTATTATTATTGTTATTATGTGTTAAATGGTATACAGTATATAAAGGAAACATTCCTATGTTAACTTGCAAGTGAATGTTTTAATTCATTGCACTCGTTTGTATGAAGCAAAATGTAACATCACTTCAGTCTTCTAACCTGAAAGAATCTCATCAGCATCCTCATACCCAGAATGCAGTTCTTCAGAAGGGACACTTTCTGTTATGGGAAAGCAGAACCATCAGAAACATGTTCATAATTACAAATCAGCACACAACACTGTTTAGTCACAAACTCGTACCATAATTCATCCTTCTTATATTATTCAAACACATGGATCTGCAAATCTGTTATTAATCAGTTCAATTCTCTCTGATTCTCTCTTCCTCTCTCTGAATGAAGTGATTAGTTCTGTTTATCTCTACAAATCAGTAACTATATATTCATATTGACTGACCTCTCTGACTGATGCGTCTGTGATCAATCTCCTCATAAACTGCTTCAGTCTGAGTCTTGTGTCTTCTCTTGGAAAGAACTGTGAGTGAAGACAGACAAACCTTCAGTGAGCTCACAACACATGACTGATGACACACTGAATAAGACACAATAAAGTTACAATCTAGTTTTCATTGTGTTTGAAATGAACAACTGTAGTATGTGATCTGTCGTACCTCTCCTCATCACTCTGTTCTGCTGAATCAGTATAATGAGTGGCAGTAAGAGCAGTAAGAGCACAGCTCCAAATACAATCACAACCGCTGGAGGGATGGAGAGAGAAGATGCTGGAGGAGTTTGTGGACGAGTGATCAGTGAGGACAGAGATTGTGTCACGTCTGTCTGTGAAACTGGAAGAAAAGTTGATGTTGTTGGGGCAGGAGTCGTGGACAAAGAGAAATCTGTCGATTATAAAAAACTCAATTAGCTGCTGAAATCACAATCAAATCACGCTAATTAAGGGCTTGAATAAATACATTACATTTAAATAACACTGAAATTAAATATATGGATAAATGTTTCTCTGATAGTCAGTTTTCAACTGTTCTGAGAAAGCCATGTCTGATTCAATCACTAAATATTTTGCTCTCACCTGCACAGGTGAGTCCAGCGTCCTCTTTGTGTGAGCAGTCAGTGTGGTTATTCAGGGAGAGAGGACAGTCCCACAGGTGAATCTCATTCCCTCTGCACTCGACTCTGTTCATCCACACAACACCTTCACCAGCACCAAAGGCTGCATTCCCATCAGCACTCAGTGCTGCTCCACAACCCAGCTGCCTGCAGACCACCTGAGCATCCCTGATGTCCCACTGATCATCACAGACTGAACCCCACACAGTGTTATGATACACCTCCAGTCTCCCAGAACACCGGCCCGTCCCTCCACTCAGTCTCAGAGGAACATATCCTAAAATTTTGGAAAAATTAAAATCTGTTTGTAATTTTTCTCTTATTTGTTTGTTTGAGTGTGTTGGTCGCTTCCAGGTTCTTTTGTTACTGAAAACTGAATGAAGTTCTGTTCATATTAACCGTATAACAGTTTGGAAAGTATGTTGCATTGTAATATGGAACTGCAATGCAGTCAACAAACCCAGAACTACTTCAAAGCTGTGCATTCACACAAAACTAATCAACATCTTGTAAATTTTGTCAAACAATCAGAATCAATAATTAAAAAATATTGTGGCATAAGTTAATACATTACACACACACACACACACACACACACACACACATATATATTTATATATACTACCATTCAAAAGATTTGAAACGCTTGACTGAAATGTTTCTCACGATCTTAAATGCTTAATGCTTAAATTATTGAAATGAGTTTTGTAGACAAAAATAAATTGTGCCACCATATTCATTTATTTAATTATAAAACTAAAATTTGATTTAAAAAAAAGTTTTTGAAATCGATAACTTGGATCAAATAATAAAGAAAAGCAGCCAAAAAGTGCCCAACATAGATGGGAACTCCAATATTGTTTAAAAAGCATCCCAGGATGATTCCTCAAGAAGTTGGTTGAGAAAATGTCAAGAGTTCATGTCTGCAAATTCTAAGCAAAGTGTGACTACTTTAAAAATGAATTCGTTCTGATTTGTAAGTATGAGTGGCTTATGTGTATGAATCTGTTATTAATCTTTCTGTTTTATTTTTCTAGGAAACAGTAAAAGCCACTACTTGTTGTTTATTAGGGGTTGAATTATTTACATAATTAGTTTTGTGTAATTTGTTTAATTTTGGGATATCTGTAACTCTTTCTGAGAAGTTGAGAAGTGACTCTGATGTGAATCAATACTCTGAATCATATAAAAGTTGAAAAAACCATAAGGGAAGAAAAAGATACAAAGTTTGATTTTTATTTTTGTTTGTTTTCTTTGTTATTTTGGAACATTGTATTTCAGATATACAAGTGTTGTGAGTATTGACATCCTATTATAATTTTGTTTTGTTCTTTTGCTGCTGTTGTGAGGTTTTGTGTAAACGCCTACACACAAACGGGAACCACAGACATTAATGCCATGTCTTTCTCAAGCGCGGTCGGAAATAAAGAATCCATTTTAGATGTCTTGCTGTGTCTGTGTCTCTTTAAAAGGAAGCACTTTCACACGGCCACATATATATTAAAGAATGAGTAAGTGTTTCAAAACTTTTGACCGGTATTGTATTTATATAATGCAAGAGTAATTTCTATATTTTATTATTTTGCTTATTGATATTATACAAGCATATCCATGTATTCACATTTATGTACTCAACTGTAGTCAGAATATAATCGAATACTTCACATTCCTGTAACCAGTTTGTATGGCATTATCAATGCATATGTCTATTCTTGTATTCCTGTGTTTATGCATGTATGTTTACAGACAGGCTCACATGTTCAATGTGTGCTTTAGAAGACTATTCTATGTTTCTTCTCTATCCTTATAAGGGTTGCAGCATTGCTGTATCAACGTTCCTGTGGGAAACTGAGACGTTGTGTGCAGCAATGTATAAACTTCTGGATTCTTAATATATGGATAGGTTGCCATATTGACATGATGAGACTCAGAACAGTTTGCAGAGAGAGTTAAATTTATAATTGTTATTCGTTCAGTCTGCACACACAGCATACCTGTTAGACATCTGTGTGTGCGTACTTTGCGGAGCATGATATTTATGAGCGCTTTTGCTAGAATGTATACACAAGTTTTGCAATCCATCTAACCGCAGCTTTCACACTTCAGTAGTCCATAACAATATGATCTGACACCTTGAGTTACAACCTCGTCAATTGTGCAGAACTCGCTGTACCAAGAAAGGAAATCTTTCTCGGCACAGTCTCAAGAAGGTATAATGACCTTAACTTAAAAAGTTTGTTCTTCCTGTCTAACAGCTCAGCTCTCTGGCTCTCCGCATCTGACTTCCAGCTTTGAGGCCTCATCTTACTATCCGTACTTTAACTTCTTTAATTTACTTAGATCATTAGATAAAGACAAGGCATTGTACTATTATTAAGTTAATTCCAGGACTTATTCCTTGGATATATCCTTAAGATATATCTACTTAACATTTTATAATCAATAAAAAATGTTTATGTATTATTACATTTAATCTCACTATTTCATATTTTTATTAATTTTATTAATTTCTGTAAAATAAATTGTGTTATTATGTCTACAAATCATATAATTTATTTAAGTCATTTTCCATCTGCTGGATCTTACTACACCAATATATATATATATATATATGAAAAGTTGTATTTCTCATTAAACTGAAAGAAACCTACTTGTACAGTGTCTCTGGTTTGGAGCTGCAGAACATGAAAGATGACTTTGAGGCAATTCATCATTTTCCTTTTCTGTGATTATAATAAGATTAAATTAAGAAATTCAATGAAAAAAAATGTAAACACTTAGGCTAAATATTACATTGTTGAGGGCTTTTAGTTAAATTAAATATCCCCTATTTGTCCAAAAACTCGCAGTTATTTTTCAACTGAATAAGTTCAAAATATTTACAAAAATCTAAATAAAACAAAAATTTACCTGAGCAGGTTATATGAGCCACCTCATCATGATGACAGTTATTCTGTCCCCAGGTTGAAGATGGACAATGCCACAGAGTTGAGTCATGTGGACGACATTTAAATTGATCCAGCCAATTGGACTTTAGTCCTTGTGTGTTACTGGGGTCACTGGCAGATCTTCCACAGTTCAGCTCTTGACAGATCAGACTCGCTGTGTCTCTGTCCATCTGGTTCCAGCATACATTACCCCACGATCCATTGTAGAAAACCTCCACATTCCCTTCACAACCATCAGTTAACCTGATCTCTTTAAACTCTAGATAGAAAAGAATCAATCAAATTAAAAATACAACAATCGCAAAACATTATGACTACTATGAACATTTGGGTACCTGAATTCAATTCAACAGTTTACCTGAGCACACGACTCCTACATCCTCCTTGTGTTGACAGTCATGTTTTCCCCAAACCTGAGAAGAGCAGTTCCACAGGGACGTCTCATTCCCCTCACAGTTCATCTCATTCAGCCATATGTGTCCAGAACCAGGACCAAACCAGGCTGGTACCTGCTGGTTACTCAGGGCCACTCCACACTGCAGCTGTCTGCACACCACATGGGCATCTTTAATATCCCAGGAGTCATCACACACTGTCCCCCATGAGCCACTGTGAAAAACCTCCAGCCTCCCTGCACAGTCTCCTCCAGAACCCACCAGCCTGATGGACCCACGACCTGAGGTCACATAAATATATACAGAGAGAAATGCATGTTAAATTATATTAATCTATTGTCAGAGAATGAAAATGGCCAGATATTGTTGTTCTCACTAAGGCAGGTGATTGACAGCTGTTGTGTGGAGCTGCAGTTGAGAGTTTGTGGAGAGCTGCAGTTCCCAGATGAGCTTCACTCCCAGAGCACTGGAAGCCCATCACACACTCATCACTGTGTTCAGGACTGGATGAAGAGGAGCTGTAGAAGTTCAGCACAGAGCCACAGCCCAGCTGTCTGCAGACCACAGAGGATTCAGTGACACTCCAGGAGTCCAGCAGAACTCTCCTCCAGACCTGATGGATGTAAACTTCCACCCCCCCCTCACACTCTCTCTCTCCAGACAACCGCACTCGCCCATCATGAAGAGCCAGAGACGAACCTGGAAAGGAGGTTTGAAAAATTACTAAAATACATGCAGAATTCATAATAAATCATTCAAAAATGCATGTACATATACATGCAAGGACATGCAGGAATATTTAAGTTATCGAGTAGGCTACATGGATATATGTTTTGGGGGGGGCTTTGAAATAGGAAAATTATAATTTTGCAATTTTTAAGTACATTAGATGTGTCAAGAAATATTAATTTACATTCATTATGTGATAGACTGCAGATGATTGTTTATTTTATTTTTGTTATTACAGAATCCTTGAACATGCCCTCCTCTTGATGAGCAATCATTAAAAGTTCAATATCAACTGCAGGTCTATGGGCTCTATAACAGAAACACTGTTGCGATTAATGTATAATTAGTCTGCTTTTATAGCAGAAATGCAGCAATCATCACATTGTTACTAATTCTTGCAGTTCAGTGCACTCACGAGAACAGATGACTCCAACATCTCGTCTATGAGAACGTTCAGCTCGACTCCATGAAGAGATGGGACATTGTGAGAGTTGTGTTTCATTCCCCTGACAATCAAACACATCAGCCCAGATTTCACCACTTCCCTCTCCAAACCAGTCCGCTCCCACAACAGACACAGCAATCCCACAATTCAGCTGTCTACAGAGGACACTGGCAGCTCTCATATCCATACATCCATCACATACTGTTCCCCACTCATTGAAATACTGACGCTCCACTCGACCAGAACAAGAGTCTGAACCATTTACCAGTTTGAGCGCTGTGTAACCTAACCACAGATCAGAGAGATTACAGTAGTAACAAGAATAAAGCAGTATAAAACTGAATGTACACATAATGCAATATATAACTCATTTGTCATGGAAGATTATAATGTATCAAAAATTAAATAAATAGGGACATTGATACTTTACCAGAACATATTAGTCCCACGTTGCTAACACTGGTGCAATTATATTTGTGTGAAGATATTGAACAGGATGAAATCTGAGATTCATTTCCTCTACACAGAATTTCTTCTGTCCACATCTGACCCTCTCCTTTGCCAAAAGCAGCTGCTCCCAGCACCTGTACAGGAGCCCCACAGTCCAGCTCTCTACACACAACCTCTGCATCCTGCTGGTCAAAGGCAGCATCACACACTGAAACCCACGTCTTCTCATGAAATATCTCTAATCTCCCAGAACACAGATGAGACCCAGCAGCAAGTCTGGAACGTTTGTGACCTGTTTATATTACATAACAAAATGTACACAGGAGACAAAACAAATAGTGTTTTTTGTTTGTTTGTTTTTTTGTTTGTTTTTTTTGTTAAAGGTTCTAAATGTGTGACAATATGGATTTATCTTATATAGAGTATACTGTATAATCTTAAATAATTACAACAAGTCTTGATTTCATAGTGAATCAGGCACAATAATATTATTAGAATTATTCACCTGAACAGATGACCCCAGCATCAAATTTGTGAGTACAAACAGTGAAATTCCATCCAGATGATCCACAGTTCTTCAGTGTCGACTCTGATCCAGTACACTTGACTCGAGTCATCCAGATTGGTCCTGATCCTGCTCCAAAATGACCATCACTCAGAGCATCAACAGGTTCTCCACAGTCCAGCTCTCTACACACCACTGCAGCATCAGCCAAATCCCAACCTGCATCACACACTGTTCCCCACTGACCTCTATGAAGAACCTCCACTCTACCAGCACATGGACTGTTACCATTCACCAGTCTCACATTTTTTGTGTCTAAATAAGAAAGAAATACAATGAGAGAAAAAAGGAGGGATTTCAGACATATTTACAGGATATTAATTTAATTCTTACCAGCACACATAAGCCCCTCATCGTTTTCATGGGAGCAGTTGTCTATTATTGAAGATGATCTTGGACAGAGGTGAATCTGAGATTCGTTGCCTCTACACTGAATCTCTTTTGTCCACATCTGACCCTCTCCTTTGCCAAAAGCAGCTGCTCCCAGCACCTGTACAGGAGCCCCACAGTCCAGCTCTCTACACACAACCTCTGCATCCTGCTGGTCAAAGGCAGCATCACACACTGAAACCCACGTCTTCTCATGAAGTGTCTCTATTTGTCCAGAGCAACGAGAATTTCCAATAAGCCTGACGCCTGAGTAGCAAGAGAAAACAAGTTTAATATATACTGCACTGTTTTCATAGAAGGCAAAACAAATGTATTTACATTATAAACTTTGTTATATGCAATGATAAATAATCTCATAACCAATGATAATTCAAAGTTGTCTACATAAGCATCATAAAGTAGAGAGAAACAAAAACATACTTTATAAAAAGTGTTTACAATCATTTAAAAACACTCACTAGAGGCCTTTTAGTTCCTGTCATAAACATTGGGTATTGAGAGCATTACATTAAATAATCAAAAGATTCATGGGGGGTTAATATAAGGCAGGTTCAGGGCAGCTCACCTGAGCAGATGACACCAGCATCTTTACCATGATCACAGTCAAAAGCACCCCAATCTGCTGATCCACAGTTCTTTAGTGTGGACTCTGATCCAGTACATAATGATCGATTCATCCAGATTGGTCCTGATCCTGGTCCAAATTGAGCATCACTCAGAGCATCTACAGGTTCTCCACAGTCCAGCTCTCTACACACCACTGCAGCATCAACCATATCCCAGTAAACACCACACACTGTTCCCCACTGACCTCTATGAAGAACCTCCACTCTACCAGCACAGGGACTGTTACCATTCACCAGTCTCACATTCACAGTGTCTGTATATATTGAAAAGTAAGAATGACAGATGGACAGAGGAAGAGAGTGAGAAACAAAGAATCACACAAAGAGACAAAACTAGTATGAAACTCAATTAATGTTCAGTCTGGACTCAGCGGACTTGACATTTTATTTACAGCCTATTGCAAATAATGGTCGATGCTATTAACACCCCGGTGCAAATAGTGACAGATACTATTTGCACCCCAATTTAAATATTAACAAGCAGTATAGGGGCATCACTGCAGCATGTTTATTGTGTGTGTGTGTGTGTGTGTGTGTGTGTGTGTGTGTGTGTGTATGCGAGTGTGTGCGAGTGTGTGTGTGTGTGTGTGTGTGTGTGTGTGTGTGTGTGTGTGTGTGTGTCAATTTATTGTATTTGGAGTCCCACAGAAACCGCACCCCACCCCTAAATCAAACCTGCGAAAATTAACCAAGATTTTTATTAGAGTGACCATAGTTTACATTTACATTACATTACATTTATTCATTTGACAGATGATTTTATCCAAATCGATTTACAAAAAGAAGAATAATACATCACAAGCGATTCATATTAAGGAAACAGCAGTTTGAAAAGTGCTGAATAACAAAGTTTCAATTGAATCAGAATAACAGTATCCAAGACAGATTAGAGTGCAACAAGAATATCTGAAAATAAATTATTAATTATTTTATGGGTGCATGGTTAAATGCTCATGGAAAAAGTTTAATCGTGGTATTTGTAGTAAACCATAGTAACCATAAAATTAACAATGGATATTACAGTCATGGTTACTACAATATTACGATAGTAAAACCATGGTTAATTTCTTTTAGGGTTTAACCCAACCTCTAATGAAAAGATGAATACAAATCTAGACATGACCGATGCCAGCCGCAGGAGACAGACATCACCACTTGTGCCTCAGACAGAGAAGGGAAAGTATACGACAGAATCTGCCCCATACATGGATCAAACCCTTCTCTGAACCTGCCAACGGTCGACACTGCGAGGAAATCAACCTTAATGTTCATTTTTATTTATTAGAGGTAGAATTAAAGGAAATATTAAGACCGGAGAGAGGAAAAAGGCTTAAGAGTGGGACAAAAGCAGATTTGAACCCGGGTCGAATCATGCCGAATTTTTATTAATTTAAGTTTATTTGAAAATGGTCATGAACCTGCACACATCAGTCCTAATACAAGTGTATTTAGTGAGTAGGTCCATTTAAAAGTGATTTAATGGGTTAAAATGTGGACTAATAAAATAAATATCTGCTTTGTTGTAACTCTTACCTGCACACACCAGTCCAACGTTGTTTTCATGTGAACAGTTGCTTTTGATTGATGGTGATGTTGGACAGAGGTGAATCTGAGGTTCATTTCCTCTACACTGAATCTCTTCTGTCCACATCTGATCCTCTCCTTTGCCAAAAGCAGCTGCTCCCAGCACCTGTACAGGAGCCCCACAGTCCAGCTCTCTACACACAACCTCTGCATCCTGCTGGTCAAAGGCAGCATCACACACTGAAACCCAAATATTTCCATCAAGAATCTCTAATCTCCCAGAGCAGCGAGAATCTCCAACCAGCCTGATGCCTGTAAAAAGAATATAGAGCATTGAACATTTTAAAAACAGAGTTTAAATACAATTTATGTGATAAAATGAAATGTTGAGCTTACCAGCGCAAAAGACTCCAGCATCTTTACTGTGATCACAGTCATAAGGCCAATCTACTATCCCACAGTTTTTCAGTGTGGACTCTGATCCAGAACACATTAAATTATTCATCCAGATTGGTCCTGATCCTGGTCCAAAATGAGCATCACCCAAAGCATCTACAGGTTCTCCACAGTCCAGTTCTCTACACACCACTGCAGCATCGGTCATATCCCAACCTTGATCACACACTGTTCCCCACTGACCTCTATGAAGAACCTCCACTCTACCAGCACATGGACTGTTACCACCAACCAATCTCACATTCATTCTGTCTGTCAATGACAAGAGAGAGAGAGAGAGAGAGAGAGAGAGAGAGAGAGAGAGAGAGAAAGAAAAAGAGAGAGAAAGAGTGAATGAAGACTGAAAGTTTACTCTAAATTTAAATAACAATCTGCTCTGTTTATTTTTTTATTGAACTCATACCAGAACACAGCAATCCAATGATGTTCTCATGAGAACAGTTGCTTTCAATTGATGTTGATTTTGGACAGAGGTGAATCTGAGATTCGTTGCCTCTACACTGAATCTCTTCTGTCCACATCTGACCCTCTCCTTTGCCAAAAGCAGCTGCTCCCAGCACCTGTACAGGAGCCCCACAGTCCAGCTCTCTACACACAACCTCTGCATCCTGCTGGTCAAAGGCAGCATCACACACTGAAACCCACGTCTTCTCATGAAGAATCTCTAATTTCCCAGAACAGCGAGAATCTCCAACAAGTCTGACTCCTGAAAAACAGAACAAAAATTATTTTTAACATTAACGACATTATTATAAACTCCATATTACAAGGATTCTCAAGATCATGATTTTTAAGACAACATTTTAAATAAAAAACTAAATAAATAATTTAAATATAAGAATAAAAAATATCCAACATGTATGGTGTATTTCTCTGTGTACTTCTCTAAAAACAGATATATGGTGTATTTCTTTGTGTGTTTCTCTAAAAACAGGTGTTTCTGTTAATTAGTTGTATCTTCTTACAAAGATACTTTTGGAAAGAGAGATATCTTTCATCCTGACATGGTGTCTGCCTTAACAAGCTGAATGTATGATGAATATCTTTAGCGCTTGTACTGCCTTTCATTAATCAAATGATATTGTGTATGAGCAAAAGAAGCTGCCTCATTATAAGGGTACACTGAAATGTAGGTCAAAGGTAAAAGGTATGTGATGAGGACATGGCTGTTTTTCTCTTACACAGGTGATTCTAAGTTGAAGTGCTCTTTTATATTTTTCAATATTATATTATGTTTTTTATATCAAAGTACTTCTATGAGTTTCCTGGCCTTGTGTGACCCAGGAAAGAGCATATGAGGTTACTAAAAGTGTTGTTGCTGCAAAAACCACAGAAAGTACCCAGTTGTAACAAAATGATGGAGGCTATGGACCTTGAGAACACAGCTGTGGATAAGGAGTAAAAACAACAGGTGGGCAAATTAATTAAAAAGATAAACTAAGCCAAGTTTCTATCAGTAAAAGATATCAAAAGACTCTGTGGTAAATAGTATCCATTGATTACAAAAATAATAAAGGGGCATAGCAATGAGGTAATGCCAGATAACAAACTGTATAAAAGATGAGGTTTTGGACTAAAAGAGTCAGAGTGGACAGCTGACCGGTCTCATGTTGTTTGTTGGTGTTCAATAAACTACAACTTTGGCATCTGGAACTCGGGACTCAGAGAGTTTTCTTGCATTTTAGAGAGATTCGTCAAAGATATTCCCCGACACATGTTGTAATACATGAGGATAAATACATTTTCAGTCAAGTAAATACAAAAGGTTTGTAGAAGTTTACCTGAGCAGATGATTCCAGCATCTCTAATATGATCACAGCTGTGTTTACCCCATCCTCTTGATCCACAGTTCTTCAGTGTCGACTCTGATCCAGTACACATGACATGACTCATCCAGATTGGTCCTGATCCTGGTCCAAATTGAGCATCACGGAGAGCATCAACAGGTTTTCCACAGTCCAGTTCTCTACACACCACTGCAGCATCAGCCATATCCCAAAAGTCATCACACACTGTTCCCCACTGACCTCTATAAAGAACCTCCACTCTACCAGCACAGGGACTGTTACCATTCACCAGTCTCACATTTACACTTTCTAAATATTGAGAAAAACAATGAGAAAGAGGAATGAAGGATAGACAGATGTTCACATGTATTATCAGATATAGAGTTTATGGCTGTTCAATGTATTTTCTTAATTTGCATGTGATTGTTGTGTGGTTGTGGAATATTACATGTATTTCAAATGGTTATTATTATTATTATTATTATTCAGTGAGCACGTGCAATTAAATTAAATCATTAAAACTTAAAACACACTTTAATATGTTCACACGTTATTATCATGTTCACATGTGAAATTCATGTGATTTTTCCATAGATACATACAGTACATTTCACACAATGTGCTTGTTAATAAACATCTCTGCAACATAAGATGAATAAAGTTTAATTTTAAGTTAAGTCGGAATATGCAAGACCATCATTTCTTGATAAATGTAATTTCATTACTTATGTACTTACCAGCTCTGATGAGATTTACAACTGAAGACATTAAAATGAGTGTCAGACATCTCTCCATATTCTTCTGCTCTACTAATAGTTTGTTTATTCAGTACCAGCTTCTCCTCACTACTGATGAAACTGAAGTACAGGGGTCTTCTGAGCCCTTAATGAGAGAAAAAGATGTCAAACACCCTCCAATCACACTCACTATTACCTTATTAGACAGAACAGAGGAAACTATCAAAGAACTTCAGTGACGAATCAGAAGATGTATTTCTGATTTTCTCCATATACATCAAAAACGTCAGTGATGATCAGGGAATCTTCGCCCCACCCATGAAGATACCTCACAAAGGGGAGTCTCACACACACACACACACACACACACACACACACACACACACACACACACACACACACACACACACACACTATATTTAGAGAAGTAGTGACTGCAGTATTGACTTACAGGATACAGGAAACACTCCAGTTTATACACATCAAAGCCAAACACCTGCAGATACGAGATAGCAGCTCTGATAACTAACTGCTAAATAACATATTTGCATGATATTAAAACAGTAAACTCAACAATTTAAATCAATCATGATTTAAAAAAACTATAATCCAGTTTTATTAGTAAACATATACTTACTAAGACCACAGTATATGACCTAAACTTTATTAAATAAGTGAGTGGCAAAATAGGCTAAATACAATATAAATAATAATTACTTTTTTGAAAACACATTATATATATATATATATATATATTGCAAACTCGTTTCTATTCCTTTTTTTACAATATACTTTTACATGTGAAAGTATTTCAGTATTTGTCTCAGAAGATGGGGCAGAAAGACCATCAATCTTTTAAAGTGAAGATGATGAGGGTGTTCTTCAACTTCTGACCAGCAGATGGCGTAATTAATTTATTAATAAGATCATTAAAGTGTATTGATTCAGATTGATTGCTCGTGTATTTCTTCCAAAGCTTCTGAGATCTCCTATTAGTTTTGTAACATCAGCTGTTACTTTCTTCCAGAGAGTGGCAGAAACAGACCAAGATTTTTAAACCGTTTGATCTGTAACTACGAATGTGTCTTAGAATAGTTATTTGATTTATGAGTAATATTATTAATATTAACAATAATAAAAACTTTGATGAACATCACTTGAATAGATTTTCAGTTTTGTTCTACATCATAAGTTACACACAGTTAATAGCAAGGTATTTTTGGCCCCCTGACTGTATATTTTGGCCCCTATCCTATATATATATATATATATATATATATATATATATATATATATATATATATATATATATATATATATATATATATATATATATATATATATATACAATTTAGAAATTCTTGAACACGTTGGTTGAGTTAGCTAAAAATAAATCCAAGTTGTATTACAGAAGACTGTGTCAGTGCCAGATTTGTAGTCTGATTGTATATGTATATATACATTTACAGACCACTGCAAAATGATCAGTTTATCTGGATTTAATATTTATATGTGTAAGTTTGTGTAAAATGAACATTTTTGTTTTATTCTATAAACTACTGACAACAATTCTCCCAAATTCCAAATAAAAATATTGTTATTTAGTGCAGAGGTTTTCAATTGGAGAGGCGGCAGAGAGCCCCAGGGGTGCAGCACGGGGGAAAAATAAAAACAATGATTCATGTCTGTACACATCTGTCCTGCTAGCTTGCATGTTAATGTGTGTGTTATGCATATGCGTGTAGCAAAATTTATCTCTTTGTAGTGACTGAGTTTCTCCACCTCTCTCGAAAAGCTGTGAAAGTCCTCATCCCCTTCCCTTCCACAAACTTATGTGAGTCGCTTTGACCCTGCTTAAAAGCAAATACCGATCAAGGCTGCAGGTGGAGGACGATTTACGTTTCTTCCTTTCTACCGTGCAGCCCCGCATCGATCACCTGTGCACATCAAATAGTCGGACTCGTTGTTTCCACTGATGTAGGGATGATGAAAATGAAGTGGCAAAATCTCTTTATTTATTTTTTTGCTTAACGCAAGCCTGAATGGAAGTGATTTTTATGCTTTTTTTATACAGTGACAAAACAGCGCTGTCCATCTTGCTGATGTTGTTTGATGTCTGATGTTGATGTTTTCAAAGTTGAATTGCTTAAGTCAGTGTTTCCCAACCACTGTGCCACGTGCTGTAAAAGATTGTCGGTGCCGTGGAAAACTATAAAATTCCACAAAATAAATAAATGCATGAAATTAATAATATCAGGGATCTAAACTCGCCGTTTTGAAACCACAATCGGTCACTTTTGTGATTGTGAAGAACAATGATTAATGTGCTAAAGTGAGTGATATTTATATGCATTAAGGGTCTTTCACATGACTTGCGTCAGCACTGCTGAATACATTGAAGTCTACGAAGTGACGTCACACCAAATGTGAGTTTAAAATATATTTTTTTATTATTTTTAATGTTTCGGTTACAAAGGACCAAACAGCCTGATGGACCCACGACCTGAGATCAGATATAGAGAGAAATGCATGTTGATTCATATTAATCTATTATCAAAGAATGAAAATGCCCAGATATTGTTGTTCTCACTAAGGCAGGTGATTGACAGCTGTTGTGTGGAGCTGCAGTTGAGAGTTTGTGGAGAGCTGCAGTTCCCCAGATGAGCTTCACTCCCAGAGCACTGGAAGCCCATCACACACTCATGACTGTGTTCAGGACTGGATGAAGAGGAGCTGTAAAAGTTCAGCACAGAGTCACAGCCCAGCTGTCTGCAGACCACAGAGGATTCAGTGAGACTCCAGGAGTCCAGCAGAACTCTCCTCCAGACCTGATGGATGTAAACTTCCACCTCCCCCTCACACTCTCTCTCTCCAGACAACCGCACTCGCCCATCATGAAGAGTCAGATGGATGTAAATGAGGAAGGAGGCATGAAGACGTAGGCTTTGGAAGGTAAGTAGACTTTTAACGGCCACAGTATCACATACAACTTCCTCCTTACAATTAACAAAACTTTTAAGCAACATAAATGGTTCTTCTGTAAGACAGTACACGTCAACACTAGACAGACGCATGTGTGTAGCTCTCTCTTCTCACAGGAGGTTCTGTGGCCGCTTTTATGCCACTCTCCCCATGCTCCCTGAAACCAGAGACAGGTGTTAGACATAATTTGGCTCAGGTGCAAGCGCCCTTACCGCTTTCTCCCCCGGACGGACGCTTGACCACGCCCCCGCTGCCACAGTAAACTTCCACCTTGATCTGACATTTAAATATTAATTGTACTATTCTACCATGCAACTTAAATTTTAACATAGTACTGTACTACTGTACAAAATACTGTACTTTAAGATCACAGTGTCTACTATTTATCTCAATGAAAAGTTTACTATGAATTTTAAAAAAAATAGTCACCCAAAACTATGAAAATTATGTAACATTTTTCTCACTTAAATTTGATTCCAAACCCATGAAAGTAAATGCTGATTTAAGCTAAATTCTGCCAAACATCTCCATTTGCATTCCACAGAAGTAAGAAAGCCATACAGGTTTGGAACAACATGAGGGTGAAAAAAATAGGTGAATTCCCCCTTTAATTTCATGATTTATAGTGTGAAGTGTGCTTACTAGAGCAGATGACTCCAACATCTCGTCTATGAGAACGTTCAGCTCAGCTCCATGAAGAGATGGGACATTGTGAAAGTTGTGTTTCATTCCCCTGACAATCAAACACATCAGCCCAGATTTCACCACTTCCCTCTCCAAACCAATCCACTCCCACAACAGACACAGCAATCCCACAATTCAGCTGTCTACAGAGGACACTGGCAGATTTCATATCCAACCATCCAGGGGTGTAAAGTAACGAATTACAAATACTCACGATACTGCAATTAAGTGGTTTTCCCCAGGATTTGTACTTTAAGTAGTTTAAAAATTGTATACTTTTACTTAAGTACATTTTAAGTGCTGTAACTGTACGTTTAATGCACTACTTTCCCACTGTCTGTGTTAGATACTTCCCTGTCCTGATTTTATTTTTTATCCATCAACATGATTGGCTAGGGAGAGTTTTGTGACTCCTGTCAAATCAACTTATGTAAAAAACTTGAAGAGCAGCTTCAGATCTGGCACAAACTGTTGTGGATGTGAAGAAATTCCTTAAACACATTTCAACACCTGAACATCATGGCTACACCTAAAAGGGATTTTCACATTGAAAAAGGCGATTTGCTTGGCTGTGTCATGTGAGTTTAACTTGCTCAAGCCAGATATCAGCATTAAACCTGCCTCTAATTTGTGGTCCAAGGAAGGACAAACTACAAACCGGTTACAGGGTGTTGGGCGCCCAAGTCTCATCGATGGCTATCCCATCTGGTCTGAAACGACAGAAGGACTAATGATGGTTATGGGAGGAATGTGTCACAACACACAGTGCAATCGCACCCTGCTGCGTATGGGGCTGCGTTGCTGCCACGAGTCAGAGTGAACATGATGACCCCTGTTCACCATCAAATGCACCTACAATGGGAACGCTAGCGTCAGAACTGGACCTTGGGAGCAGTGGAAGAAGGTCACCTGGTCTGATGAGTCCCGTTTTCTTTAACATCATGTGATTGATTTTTGTTTTTGGCACCATTCTGATTAAACTTTAGAGACTGTTGTGTGTGAAAATCCCAGGAGATCAGCAGCTACAGAAATACTTAAATCAGTCCATCTGGTACCAACAATCATGCAACGCTCAAAATTATGGAAAACATTTTTTCCCCAATCTGATGGTTGGGGAAAACCTTTAGCTCCTGACTTAACTTAAGTTCCTGGTCTGTATCTAAATTATTTTATGTGTTGCACTGCTGCCACATGATTGGCTGATTAGATACCTAATAAAGTGGTCGGTGATTGTGTGTGTGTGTGTGTGTATATAGAAATAAAAATATTTTTGTCATCTGATTTCACAGCACTTGGATTTTTACTTTAATCTTTGATTTAAAAGACTTTTGATTGATTTCAATTTACAATTACTCATGATTATTGAGATAATCAAATGGTCAAAATCAGTGCTAGGTAGTACTGGATTACATGTAATCTGTATTATGTAAACAGATTACAAAAATCAATACATTTGAAAATACTCATAATCGGAATACAATTACTTTTTATATGTTACATGATTACATATTAACAAGGCAACGGCAGTAAATTGGCAATAATTAATTGATAATTTTCATATTCATTGCTGTTGATTTTATGGACATTGATTTTTTCATTTTATGATTGTTTTATGTTGATTTTATGGACATTAATGTTCATAATGCAGGTATTGTTTAATGTACTTAAAATTAACTTGATGTCTCATTGTTTTCAATTATATATTTTGGCCATGCACTGTCATTAATTTTAGATTTAATGTTTATTTCTTTCATGTAATGTTTTATGCACTTTTTAAAAATGTCACAAGGAGCTCTTTTTGGGAAACTCTTTTTGTTAATAATAAAGAATGTAATAAATTTTCTTTTTAAAATGATTATCCTACTTAAATTCATATGACATAAAATATAACTAGGTTGAAAGTAATTAATAAATAATCAAAAAATAATAGGACAAGATTACCCCGAAATGTAATCTATGACATTATGTTACTGATATCAGTACCTGATTACAATTCACAAGTAATCTGCCTAGCACTGGTCATAATTAGCTACAAAGAACAGGCATTAGGAAATATCACAAATTTTCTCTTTATTATGGTTAAGTGTTTCTGGGCAAGTGAAGATGTGGAATTTGAGAACTCAAGAGAAGACATGAACCAAAAAACATATAAACAGACTTGATCGGAACTTTAGCAATAAATTAATTCAAATATTTTTTGAAGGATTTGGGGAAAAAATACATGACTGGCATTAGACAATGGCTTCCACATTGTCTTGTTTCTCTTGGCATATACACTGAATGTTCTGCTCATTGGTGCTCCTGGTCATCAATGATGCGGTAATCACACAAAACCCTTCAACTGTAAGTGCATCAGTAAAGCCATCAGGAGAATTGCATCCAACATTCACTCGTGAGTTCTCAGGGGTCTTCTTACTGTTCTGGTCACTGTGGTGGCCTACTTATAGTAGCTGCTTCAGCTCTGCTCTCAAGGTTTGTTGAATGGAAGATGGTAATTTAACTCCAGCCTCGAAACAATTCTCAGTATTGCGGGCCCATTTAAGCTCTTGGTTTGAGCTGAATTCCTCAAGCCAAGACAAAAATGTACTGTAGGATTTCTAACACCACAAAACCGCACAGATCAAATATCAGCAGGGGTTGTGGAAGAAGATCATGACCCAATAGTTTGCAGGCCCCGTTTCTGCATGACATTCCAGAGTTTGTGGAGGTTGGACTGAGTGATGAGGTCATCTGGTTTGAGCTGCAGTGCACGGAGGTAGTTGCTCTCTGCCTCCTTCAGGTTCCCATTAAGGTGGAAGATAGCCCCAAGATTCATCAGAGCAGCTGGATGCTGAGTGAAAGTGAGAGTAAATTAATATACAAGAGGAAAACTTTTAGGTCTCAACACACAAATTCCAACAACATTTATGTATTTGATTATTCATTATTTAATATTATAACTGAAATCTGTGAGAGGCAGTAATGATGCGGTCTCTGACGTTGGCTGAACAGAAGCTGTTTTTCACACTGTAGTAGTTGGTGGCCATGTCAGTGGCAGATGGCACTAAATCAGGCACTAGGGGCAGCCCTGAAGCAGTTAAATGATATCAACCACTTGACTTACAGAAAGATGCCATCAGCCATTTGGGTATATAACTCTGCACTACTGAGAACTTTACATATTTGGAGAAGCAGATAAATTGAGCAGACTCAGACTTCACTAAACTAGAAAAACTAACAAGAATCCATATTTTAGATTCTTCAATGTTTATTTTTACTAAATGGTTTGTACTGTGATTTTTTTAATAATATCTGTGGCATAAAATATTTATTCCACGTGCCTTCCACATGTCTTGGTTGACTTCCTCCAGAGCATATGAACATTTAATTTTCATGCAGTTAAAGGAATATATAATGCTCTCTGCAATGTGTACTTCACAATTCAATAATTTTGCAGGGTCACTTTACAACATCTAATAAGAGAGTTAAAGATGGTACTTACATCAGGTCTTAGGTCTGCTGCCTTCCCATAATACCTCTCTGCTGCCTCATTCAGACTGGCCTGCATGTGGACACACACACACACACACACACACACACACACGTTTGTGCAGCTATCATTATGAGGACTCTCCATAGACAATTATTTTTTAAATGTACGAACTATAGATTCTGTCCCCTAAACCTAACACAACCCCTAACCCTCACAAAAAACTTTCTGCATTTTTACATTTTCAATAAAACATAATTTTTTAAGCCACACACACACACAAACACACACACACATTACTATAATCTATAATATAGGTTATTTTAAATACATGTAAACTATTGATAATAAAATGCTACAGAAACCCTACAAACTAACAGACCTCATGCATTCAGTGATCAGAGGAAATAAAGTATGAAAACATGCTCCCTTAATCCAGCTTTTCCTGAATGCGGAATTGTTCCATGATTCATAACAAAAGCATGATTTCGTTTTCCGGGCTTCAGTGTTTTTACTCACATCGGATTATGTTTTTAGTGGATAATGTGATGTTTAGTATATTAAATGCAAATAAATAACATGTGGCTCCATAGGACCAATAACTTACAGAGTTACAATGACTGTCTTTTGACAGTGTCTCACCTTTCAAAGCTTAAGAAGAGTGTAGATGACATGAATATGACATTGATATCAATAACTACTTCGACACATACCTGAGCATATGAGCAGCACTGAACACCACATCAAACTCTGAACTGTCCAGCTCTGCAGCTTTCTCTGCCATGTTTGAAGCTTCTTCAAGGCGAGACTGTTCCAACAAAAACTGACCTGAGAGAGAGAAAGAAACAGAGACGAGCTCACCGAATGGAAAACAATGCAAACAGAGCAGGCCAGAACCCCACAGGTTAAACAGCCTAAGATCAGTCCAGGTATACAGAACAAGCATCCAAAAACACAGACACAATGGCAGCAAGAGTTGCGGATGAGTAAGGACATAAGGCACAGTGAACATCTGGTGCTACAGGACATCCTCAATTTACTTATAATATAAGCAATGAGGATGGACGTGGTTTTGCAATAGGGGGAAGGTGCTATGTGCAGAATAGCATAATATCATACATTTCAGTATACTGTGCATTGTATGGAAATGAAAAGAATATTCGGATGACCTACTATACTATGACTGTGCTTTTTGATCATTAAAAATCACTGGATTTGTGCTTCTACTAAAAAGAAGTTGTGTCAAAGGACAGTTGCTGCACTTATTACTCTATTTGCTTGTTTAGAAATGACAAGAAATAGCACAAATAGAGAACAAGTTTAAGGAGACCTACCATAATGCATATAGCAGTTTCCTTTAGTAGGATCCAGCTCTATTGCCTTTAGGAAGTAATGCTCTGCTTCAGACTTCTGTCCCTGTGGAGAAATCAAGAAATCATTAGACCTGCACTGTTATTAACTCTTAAAGCTCTGAAGGGGTTTTCAAAAATGTCCAGTTTCAATGGAATGCCCAAAATTAAAACTAACAAAGAGGGTCAATGGTTTGGTATCAATTTAAAGTCAATGTTTTTAATGATATAAATTATGAGACCTAAAGAAACTGCTAAAAAAAATAAATAAATAAAAACCATACAAGCCAAAAATTAACTTTATTATTATTATTCTGATTTGAAAGTATATATTTCAGGGTGTAAATACAGAAAAAAATTGTTCCCAATCATGCCACCTGTAACAGAGTAAAATTTTGTATTGATACGATAAGCAATCAAAAGTTAAAGCATTATCAAATGTCCAAAAGCCTCTTCAAACAAATAAAACAATAATTGTCCATAAGAACTAATTACATCTGCAAATACAACAATTAATAAATGTATGCTCTCTCTCCAAAGCATGCAGTCATGATTAACAAGATCAACATCAGTTTGATGTTTTTACAGATTAAAATAATATGTGCAGAGCAAAATGTTTAATAAATTATCAAAACAGAACACTTCTTCTGATTTGTCTGCAGATTTCAAAACACTTGTTCAGTTTTGGTCATAATGCCTACATGCATTGTAATGTGCTTCCAAGATTTGAAACTATACCTATTTTGTGTTGGTCAAGACTGTAGTTATTAATATTTTTATAATTATTTCTTGGTGGGCCTGAGCTTAAAAATGTTGACACAGTTATAACTAGAGGTCCCTTTAAATGTGCTCTACAGCAATTATTTATCATAAAGCTCTGCATATTAAAAACCCTTCACAGGGGTTTTTATTTGTTAATGACTTTTTCCAAGACCTGAACAAATTAAATGAATACAGTATCCCCATACCAAAACAAACCCACACAAACTCAAAATAAATAATGCATCACAGACCCTTACTTAAACAGGCAGGGGTACACATTCAACATGGCCTTAATGATGCTTATCAGTAAAACAGGGTAGGACATATACAAGTTTAAAAAACTCAAAATAAGTTTCTATAGATCATTTAAAATTAGTTAATGTACCATTATATAACTCAATATAGACAAATTAGTTGTTGACTAATATAGGATTTTGCTGATAGGACAATGTGTGGAAAGGCAATTAATCTCCCAAAAGTTTTTGAAGTTGTTAACCTATATTAAACGTTCTTAGTGTTTCTGTGATGGGGAGGGCCAGACAGAGGCTACAGGAGTCCAAACTGAATAACATTCCAGATGCAGTTCTTAAACAGGAAAAAAGAAAAAGACTCACAGTGCGGAACTTTTAACTTTAAAGGTTGGAAAACTCTTATTTTGAAATGTTTGTGCTTCACTGCTTCCACCTGCTCATTCAAACAGATAAGAGGAACTGTGAGAAATAAGGGAATGTGCACTCCTACAATAATCTAAAACATATTACAATATAAATCCTCTTACCAATCATGTAATATTAGCCTAAAACGCCTAATCAAGGCATACCCAAAGTAAATTTAAAGCTGTTCTTGAACCCTTTGGTTTTGGTCTCTTTTGAAAGGTGACACTCTGAAGTTTTTTCCCCAGCAGTCAGAATTACTGTAAGTGCTACTGATTTTGAGTAATAGAAGTTTGAACACAATGAAATAGAAGTTTTTTATTTTTTTTGCATACAGATGCCTGCAGATGACTATAACTTGTAGCTATTAGTTTGAAAACATAATGGGATCACAGTATGTCCAAGTTCAAATTTCATAACAATACCACAAAAAATGAATATTGTACACTTGTTTTTCTAAAGGTACACCCAGGCGTTTTACAAAAGTGCCTTTTGGATACTCCAAAAGGACCCTTGGTAACCATGGCCATATACCTAGGATAAAAAGGCTACTACTTTTGAATGCTTCAACGTACAGTCATAATTTTGGGCTCTAATGAAAGATGACACTTAGAGCATCACATTCCAGATCCAGATCCACTATTAGTTTTGCTGACACAGAGTAACTGATGCATAAACACATTAGAGTGCCTTTTCCCTTCTTGAAACTAAATGTTGTGCATATAAAAGAGTCAAAACTAGTGCTATGGTGGAAAATGTGTTTATATAAAAAAAATCCACATCTATTTACATACATTTTCACAAAAAGTATTTACAAACAATTATGCAATTTTACAAGTTTCTAGCAACATGCCAGTCATTGTAGCGGTCCCGTTTTGGTAAAAAGCACAAAAGGCACATCACAGGAGGAGCACTTCACTGGTGTCTTTGCATGACACTGCCTGCACTTCAGACAACCAGCGGTGCTAGATTCAGTGATGTGCACCGGCCTGTGATGTCCTCTTTGTGGAGCAGGAGGTACGGGTCTGGCTGTGGAGTGAGACCCCAACTCTGCCAGCTCCTCTGCAAGGGTCTCTCTGAAAGCCTTCTGGTTCATTGGAACCTCAACTTTTCCTTTGGTGATCCTTGGTCCTCTGCCTCTTGGTCTTCTCCTGCTGGCAGAACCTCTTTTGGGAGTTTGGAGATGGGGCTCCTCTCTTGAGGTGCTGTCCTGCTGCTCCACTCTATGTGGCCGCTTGCTGAATGGGGGAGAAGTATCCGGCTCCCAATCGCTCAGATAATTGCCTATAGTGAAAATAAAGAAATAAATGTCACTTACAAAGCTAGACAAAATGTTTCCATCTTTTCTGTATTCTACCCTTTTACAGCTTGCATCCTCACATCTCAGCAATTTACACAATGAAACACACACACACTGTGGTGGAGTGGCACCTCTGCCAACCTTTGTGAATTTACAGTTCGGTAGGCGGACAATTATGGACAATGATTCCGGTAAGAGAATCAGGCAAGGGGAAGTATATTTTCGTCAAACTTCTCTTTAATAACACTTGTCAGGCAGTAAGTGACATCCATTTAAATCTCAGGATGGTAGGAAAGTAATAAGATGTTATCACGTTGTGTAGTGGTCTGTAGAATATATAAATAAAGGAATACAGTATGAATACAATATATCTGTACACAAATCACCTCACAAGGTATCAATAACTAGCTAAGTAGTCATCACAAACGAATACTCAACTATCAGATAACAAATAAACATATGATAAGATAAACTTCAAATAAACAACATAACGCAGCATATAATAACAACGTGATCATATGATTAGCGTCTCTCCGCGATCGTCATTTGCATATCTCGTTCGTCATTTGCTAAACATTTGACATTCACAATAACAAAATACAAAGTGTTGACTAAACAATATCCACATAATTACTCACATTTGTTGCATGAACGCACAACATTGAACGATATCAGGGAGAGCGCGTCTAGAACTGGCTATTGCATCAGTCTGCTGGAAGTAGCAACTATGATATTAGTCCGTCCGAAACCGCTGCCTGTTTTCCGTTCCGGGACGGACTTTCTGACATAGCCGCCCCCAATTATCAGTCAGGATAATTGTATTCCTTAAGAAAGGTCGTCTGGAGGGTCTGTATCATTATCCCTCATTGGAGGAAGGGGAATCAGTTTCACAACAGGGCGTGTGTACATCTTGCCGACGGATTCTCCCGTCAGCTCCTGCGTAGGTTTCTGTCACTGTACCCACGGGCCATAACGCTCGTGGGAGTTGATGGTCAATTAGGAGTACCACTTGTCCCACTGCCATCTCTTTGCCATCTGATCTCCATTTCTGTCTACCCTGTAGTTCTGGTAAGTAGCAGTGAATGAAAGCGGTCCAGAACTGGTCGGCCAATACCTGACTGTGTCTCCACCTACGTTTCCTCAAGAGTTCGTCGGAATCATAAAGGACTTGTGGTAATGAAGCATCATGACGTCCCATGAGTAACAGGTTAGGAGTCACAGGATCAAGGTCTGCAATGTCCGATGAGACATAGCCAAGGGGCTTGGAATTGAGTATGCCCTCAACTTCCACTAGCAATGTTTGCAGAACAGATTCAGGCACAGATTGTTCACGTAGAATGACTCGTAAGGCAGTCTTAATTGATTTCACCTCTCGCTCCCATGTCCCGCCAAAGTGAGGGGCACTTGGTGGGTTATACCGAAACTGGATCTGTTGTTTAGCCAGTTGTTCCTGCAGCTCAGGAGCCATTCGACGAAAGGAGTCTTTTAACTCGTGATCTCAATGGTAAAGTTAGTGCCATTGTCACATAGAATCTCGAAAGGCTTTCCTCTACGGGCTATACAGCATCGTAAAGAAAGGAGGAAGGCGTCAGTATCCAGGTGCTCAAGGAGATCGAGATGTAAACATCTGGTTGTCAAGCACTTATATAAGATTCCCCATCTTTTCTCCTGGCGCCGACCTATCTTTACCTGAAAGGGCCTGAAGCAGTCTACGCCAGTGGAGTAGAACGGTGGCTTAAACAGGCGTAGCCTACAGGGTGGAAGGTCGGCCATCTGTGGGTTCTGTGGCTTGGCACGCCAAAACTGGCAATTCTGACAGGAATGCTGGTGTTTGCGCACAGCTTCACGACCTCTAAGCACCCAGTATCTACGACGTAGCTCTGCTAGCACTCGCTCTGCACCTGGATGATGGAGTTGCTGATCTGTGTCTTGGATGAGTAGCTTTGTGACCTGATGTTGAGGATCTAGGACGATCGGGTGAATGATATCAATAGGCAGGGTTTCAACACGACGAAGTCGTCCACCCACTCTGATAAGACCAGTATTTTTGTCGTACTCTGGGGCGAGAGAACTCAAACGGCTATCTGTCGGGATAGGCTTTCCAGCTTTCAAAGCTCTGAATTCCTCCGGGAATGAATCAAGCTGTGACTGTGCTAAGAGGAGCTTTTCTGCCTGTGTATACGTTGAGGCTTCAAAGGCGTTGATGTTGGCCGCCCCATTACAGGACTCGACAGTTGCTTGAACTAGCTCGTTCCAGGTTCTGAATTGACTGAGGTCCGAAGGCACTGGACTAGGAATGACAGTGACTGCTCCCACAAAGGATGCTTTCTCATCTCACTCAGGTCAGGTGCGGACTCCGTACTGGGTGTCAACGGCCACATATCCTGTGATTCAGTCAGGAAGGATGGCCCAGATCTCCATTGGTGAGGACCTGCTATTTCGGCTAAGGTAAGACCTCTAGTGATATGGTCAGCTGGGTTTCGAGCAGAGTCAACATACCTCCATCTGGTAACATCTGTCAAAGTCTGAATCTCTGCTACTCTAGACCCCACAAAGACCTTGTATCGGCAGGATTCTGATTTTAACCAATGCAGCACCGTAGTTGAATCAGCCCAATATATGACTTGGTGTATGGGAATGGTCAGTTCAGTCTGTATCACTTTGGCCATCTGAGCTCCAGAAAGTGCAGCGCACAACTCTAAGCGGGGCATAGATAGACTTTTACGGGGAGCCACTCTAGATCGAGCTAGGACAAAGGTGACTTGGACTTTCTCACTGTCGTCTGTGACCCGAAGGTAGGCCACTGAACCTTATACCCTCTCCGAAGCGTCACAAAAGACATGGAGCTCCCGAACAGTGGAAGGGGTGTCAGCACCGCCAGGCGCATAAGTTCGAGGGAATTGCAGTCTGGTGATACTGGAAAGCTCTGCAACCCACTTGGACCATATCTCACGCAGGTGTAGGGGTTCGATAGGGTCATCCCAGCTAAGGTTGTTTTTCCAGAGAACCTGGATAAGAGTTTTAGCTCTCGTGGTGAATGGGACTATGAAACCCAGGGGGTCAAATTGGCTTGCCAAAGTCTTGTACAGATTCCTCATGGTGGGCTGAACAGGCTCTGCTATGCGGTTCTTATACCCGAGTGCGTCATCGAGGCAATTCCATTGTAGGCCGAGAGTAGGTTCTTGCATGTCAGTGCTACTCTGAGACAACCAGCACTCGCTACTAGCTGATCTGGCTTCTGATGGGAGATGTTTGAGAACTGATGGTATATTGCACCCCATTGCCTGATCTCGAAGCCTCCCTTTAGCAAAGACTGACGCAACCCATCTATTATGGCCCTGGCCTCACCTTGGTCGGGAGTACTGTGAAGACAGTTGTCGATGTAAAATTAGTTCTCCACAATGTCAGCTAAGCCAGCCATGGTGTCTTGGTGTTCCTGGGCATGAAACTGAAGGGCATAAATGGCACAGCACGGACTGCAGGTCGTACCAAAGGGCAGTACCTGCCATTCATTGATGTCTGGGTCGGCTTCCCTATCCATGTTCCTCCAGATGAATCGCAGCACAGACTTGTCACCAGGTAACAGACGTACTTGGTGGAACATGCCTTTAATGTCCCCACTCACTGCAACCGCATGTTGTCTGAACCTCAGTATGACACCTAACAAAGATGGCCCCAGTGTTGGCCCTGGAAGGAGTTGTTCATTTAAACTTTGCCCATGGTACTGGAAGGAACAGTTGAAGACTATTCGGTCCTTCCCATTATGATGCACCATGTGGTGCGGAATGAACCACGACTCTGTGGACTTATCTGCCTCCTCTGGTGTTATCTTGGCAATGTAGCCCTCAGATTCAAGCTTTCGAATTTCAGAACAGTAGGTTTGAGCTTGCTCAGGATTCTTGCCCAATTTTCGCTCAATGTTTCTGAGACTGGGAAGCACAGCCTCTTTACCTGTATAGAGTAAGGTGATAGGAGTACGCCTTAGTAGCGGGGTAGCATACCGCTGGACACCATTTACTTCTACTCTGGCCGTAGCAGACTGCAAGAGGTTGTAGGATTGTTGGTGCTGCTTTGATCTTGTGATCAGCTTTTCATTGTATGGCAAGGTGTCAATTTGCCACAAGCGCTCCACATGTTGATACAGCTCATCACTTGTTGGGGCTGTCATTAGATGCAGGCATTGTTGCTGTCCTTTAGGGGGCTGAATCGGACACATTGGGCCTTGCATTACCCAACCAAGCTTAGTACATATGGCAACGGGGCCACCTTCTGCTCCTCTACGGACTGGCTGAATAGGAGTCAGGAGGTGTGGCATATCAGACCCTATGAGGAGTAAGGGTTTCACTTTGTCTACAGACTGCAGGGGTAGACCTTTCAGGTGGCGATATGCTTTCTGGAGTGCTGCCACTGGGTAATTATGTTCAGCAAGGCTTAAAGCAGAGGCAGTAAATGCATCACGAATGACATACCTTTCTGTGGGTTTGGTGATGGGAGAAACCTCCAAGGTTACTGTGGACCCTTCAAGTTTGGTATGACCTTGTTGGACTGTCTGGAGAGAAAGAACCTCTGGAGCTCCTTTCAGCCCAAGCTGCTGAATTACTGGAGGAAGGACGATTGTTCTTTCTGAGCCGTCATCTAGGACAGCATGAGCTTCTATTGTTTGGCCACCACTGTGCAAGAGGACTTTAACAACCTTAAGCATAACTTTCTGTGAGCGGTTGGGTCTGTCGAGATAGATTTGAGTGGATGGCAAACTCACCATAAGCACCGCTCTCGAAGTATCTTTGACAGAGTCATGCAAGACAGTCAGGTGCAATTCTTTGCAGGCTTTACAGGGTCGCTTGAGATTACAGGAGTCCACTGGATGATTACGACCACATTTCCAACAACGTTTACCCTCTGTTATCCAGGTGATGATCTGGGTGGTGGTCAACCTCTTGAATTTATCACAGGAGTTAAGAAAGTGATCTTGATTGTCGCAATGAGGACAGTAGGGCTTTGGTTTGGAAATGGCTTTAGTTTGGGCCGGTCCAGAGGGCTTGGCAGCTCTATCGGATGTCAGAAGTACAGGTGTTGAACGCTCTCGATGATATAGAGTGCCTTTACTCTTTACAGATGACTTTGTTGTGTCAAACTGAAACATGGCAGCAGCTCGACTTGAGATGCACTTTGCTTGTGAATTCTTTTGTAACCAAGCCGCTAAGTCGGGGAGAGTGTAGGTTCTATCCGTACCAGTTTGAAGGATACCATGGCTTAAACAGTATTCTACAAACCCATCTCGATAAGCAGGTGGCATCTTTCCCAGAAGACGGTCCATGTGAGAACCACACATAAGCTCATATCCGTACTGTCCCCTCCAGCGTCCTCAGCATGCCCACCAGGGATTGTACAGATAAGGCTAACGAATCGAAGGCATTGGTATCACCCATTCTGATTGCACAAGCTGCCTGGGCTGGCCATACTTCTCCTGCAAAGCTTGCATGGCTGCGGTATACGGTTGTGTGTGGTGCATATATGCCTTAGCCAACTGCTGAGCGCTAGCAAACTTCAGATGGCTCAGTAACACTTGGTATTTGTACTGCTTGCTGGTGTGAGTATGGTGACTTAATAGATTGTCTAAGGCCAGTTTCAACAAAGCAAAGTCACTTTCTGTACCACTCTCAAACACTGGTAGTGTGGGCCAAGGGATACCGTAGGCTGCTGCCATCAGAAGCTCTGTTCCGGGTTGAGGTAAGTAACCAGTTTGGGGAACAGTTGGATGTGGATAAGGTTGAGGGCAGACGGGTACAGTAGATGAGACTGTCACTCGCTGCTGAGGGGGTGGATAAAACGGGGTGACTGATAGGTGGGGCTACATAGCTTGGTAATGGAGTGTTCACATCTGAGGTTGATGCAATTGTTGCAACAGGGAGTACAGGCTGCAATATCAAACCACTATCTGTGTGTGGTGTCGCAAACTGGGTGGCTGCTGCTTGCATGGGGTTGAATTGAGGTAGTGGCACTGAGACTGGGCTGAGCTGCTGTGGGGCAGGTGACATGTTCTCACCAGATGCGATGTGTGGTCTCCCTTGGACTTGAGTGACTACACATGAAGACAATTGCGCTGTGAGAGCTGGAACTTGTGCAGGCATAGTCGCTTGTAGTGCCAAATAAGGCAGTTTGGGTGTTGACTGAACTGTGCGCGTGTCCCTTAATGTGCTCTGCACCTCTGTAACAGTCTGTGTGGCTTGCATCATAGAAGATGAGGGGCAGGAAGACTGGTGAAATACAGGTGAGTGGGCTGGACTGGCATGATGGAACTTTGATGGTGGCCCAGTTGTGTCTGGTGTTGCTTGAGGCTCTGAAACAGTCAAACTTGTGTCTTGGCTGAGCAGGGAACTCACCAGCTTGGCCACCTCTAGCTCAGCTTCCGCCTTTTTCAGCTTGTGCCATCGTTCTAACTGGTGAGATAAGGCCTCCTTTGCCATGAGAGCCTCTTCCTGAGCACGTTGAGCCTCTTTAGCTTGGGTTTGTAGTCTCCGGTACTCTATTTCTGCCAGCGTGTCTTCCTCCATTTGTTCAAGTAGGTCGTTGTACTGCCGCTGTTTTATTTTCTCCCCCACTATGGCTGCCTGGCTGCTTGTGAGTGCAGATATAGCTTGGACACCAGAGATAATGGAATGACAACTGGATCTGGAATGACAGCTGACTTTACTATGGGACGATTTCCCCGACTGGCTCTTACGTTGGCTGTGACAACGAGAAGCGGCTGGAGGAGGGTCCACAGGAGGTATGTAGCCAACCTCATAGTCACCAAGATGGGAAGGCAGTTTACTCTGTCTCTTGGGTCTATCCACTGTCTCTGATGCATCGCTAGCTGCTGTGTCCATACTGTTTACTGTTGCCACGTCCGGCTCGAAGGACCAATATGTGGCGGAGTGGCACCTCTGCCAACCTTTGTGAATTTACAGTTCGGTAGGCGGACTATTATGGACAATGATTCCGGTAAGAGAATCAGGCAAGGGGAAGTATATTTTCATCAAACTTCTCTTTAATAACACTTGTCAGGCAGTAAGTGACATCCATTTACAATCTCAGGATGGTAGGAAAGTAATAACATGTTATCACGTTGTGTTGTGGTCTGTAGAATATATAAAGGAATACAGTATGAATACAATATATATGTACACAAATCACCTCACAAGGTATCAATAACTAGCTAAGTAGTCATCACAAACGAATACTCAACTATCAGATAACAAATAAACATATGATAAACTTCAAATAAACAACATAACGCAGCATATAATAACAACAACGTGATCATATGATTAGCGTCTCTCCGCGATCGCCATTTGCATATCTCGTTCGTCATTCGCTAAACATTTGACATTCACAATAACAAAATACAAAGTGTTGACTAAACAATATCCACATAATTAAATCACATTTGTTGCATGAACGCACAACATTGAACGATATCAGGGAGAGCGCGTCTAGAACTGGCTATTGCATCAGATCAGTCTGCTGGAAGTAGCAACTATGATATTAGTCTGTCCGAAACCGCTGCCTGTTTTCCGTTCCGGGGCGGACTTTCTGACACACACACACACCTCCCCCAAACTTATATTCTTATATTTAACTTTATATATATATATATATATATATATATATATATATATATATATGTGTGTGTGTGTAAATATATATTCGTGTATGTATATTTACTGTAAATACTGTATGCTTTGGCAATGAAAACATATATATACCACGCTAATATAGCTAGATCGGCATCAAGCAATGAAACAAAGGCGTAAGAAAAAAAAAGCGCACACGCACAATCACAATCTCATATTCAACGTGTATATATAGTTTTTCTTTTCAAGTATGTAAATATATATTCATGTATGTATATTTACTGTAAATACTGCATGCTTTGGCAATAAAAAAACATCTGTATACCACGCTAATATAGCTAGATCTGCATCAAACAACGAACTAAAGCCTCACACACACACACACAAACAAACAAAGAAATACAAACAACTCCCCCCAACCAGTTCAAACCATAGACTGTAAAAAAAAGATGGACGACGCCCCTTCGCTCTTTTCCATCGGAGAGAACTTTTTTTTTTTTTTTTTTTTTTTTTTTTTTTTTTTTTTTTTTTTTTTTTTTTTATTACAGTATAGCAATCATGTACAAACATTTAAGGCATAAATCAACGATTATACAGTTGTATTCGTGTTGATAGATCATAAAAAAAAAAAAAAAATAAAATAAAAAAAAAAAACATAATAATAATAATAATAAAAATAAAATAAACAAGGCGAAAAGGGGGGGAGGGTCTTAGTCCAGTATCTTAAACAATTCCAAAACGGAAAGAAGTTTCAGGGCATTTCTGTCCGTCATCCAATGAAGAGATTTCACAAATAGTTTCAGGTCATTCTTCCATCCAGTGAAAAAGGGTTTGCTCTTTAAATATTTACATCTGTGAATGAAATGTTTACCTAAAACAATCAGAATGTTTATCAAAAAATCTAAGTTTTTGTCATTCAAAAACACTCCAACTTTAATTGAGCGCACATTCAAAGGAAGGAGTGATATCTCCTTGGATTGTAACCAACTCTGAAATGCAAGCCAAAATTCTTGTACCACTTCGCATTGAAAGAAAATATGTTCAACAGTCTCAATTTCCTTCTCACAAAATCCACAAGAATTGTTTTCCCAATTGAATCTTTCATGTAGAAAGCCGTTAGATGGATAAATGTCATTCAATATTTTAAATGTCACTTCTTTTGCCTTAGGAAAGATTGGGTAGGATAAATACCGCTTCCTTATTTTTTTAGCCTCTTCGTCACTGAAATCTTTTAGGACATATTTTCTTTTCAGTTGACCAGGGAAATACTGATTGGATAACACATTTCTAATAAACTTATTTGTAAACTGTTTACTCTTTAACATAACTCCTTCAATACAAAGAGGTCTCATTTCTGAGTGAGTGTTTGAGTGCACTACAAACTGTTTAATCATCATTTTCAGGGGTGCTGGGATGGCCTTTAACACTTTGTTATACTCTCTCACTGGGCACTGAAAATTGAATTTATCACAAAAATCTCTATAATTTAACAAGTCACCAAAATGATCCATCAAATGTGTTAACGCCCATATTCCTTTTTCCATCCAAGATCCAAAAAACAAGGATTTTCTATTACTCAGAATATACCTATTGTTCCACAGAGGTGTATTATGTGGTGTAAAGTTGTGTTTAAAGATTAGGTTCCAGTACAAAAGAACTTGCTGGTGAAAATCGGATAATTTTACAGGTAGTTTGCTTAAATCATAGTCACACCGCAATATAAAATCAATTCCCCCCAATTTTTGGAAAATTGCATTCGGGATGCTAAACCAAAAAGAGTCATTATGACATACAAAAGAATTCAACCATTTTAGTTTTAGTACACCATTCATCACAGAAAAATCTATGGCGTTCATGCCACCCTCTTCAATACTCTTAATCATGTCATTTTTCCGGATATAATGGCATTTACCCTTCCAAATAAAATTGAAATTTATCTTATTTATTAATTTAATCATATTATTAGAAATTTCTAGAGAAAAGGCAGGATAAATGGCTCTTGATATACTCTCCATCTTGGCTAGAAGAGCCCTGCCAAAAATTGATATATCCCTTTGCAGCCACGAATCCAGAATTACTTTACATTTATCAATATTCTTAAGAATGTTTTCTTTTTCCCTTATTTCTTTATTTTTGGTGATTGTGAACCCCAAATATTTGACTTCTGATTTAACCTGTATATTATCAATTAGACGAGCTGGTTGGTCATGTAAAGCTAAGATTTCACATTTATTAGTGTTCAATTTAACACCTGACGCCTTTGAGAACTGACTGATTGAATCTAACGCTCTGGAAATTTGCCTTTTATCTTTTAGAAATAAAGTCGTGTCGTCCGCAAACTGGCTTATTATGATGTGTTGTCCCAGGATGTTGAAGCCATCAGAATGGTTCATTCTAATTCGGATAGACAATAGTTCAGCGACCATTATAAATAATAAAGGAGAACTGTTGCAGCCTTGTCTAATTCCCCTCTTAACTGCAAATCGTGAGCATGTGCCATGCTCCAGAGATACACAGCTATTAATATCATTGTAGAGTAAACTGATTAATTTTGAGAATTTCTGTCCAAAACCAAAATGCTTTAAAGTTTCTAAAATAAAGGGGTGTTCAACTGAATCAAAAGCTTTGTAAAAATCTAAAAATACAATAAAACCATGTTCTACAAATGAATGACTGTACTCGATCAAGTCTAGTACCAATCGTATGTTATTATGGATCGTCCAGCCAGAAAGCCAGACTGAGTTTCACTTATTATCTGGGGTAGGCATTTTTTCATCCTAGCTGCAATAATTCCCGATAACAACTTATAATCAATGTTAAGAAGGGTAATTGGTCTTAAATTATCTAACAATCTTTTATCTTTACCATGTTTAGGAATAAGTATTATTAGGCCTTGTTTCATGCTTGTCATTAATTCGTTCTTCAATATGCATTCTTGAATTGCCATAAATAATAAATGTCTGATTTCTTTCCAAAAAAATCGATAAAACTCGGCAGTGAGCCCGTCGGTGCCCGGCGATTTATTCACTGTTAATTTCAAGCTCACGTCATCCAATTCTTCTATTTTTAAATCAGACTCACAGAAATCTTTAGATGAAACATCAATCTTGGGTATGCAGTCCTTTATTTCATTCAAAAATTTTGAGGAATCTAATTGGGAATATGTAGAGGCATAAAGATTATTGTAAAAGGAGAAAACTGTATTTTCTATCATTTTATTGTCCTTGCACTCAACTCCATTTATCAGTAAACTTGATATTGCCTTATTTTCCTGTCTTCTCTTCTCTAAATTACTAAAATACGAGGTGTTTTTTTCTCCCTCCTCTATCCACTTTGCTCGTGATCTCACAAACGCCCCTTGAGCTCTTTTGCTAAACATGTCATCTAATTTAACTTGCAATATCAATAATTTGTTTCTTTCTTCACTGTTTAATTCTGTCTTATCACAATATTTACTGATTTCCTGAAACAGATTCACTTCTTCTTTTCTTTTCTCCCTGGCAATCTCCTTGCTAACCTTAATAGAACATTCACGAATTTTATATTTTATAAATTCCCATTTATTGCAAAAACTATCAATTGTCGCATTATTTTCCGTTTCACTTATTATTTCTTTTATCTTTGTACAATAATCTCTATTTCTCAAAAGACCGGAGTTAAATTTCCAGTAGCCTTTATTTTTACTTATTTTATCAACTGGATTTAATTTAATTTCTACAATACAATGATCCGTTAATGGCGCTTTGGAAATCAAGATGTCTGCGACAAATTCAGTAAGCGATTGATCAATGAGCCAATAGTCAATCCTGGATTTACAGGTGTTATTAGGTTTAAACCAGGAGTATTGTTTAACTCCTAAATTTAAATTTCTCCAAATATCTATCAGTTGGTTATTATTCATAAAATCCCCAATTGTAGGATTAAAGTGTTGTCTGTCATATTTAGTGGGCCACCTATCTTCCCATTCATCAGGTGACATATTCCAATCACCCCCCATTAGAATAAAGTCTGTTGGATAAAATGTTCTGAGCTCTGATAAAGTGTTTCTAACATCTTCAAGCATCTGTTTATTTTGGGCAATGGTTCTATAACCATATACGTTAGCTAAAATGAAAAAATAACCATCAATTTTTAAGACCACCATCAGCCAATGCCCTTGACTATCTGTTCTGTATGCAATTATGTCCCCTGGAAACCTATTAAAGCAAACTGCAACACCCGCGGACTTGTTAGTCCCATGACTAAACAGTATTCGTTCACCCCATTGGTTGGACCAAAATTTAACATCCTCTTGGGAAGAATGCGTTTCTTGTAATAATATACATTGTGGTTTTCGCCCTTTACAAAATAAAAATAGTGCCTTTCGTTTGACCAAATCCTTAAGACCCCTCACGTTTAATGAAGCAAAGGAAACAGAGCAATTGAACATTGCTCGAATACTGAAGATAACTAAAAACTGTAAACAAAAAACGGTAAGAACTTGCTTCAAGCTTAAGCAAAACAGTAATAGCTTCAAGCTTATTTACGCTGGTTCGTAAATACAAAAAAAGTCCCTTGTCCTTTTAACACACTCCTTTTACATCTAATGTTAGTATATCAAACCTTCCTTTGCTTAACCAATTTGACGACCCTCAATGTATCCGTGCGGCCCGCGGAAATAAGCACGCTTTCCATCCCGGCGAGCCTGTTCAATCTGCGGCCACAGTTTCTTCCTTGCCTCCCTGTCCTCTAGCGGAAGCATCTCGGCGAGGCGGACACCTTTCTCTCTGCACACCAGGGAATCCTTGCAACGTCGCCATAACTCCTCCTTGACAAGTCTCCGGATAAATAAAACAACTATGTGCCTACTTCTGTTGTCTTCTTTACGGCCGACCCTGTGAACAATGTCGATTGCTTCATCCATCTGCCGCCGTTCCATGTCGGGGGCGATCTCACTGAAGAGTTGAATGACGTCTGCTCTAACGTTCTCGTCTTTCCTTTCCGATAAACCTCTCAGTTTCAGACACCATCTCATCTTGTATCTCTCTTGCTCTCGGATTCTTTCTTTAAGCTCATTGTTTTCTTTTGACAGACGTTCGTTGCACTTTTCCAGCTCGATTATTTTCCCCTTGCATTCCTTCACCTCTTCGGCATTGAACTGTACCGCTTTAGCTAGGCTAGCAACCATGCTGCTACTCTGTTTAGCTTGCTCACGAAGATGTGACAATTGCTCATTAAAGTTCTTTTCCAAACTTTGAATGGCTTCCAAAATGGCCAAGTTAGAGACCTCACCTTCCTTTAATGAAGTTTTACTCTTCTTCCCGGCTGGAATCTTACTTGGAGTTGCTGGCATGGAGTCTTTTCTTTTGCTGAATGTGCCAACTTCCATAGCATAGACATGGTCGGTAGAATGTTCTAGAATCTTTCCTTCATTAGCACTCATCGCGACTTTTTTGTTTTCACTGTCCGCGTCCTTAAATATCAGCCTAGCTGGTTTGAACATACTACTTTATACTTTTGATAAATATTTGGAGTGTTTTTTATAAGATTAGTGTCAAAATTCGGGACTAATTTTCTTCTGCCTTTAAAGCGAGTGACTGATCAACACGCCATCTTGCCCGGAAGTCAACCATCGGAGAGAACTGAAGCCGCCAGTGTCCCGATATGGCGCTGACATCTTGGAACTTGAGTCTGCGCACTTGCGTTTTCGGGACCAGTCATGCGCAGTAGTGAGCAGGAAGTAAAGCCGCGAAAACAAGGCCCCGCCCTCACTCTCGCAGAATCAATCGCAAGCACACGCCCCTGCCAGATCGGTTAGCACATTCTACTGCAGAACAACCCATTATGTCGGTGTGAAATAATTAATTATAGAAATTTAGATATGTAATTTAAAGCTCCAATCTCCTCAATCCTCCGAATATCCCGAAAAAAAGTCCGTTGGTGCTTCAGTGACTACTTCGCTCAGAGAACCTGTCAATCACAGCTGTCAATCATGACGTAACAGCACCGTTTTTATAGCATCAAATAACTAACTAAAAACAAACTTATTTTAAAAACAAACACTTGAAATTACATCAGCGTGATAAAAACTACAGTAAATGACAGAAACTGTCTTTGGAAAAAAGATATGTGAAGTGTAATTCAATTGTTTAGTCTCATTGTTTAGTTTGAACCAAGCGTGCCGCACAAGCCCTCAAAAGTGAAGCCAAAACGTCTCGATCGCCCCCCAGAGGCCGGTCCTAGTATAGGTCATAAACCCCGCCTCCCCATGTTATTCAACGGGACGTGAGACCAACTAAACAATTAAATTACACTTCACATATCTTTTTTCCAAAGACAGTTTCTGTCATTTACTGTAGTTTTTATCACACTGATGTAATTTCAAGTGTTTGTTTTTAAAATAAGTTTGTTTTTAGTTAGTTATTTGATGCTATAAAAACGGTGCTGTTACGTCATGATTGACAGCTGTGATTGACAGGTTCTCTGAGCGAAGTAGTCACTGAAGCACCAACGGACTTTTTTTCGGGATATTCGGAGGATTGAGGAGATTGGAGCTTTAAATTACATATCTAAATTTCTATAATTAATTATTTCACACCGACATAATGGGTTGTTCTGCAGTAGAATGTGCTAACCGATCTGGCAGGGGCGTGTGCTTGCGATTGATTCTGCGAGAGTGAGGGCGGGGCCTTGTTTTCGCGGCTTTACTTCCTGCTCACTACTGCGCATGACTGGTCCCGAAAACGCAAGTGCGCAGACTCAAGTTCCAAGATGTCAGCGCCATATCGGGACACTGGCGGCTTAAGTTCTCTCCGATGGAAAAGAGCGAAGGGGCGTCGTCCATCTTTTTTTACAGTCTATGCTCCAAAACGACACTCTTCAGCTTTTACGCACAGACGCAAGACACACCCGGTAATGGCAAGTAAACTTTACGCACACGATTTATAGAAACATATTTGAAACTTCCCACTAAAGCCGCATATCATTATTTTAAGAATTTCATTGGCTATACGATGCGCCTGTCATCTACACACTCTGCTGTAATTGGCTTGATCTTTACACAAAGGAATGGGGGGAGCCACTTACATTCAACACAGACTGTGGTTGGCTATTGAAGGCTTTGGACAGGTCATGGAAGCTCCTATTTGGTCAAATGATGTGTCAATCGAAAGGTCAGAGTGCAGCAGTCATTTTGATCCCGGATATAGGAATTGTTTTCATCTGAACTGAAGTTATGACCGATCATTTGTGAAAGATTAGGCACAGCTGCCGGGTACTTTGAAATGATGCAACAAGAGTCTGTGGATATTTATTGATGTAATAATGTGATTTGGACAAAAAATTTTACTTGATTTGATCGTTTGGACATTTTACAATGTAACAACACCGTTTTTGTCGGGATGTTATGGATCAGTGGACTACTATGAGGCTTCATATGTGAGTTGCCTAAATTTTGTTATTGTTTGTTTACATGTTGGTGGTCTGAAAAAGATATAGATTCTACCTGCTGTTGTGATTGTATCTTACAATGGTTTATATAAATAGAATCACAAGAAATGTAGCTTTCCAAAGATATGTGGCATGTGTACCAATGTACACACAGCAGTTATGTACATCGCAAAGTTATTTTTGTAACATTCACAAGCCCGCCCGCGGTTCGTCTTGATCCTATGGTGATAAACAATGAAAAATAAACATTGTCATATTTTATCAACACTATATCGTCATTATCAACAGCTGATCATTAGAAATCGCTTGTCAGATATTTCCGATATGGCCTAGTATATATATTATATTATATAGTGATTGCGAACTGCAGGAAACACTCACAATCCTCCGCCTGCTTGGAAAAAATACAACAGTGCCACGTTTTCACTTTAAAGGACATAGCGCGTGCATTTATTTAATCAGATCAAAATCTTTTGAAGTTTGATAATCACATTATAGGTCATATCAAGATTCCTGTCTTTCTGCCCTAAAATTTAAGACCAGTTTAAATTATAATTAAGACGTTTGCTGTATCATTTAAGATATTCAAAACTTTTTATGACATTACAAGACGTTGCAAGGATCCACGGGATCCCTGCTTCTATACAGTTACAAAGTGTGTGTGTTTGAATGCGTGTCTGTCTTTAATGTGCAATTCAAAAAAGTGTATACTACAGGCTCATAAAAGTCTAATCACACTTTAAAACCACCTGATGTGCATGTGGATGTGTGAGACGTATCTTTCTATTAACAGTCTTCTCAAGGACAAAGCAATTATTTCTATTCATGGACCATGACTTTTCTTAAATGTGTGTATATTTTATTCTAACATTGTTATTTTATTAAAATTTCAAAACAAAAAAGAGTTCTGAGTATTTCTACCTTGAATGGCCATAACGATCATTTTGACCGCTCGCATTTCAACGCTTGCTACGTAAAGGAACAAAGGGCGCTGTTCACCACAGAGGTGCTGAGAAGTGACAATGCAAAGCTCACAGTCTATCATTGCAAAAGAAGGAACTGTCCACACAGCTGTTGCCATCACAAGTGGCCAAAAGGCTAAACCAGACACTACAACAGAACCAAGTTCGGAGTAGATTTGCTAGATCAAATAGTGAGGAAATATTCTGTGAAAGCACCCACACGTCCCAGCAAGCAATAGCCGTCATTTCAACGTCTCGGTAAAATATAGACCCGATATAGTCCGGCTATATGTGCAACCCACTTCTAGCCTAAATAACATTGAATCTGGTTACATGTAATTTTTTCCAAAATAACTTGCGAGATGTAAGATATTCTATCATGTTAGCAAAGTCAACTGTAATTACAAAGTGTTTGGCTTAATTTATTTGCCATGTTCTATGTGGCGGCTGCGCGTAGACACGATTTAGCTCGTAGTAAGATGGGCTAGTTCCCCGCAAGCAATAGCCGTCATTTCACCGTCTCGGTTTTACCCGATATAGTCCGTAAGTAACCCACTAGCCAAAATAATCTTGAATTTGGATACATGTGGTTTTGTCAAAATAACTTAGGAGATGTATGATTCCATCATGTAAGCAAAGTCAACAGTGATTACAAGGTGTTTAGTTTAATTTCTTTCACGTTCTATGCATAGGCTGTGCGTAGTCATGATTTAGCTCCTAGTCAGACAGTAGCACACTTTGAGTCAAAAGTAAAAAATTATTCATTTTAGTTTTAGGCCAGGTAGCGCAAAAGATGGTTGTTATCACATGTTCGCAATGTCAATAATATGTAGGAACATGCCATTTCATGACATGGTCTTTTTTAGCCACGATTTAGCTCTGAATTGGACGGGCTTTGTGTAGTCTGCTTTTAGCCCACACTTTTGTAAACATTTGAATTAGCATTGTCTTTGCTGTCACATAACATTCATAGTCATACACATTACATAGCTGCCGACTCTCACGCTTTCGCCGTGTGACACACGGTTTTGCCTGTTTTCACACGCACTCACGCCACACATCCAATTTCTCACGCAAAAAAAAAAAGATCTTGAAAACTCCCCGACCGTAGATGGCGCTGATGAGCGCCACTGAACCCTATGCGCTGCACCCCGAAGTTAGCGAAAGAAGAAAAGATACCGCGAAAGACAACGGGAAAAACTACCTCGAGAAGTCTGATGATGAGATCAGGTATGTAACAATGAAATGTCGTCCAATTGACTCACTCTCTTAAACTTTAAATCTTGAAAGAAATTATTTGTTTGTGCTTCTGCGTGTGTCTGTGAACATGAGTGAATAAACTCAGCTGTTATGACAGTTTATTCATTCATGTTCACAGACACAACTGTTCACAGCACACAAGCAGCAGTAGAGCACCTTGTTAACCTCGTGGTATACAGGTGAAACTTGAAAATGTTTTATATCGTGCAAAAGTTCATTTATGATTATGGCTTACCTTTTCACAATATTCTAATTTTGAATTTGGGGTTTTCATATGCTGTAAGCCATAATCATCAAAATTATAACAAATAAAGGCTTGAAATATCTCACTTTGCATGTAATGAGTCTATATAATATTTAGTTTCACCTTTTAAGTTGAATTACTGAAATAAATGAACTTTTGCATGATATTCTAATTTTTCAGTGTTCACCTGTACTGCATGCTCAAAACATCAGCTCATAGCATTGTTTATTTACTCACATGGCATTTATATTTTTATTAACAGGCCAAAGATAAAGGACTCACTGTGGATGAAGACTTTCTGTAGGACCAAACAGCACTTCGAACAGGTAATATGTATTCAAAAGAATTTAACATAAATACGGGAACTTTGTGCATAGAAGTAGGCATGTTAAAACTGAAGCATATACTATAATACTACCTGCCAAGTACTAACATTGGCATGTGTTGTTTAGGTGGCAAAGTTGTGCAAAATAGGAGGAAAAAACCTCAAAGACAGTGCCAGAAGAATGCTGGACAGGTAAACCTAAATGTGCAACATTAATCAAACATTCTGGTGTCAATACTGAATAAGTCTTTCATGTGGGCACAACGCAAATCAGAGATTTAAAAAAGACTTCCTTTAAAAAAATTTTGAAATGTCAGTCTTTAACCACAATTGTTAACCATTTGTATCACATTTTAGTGTTTTAAATTCCCTCATGTCGAAATTCAATATGAAGGGGGGGGGGGGGTGGTCCATTGCAGAAGGAGGCTTTTGAAAACACTGCATTGTTCTCAGTCATTAGAGGTATGTGTATCTGTGTTTGTGTGTGCGAGCGTACACATTGACCAGAGAGCTTATCTCAGTTTTTAGGCTAAATTATAGTGATGCACTATAATTATATAGTGCATATATAGTGCATCACCATTATGCAGGCAAAAATTGTCAATTATTGATAATATTGATATAAATTGTCTATATTGATATAAATTATATAGTCTCAAATATTCCTTTGGAAACGATATACATGTATCATAACTCTATATTGCCCAGCTCTAGTGTGCATCCAAGCAAAAGAGAATGACTGTCACAGTTACTGTAATTAGTTAAAAATTATGTCAACAATGCTTTTCTTGTGCAATAATGTTTTTTATTTTTCTCATTTGGCAGATGTCGTGATGACCAATTTTCCAGCGGCAACAGAATTTGAAGTAAGAAATGCAATTTCTGGGCATTTTAAACAAGCACCAAATTAATTGTTGTTTTATAAAAATAACAGGTTATTTTATTTTACTTTTTATTTGGTAATTCTTTTATATTTTTATTATCTTAAGTTGTTGTTTTCCATGTTTTTTTTCATCTTTATATATTTGTAATATTTTATTTGCTCATTTTTATGTTTGGATATTTTTGTAAGTTGTCTAAGTTGTTAATGTTATTTTTCTAAATAAAACCTTTATATTTCATTTGTTTGGATGAATAATCATTTAGGAGAATCTGTTATATTTGAGTGAAAAGAATCATTTAGCCTCATTTTGTTGTCTAATTGATGACTAGTCTATTCTTGGGCTCTGGTTAGATGTCTATTAGATTTTCACTGACAGCCCAAAATTAGCCTTGTTTTAGCCTAGACCCATATGCACTGTCTTTTAGATGTAGGCTATATATGTAGTCGTTCAATAGCCGTCTAATTGATGACTAGTCTATTCTTGGGCTATGGTTAAACTTCTATTAGACGTATATATGTAGTCGTTCAATAGCCGTCTAATTGATGACTAGTCTATTCTTGGGCTCTGGTTAGACGTCTATTAGATTTTCACTGACAGCCCAAAATTAGCCTTGTTTTAGCCTAGACGTCTGGGCTATGTTTTGACGGCTATTAGACCCAAAATTGCTTGCTGGGATATGGCTATCAGGAGAGGCACCATGTCCATGACACAGACTCAATAATGGCACTCAATTGGCACTCATTCTGTGAAATCTCATTACTAAAATCATGTCTGCAAGCTATGAAAACCTTTAGTCATCATTATCCTTGCATGTCATGTGTAATTAGTTATTATGTACAATTCTTATGTTTTATTTGTTTGGAGACATTTTTGTACATTAGGATATAGGCCTATTGTAATGCTATAACTTTTATTTTTTAGTCGGGCCCGCAGAGCAGCGAAACCCGCAAGCCCAACCATGTCAGGTCGTTAGCTCAGATCATCAATCTTAATAGCCAGAAAGGCCCATTTGCTGAAACCCTCTAACCAACAGTTGCCTTCTCCTAACCCTGTTCGCCAGCTACAGTATAGATAAGATAGTTAAACAACCCATTTACTGCGTCCTGATTCTGGACGAAGGTGTCCGGGAGGAACCCGGGGCCGCAATGTGCGTTCGAAGTATCAATGATCAATATGTCCTGCAATTTACATTAGTTCTCGCAGCTAGCTGCGTTCTTCATCGATGCACGAGACGAGTGATGCACTGCTAAGAGTTGTACTCCTTGTCTGACATTCGGGGTTTGCCATCGCATTGGAGACCACTGGGTTGGAAAGGGATCCCGGTCGGCCTCCCTTCCAGGTGGGTACCCGCCGGGGCGGCGCATGCCAAAGACCGGACGCGAGTGGGGAATGAGACGACGTGGCGCGCTGTGAGTACAGATGACCTCGCTCAGGGGGACGAACGAAATTATACAAACTAAATCATATTCTAAAATAAGTGTAAGACAATGTTTCCAGAACAAATTGATCTGGATCAACCAGAATGTCGATAAATTCAGTCTAAGCATTTATAGGCCATTTTTTCTTTCTTTTTTTTTTAACAAACACGAAATCTGTTCATGAACAAACTGAACTTATTTGTGCGCACACACAAAATTATTATAATTGTTCTTATACTACAATAATAATTATAGCAATAAGATAATGACTTCTTTAATATTCTGAAATGGTAATACAAACGGAATAAATCTTGACGTAAAGAATTACATTTATTCAATGAAAATAATTTTTTAAAGACTGAAAATACATGAATGGTATATTATTATCATCAATTATAGATATCAAATTAATTGATAATAAAAATGTATGAATATATTCACATTTGCGTTATTTAAAATATATAGACTATAGATCTACTGTCTATATTTTCAATGTATATATTGTATTTAGTTATAAAATACTACACTTTATATGTATATGCTGGGAGAAAAGAGAATCACAGCCTTGAACGGCACAAATAAACATGGCGCGGATGCATGCGAGGCGGCCGTCAATTCGCCTAATTAGAAGCATAATACTTTAAACTAGCTTTTCCTGGTGCGAGTTTTTACATTTAAGCGCACGATAAACCTCAAATATCTAAGAAGAGTCAAGAAAGTAGGGACCTGGAATTTGATCGAGTGCAAAGATGTAATTTTTCTTAAAGCACAACGGTCGGATGTTAAGAAAATACACAACTAACAACATTGTCAAGTGTGTACAGATTCTGCTCTCACAGACAGACTTCTGAATGTGCCTGTCAGGAAACAACCAAGTTTGTAGGTTTTTAGTCAAATATTCTAAATTTTCTAAATTTGGCCACAAGATAGAAATGTTTAAAAACAGTGTGATCAAGTTGAAGTCGTTAAATATCTTTATTTAAGTAATTTCTGTGTCCTCTCTTTCCATTTTTGCAGAGGCCTGGTGGTGTAATACATAAATATGGAACTGCAATGATGGAAATAGTGCTGTGTTGTCTGTGCCCTGCACCATCAAAAACACAAAAATTGTCAAAATCAACATTCAGAAATGTCTGTGATTCCACAAGTGACTTCTAGAAGATATCTCAAGATTTTCAGCATCTTCATTGCACAGATCCTCATTCTATAATCATGAAACTATTAAAACATTCATTTATAAGCAGTATGTTTATTGGTTTAAAGCGAAGAGGAAAGAGAAATTAACATTTTGAAAGCAAGACATTTTTCTGTCTGTCAAAAGAAAATCAGCTAAATACAATTGATAATTTTGAACACATTAAATGTAATATAAAATATTGCTGGATTGCAGTTGAAACTTGTATATAAGATCACTTAAACTTATTCCATTTCCAAAAGCTGTCAAAAGATTTGAGGTTGTGTGTGATTCCTGAGTTAAACAGTCCCTCCATGTTTGCCTGGCACATTCCCCACATCATCATAGTCTGTTATTAGAGAACAAGAACAAATTCCTGTCAATATATCACTAAAAGCAACATAATAAACAGACCAATATTTGCAGTCAATTTAAATGAGCTTTTCTGATTACATAAAATTATTATAAAATCTAAACAAAAATTATTCAATTTGACATAAAACTGTTTACAATCACCTACCAAACAGGTTTCTCACATCTTCACTGACATTCTTCACATCATCATACTCCTCCTGAACTCCCTCTGAAACAAAATGTGTCTTTTATCATGAAAATGAACAAAATCTCACATTGCACTTTGTAATACACTAATAAGGACATCATCACAAATAAAATACTTTACATGCAGATATTTTCTATAATGTACTATATACTACCATACTTTATTTAGCTGCTATAATTTTGATAATAAATCACTGCACCCAGCTTCAGTCTAGACAGGTATCATTTGATACAATGTTTAATATAGTCTGAATACAAATCTAAACACACACCTGTTTTATTATTGGAGAACTGTCGAATGATCACAACATCATCATAGTTTTCTGGAAAGTCATCTACAAAAAATACAGAAATAGATTAATTAATGTACAATATATATATGTGTGTGTGTGTGTGTGTGTGTATCTAGTGTGTCTTGTTGCTCTTCTAAATGAGTTCAAAGGACAGAGGAAATATACAGACACTACTTTTAAAGCTTTTCAAAGTTCATGTTGTTTAATTAACTGTAAGTGAAATCCCTGAGATCAGTTTACAAAGACACTGACCTTTTGGGACTTTAGTGGTGGTGACATCATCATAGTGTTCAGATGACTCTCCTACTGCAGATTTAGCTACAATCAAACAAACAAACAAACAAACAAACAATCTCTCAGGTCAAACTTCATTTTAAATATTCAATATAATGTATATTATATATCATTTCAAATATTTTTCATACTTAATTTGTAACGATGAACAAAATTAGTGTGCTCAAATTATATGGTTTCACTGAAAAAAAATCAGCAATGATAAATAACTATTTAAAATTAAATATTCACATTAAAATTATGTGTGACACTAAATTAAGTATCCTGCTGCAATGACTGAAGAATTTGACCGATAAAACAGAAGCAAATGTGGATTATCTAAAGTATGTTAGGAAATTGCTTGATCTTTTTATTATTATTATTATTGTTATTATTGTTATTGTTGTTATTATTATGTGTTAAATGGTATACAGTATATAAAGGAAACATTCCTATGTTAACTTGCAAGTGAATGTTTTAATTCATTGCACAAGTTTGTATGAAGATAAATGTAACATCACTTCAGTCTTCTAACCTGAAAGAATCTCATCAGCATCCTCATACCCAGAATGCAGTTCTTCAGAAGGGACACTTCCTGTTATTGGAAAGCAGAACCATCAGAAACATGTTCATAATTACAAATCAGCACACAACACTGTTTAGTCACAAACTCGTACCATAATTCATCCTTCTTATATTATTCAAACACATGGATCTGCAAATCTGTTATTAATCAGTTCAATTCTCTCTGATTCTCTCTTCCTCTCTCTGAATGAAGTGATTAGTTCTGTTTATCTCTACAAATCAGTAACTATACATTCAGATTGACTGACCTCTCTGAGTGATGTGTTTATCTTTATTTGTGATGAGTCTGTGATTAATCTCCTCATAAACTGCTTCAGTCTGAGTCTTGTGTCTTCTCCTTGAAAGAACTGTGAGTGAAGACAGACAAACCTGCAGTGAGCTCACAACACATGACTGATGACACACTGAATAAGACACAATAAAGTTACAATCTAGTTTTCATTGTGTTTGAAATGAACTACTGTAGTATGTGATCTGTTGTACCTCTCCTCATCACTCTGTTCTGCTGAATCAGTATAATGAGTGGCAGTAGGAGCACAGCTCCAAATACAATCAAAACCACTGGAGGGATGGAGAGAGAAGATGCTGGAGGAGTTTGTGGACGAGTGATCAGTGAGGACAGAGATTGTGTCACGTCTGTCTGTGAAACTGGAAGAAAAGTTGATGTTGTTGGGGCAGGAGTCGTGGACAAAGAGAAATCTGTCGATTATAAAAAACTAAATTAGCTGCTGAAATCACAATCAAATCATGCTAATTAAGGGCTTGAATTAATACAATACATTTAAATAACACTGAAATTAAATATATGGGATAAATGTTTCTCTGATAGTCAGTTTTCAACTGTTCTGAGAAAGCCATGTCTGATTCAGATCACTAAATATTTTGCTCTCACCTACACAGGTGAGTCCAGCGTCCTCTTTGTGTGAGCAGTTAGTGTGGTTATTCAGGGAGAGAGGACAGTCCCACAGGTGAATCTCATTCCCTCTGCACTCGACTCTGTTCAGCCACACGACACCTTGACCAGCACCAAAGGCTGCATTCCCATCAGCACTCAGTGCTGCTCCACAACCCAGCTGCCTGCAGACCACCTGAGCATCCCTGATGTCCCACTGATCATCACAGACTGAACCCCACACAGCGTTATGATACACCTCCGGTCTCCCAGAACACCGGCCCTTCCCTCCACTCAGTCTCAGAGGAACATACTCTAAAATTTTGGAAAAATCAAAATCTGTTTGTAATTTTTCTCGCTTCCAGGTTCTTTTGTTATTGAAAACTGAATGATGTTCTGTTCATATAAACTGTATAACAGTTTGGAAAGAATGTTGCATTGTAATGTGGAACTGTAATGTGGTCAACAAACTCGGAACTACTTCACAAAACAATCAACACCGTGTAACCAATCAGAATCAATAATTAAAGAATATTGTGGCATAAGTTAATACATTACACACACATATATATATATATATATATATATATATATATATATATATATATTTATATTTATATATACTACATTCAATAGTTGGTCCTCTCCGGGAACCAGCACCTTATCGTGGTGGAGAGGTTTGTGTGCCCTTATGATCCTGAGGGCTGTGTTGTCTGGAGCCAGGTGCTCCTGGTAGGGTCTCCCAAGGCAAAGTGGTCTCAGGTGAGGGGCCAGACTAAGAATGGTTCACAAAGATTCCATGAAAAAAACGGCAAGAGGAGGAGTTACCCTGCCCGGAGGAAGCCCGGGGCCCCCGTCTGGAGCCAGGCCCAGATGGAGGGCTCGTTGGCGAGCGCCTGGTGGCCGGGCTTGTCACGGAGCCCGGTCGGGCACAGGCCGAAGAAGCAACGTGACACCCCCCTCTACATCCCTTGGGCCCACCACCCATTGGAGAAACCGCAGGAGTCAGGTACACTGCCATATGGGTGGCAGTGAAGGCCGTGGGTCTCGACAGACCAGACCCGGGCAGCAAAGGCTAGTTCTAGGGACGTGGAACATTACCTCACGGGGGGAAGGAGCCGGAACTGGTGAGAGAGGTGGAGCGTTACCAGTTGGATCTGGTGGGGCTTACTTCGACACACAGTTGTGGCTCTGGATCCGTACTCCTTGATAGGGGATGGACTCTATTCTTCTCTGGAGTTTCCCATGGTGTGAGGCGACGGGCGGGTGTGGGGATACTCACAAGTCCCCGGCTGAGTGCCGTTATGTTGGAGTTTACCCCGGTGGACGAGAGGGTCGCTTCCCTTCGCCTACGGGTTGTGGGGGGGAAAACTCTGACTGTTGTCTGTGCATATGCACCGAACAGCAGTACAGAGTATTCAACCTTCTTGGAGACCCTGAATGGAGTCCTGAATAGGGCCCCAGTAGGGGACTCCATAGTGATGCTGGGTGAATTCAACGCGCACGTGGGAGATGACAGGGACACCTGGAAAGGCGTGATTGGGAGGAACGGCCTCCCCGATCTGAACGCGAGTGGATGTTTGTTATTGGACTTCTGTGCTAGTCATGGATTATCTATAACGAACACCATGTTCGAACATAAGGATGCACATAAGTGTACGTGGTACCAGAGCACCCTAGGCCGAAGATCGATGATCGATTTTGTAATCGTGTCATCAGATCTGAGGCCATATGTTTTGGACACTCGGGTGAAGAGAGGGGCAGAGCTGTCAACTGATCACCATCTGGTGGTGAGTTGGATCAGGGGGTGGGGAAAGACTCTGGACAGACCTGGGAAGCCCAAGCGAGTAGTGCGGGTGAACTGGGAATGTTTGGAGGAGGTCCCTGTCCGCGAGATCTTCAACTCACACCTCCGGCGGAGCTTTTCAGGCATCCCTGCAGAGGTTGGGGACATTGAACCGGAGTGGGCAATGTTCAAAGCTTCCGTTGCCGAAGCCGCGGTGGAGAGCTGCGGCCTCAAGGTTTTAGGTGCCTCAAGGGGTGGTAACCCTCGAACACCGTGGTGGACACTGGTGGTCAGGGAAGCTGTTCGACCGAAGAAAGAGGCCTTCCGGGATTTGTTGTCCCGGAGGTCTCCGGAGGCAGTTGCAAGGTACCGAAAGGCCCGAAGGGCTGCGGCCTCAGCCGTGAGGGAGGCAAAGCAGTGGGTGTGGGAAAAGTTCGGAGAAGCCATGGAGAAGGACTTTCGGTCCACACCAAAGTGCTTCTGGAAAACCATCCGCCACCTCAGGAGGGGAAAACGGGGAACCATCCAAGCTGTATACAGCAAAGATGGGACGCTGTTGACCTCAACCGAGGAGGTTATTGGGCGGTGGAAGGAACACTTTGAAGAACTCCTAAATCCCTACTCTATCCCTATGCTAGAGGCAGAGCCGGAGGCTAATGGGGGATCAGATTCTATTTCCCTGGGGGAGGTCACTGAGGTAGTCAAACAACTCCGCAGTGGCAAAGCCCCGGGGATTGATGAGATCCGACCAGAAATGCTGAAAGCTTTGGATGTGGAGGGGGTGTCATGGATGACACGCATCTTCAACATCGCGTGGAAATCTGGGACAGTGCCTAAGGAGTGGCAGAACGGGGTGGTGGTTCCTCTCTTCAAAAAGGGGGACCAGAGAGTGTGTGCCAACTACAGGGGTATCACACTTCTCAGCCTCCCTGGTAAAGTTTACTCCAAGGTGCTGGAGAGGAGGGTGCGGCCGATTGTCGAACCTCAGATTGAAGAGGAACAATGCGGGTTCTGTCCTGGCCGTGGAACGACGGACCAGATCTTTACTCTCGCAAGGATTCTGGAGGGGGCCTGGGAGTATGCCCATCCGGTCTACATGTGTTTTGTGGATCTGGAGAAGGCGTATGACCGGGTCCCCCAGGAGAGACTGTGGGAGGTGCTTCGGGAGTATGGGGTGGGGGGGTCCCTTCTTAGGGCGATCCAATCCCTGTACGTCCGAAGCGAGAGCTGTGTCCGGGTCCTCGGCACGAAGTCGAGCTCGTTCTATGTGGGGGTTGGTCTCCGCCAAGGCTGCACTTTGTCAACAATCCTGTTTGTGGTATTCATGGACAGGATATCGAGACGTAGTCGGGGTGGGGAAGGTATGCGGTTCGGTGAGCTGGGGATCACATCTCTACTTTTTGCAGATGATGTGGTCTTCATGTCATCATCGGTCCGTGACCTTCAGCTCTCACTGGACCGCTTGGCAGTCGAGTGTGAAGCGGCTGGGATGAGGATTAGCATCTCTAAATCTGAGGCCATGGTTCTCAGCAGGAAACCGATGGAGTGCGTACTCCGGGTGGGGAAGGAGGTATTGCCCCAAGCGAAGGAGTTCAAGTACCTCGGGGTCTTGTTCACGAGTGAGGGGACAATGGAGCAGGAGGTTGGCCGGAGAATCGGGGCAGCGGGGGCGGTATTGCATTCGCTCTATCGCACCGTTGTCATGAAAAGAGAGCTGAGCCGGAAGGCAAAGCTCTCGATCTACCGGTCAATTTTTGTTCCTACCCTCACCTATGGTCATGAAGGTTGGGTCATGACCGAAAGAACTAGGTCGCGATACAAGCGGCCGAAATGGGCTTCCTCAGAAGGGTGGCGGGCTTCTCCCTTAGAGATAGGGTGAGGAGCTCAGTCATCCGCGAGGAGCTCGGAGTAGAGCCGCTGCTCCTTTGCGTGGAAAGGAGTCAGTTGAGGTGGTTTGGGCATCTGGTAAGGATGCCCCCTGGGCGCCTCCCTAGGGAGGTGTTTCAGGCACGTCCAGCTGGGAGGAGGCCTCGGGGAAGACCCAGGACTAGGTGGAGAGATTACATCTCCACACTGGCCTGGGAACGCCTCGGGGTCCCCCAGTCAGAGCTGGTTAATGTGGCTCGGGATAGGGAAGTTTGGGGCCCCCTGCTGGAGCTGCTGCCCCCGCGACCCGACTTCGGATAAGCGGTTGAAGATGGATGGATGGATGGATGGATGGATTCAATAGTTTTGAAACACTTCACTGAAATGTTTCTCACAATCTTAAATGCTTAATGCTTAAATTATTGAAATTAGTTTTGTAGGCAAAAATATAATTGTGCCGCCATTTTAATTTATTTAATTATAAAACTAAAATTTTATTTAAAAAAAAGTTTTTGAAATTGATGACTTGGACCAAATAATAAAGAAAATCAGCCAAAAAGTGCCCAACATAGATGGGAACTCCTTTAATACTGTTTAAAAAGCATCCCAGGATGATTCCTCAAGAAGTTGGTTGAGAAAATGTCAAGAGTTCATGTCTGCAAATTCTAGGCAAAGTGTGACTTTAAAAATGATAAAATATAACACAGTTTTATTTATTGTGGATTTTGTTTAGTCACAACATAATTCCCATTTATAACATTGTGTGTAGAGATGTTATTTATGTTATTCCATAGTTCTGATGACTTTACCATTATTCTAAAATGTGAAAAAAAAAAAAAAAAAATTATATTAAAGAATGAGTGTTTCAAAACGTTTGACCAGTATTGTATTTATATAATGCAAGAGTAATTTCTATATTTTATACTTTTGCTTATTGATATTATACAAGCGTATCCATGTATTCACATTTATGTACTCAACTTTAGTCAGAATATAATCGAATACTTCACATTCCTGTAACCAGTTTGTATGGCATTATCAATGCATATGTCTATCCTTGTATTCCTGTGTTTATGCATGTATGTTTACAGACAGGCTCACATGTTCAATGTGTGCTTTAGAAGACTATTTCATGTTTCTTCTCTATCCTTATAAGGGTTGCAGCATTGCTGTATCAACGTTCCCATTGGAAACTGAGACGTTGCGTGCAGCAATGTATAAACTTTTGGTTTCTTAGTATACAGTGCATGTTTCTACAACTTGATTTGAGTCCACCTGAGGAAAATTCAGTTGACTGGACATGATTTGGAAAGGCACACACCTGTCTATATAAGGTTCCACAGTTAACGGTGCATGTCAGAGCACAAACCAAGCCATGAAGTCCAAGGAATTGTCTGTAGACCTCCGAGACAGGATTGTATCGAGGCACAGATCTGGGGAAGGGTACAGAAAAATTTCTGCAGCTCTCCCAATGAGCACAGTGCCCTCAATCATCCGTAAATGGATAAAGTTTGGAACCACCAGGACTCTTCCTAGAGCCGGCCGCCCGGCCAAACTGAGCGATTGGAGAACCAAATGGCCACTCTGACAGAGCTCCAGCATTTCTCAGTGGAGAGAGGAGAACCTTCCAGAAGAACAACCATCTCTGCAGCACTCCACCAAAACTGGAGTTTGCCAAAAGGCACCTGAAGGACTCTCAGACCATGAGAAACAAAATTCTCTGGTCTGATAAAACAAAGATTGAACTCATTGGCCTGAATGGCAAGCGTCATATCTGGAAGAAGCCAGGCACCGCTCATCGCCTGGCCAATACCATCCCTACAGTGAAGCATGTTGATGGCAGCATCATGCTGTGGGGATGTTTTTCAGTGACAGGAACTGGGAGACTAGTCAGGATCGAGGGAAAGATGAATGCAGCAATGTACAGAGACATCCTTGATGAAAACCTGCTCCAGAGCGCTCTGGACCTCAGACTGGGGTGAAGGTTCATCTTCCAACAGGACAATGACCCTAAGCACACAGCCAAGATAACAAAGGAGTGGCTATGGGACAACTCTGTGAATGTCCTTGAGTGGCCCAACCAGAGCCCAGACTTGAAACCGATTGAACATCTCTGGAGCGATCTGAAAATGGCTGTGCACTGACGCTCCCCATCCAACCTGATGGAGCTTGAGAGGTCCTGCAAAGAAGAATGGAAGAAACTGCCCAAAAATAGGTTTGCCAAGCTTGTAGCATCATATACTCTAAAAGACTTAAAAGGTGCTTCAACAAAGGACGCGAGTGAGGAATGAGACGACGTGGCGCGCCGTGAGTACTGATGACCTCGCTCAGAAGGGACGAACAAAATTATACAAACTAAATATACGAGCATGTTCTAAAATAAATGTAACACAATGTTTCCAGAACAAATGGATCTGGATCAACCATAAACAGAATGTTGATAAATTCAGTCTTAAGCATTTATAGGCCAACTTTTTTTTGTTTTTTTTTAATAAACACGAAATCTGTTCATGAACAAACTGAACTTATTTGCGCATACACACAAAAATATTATAATTGTTCTTATACTATAATAATAATTATAGCAATAAGATAATAATGACTTCTTTAATATTCTGAAATGGTAATACAAACAGAATAAATCTTGACGTAAAGAATTAAATTTATTCAATGAAAATAATTTCATTCTTCTTCTTTCACGTTGTAATTATGGGGTATTTTTTGTAGAATTTTGAGGAAAATTATGAATTTAATCCATTTTGGAATAAGGCTATAACATAAGAAAATGTGGAAAAAGCGAAGTGCTGTGAATACTTTCCGGATGCACTTTGTATAGGTTGCCCTTTTGACTTGATGAGGGCTCAGAACAGGTTGCAGAGAGAGTTACATTTATAATTGTTATTCGTTCAGTCTGCACACACAGCATACCTGTTAGACATCTGTGTGTGCGTACTTTGCTGAGCATGATAGTTACGAGCGATTTTGCTAGAATGTATGCACAAGTTTTGCAATGTATCTAACCACAGCTTTCGCACTTCAATAGGCCATAACAATATGAACATGATCTGACACCTTGAGTTACAACCTCGTCAATTGTGCAGAACTCGCTGTACCAAGAAAGGAAATCTTTTTCGGCACAGTCGCAAGAAGGTATAAAGACATTAAAAAGTTTGTTCTTCCTGACTAACAGCTACTTAGTTCATTAGATAAAGACAAGGCATTGTACTATTATTAAGTTAATTCCAGGACTTAGTCCTTGGATATATCCTTAAGATATATCTACTTAACATTACATTTATGTATTATTACATTTAATCTCATCATTTCATATTTTTATTATTTTTATTAATTTCTGTAAAATAAATAGTGTTATTCCATCTACAAATCATATGATTTATTTATGTATATTTGAAAAGTTGTATTTCTCATTAAACTGAAATAAACCTACTTGTACAGTGTCTCTGGGTTGGAGCTGCAGAACATGAGAGATGACTTCGAGGCGATTCATAATTTTCCTTTTCTGTGATTAAAATAAAATCAAATTAAGAAATTAAATTTAAAAAAAAACTGTAAACACTTAGGCTAAATATTACATTGTTGAGTGCTTTTAGTTGAATAAAAATTTCGCCTATTTGCCCAAAAACTTGCAGTTATTTTTCAACTAAAAAAGTTCAAATTATTTACAAAAATCTAAATAAAATAAAAATGTACCTGAGCAGGTTATATGAGCCACCTCATTATGAAGACAGTTATTTTGTCCCCAGGTTGAAGATGGACACTGCCACAGAGTTGAGTCATGTGGACGACATTTAAATTGATCCAGCCAATTGGACTTTAGTCCTTGTGAGTTACTGGGGTCACTGGCAGATCTTCCACAGTTCAGCTCTTGACAGATCAGACTCGCTGTGTCTCTGTCCATCTGGTTGTAGCATATATTACCCCACGATCCATTGTAGAAAACCTCCACATTCCCTTCACATCCATCAGTTAATCTGATCTCTTTGAACTCTAGATAGAAATAATCAATCAAATTAAAAAAAAATCCCAACAATTGAAAAACATTATGACTATTATGAATATTTGGGTACCTGAATTCAATTCGACAATTTACCTGAACACACGACTCCTACATCCTCCTTGTGTTGACAGTCATGTTTTCCCCAAACCTGAGAATAGCAGTTCCACAGGGACATCTCATTCCCCTCACAGTTCACCTCATCCAGCCATATGGGTCCAGAACCAGGACCAAACCAGGCTGGTACCTGCTGGTTACTGAGGGCCACTCCACACTGCAGCTGTCTGCACACCACATGGGCATCTTTAATATCCCAGGAGTCATCACACACTGTCCCCCATGAGCCATTGTGAAAAACCTCCAGCCTCCCTGCACAGTCTCCTCCAGAACCCACCAGCCTGATGGACCCACGACCTGAGATCAGATATACAGAGAGAGAGAAATTAATGTTGATTCATATTAATCTATTATCAGAGAATGAAAATGGCCAGATATTGTTGTTCTCACTAAGGCAGGTGATTGACAGCTGTTGTGTGGAGCTGCAGTTGAGAGTTTGTGGAGAGCTGCAGTTCCCCAGATGAGTTTCACTCCCAGAGCACTGGAAGCCCATCACACACTCATGACTGTGTTCAGGACTGGATGAAGAGGAGCTGTAGAGTTTCAGCACAGAGTCACAGCCCAGCTGTCTGCAGACCACAGAGGATTCAGTGAGACTCCAGGAGTCCAGCAGAACTCTCCTCCAGACCTGATGGATGTAAACTTCCAACTCCCCTTCACACTCTCTCTCTCCAGACAACCGCACTCGCCCATCATGAAGAGCCAGAGACGAACCTGGAAAGGAGGTTTGAAAAGTTACTAAAATACATGCAGAATTCATAATAAATCATTAAAAAAATGCATGTACATATGCAAGGACATGCAGGAATATTTCAATTATCGAGTATGTTTTTAGGGGGGGGTCCATTGAAATAGGAAAATTATAATTTAGCAATTTTTAAGTACATTAGTTTACATTTAATTAAATATTAATTTACATTCTTTATGTGATAGACTGCAGACGATTGTTTATTTTCTTTTTGTTATTACAGAATCCTACACATGCCCTCTTCTTGATGAGCAATCATTAAATGTTCAATATCAACTGCAGGTCTATGGGCTCTGTAACAGAAACACTGTTGCGATTAATGTATAATTAGTCTGCTTTTATATCAGAAATGCAGCAATCATTGCATTGTTACTAATTCTTGCAGTTCAGTGCACTCACGAGAACAGATGACTCCAACATCTCGTCTATGAGAACGTTCAGCTCGACTCCATGAAGAGATCGGACATTGTGAGAGTTGTGTTTCATTCCCCTGACAATCAAACACATCAGCCCAGATTTCACCACTTGCCTCTCCAAACCAGTCCGCTCCCACAACAGACACAGCAATCCCACAATTCAGCTGTCTACAGAGGACACTGGCAGCTCTCATATCCATACATCCATCACATACTGTTCCCCACTCATTGAAATACTGACGCTCCACTCGACCAGAACAGGAGTCTGTCCCATTTACCAGTCTAAGATCAGTGTAACCTAACCACAGATCAGAGAGATTACAGTAGTAACAAGAATAAAGCAGTATAAAACTCTATGTACACATAATGCAATATATAACTCATTTGTCATGGGAAGATAATAATGTATTAAAAAATAAATAAAAATGTACATTGATATTTTACCAGAACATATTAGTCCCACGTTGCTAACACTGGTGCAATTATATTTGTGTGAAGATATTGAACAGGATGAAATCTGAGATTCATTTCCTCTACACTGAATCTCTTCTGTCCACATCTGACCCTCTCCTTTGCCAAAAGCAGCTGCTCCCAGCACCTGTACAGGAGCCCCACAGTCCAGCTCTCTACACACAACCTCTGCATCCTGCTGGTCAAAGGCAGCATCACACACTGAAACCCATGTGTTTCCATCAAGTATCTCTAATCTCCCAGAACACAGATGAGACCCAGCAGCAAGTCTGGAACGTTTGTGACCTGTTCATATTAAATAACAAAATGTACACAGAAGACAAAAACACATGATGAGATTTATTTTTATTGAATTTATCTTATATACAGTATTCTGTATACTCTCAAATTATTACAACAAGACTTGATTTCATAGTGAATCTGGCACACTAGTATTAGTGTGTAACAGGTAAAGGATGGGCAAGGAGGCGGCGGGAAACGGCTGAACAGTCAACATAAAGATTAATGTAAATCTCAAAATAAAACAAACAGAAACAAAAACAGACACATATGCAATGCGGCCATGTGCGTATCTCTCTCGAATCGGTGCCTCCGGCTGACACTTATTTAGCTCTCCTCTGAATCAGCTGATTCAGTGCTGGCCATGCTCCATCACTGCCCAGCCTTGCCCTACTCCTCGTCATATAGTACTATTCACCTGAACAGATGACCCCAGCATCATAGTTGTGAGAACAGATAGGTAAATTCCATCCAGATGATCCACAGTTCTTTAGTGTCGACTCTGATCCATTACAAATTACAAGACTCATCCAGATTGGTCCTGATCCTGGTCCAAAATGACCATCACCCAGAGCATCCACAGGCTCTCCACAGTCCAGTTCTCTACACACCACTGCAGTATCAGCCATATCCCAGCAAAAACCACACACTGTTCCCCACTGACCTCTATGAAGAACCTCCACTCTACCAGCACATGGACTGTTACCATTAACCAGTCTCACATTTTTGGGGTCTAAATAAGGAAGAAATACAATGAGAGAAAAAGGAGGGATTTCAGACATATTTACAAGATATTACTCACATATTAATTTAATTCTTACCAGCACACAGAAGCCCCTCATCATTTTCATTGGAGCAGTTGTGTTCGAGTGAAGATGATCTTGGACAGAGGTGAATCTGAGATTCGTTGCCTCTACACTGAATCTCTTCTGTCCACATCTGACCCTCTCCTTTGCCAAAAGCAGCTGCTCCCAGCACCTGTACAGGAGCCCCACAGTCCAGTTCTCTACACACAACCTCTGCATCCTGCTGGTCAAAGGCAGCATCACACACTGAAACCCACGTCTTCTCATGAAGTATCTCTACTTGTCCTGAGCAACGGGAATTTCCAATAAGCCTGACGCCTGAGTAGCAAGAGAAAACAAGTTTAATATATACTGCACTGTTTTCATAGAAGGCAAAACAAATGTATTTACATTATAAACTTTGTTATATGCAATGATAAATAATTTCATAACCAATGATAATTCAAAGTTGTCTACATAAGCATCATAAAGAAGAGAGAAACAAAAACATACTTAATAAAAACTGTTTACAATAATTAAAAAACACTCACTAGAGGCCTTTTAGTTCCTGTTATAAACATTGGGTATTGAGAGCATTACATTAAATAATCAAAAGATTCATGGGGGTTAATTTAAGGCAGGTTCAGGGCAGCTCACCTGAGCAGATGACACCAGCATCTTTACCATGATCACAGTCAAAATCACCCCAATCTACTGATCCACAGTTCTTTAGTGACAACTCTGATCCAGTACATAATGTTCGATTAATCCAGATTGGTCCTGATCCTGGTCCAAAATGAGCATCACTCAGAGCATCTACAGGTTCTCCACAGTCCAGCTCTCTACACACCACTGCAGCTTCAGTCATATCCCAGATAAAACCACACACTGTTCCCCACTGACCTCTATGAAGAACCTCCACTCTACCAGCACAGGAACTGTTACCATTCACCAGTCTCACATTCACACTGTCTGTATATATTGAAAAGTAAGAATGACAGATGGACAGAGGAAGAGAGTGAGAAACAAAGAATCACACAAAGAGACAAAACTAGTATGAAACTCAATTAATGTTCAGTCTGGACTCAGGGGACTTGACATTTTATTTACAGCCTATTGCAAATAATGGTCAATTATATTAATGCTCCATTGCAAATTGTGGCAGTGTGTGTGTGTGTGTGTGTGTCAATTTATTGTATTTGGAGTCCCACAGAAACCACATCCCACCCCTAAATCAAACCTACAATAATTAACCATGATTTGTATTAGTGACCATAGTTTACATTTACATTACATTACATTTATTCATTTGACAGATGATTTTATCCAAATCGATTTACAAAAGAGGAATAATACATCACAAACGATTCATATTAAGGAAACAGCAGTTCGAAAAGTGCTGAATAAAAAGTTTCAATTAAATCAGAATAACAGTATCCAAGACTGATTACCCCCAATTTCCACCAACTGCGGAACAGCCGCGGATCGGCTCCGCTGCGTGTCGGATCCGTGCTCCGCCGTCCTTCAATACCTACCAGATCCGGATTTGTTGCGGAACGGCTGCGGCTATGACTGACAGCTGAAGTCACGTGGACACACGATATCTTGCGAATTTACGTATGATCGCGCAATATAACAGGATGTAGTTTTTAAAAAGAACCACAAAACCAGCAACAGTTTGTTTCCATCCAGAGGAGTGGAGGGGAAACAACTCTGTGCTGACTTGCTAATCTCCCTTTTTTGCGGAGATTGTGATTCAACCAAGTACAATATTTTTTTTCCACTTTAGCAAATGTCAAACCCAATATTAAATAAATGGTTATATATATATATATATATATATATATATATATATATATATATATATATATATATATATATATATATATATATATATATATATATATATATATATATATATAATATATATATATTATATATATATATATTTAAACTATATATTATAAACTATATATTTATAGTTTAACTGAAATTCAACTTACTTCATTACATAACCTAATACCTGTAAATAAAGTTATTCATGCAAATCAAACAATCCTGCAATGTCTGCTTAATTCAAAGTTTTTAATGGGTTTAACATGTATAGCTAGAGAATGCCTTTACAAGTACATGGATAAACTATTTGCTCTCTATCTGCATTTATTGGACAAAATTAGTGACTTTACCATCCACACCCATTACTCCTGCTACTGTTTTCCACGCCATTTCCTTTTTAAGGTTGTCCTTATAAAAAGGATGCGACGGGTCATAAATGATTTGGTGATTTTGTACTTCCAGAATCAGCATCTCCTCATCCATGGTGTAGTGCAGGGAAATACGATCCGCCGTGAGCACTGGGTATTTTATTTTGAAAATTACCGGATATTTTATTTTGTTTCTGTGCTCGACTTCCTGCGGCGCTCTCCGGCATACGGCAAAAATAGAAACTATGCGCATCTGCTCCGGAGGGCTGCGGTCGCTGGAGCTGGGACGGAGTCGGAATGCAGACGTTCCGCAGTCAGTGAAAATACACACATTGACTTTAATGGAAACCTATTGACTCCGCCGCCGTTCCGGAGCGGATCCGCGGCTGTTCCGCAGTTGGTGGAAATTGGGGGTCAGAGTGCAACAAGAAAATCTGAAAATAAATTATTAATTATTTTATGAGTCCACCCAACCTCTAATGAAAAGATTAATACAAATCTAGACATGACCGATGCCAGCCGCAGAAGACAGACATCACCCCTCATGCCTCAGACAAAGAAGGGAAAATATAACACAGAATCTGCCCCTTACACAGATCAAACCCTTCTCTGAACCTGCCAACGGTTGACACTGCGAGGAAATCAGCCTTAATGTTCATTTTTATTTATTAGAGGTAGAATTAAAGGAAATATTAAGAGCGGAGAGAGGAAAAAGGAAAGGCATAAGTGTGGGAGATAAAGCTGGTTTGAACCTGGGTCGAATCATGCTGAATTTTTATTCATTTAAGTTTATTGGAAATGTTCATGAACCTGCAGACGTCATTCCTAATACAAGTGTATTTAATGGGTACGTTCATTTAAAGGTGATTTAATGGGTTAAAATGTGACTAAAAAAATAAATATCTGCTTTGTTGTAACTCCTACCTGCACACACCAGTCCAATGTTATTTTCATGTGAACAGTTGTTTTCATTTGATGATGATGTTGGACAGAGATGAATCTGAGATTCGGTGCCTCTACACTGAATCTCTTTTGTCCACATCTGACCCTCTCCTTTGCCAAAAGCAGCTGCTCCCAGCACCTGTACAGGAGCCCCACAGTCCAGCTCTCTACACACAACCTCTGCATCCTGCTGGTCAAAGGCAGCATCACACACTGAAACCCACGTCTTCTCATGAAGTATCTCTAATTTACCAGAACAGCGAGAACCTCCAACCAGCCTGATGCCTGTAAAGAAAGAATATAGAGCATTGAATATTTTAAAAACAACATTTAAATACAGTTTATGTGATAAGATGAAATTTTGAGCTTACCTGCACAAAAGACTCCAGCATCTTTACTGTGATCACAGTCATAAGGCCAATCTGCTAACCCACAGTTTTTCAGTGTGGACTCAGATCCAGAACACATTGAATTTTTCATCCAGATTGGTCCTGATCCTGGTCCAAAATGAGCATCACTCAGAGCATCTACAGGTTCTCCACAGTCCAGTTCTCTACACACCACTGCAGCATCAGCCAAATCCCAACCTTGATCACACACTGTTCCCCACTGACCTCTATGAAGAACCTCCACTCTACCAGCACAGGGACTGTTACCACCAACCAATCTCACATTCATTCTGTCTGTCAATGTCAGAGAAAGAAAAAGAGAGGGAAAGAGTGAATGAAGACTGGAAGTTTTCTATAAAATTAAATAATAATCTGCTCTGTTGAATTTTTATTGAACTCATACCGGAACACAGCAATCCAATGTTGTTGTCATGAGAACAATTGCTTTTGATTGATGGTGATGTTGGACAGAGGTGAATCTGAGATTCATTTCCTCTACACTGAATTTCATCTGTCCACATCTGACCCTCTCCTTTGCCAAAAGCAGCTGCTCCCAGCACCTGTACAGGAGCCCCACAGTCCAGTTCTCTACACACAACCTCTGCATCCTGCTGGTCAAAGGCAGCATCACACACTGAAACCCACGTCTTCTCATGAAGAATCTCTAATTTACCAGAACAGCGAGAACCTCCAACAAGTCTGACTCCTGAAAAATATCAAACAAAAATTATTTTTAACATTAACAACATTATTATAAACTTCATATTACATGGATTATCAAGATCATGATTCTTAAGTCAACATTTTAAATAAAAATAAATAATTTAAATATAAGAATAAAAAATATCCAACATGTTGTAACCCATGAGGAGAAATACATTTTCAGTCAAGAAGATAGAGAAGGTTTGTAGAAGTTTACCTGAGCAGATGATTCCAGCATCTCTACTATGATCACATCTGTGTTGACCCCATCCTGCTGATCCACAGTTCTTCAGTGTCGACTCTGATCCAGTACACATGACGTGACTCATCCAGATTGGTCCTGATCCTGGTCCAAAATGAGCATCATGCAGCGCATCAACAGGTTCTCCACAGTCCAGTTCTCTACACACCACTGCAGCATCAGCCATATCCCAAAATTCATCACACACTGTTCCCCACTGACCTCTATGAAGAACCTCCACTCTACCAGCACATGGACTGTTACCACCAACCAATCTCACATTTACACTTTCTAAATATTGAGCAAAACAATGAGAAAGAGGAATGAAGGGATGAGAGAAAGAGAAAGACAGATTTTCACATGTATTATCAGATATAGAGTTTACGACTGTTCAATGTATTTGCTTAATTCACATGTGATTGTTGTGTGGTTGTGGAATATTTACATTTATTTCAAATGGTTATTATTATTATTATTCAGTGATCACGTGTAAATAAATGAAATCATTAAAACTCATCACACTCTCATTTGTTCATACGTTATTATCACGTTCACATGTGAAATTCATGTGATTTTTCCATAGATACATACAGTACATTTCACACAATGTGCTTGTTAATAAATATCTCTGCAACATAAGATGAATAAAGTTTAATTTTAAGTGAAGTTGGAATATGCAAGACCATCATTGCTTGATAAATTTAATTTCATTACTTATGTACTTACCAGCTCTGGTGAGATTTACAACTGAAGACAGTAAAATGAGTGTCAGACATCTCTCCATATTCTTCTGCTCTACTAATAGTTTGTTTATTCAGTACCAGCTTCTCCTCACTACTGATGAAACAGAAGTACAGGGGTCTTCTGAGCCCTTAATGAGAGAAAAAGATGTCAAACACCATCCAATCACACTCACTATTACCTTATTAGACAGAACAGAGGAAACTATCAAAGAACTTCAGTGACGAATCAGAAGAGGTATTTCTGATTTTCTCCATATACATCAAAAACGTCAGTGATGATCAGGGAATCTTCGCCCCACCCATGTAGATGCCTCACAAAGGGGAGTCACACACACACACACACACACACACACACACACACACACACACTATATTTAGAGAAGTAGTGACTGTAGTATTGACTTACAGGATACAGGAAACACTCCAGTTTATACACATCAAAGCCAAACACCTGCAGAGACGAGATAGAAGCTCTGATAACTAACTGCTAAATAACATATTTGCATGATATTAAAACATTTAGAAATTCTTGAACACTTTGGTTGAGTTAGCTAAAAATAAAACCAAGTTGTATTACAGAAGACTGTGTCAGTGCCAGATTTGTATTCTGTTTGTATGTACATTAACAGACCACTGCAAAAAGTTTCTCTGGATTTAATATTCATAGGTATGTGTTTGAGTAAAATTAACATTTTTGTTTTATTCTATAAACTACTGACAATTCTCGTGATATGAGCGTGAAGCGATCACGTGCGAGTAAGGGCAGACGGTGGACTTTCTGGTGCCCTCCTAAGATAAGATGGTGGCCCCCTAAGATAAGATGGTGCCCCCCTGGGGAGTTGGCGGTACTGCACCTCCCCCTTCACACACCTCTGATGCTGTCTAGGCAGGCAGCTCACTAGATTTTGGAGTAGAGGCAATATTCTGTCTCTGCTTTAGTGTTGCATTAGTTTTGAGAGATTTTAGCCAAATTTGGGTTGTGCTTTATTGATTTGACCTGAAGGCAAAACTATTTAAACTATTTAAATTGAGCGCATCGGTGCTCACCCACTTTATCAGTCATCTTGTCTCCAGAAGCATTTTTCCCCGATCATTTTATCTGTAGCGATTTCATAAAATCCTTCATAAAATAGTTGTAAGTCAAACAAAAAGACAAAGATACAAGACTGTGTACTGAACGTGTTTAATGAGGGAAAGAACTTCAATCCCATGAATCACTGCAAATTAAGTAATTGAATAAAAAAATACAATGATGAAAAAACGTAAAGTTGTTTATTATAAGTATAGAAACAATATATTTTAAGTTAATTGCAAAACATTCAGATATATACAAATATATAAGTAGTTTGAGAGTATAGGGAGAGAGTTTACGGAGCTGCAGAGCTCTTTTGGTGCACTTTGCTTGCTGCAATTCTCTGATTGGTTTAGTTATTTACCAGGAATTCTGCTATTAACCCTTTCAGCTCGGATGGGCCCGCTGCGAGAAAAACAATAATTTAAGTCTTGACCAACACAAAATAGGACTCATTTGAAAATTTAGAAGCTCTACTTTATAATGCATGTAAATATTATGACCAAAACTGAACAAGTGCTTTGAAATTTACAGATAAATCAGAAGTGTTACATTTTGATAATTTATTAAAATTGTGCTGTACATATTATTGCAATCAAAGTATAAAAACATCAAACTGATCAAATATTCATGTGTCATATGTTGTTGGAAAGATCTTAAAGAGTAAAATACAACCAGACTATTTGTTTTACTCAAAGACAAAAATATAGCGAGTAACCGCTAAATATATGTCTTCGACAATTATGTTTGTGCTGCTTAAATGCAGCGTTTCTGTGTATTTCTTCACGAAAAATAAACGGAACATTAAATATCACATATCATTATTTAGAGTCAGTGATTATCTTTCAAACGAGTCCACACACAAGATAATCAGATGTAACAATTCTCCCAAATTCAAAATAAAAATATTGTTATTTAGAGCAGAGGTTTTCAATTGGAGAGGCGGCAGAGAGCCCCAGTGGAGGTGCAGCACGGGGGGGGAAAACAACAATGGTTCACGTCTGTACACATCTGTCCTGCTAGCTTGCATGTTAATGTGTGTGTTATGCATATGCGTGTAGCAAAATTAATCTCTTTGTAGTGACTGAGTTTCCCAACCTCTCTTGAAATGCTATGAAAGTCCTCATCCCCTTCCCCTCCACTTACTTATGTGAGTGCGGGTTTTCCGCTTTGACCCTGCTTAAAAGCAAATACCGATCAAGGCTGGAGGACGAAACTAGTAGCACAGATGTTTTCTGTGCTACTAGTTTCAAATATATATTTGGAATAGATTACTGCACCATTGAGGGGGCCATAGTTTCACTAATAATTTGTTTATTTTGCACAAGAAAATAAATAGTTTTAATTATTTTGGTGTTATTAGAATACATAACACTTCAATGTTTGAAAATTAGCGCATTTGAATTAGTGTCATTACGTTATCAATCACGTTGAATGAGTCATGCATGTTAGCAAGTCACGAGTTAACTAAATTTGGCTTTTGGCTAATTAGCTGTAAAGTCGAGGCACTGGTAGCTTAGTCTTTTGTTCATCACCACTCACCTCCACACAAGCCAAGACAAACACAACTGGGATAGGAGCTGGGAGGGGCTGCTGTCTGCCTGTGCTCAGAGAGAGAGAGAGGGCATCGGAACTTGACAAAGTCTCATCTCCCGACCTGATATTTTGATTTCCTTATATTTTTTGATAGGAAAGCAGTGCACAAACAGGAATATATATATATATATATATATATATATATATATATATATATATATATATATATATATATATATATATAAAAGGCACCCCAGAAAAAAAGGGCGCTTTCTCACCAGGAACAAAAAGGGCTGGTGCTCAAGCCCCATTTGATGTCTATGTGTGCACGTGCCTGCTAATGTATGCATGTGCTGTTGAGCAAACATTCAATAAAGTATTTGAACTGATTCCTGCCTCCTGTCTGTATTCTGACTGACACCCCATGGCAACAACTACAGCCTCCTAAGCGCCTAGGGTCCTTTCTCTCACACAGTTATTGAAAAACAATAATTATTATTACCTGAGCACACAACTCCTACATCCTCCTTGTGTTGACAGTCATGTTTTCCCCAGACCTGAGAAGAGCAGTTCCACAGGGACGTCTCATTCCCCTCACAGTTCACCTCATCCAGCCATATGGGTCCAGAACCAGGACCAAACCAGGCTGGTACCTGCTGGTTACTGAGGGCCACTCCACACTGCAGCTGTCTGCACACCACATGGGCATCTTTAATATCCCAGGAGTCATCACACACTGTCCCCCATGAGCCGTTGTGAAAAACCTCCAGCCTCCCTGCACAGTCTCCTCCAGAACCCACCAGCCTGATGGACCCACGACCTGAGATCAGATGCACAGAGAGAGAAAAATTAATGTTGATTCATATTAATCTATTATCAGAGAATGAAAATGGCCAGATATTGTTGTTCTCACTAAGGCAGGTGATTGACAGCTGTTGTGTGGAGCTGCAGGTGAGAGTTTGTGGAGAGCTGCAGTTCCCCAGATGAGCTTCACTCCCAGAGCACTGGAAGCCCATCACACACTCATGACTGTGTTCAGGACTGGATAAAGAGGAGCTGTAGAAGTTCAGCACAGAGTCACAGCCCAGCTGTCTGCAGACCACAGTGGATTCAGTGAGACTCCAGGAGTCCAGCAGAACTCTCCTCCAAACCTGATGTATGTAAACTTCCACCTCCCCCTCACACTCTCTCTCTCCAGACAACCGCACTCGCCCATCATGAAGAGCCAGAGATGAATCTGAGGGATTGAAGTGACATTTAAATATTAAAAGTACTATTCTCCCATACAACTATAATTTTATCATAGTACTGTACTACTGTACAAAATACTATACTTTAAGATCAGTGTCTACATATTTGAGTTTTTTCATATTAAATGTACATATGAAGAGCATTTATTTGTCATTCAGTATTTATCTCAATGAAAAGTGTACTATGAATTTTAAAAAAAAATAGTCACCCAAAACTGAAAATTATGTAATCTTTTTCTCACCTAAATGTTGTTCTAAACCCATGAAAGTAATTGGTGATTTAAGCTAAATTCTGCCAAACATCTCCATTTGCATTCCACAGAAGTAAGAAAGTCATACAGGTTTGGAACAACGTGAGGGTGAAAAAAAATGAAAGAAATTGAATTTCTTGGTGAATTGCCCCTTTAATATCATGAGTACTAGTGTTAAGTGTGCTTACTAGAGCAGATGACTCCAACATCTCGTTTATAAGAATGTTCAGCTCGACTCCATGAAGAAATGGGACATTGTGAGAGTTGTGTTTCATTCCCCTGACAATCAAACATATCAGCCCAGATTTCACCACTTCCCTCTCCAAACCAACCCGCTCCCACAACAGACACCACAATCCCACAATTCAGCTGGCTACAGAGGATACTGGCAGATTTCATATCCAACCATCCAGGGGTGTAAAGTAAAGGAATACAAATACTCACATTACTGTAATTAAGTGGTTTTCCCCAGGAATTGTACTTTAAGTAGTTAAGTAAGTTAAGTAATTTTTATACTTTTACTTAAGTACATTTTAAGTGCTGTAACTGTACTTTTAATGCGCTATTTTCCCACCGTCTGTGTTAGCTACTTCCCTGTCCTGATTTTATTTTTATCCATCAAAATGATTGGCTAGGGAGAGTTTTGCGACTCCTGTCAAATCAAATCAAATCAAATCATGTAAAAAACTTGAACAGGAGCTGCAGATCTGGCACAAACTGTTGTGGATGTGGATGATGCCTTAAACACATTTCAAGACCTGAACATCACGGCTACACCTAAAAGTGATTTTCACAGTGAAAAAGGCGATTTGCTTGACTGCGTCATGTGAGTTTAACTTGCTCAAGCCAGATATCAGCATTAATCCTGCCTCTAATTTGAAGAAACATATCAAGGTAAATTTAATTTTTCTGAGATTCTGTGTGTCTATAATGTAGCCTGTAATTTAACTATCTATCACTGAGATTATTGGGTTGATGTGAGAGATTAAGGCAATGTTATCAATAGGGCTGGGCGATAAAACAATCTTGATGTTTTCCTGAAAAAAAGAGAAAGATGTCCTCGATAACAACAACCACTTGGCAAATTCAGGACGTGCAGGTAATCACAGCTAGCAGTGCTGATTTAAGGACAAATAGCATGATTGCGAGTGTGATATTGCTTATATACAACAATTCAATGAACAAGTAAATGTAAAAGTTTAGTGAGTAGTCTTAAAAACACATTTGTGCATGGAACTACTTTATTATGCAGCGGATCAGAATCTGCCATTGCTGGTTCAAAACAAATGATGCGTCCAAACATTCGTTAGTAATTCTAAAATGTCACTTCAGCATCACCGCTTGTGCTGTTTCTAACAAGTTATTGGATAAACAAGGATGGATGTGTGTGTGTGTGAGAGAGAGAGAGAGAGAGAGAGAGAAACTGAGCGTATGGGTAATTCTACCCATTTCAAGGTATCCTGTGCGCAAAAGTCATTCACTTGACAAACCGTAATATCTTCCATTTTAAACAGTGTGTCCACTCCAATGTGAAAGTCCAATAAGAGGTAAGTGCCTTCAGTTTGTGTAATTAATCAGTCTGTTGTGTCTCTCAGCTGTGATAAGTCGTAATGCTTAAATTGTTAGTTTAAGCCGTTTAAAGCTATTTCCTATTAGTAATAAAAGCGATCATATAGTGCTGTATGTAAACACTGGCTGACCTTCTGGCTAACATATGTAATGTAAAAAAAAAAATACATGTAATAAAAAGACAAACCCAGAACCGTCAGGCACAGGAACAGTTATTTTCCTCAGGCTATCCATCTCATGAACAGTTAAAATTGCCCCATTGAGCAATAATTTTGTGCCATACACAGTTTAGTCTTTTTATATATTTATCCAACACATCTACCTCTTCTGCCATTTCATTCAAAAATAATAAGAAATTGCACTGTACATGACAGATTTGTATTTTGCATTGTACATAACATATAACAGATTTGTATTAGAATTGCACTATATATAGAATTGCATCCTGGGCTCTCATAACACCTGAGCAGTGACACAGACTGATCGACTCCATGCCACGCCGCATTGCTGCAGTAATACAGGCAACAGGAGCCCCAACTAAGTATTGAGTGCTGTACTTGCTCATACTTTTCATGTTCATACTTTTCAGTTGGCCAACATTTCTAAAAATCCTTTTCTTGTATTGGTCTTAAGTAATATTCAAATTTTCGGAGATACTGAATTTGGGATTTTCATTAGTTGTCAGTTTTAATCATCACAATTAAATGAAATAAACATTTGAAATATATCAGTCTGTGTGTAATGAATGAATATAATATCCAAGTTTCACTTTTTGAATGGAATTACTGAAATAAATCAACTTTTTGATGATATTCTAATTATATGACCAGCACCTGTATGTATTATATATATATATATATATATATATATATATATATATATATATATATATATATATATATATATATATACACACACACACACATACAGCAATGCTCAAGCGCTCCTACTAAAGCGGAACCTTTTATAAATCCCAACATAAGCTACAGCTTGTCACCCTTGGACAAGATCATTTGATCATCATAGCCTCTACAATTCTCATCAATGGCTATCCTATCTGGTCTGAAATGACAGAAGGACTGCATTGGTACAAGTCACAGAAAATTTTAATGATGGTTACAGGAGGAATGTGTCACAACACACAGTGCATCGCACCCTGTTGCGTATGGGGCTGCGTTGCTGCACACGGGTCAGATTGACCATGATGACCCCTGTTCACCATCAAAAGCACCTACAATGGGCACGTTAGCTCCTGACCTGTATCTAAATTATTTTAAGTGCTGTGAAATCAGATGACAAAAATATTTATATATATATATAAAATATTTTTGTCATCTGATTTCACAGCACTTTGATTTTTACTATAATCATTGTTTTAAAAGACTTTTGATTGCTTTCAATTCACAATTACTCATTATTATTGAGATAATCATATAAAATCAGTGCTAGGTAGTACTGGATTACATTTAATCTGTATTATGTAATCAGATTACAAAATACTCATAATCGGAATACAATTACTGATTGAAATTTATCCATAAATAATCCAAAAATAATAGGACTAGATTACCCCAAAATGTAATCTATGAGATTATGTTACTGATATTAGTACATGATTACAATTCTCAAGTAATCTGCCTAGCACTGGTCATAATTAGCTACAAAGAACAGGCATTAGGAAATATCCCAAATTTTCTCTTTATTATGGTTAAATGTTTCTGGGCAAGAGAAGATGTGGAACTTGAGAACTCAAGAGAAGACATGACCCCGCCCCCCTATTTTTTTAAGGATTTGGGGAAAAAAATACATGACTGGCATTAGACAATAGCTTCCACATTGTCTTGTTTCTCTTGGCATATACACTGAATGTTCTGCTCATCAATGATGCGGTAATCACACAAAACCCTTCAACTGTAAGTGCATCAGTAAATCCATCAGGAGAATTGCATCCAACATTCACTCGTGAGTTCTCAGGGGTCTTCTTACTGTTCTGGTCACTGTGGTGGCCTACTTATAGTAGCTGCTTCAGCTCTGTTCTCAAGGTTTGCTGAATGAAAGATGTGAATTTAACTCCAGCCTCGAAACAATTCTCAGTATTGTGGGCCCATTTAAGCTCTTGGTTTGAGCTGAATTCCTCAAGCCAAGACAAAAATGTACTGGAGGAGTTCTAACACCACAAAACTGCACAGATCAAATATGATCAAATATCTGCAGGGGTTGTGGAAGAAGATCATGACCCAGTAGTTTGCAGGCCCCGTTTCTGCATGACATTCCAGAGTTTGTGGAGGTTGGACTGAGTGATGAGGTCATCTGGTTTGAGCTGCAGTGCACGGAGGTAGTTGCTCTCTGCCTCCTTCAGTTTCCCATTAAGGTGGAAGATAGCCCCAAGATTCATCAGAGCAGCTGGATGCTGAGTGAAAGTGAGAGTAAATTAATATACAAGAGGAAAACTTTTAGGTCTCATTTGGAACATTCACGCGATTTTATGCTATTCATCTCAACAAATGGCAAAACATCTCAAATACATGTTTGTGAGCAGTTTTGTGTGAAACAGATGCGTCGCGTCTAACGCACGAGCCCCGATGAGAATTACCGCACAAATGTCAGTGAGATGTGTTTTACTGCTTCCCAGTTTGAATATTCAAGCGATTTTACACTATTCAACTCAACAAATGACAAAACAACTCGAATAAATCTTTTCGAGCAGTTTGAAATCGGGAATATTGAATTCTGGCATTATTACGGGGGTCAACACTGGCGCTGTGATGCCCTTTAATTAGATGCATTTTTCTAAACAGCGGAAAAAACTTAAACAAAATACTGCGTCATTTTTGCCAATTCAGATACATGGAAGAGATCATTACAAACTATAAAAGGTCTACTTTTATTTGTGTACACTTACAATAACAACAAAACCTTGAGCTTTTGTAAAATAACGAAAATAAACCGGGTGCGCCGAATCTGTCTTAGCGATCATCTGTCTGATACACGTCAGAAAAATCAAGTGAAACTCCGCGAACACTTTTCTTCAATGAACACATCTTCAATGCGAGCAATGTTTGTCTGTTGTATGGGTTTTTAACACTTTCCTGTTTGAACTTTCAAGCGATTTTACACCATTCAACTCAACAAATTGCAAAACTGTTTATGTGAAACAGCGAGCAGCGTCACGTCTAACTCACGAGCCCCGATGAGAGATCGCATTCGCTTCTTCTTGCGTTTGAACGGACAATTTCATACAACAAAATGTCAAAATACATGATATATTGTGTTGTCTGTTTTGTCTCAAGTGAACATAAACAGTTGATGAAGAAATCGGGAATCTAAATCTAGTAGGCTATCAACACTTCCGAGATTGATTATCAGCGTTGTGTCTTACAGCACGCGCTCCGTGAGGCGATCTCATTTTTACTCGCATCTTCACGAAGGTTTGTCTGTTCTATGTGTTTTAAACACTTTCCTGTTTGAACATTCACGCAATAAATAATGAGACTTCAGAGTTCTCAAAAGATTAAACTCAATGAAACAAACTGTGCCTTGAATGCATGCGATAACCATCTCTTAAAGAGACAGAAACAATTGAGCTTTCGTCCTGAACATTGACATTCCAAGTAAATAAAAAGTACAAATGGTATTTACCCCCAAAATAAATTTCTCTCATCATTTACTTACCCTCATTCCAGCCCAGATGTGTATTATTTTCTTTCTTCTGGTGAACACAAATTAAGCTTTTTAGAAGAATATCTCAATACTGTTGGACCTTTCAATGCACTTGAATGGTGATCAGAACTCAGAAGCTACAAAAATCACATAAATGCAGCATAAAAGTAATCCATACCACTCCAGTGGTTTAATCCATGACTTCAGAAGTGATATTATAAGCGTGGGTTAGAAACAGACCAATATATATATATATATATATATATATATATATATGATTAAAAAAAATTTATTTAAAAAAAAAAAAAAAAAAAAAAAAAAAAAAACATTTTTCTTTTATTTACTATAAATACTCCTCCCTGCCCAGAAGGGATGATTTGGTTATGTAAATCACAAAAAAAAAAAAAAAAAAAAAAAAAAAAAAAAACAGAAAAAGAACTCTTAAGAGAGAAGTGCGCTTCTGAAAGTCAAAGTAGCGATTTATAGTTAAAAAAGGACTTGATTAATGATCTGTTTCTCACCACTTCTCATTTACTTACAACAGAGCTGAGATATTCTTCTAAACATCTTCATTCAATTTCAGCAGAAGAAAGTCATACACATTTGGGACTGCATGAGGGTGAGGAAATGATCAAATATCCCTTTAACATTCACTTATTTTTACAAAGCATGCAAAATGAAAATCTTAGTGAATGACGTATGTGGTATAATGACATGGAGAGCTTAAATAATTTTCAATTTATTGCATTTATTTAATATTTTTGCTGTGATCTTGTTTTATTGTTATCATCGAGTTCCAGTCTTGGTTCAAGGTTCGGTCTTTCTCAAGCCAACATCAAAGTTTGTCTTGACTTTTTTTTTCTAGTTCTGAAGTACTATACAAAGAATGGCTCACATTCGCCCATAGTCGCTACAGGCCATGCCCAAAATTAACATATACTGGTCAAAAATGTTCTAATTTGGTATATTGATACTACAGGCCAACAGGAATCCACAAACCAAGAATGGCCCACATTCGCCCTTAGGGGGCGCTACAGGCCATTCCCAAATTTCCCATTTTATGGTCAAAAATGTACTAATTTGGTATATTGATACTACAGGCCAACAGGAATCCACAAACCAAGAATGGCCCACATTCGCCCTTAGGGGGCGCTACATTTCCGCCCAAAATTCCCATTTTCTGGTCAAAAATTTTCTAATTTGGTATATTGATACTACAGGCCAACAGGAACCCACAAACCAAGAATGGCCCACATTCACCCTTAGGGGGCGCTATAGGCCATGTCCAAAATTCTCATTTTCTGTTCCAAAATTTACTAATTTGGTACATTGATACTACAGGCCAACAGGAACCCACAAACCAAGAATGGTCCACATTCACCCTTAGGGGGCGCATCAGACCATGCCCAAATGTCATTTTTTCAGAATGATTGTATTTTCACCCCATTTATTTAGTTCTTCTGAAACCTGGTGAACATACCTCATTTCTCATTGTAAACAAAAAACCCTCCAGGATCCATAAGGTCCGGCATGATGGATTTTCCTGTACACTGAAAATGTTTAGTTTAAGATTCAGACAGAAAGACATGTTTTTTGGATTCCTTCAATGGGAGGGTTTAACCCCAACCCTCTACTGATCAATTTTAAATGATTTGCCATTTTGAGGAGGAATCGCATTGCTGCTTGCAGCTATATTTATTATTATTCTTCTTCTCCTTGAGCCCCAATATCTCAAAAAGTCACTGGTCAAAAATTTTCTAAATTGGCACATTGATACTCCATGCCAATGGGTACCCCCAAACCAAGAAAGGCCCACATTCGCCCATAGGTGGCGCAACAGGCCACGCCCCAAAAAAACATTTTCAAAGTCATGGCATTTCCAAGCCATTCGTCCAATTATTCTCAAACCTGGTGTACATGCCTCATTTCTCATGGGGAACAAAAAAGCCTCAAGGACCCATAACTTCTGCCATAATGGATTTTGCTGTACAGTGAAAATTTGCCAAAACCTACAAAACTCTTCTTCTCCTGAACCGTAGCTCCAATATACTTGAAATTTGGTACGCATGTGTAGAATTGATGTCTTTGAAAACATTACTTAGCAAAAATGAATACGATATAAAATGGCTGAAAGGGGCGTGTTTATGTAAATGTCCACATTTAATCAATATATGTCAATATATCAAATGTAATTTTGACCGAGGGTTTTTCAAACCTAACATGCTTCAAGATAACATCCCTTTGAAGTACTGTGCAAAGAATTGCCCACATTCGCCCTTAGCGGTTCGCTACAGGCCACGCCCAAATGTCACATTTTCAAAATGATGGCACTTTCACCCCAATTTTCCAAATATTCTAAAACTTGGTATACTTGCCTCATTTCTCATTGGGAACAAAAAAGCCTCAAGGACCCATAAGGTACGATTAAAAATGGCTGAAAGGGGCGTGTTTATGTAAATGTCCACATTTAATCAATATATATGTCAATAAATCAAATGTAATTTTGACTGAGGTATTTTAAACCTGACATGCTTCAAGATAACATCCCTTTGAAGTACCGTGCAAAGAATTGCCGACATTCGCCCTTAGCGGTTCGCTACAGGCCACGCCCAAATGTCACATTTTCAAAATGATGGCACTTTCACCCCAATTTTCCAAATATTCTAAAACTTGGTATACTTGCCTCATTTCTCATTGGGAACAAAAAAGCCTCAAGGACCCATAAGGTTCTGCGTGATGGATTGTCCTGTACAGTGAAAATTTGGGGAAATATTCAAAAGTCTTCTTCTCTTGAACCGTAGATCCAATTGACTTGACATTTGGTACCCATGTGTAGAATTGATGTCTTTCAATTTGTTACTTAGCAAAAATGAATACAATACAAAATGGCTGAAAGGTGTGTGTTTATGTAAATGACCACATTGCCTCAATATATTAGTGTCAATAAACCAAATGTAATTTTGATTGATGGTTTTTCAAACCTAACATGCTTCAAGATGACAACTATGTTGGCTTGAGAAAGCCAACATATTGTTATGTTACATACATTTATTATTGTTATTATTATTAATACTATTTTACTTACTAAAAGTTCAACAACCTCACCTCCAAGAGCTTTAATGCTATAAGTACCCAACTTGCCACAGACCTGGGGACTGTTCTGAAGTTTGCTGCTATGTCTTTTTTTACCTGATGCGACTTAAGCTTTTTATATAAATGACGATCAAAAATGTAAAAAATCCCATTGATTTACAATGGCTGAGCAAAAATGCCCCCTCTACAGGATTAATACGGTCTACAAGTAAAATCCCATTCACTTACATTGGCTGAGCAAAGAGGCTCCCTCTGCTGGAGTAACTCTGTCTACCAAATGCACTTTTACTGGAGAAATCTCTCTAATGGAGCAATTCTGTCTACTAGTGGGTGGAGCTCCAGACTTAGAAAACCAGATGAATTGGTGTATGCACAAAGGTGTCAATTGTGTGTTTAATGCTTGACATTTGGAACATTCACGCGATTTTATACTATTCATCTCAACAAATGCCAAAACAACTCAAAGAAATGTTTTCGAGCAGTTTACGTGAAACGGCGAGATGCGTCGCGTCTAACGCACGAACTCCGATGAGAGTTACTGCACAAAGGTCAGTGAGATGTGTTTTACTGCTTCCCAGTTTGAATATTCAAGCGGTTTTACACTATTCAACTCTAACTAAAACAACTCAAATAAATCTTTTCGAGCAGTTTGAAATCGGGAATCATTATTGAATTCTGGCATTATTACGGGGGTCAACAATGACGCTGTGACGTCCTTTTTGATGTATTTCTCTATACAGCGGAAAAAACTTAAACAAAATACTGCGTCATTTTTGCCAATTCAGATACATGGAAGAGATCATTACAAACTATAAAAGGTCTACTTTTATTTGTGTACACTTACAATAACAACAAAACCTTGAGCTTTTGTAAAATAACGAAAATAAACCGAGTGCGCCGAATCTGTCTTAGCGATCATCTGTCTGATACACGTCAGAAAAATCAAGTGAAACTCCGCGAACACTTATCACACACACATGAAACATATGTCTAAAGAAAGAAGGGATGGACGGATCGATCCTAAAGTATCAATACTTCCGAGAATGATGTTTCATCTGCGTGTTCTCTGACAGCACGCGATAGTGACGCGATCTCATTTTTACTCGCATCTTCAATGCGAGCAATGTTTGTCTGTTGTATGTGTTTTTAACACTTTCCTGTTTGAACTTTCAAGCGATTTTACACCATTCAACTCAAATTGCAAAACTGTTTATGTGAAACAGCGAGCAGCGTCTCGTCTAACTCACGAGCCCCGATGAGAGATCGCATTCGCTTCTTCTTGCGTTTGAACGGACAATTTCATACAACAAAATGTCAAAATACATGTCTGTTTTGTCTCAAGTGAACATAAACAGTTGATGAAGAAATCGCGAATCTAAATCAAGTATCAACACTTCCGAGATTGATTATCAGCGTTGTGTCTGACAGCGCGAGGCATCTCATTTTTACTCGCATCTTCACGGAGGTTTGTCGGTTGTATGTGTTTGCTTGAATGTATTTGAACATTCACGCGATTTTACACCATTCACGCAGTATGTATTTTATCATCTCACACCCAAACAAATGAGGGTGTGAGAGAAGAAACTGATGTTGCTCAGCTTCACTTGACAGCGTTGGAATGATCACGGAAGATCCATCGAGAACAGATGAACTATTAACAGCAGAATTAGTCCTTCAGGTTCTTCATGATTACAAGTTTCACAATCTCAATCAATTAATCTCTGAAATGAATACAGATGAAACAGCACGAAAATAATGAGACTTCACAGTTCTCAAAAGATTAAACTCAATGAAACAAGCCGCACAGACTGTGCATTGAATGAAATGCGTTTAAAATCCTCTTAAAGAGACAGTAACAATTTTCCAAGTAAATAAAAAGTACAAATGGTTTTTACCCCAAAAATAAATTTCTCTCATCGTATACTCACCCTCATTCCATCCCAAATGTGTATTATTTCCTTTCTTCTGGTGAACACAAATTAAGCTTTTTAGAAGATTATCTCAACCCTGTTGGACCTTTCAATGACTTGAATGGTGATCAGAACTCAGAAGCTACAAAAATCACATAAATGCAGCATAAAAGTAATCCATACCACTCCAGTGGTTTAATCCATGCCTTCAGAAGTGATATTATAGGTGTGGGTTAGTAACAGACCTATATATATATACTTCAAGATGACATCACTCTGAAGTACTGCGTAAAGAATATCCCACATTCTCCCTTAGGGGGCGCTACAGGCCATGCCCAAAATTCCCATTTTCTGGTCAAAAATGTTCTAATTTTGTATATTGATACTACAGACCAACAGGAATCCACAAACCAAGAATGGCCCACATTCGCCCTTAGGGGGCGCTACTGTACAAAACAAAAAGGCAGTAACTGCATTTTTGGTCAAAAATGAGTTATTATCATTTTCATGACATTCAAGGCATCCTTTGTTATGTGATAAAACATTTTATCTCAAATGTGTGTCGTTTTGGAGAAAAATGGTAGTCGTTTGTACAGTAACTGCAAAAAGCCCTGACAGGATAACTTTAAAGTCATTTTTCTCAGTTCTGCACTCTGTGTAGTTACTGCCTTTTTGCTTTGTAGGGCAGTACAGGCCACGCCCTAAATTCCCATTTGCTGGTCAAAAATGTTCTAATTTGGTACATTGATACTACAGGCCAACAGGAACCCACAAACCAAGAATTGCCCATATTCGCTATTAGGGGGCGCTACAGGCTATGCCCAAAATTCCCATTTTCTGGTCAAAAATGTTCTAATTTGGTATATTGACACTACAGGCCAACAGATATCCACAAACCAAGAATGGCTCACATTCGCCCTTAGGGGGCGCTAAAGGCCATTCCCAAATTGCACATTTTTTTGTCAAAAACTTTCTAATTTGGTACATTGATACTACAGGCCAACAGGAACCTACAAACCAAGAATGGCTCACATTCGCCCTTAGGCCATGCCCAAATGTCATTTTTTCAAAGTGATTGTATTTCCACCCCATTTATTTAGTTTTTCTGAAACCTGGTGAACATACCTCATTTCTCATTGTAAACAAAAAACCCTCCAGGATCCATAAGGCATGATGGATTTTCCTGTACACTGAAAATGTTTAGTTTAGGATTCAGACAGAAAGACATGTTTTTTGGATTTTTTCATTGGGAGGGTTTAACCCCAACCCTCTATTGATCAATTTTAAATGATTTGCCATTTTGAGGAGGAATCGCATTGCTGCTTGCAGCTATATTTTTAACTTTATATTCAGCTGGTCACGCTGATATGACTATTGTCTTCATCTCATTAGTGTACATCCTTTGAATAATGTCACTTTGACCCAGAAACACAATTTGAGTTTTAGTTCAAATAAAAAGGAAAGTCTCAGCCAACAGTTACAATTTTATATTTTGACAACGGTTTGAAATCGCAACATAATAATGATATCATAAGAAAGGTAACATTTTTCTTTTTGCTTAATTGCATAGAACTCAAAATGTGTTTCTGGGTCAAAGTGACTTAAAATGATAAAGCAGGTGACATATTTTTAAATAATGTACACTCATGAGATGAAGACACATCATTTCAGTCTGACCAGCTGAATGTTTCTCGCTTTATCTCAATAAATGAATCATGGGTCATCTGACTGTGAATAGTGCACTTTTACAATGACAACAGTCACTATTTTTTATTTTTTACAAAATACCTTTCTAGTATTCCTATTTATTTCCATTTCAAGACACTTGCATAACGGCTCAACTATGTTTTGTATTAAATATACAAATATATTATATAGAAATTGTATCAAATACTAAATGGTTTGTACCGTGATTTTTTTAATAATATCTGTGGCATAAAGTATTTATTCCACCTGCCTTCCACGTGTCTTGGTTGACTTCCTCCACAGCATATGAACATTGAAATTTTCATGCAGTTAAAGGAATATATAATGCTCTCTGCAATGTGTACTTCACAATTCAATAATTTTGCAGGGACACTTTACAACATCTAACAAGAGAGTTAAAGATGGTACTTACATCAGGTCTTAGGTCTGCTGCCTTCCCATAATACCTCTCAGCTGCCTCATTCAGACTGGCCTGCCTGTGGACACACACACACACACACACACACACACACACACACGTTGGTGCAGCTATCATTATGAGGACTCTCCATAGACATTTTTATACTGTACAAACTATAGATTCTGTCCCCTAAACCTAACACAACCCCTAACCCTCACAAAAAACTTTCTGCATTTTTACATTTTCAATAAAACAATTTTTTAAAGCTATTTAAATTAAACCACTTAAACCTGCCCCCCCCCCCCCCCCCCACACACACACACACACATTACTATAATCTATAATATAGGTTATTTTAAATACATGTAAACTATTGATAATAAAATGCTACAGAAACCCTACAAACTAACAGACCTCATGCATTCAGTGTTCAGAGGAAATAAAGTATGAAAACATGCTCCCTTAATCCAGCTTTTCCTGAATGCAGAAGTGTTCCATGATTCATAACAAAAGCATAATTTAGTTTTCCGGGCTTCAGTGTTTTTACTCGCATCGGATTATGTTTTTAGCGGATAATGTGATGTTTAGTATATTAAATGCAAATAAATAACATGTGGCTCCATAGTACCAATAACTAACAGAGTTAAATTGACTGTCTTTTGACAGTGTCTCACCTTTCAAAGCTTAAGGAGAGTGTAGATGACATGAATATGACATTGTTATCAATAACTACTTCGAGTTGTTATGACAGTCAACAACAGCACAAGTTGGGCCTAAACTAATTTTTACTCCAACTGGCACTTAAAATGGTCAGGAAAACTGTGGACACAAACCACAAGAGCTCCCTTCAAGGGAAGCAATGCAGCTCAAACTATTGAGGGTCACAGAGGAAGAGACACACGTACCCGAGCATATGAGCAGCACTGAACACCACATCAAACTCTGAACTGTCCAGCTCTGCAGCTTTCTCTGCCATCTTTGAAGCTTCTTCAAGGCGAGACTGTTCCAACAAAAACTGACCTGAGAGAGAGAGAGAAACAGAGACGAGCTCACCGAATGGAAAACAATGCAAACAGAGCAGGCCAGAACCCCACAGGTTAAACAGCCTAAGATCAGTCCAGGTATACAGAACAAGCATCCAAAAACACAGACACAATGGCAGAAAGAGTCTGAGTTGCGGATGAGTAAGGACATGAGGCACAGTGAACATCTGGTGCTACAGGACATTTACTTATAATATAAGCAATGAGGATGGACGTGGTTTTGCAAGAGGGGGAAGGTGCAGAATAGCATAATATCATACATTTCAGTATACTGTGCATTGTATGGAAATGAAAAGAATATTCGGATGACCTACTATACTATGACTGTGCTTTTTGATCATTAAAAATCACTGGATTTGTGCTTCTACTAAAAAGAAGTTGTGTCAAAGGACAGTTTGATGTTTTTACAGATAAAAATAATATGTGCAGTGCAAAATGTTTTAATAAATTATCAAAACAGAACACTTTTCAAATTCCTTTTCAAAAATGTTCACATTTCAAAGCACTTTTGGTCATAAAGCCTACATGCATTGTGATGTGCTTCCAAGATTTGAAACTATACCTATTTTGTGTTGGTCAAGACTGTAGTTATTAATATTTTTACAATTATTTCTTGGTGGGCCTGAGCTTAAAAATGTTGACAGTTATAACTAGAGGTCCCTTTAAATGTGCTCTACAGTAATTATTTATCATAAAGCTCTGCATATTAAAAACCCTTCACAGGGGTTTTTATTTGTTAAGGACATTTTCCAAAAAACTAAAAATAAGTTTCTATAGATCATTTAAAATTGGTTAACGTACCATTATATACCTCAATTTAGACAAATTAGAGGTTGACTAATATAGGATTTTGCTGATATGACAATATGTGGAAAGGCATCTGCCAAATGTTTTTAAAATTGGTAGTCTATATTAAACGTTCTTAGTCTTTTTGATTATTTATTAAAAATGTTCCACTGTATATATTATTGCAATCAGTAAAAACATCAAACTCATCTAATAGCCATGTGTCATATGTTGTTGGAAAGCTCTCAAAGAGTAGAATACAACCAGCCTACTTGTTTTTACAGACAAAAATGTAGCGAGTATTAGCTAAGTATACGTCTTTGGCATTTATGTTTGTGTTGCTTATATGCCGCATTTGCGCTTATAACTTCACGAAAAATAACAGACCATAAAAATCACATACCCTCACTTAGAGGAGGAGATTATATTTCAAGCCCACATTCAAGATACTCGAATTCACAGATCATTAGATAATTGACATGAAGTACACAGCATCTGTCTATCAGGCATCTTGCAATCTGGCTGAAAACACGTTTGCTTTCCTGGATCAGATGATGTCATCATGATGTAGAATCAGAGAATGCTAATCATAAAAATCATCAATATTTGGGCAGAGACATATGATTGGTGACTGTTACATATGGCTATCAGTAGATGGCACCATGTCCATGACACAGACTCAATAATGGCACTCAATTGGCACACATTCTGTGAAATCTCATTACTAAAATCATGTCTGCAAGCTATGAAAACCTTTAGTCATCATTATCCTTGCATGTGTAATTAGTTATTATGTACAATTCTTATGTTTTATTTGTTTGGAGACATTTTTGTACACTAGGATATATTATATTTGTAATGCTATAACTTTTAATTGCTTTGTTGAATCAACACAAACTTTTTCTCAGTTACAGCTGACATGAATGTGAACAAAACAAAAGCAATTTTTGGAGCCACCTTATTTACACCCAGATTATATATAATGTAAAATCAGAAAAAAATTTTTTGTCAGGTTAACTAACCATGATGGACAGCAGCTTTCCATAAGTCAGGTGGGTAGGAATGTGGTCAGGTTTGGCCTTCAGTGACTCTCTGTACCAATAACTTGCCTCTTCTAGATTGTTCAGCATCATATAGGCCTCACCTGTGGGATCAAAGTCAGAAAGGACATACTGTATACTGTAACATTACCCAGAATGCCCTGCTCTTCATGTCAGCATATCATACACTTCCAACTTCCAAATTGAGAAAACAATATGTAATAGGAAGAGTTTGATGAGATGTATGGAAGATCTTTCCAGTTATGCTCAGAGCTACAGTACACGATTCATTGTTATGAGTCTTTCTGGAATGCTCCGTTTGCAGACAGAATTTTTGCAGTTCTAAACCCCTCAGGAATATTCCACCCATGAATGAGCCAGATAAGACAGCTGTAGTCTGTAACACAACAATATATGTAAATGAATCTGACACAGACACACTGAAGAACATGACTGACCCTGTGCAACAGAGTTTACAAAACAATTTATTAAAATCATTATTATATGGGTGGTTGTGCTGACATTAGTGGTCGAGGCCAATAAATTGGGTGATATTCAGAATTTTTTAATAATCACAAATAACCGTAAATGAAGTTTCCTCTTTGGCCGATTTGTATTCTTGGGGGCGCCAAAAATCACCTGCTTGCATGAGAAGCTACTGAGACACGTAAACAACCAGTAACTGTTTGTTTTGTTGTTTTTATGTGCCATCGTGTTACTACAATAATAGACTGGTGTGCAACACGGTGTCATTTAAACGGTCCGCATATCAGAGCCGTGGCAGATGTGTTGGAGCTCATAATGTTAAAGTGCTTGCCTGTTTCATTTTCCCTCTCTCTCAACAGTTCCCTGTAACCTTTAACTATCTTGTCTAATGATAAAAAGGAAAATATCAATAAAAATTATATCATACACCGTCTGCAAATATGTGCATATCTCATTTAAACAGAAGTAATAAACCAACCTCACAAAACTTGAGCAGATCCAGCTTCCTGTGGAGCGCTCATTTATTTACCTCTAAAGCTTGTATTCTGTCAGCCTCTCACAATTTCCTGTAACTTTTCAAATGATAAAAGGCAAATATCAATAAAACTTAAAATATCTAGTTTAAAATTATGTAAATCAGGAACCTCACGAAAATCCAGCGTTTTCTTACCATCACGGCAGTAGTGTAGTCTAGGTAATACGCTGTATGCCCACCTATCTTTCTTAGGATTTTGCGTATGCCCACCATGGACGTAACTACCATTGAGGACACCAAGGTCATGTCCTTTGTATTTTTTTCTTGAAGTGTTGTTTCATTGGGAAGCGAAAATAGCCGACGAGACAATTATCCTTGTGTCAACGGACTGCCATGTGACACGTACTTGCAGATACCGCTGTCATGTCAAAATGAAAGTAGTCGGCTGTAGCGGAGTGTTTCCTAAACCAATTAAAGAACACAATGCAGTGTCTCTGCATTGTGTTATCCCAAAAGAGTCCTGCAAAGGTGGGATGCTTCTGGCCACAGAAGAATAGTTACTTGTTTTGATAAAAGGTGATACTGAATTACTGAAAGCTAAAAAGGTATTCTTCATTATTTTAGGTATTGTATGTATGCATTGCAGTACAGGTGTTGTATCAACTAACAGTTGAGTTAGCTGAACTGATCATGGAAATATTTCTATCAATTACAGTTAGTGGTGAGAACCCAAGTACATTTCAGAGGATGCATACACTACAAATGTATCTCCACCATTTCAGAGGTTGCACAAGAAGCCACAACTACCTATAGGTTATAGTTCAACAGTTCACACCCAGATACAGGAAAACACACACACACACACACACACACACACACACACACACACACGGTGCACAGTTTGCACATGTTGTTATTGAAAATAAATATGTTGTCAGCCAAACTTATTTCTCAAGTATTTTTGACCTCGGTATTTGAAAAATCCTGGTTACAGCCTTGATGCCCACCTAAAATAAGTGATGATACATATGGCCGCCAGTACAATGAGTAGGCTTTTGACCCAGAACTTTTTCACTCTAATAAAACCATGTACCCTTTTCACCCTTGAGTGAATTGTGATCGTTTCATTTTTAATTATAATTATTTTAAAGTGTTCAAAGATTCTCTCTAAACATGCACAGAGCTGCTGGAGGTGGGAGCGCAATTGATGGCACAGGCAAGACAGACAGTCTGACTTAAGCTGATCCACCAATCAGAATGTTCATTTCAGACACGATTGGATATTTGCTAACCAATCATATCTTCACAATCACAGTTTCAGTGAGGGGTGGAACATTTCCAGCATCTAATGCTAATGCACAAGCATCCCTGGAGTAACCATAATTTGCACTGTAAATTTATTTCCCTGCTAAAAATAAATGTACTATTGTTAGTTTTTGATGCTTTTGCTTATGCTGGACAACTGTGTCCCGTAATTATATCAAATCGAATGAATGTTTTTTGTGTGTGCCTTTTTCTTGTGATATCAAAACATTTCAATTTATATTTCAAAAGGAGGAAAACAATTTAACTGCAAACAGAAAAGTACATTATAGTACACAAATAAAACAAATGACCATTAATTATTACGTAGGCTTTATTACAAATTAAGTTCAGATAGGAAACTCTGTGGCACAGGCTGATAGGTCACCACGGCATACCTTGATACATTAGTCAATCAGAACCCCTTTTTTCCCCTCATCAAATTATACATAACCCGCCTATGCATCGTAGCGGCGTGGCTGTGGCAGCATGGTGGCACGCAGTGTTTCTCAAGCCTCCTGCAGTCATAATTTCAACTGTTTTCTCCTTGTTTTCCCACCTCCATGCCTCATCTCAAGTTTCAGACCCAGAGAGTACCTTTTTCCTAAAATATCGGGGAGCTGATTGAGTATCATACAAGATCCTGGAACGAAGGAAACGTCATCTTATGGGCATGCCTGAGCCTACTAGACTCAGAGTATTAACATATCAACGGTGACACCAATCTACCCATGCTGCCACTAAACGTAACATTTAAACTGCAGCTAACAAATCGATTATGTTATCGAAAGACCTCACACTCGAGCAAGACAGCATTTTAGAGCATTATCTTAGAATGTAGTTACAGGCAGCTATCACCCTTATAAAGGAAGCCTTCTAATTCAGCTAATGCAGCAGTTTACCATCAACTATGTGCGCTAGGCTGGAGAAGAGATAAAGATCTTTCTTCGGATATGTCTTCAAAGAGTATATAAAACATCTCCAGCATCACCTGCAGGGACCACAGAGGTCCTTCGGCTGATCGTGACGTCACACCATTCTTTTGGCACCAACAAATCCTTTATCTACAGCTGTTTGATTCCTTCTGCAGCAGCATACCACCAACCTTCGTAACAGATTTTAGCAGGTAATGTTGTGTTTCTTGTCTGGTTTGTGAAAAACTCACTCTTAAAGACTTGGAGTTTTTGATTTCAGAAGAATAGACTTTATTATCAGACCATAAAGCCGAGCTGCCCCTGCAGAAACAACTGAAGTGTCTTGAATTTTGCACACGCTTACATAGGTCTCACAAGGCGTGGCTAAAACAATGAATATCCTGTTTTGAGCTGAAAAACATCTTTGGAGCCCTAACAAATCTTCTTTATCTTTAAACCAGAAGTCTTCAGTTACATCCTGTGAGCCATTTTCACACTATGTAGAAACACTTTACTAAGAGGGGCCCATCATATATCTTCTTTAGCTTCAACAAAAGTAAATAGGAAACATCTGCATGTCATTTATGTGTGAGTGTCCATGTACCTCTGACATTCCATTCCCAGACTTTTATGCTGAACCACTCACATACACAAAAAACACATATGACCAACAGAAATAATTGTAGAATAAAATGGCATCGATTATACTTGATTAATGTATACTCAACTTGATAAAAATACACCACATATCCCCTCTCTGTGACTTTCAGAAGTCACATTTCCATTTTTACTCAGAGTGCAGTTTCACAATTCAGTCGCCTCAGTAATGCTAACTAGTGACTAAATTAAGTCACACAGCTTTACTACCAATGACCAGATTATGCCACCGCACTCCGTTGGAGATCACAGAACCAAACATCTCTACTCAACTTTGCTTAAGAATAGAGTAAAAGATTCTGTCCCGATATTCATTCAAAAAATAAAACATACAAAATTGTTTTAAGCATGAGCATGCAATTGGTTCAGCCTTGTGTTTGGTTGTTACAGTTATGTAGAATGTATCATACAAAATATTCATCATCATTTTAAGAGTTCTTGCTTTTAGTGTAGATGTCTTCAACCCAGATACTTTGCGCATCGAAGAGGGTCACCCTTTGGGGAGAGGTTAGGCTAGCACTTACACCCAGGGCATGGTTCTTCATATCTTCTTATATATATTCATTAGAGAGATCAATTTTCTCCCATCTTGGTCTTTCTGTCCATCCAGGTTAGTTGTCATTGCTTTGGACCATATACATCGATCAAGGTAATCTACTTACTGTTGCTCAAATCAAGAATGACTTTAACAATGGTAACACACAACAGAATATTATTCCTTCCACAATGTTGTTATTCCAAACATTATATTAATTTTAGCTTATTGTGCACCCCATTTCTTTAAGTAATCTATTTAAATCGCTATAAACAAGTCAAACCATGTTAATTTTAGTTACCCCCGTGTTTTCTTTTTTCCATTCTTCATTATTATTAAAATGCACATGAGTTCAATAAAAGCATAATCAAAAATAATTTTTCAATCTTAATTCTTCATCATACAAACAATCTCAGGTTTGTTCAATGCTTCTTTAATAATTTAGGCACCTCTTTGTATGCAACGGTTCTCAAAGCTTTACCCCCAAAAATCTATAACTTATCTTCTACACAGGGTGTGATCCCCTGATAACACAGTGATAGGATGCTTAGTATTTATCGCTGTGATGAAACATATTAATAAAGCGGTTATTAAGACACATTTGGGTTGAGTGGAACTCACAACTTCGGGCAGGTTTCTTCTAAACCTCCCTTTTGATGCTTCTATCCTAAAAGCATCCATCCACTTCCTTAAACCCATATTACCCTCCCATCTTGGGCAGGTTTCCAGGGCGGTGGCACCCTGTCTTAGGCCGCTCTCATTTTGCCATTGGAGAGTCTTTCCCGTCATTGGGTCACCACCTCCTGCCACTGGTCTGATACCGCTCAGTCCTATCAGCCAATTCTTAATAATTTGGTATCTGTAAACAGATATTTTCTTTTGCTTTAGGAAGTATCACCTGAGAACCACCACAGCCAATGGAACCATCTAAATCTGCTTAAATATGAGACAGTTCAAAACATGGTTAAATTCACAAAGCATTATTCAAAATTAAACAGTCTATTAAAACTTAACAAATTAAACAAAATGCTAAAATTTAACTCATTTCCAGAACATTCATTTTCATTCAAATTGTATTTCTGCTCCTTTAGCAAATGTCACAAAAAACCTTGTATAATCATGGGAACTAATATCAGAATAAAACAAATACAGGGTAGCCTCTGTCGAGCTTCTAGGAAGCTTAATTTAAAACATCACCTTAATCAATAATGGTTTCTAGATAGTTTTGAACCTACATTTATTCTCTCAGATGAATGTTCAACTCAATCTCTTTAATATAAGCACCTAACATCAAATTGTCCTCTGAATTGGGATATATTCATTAATTGCCCTTAAAATCTTTAATCATGAGGAAAGCGGTTTTAACCTCTCCTTCATGTCACTGTATCTAACATTAGTGTCACATCACATCATTTACCATATAAAAGAAAATTCAACAATTTAAAGATGTGCCTTTAGCATATATTTCAGCATCTGCTCTTGAGTTTCTTGTTTCAAGCAGACACTTATCACACAGAGAGTGAGAAAGGGGAGGAGTTCTGAGGAGGACATTCCATCTCATTACAGCTGTTCCTTCTTTCTCATTTTAGAATCTCACAATAATATATTTAAGTTACCCTTCAACATTGAAAAAAGTGATCATTATAAGAATTCATTTTATTATCTGCTTTCAAACTTTTCCATTTTAAACCATCTTCAAATAAAACCTCTTCCAGAACTTTCCATCTTCTTCTCTTGTTAGAAATTTGATTACAGTTCCTGACCCCTGACCTGCTGAGGGCACTGCTTCCAGACATGTGCTAAATCTATCTTTCTCATGTCCATATAATACATAAACACATGCTTGAATGGTCCTTCTGGCACTGGCATATGAGCTATGAGTGGTTTTATTCAACCATCTATGCTTCATGAAAACGCCATATACATTGTGTCTTTTTCTCTTTCTCTTTTTTTTCTTCACATAGTATGTTCATAAGTTCATCAACACAAGCTTTTCCTCTCTTTTTCAACATTCTCTTTACATTCAATACAACTAATTTAGCCTTCTGTTCAAGCAGATCTTTACATTTACAACATCCATCTTATCCCTTCTTTTTTCTTTCTGTTGAATAACTCTCTAATGATTCCTTTATCTGTTTTCTTACTTTCTCATGAGAAGCAAGTTCCATTCTATCTAATGAAACAACAAAAATCACCTTTTTAAACTAACAGAAAAGTAAGTAAATGTTTAAACAAAATAAAGTATAAAAAAGGCACAATTAAAATTCATCAAATCTCTTGTGTTTTAAAATAATTGTTCAGTAAAATACATTAAATCCTTCTAATTTCTCATAACTCATCTTTTAAATCCTAATGTTTAGCATCATTTAACAATAAGATTTTTGTTTATTATTATTCTCTTATATTCCTCAGCATTTCCTTATAAATGATTCAGTTAAATCATAGAGACAAACACCACTGTGCAGAAACTGTATGCCTCTAAAGTGATACTTTCATAGATTCATCTCAAAATGGAAATATTTACACTAGAAAAAGATACTCTATCAACTCTTTGTAACACCCACTACCCTTTTTCTTTAAAGTGAGGGTACGCTCTGGAAATTTAGGTGAGTACCAATCCAATAGGTAACTCTTACTTTGCCATACATTTGTAATATTTTACTCTTTAAATCAATAACTCAGTGGTTAGATGCTGGATTTAAATTTAGACCCTCGGAACAATTTAGACATGGGTATCGAACCCATGGATGGCAGTTGGAGAATCAAACATCCAATTAGTCATACATGACCAAAGTCAACTTATCCAGAGAAATTTAATCCACATTTGTAATGTCAATTCAGTAATGATTACCAGCAGTCATGATAGTGTGAGGGCCAATCAGATAATAGCCCACATCTTTCAGTCTTTTTTCCTCTGACTTCCTCCTGCAGGATTAGCCGCTTCAATAAATCATTTGGCCAGGTCATCTACAATGGTGAGAGACTAGTTGCAGAATGAGTTAGTGAACAGCATACACATAATGATGACAGCTTGAAATTCTTAATGATATTCAATTTAATCTCAGTGTTTCTGCATGGGTTTCACCTGCTACCAATGACCAATTATTTATTAGCATTTTCAATTATTTTTATATTAAATATATCACATATTGGGACTTTATTTAAATTTTATCTGGCATGATTGGTCATAGAACAAACCCAAGAAAAAACTTCTCAAAACTTAGCAAATTTTTAAAAGTAGAGAACATGAAATTATCTAACTCATTCTTAAATGTATTTCCTCTAAATCTAGTTTTAGTGGCAGCTCTCAGTGTACCCATGATCAACCAATGCCTACACTGTATATATAAAACAAGAAATAAAAGAAAAATATCTCATCTTAAAAGAATCTGCTATCTATCTTTTCTAAATTCGGGGCGCCCCTTTGTTTGAGTGGAGACATCAAGAGAGATGAGATTATTTATTACAGGGTATAACCCCTCCTGCTCTCTCTCCTTACAGAGCCTCACAGATCTCACTCAATCTCTCCATTCAGACATTCCCTAGCAAAAATAATAAACACTACCTGTCTCATTTTTGTTGGTTGATCAAGTTTACACTGACAAAGTTGCACTCACATGTAAATTGTTCTCTAGACTTATTTAAACAAATCAAAAACAAAACATATAATCATGGGTTTTTACATTTAGATATCAAAACATTATAGTGTTTAATTTAATATTGACAAACATTTTTTCTCATAAAATTGAATAGACAGCACTTAAAACAGATACATGAATGTGAAGTTTTCTCATTTAAGATTTACTTTTCATACTCCAGTTACAAAATCCTTCTTTTTAATTTCTCTTTCCCATTATCTTGAGATGTTAGCATTTCCATTGTGGCTTTCTGGTATAGGTTTACTGCTTACCAGCATACGTGAATGCAAATAAGTGTCTACTTTCCTCTGCCACCGGAATACTGAAAAAGGCGGAGCATAAATCAATCATAGCAAAGTATTTGGCATCAAGAGGGACATTTGTCAGCAGCGTGTGCGGATTTTGAACATCAGCCTGACCATTTTCTACTATATCATTGATTGCTCGTAAGTCATGAACAAGGCACCATTTAGATTTGTTTGCTTTGATCACAAGCAAAATTGGAGTATTCCAATAACTGTTTGTTTCTATTAATACTCCTGCTTTTACTTGACCATCTATGGTGTCTTTTATGCCTGTTTCAGCCTCAGGCCGCAAAGGGTACTGCGATTTCTTTTGGCAGACGTGCACCTGGTTTAAGTTGTATTGGATTTGCTGAATTTACCAGTCCTACATCTGTGTCATGCTGAGACCATAACTTATTTGGTACCTGACGCTCCAATTCTTTAAATAGTTCAGCATCAATAGTGTCTACCAATTTGTGTGTTGTTGTCATCTGTGTTTGTATATTTTTTATTGATGACTACTTCCTGAGGGGTACCCATCAATGGAGTCCCACACAAAAGTTTAATGTAATTTTTGTCAACAGAATGACAAGTTCATTCTCAGTTATACTCAAAGCTGCTCCCTGTTTACCGCTTATGATGCATACATTTTTCTGTTTCTTTAATTCTTTTATGTATTTGTGCTTCTATTACTTGCGCTTTTGCTTCAATCTCCTCTTCTTCTGTTCTCACTTGCCCTAAAAGTTCTTTTTCACATACAGTATCTTCATCATATTTCAATTTAATTTTTCCTAAAGCTGCCCGTGCTTGTTCATAACAATCTAATTTTTTCTCACTTTTTCTGAACTTTTTTTTATTTTATTTATTTTTTATTTTCTTACTTTCTTTTTCTAAATCCACAATCCACATTCTCCTAAACCTTCTATAGTTCCCTTGAGTATTGGGAACTGACCTTCTGAGGGCACATATGGAGGTGATTTTACAAGGGCCTCTTCTCCTTCCCTCCCTTCTGCATTCTTCAGTATTTTCCTAGCCTGTCTTATATTTTTCAGATAATTTTCTCCTTCTGTTTTGAACAATGCTAACAATTCTCTCTCTTTTTATTTTTATTCTTATCTTTAGTTTTGTAATCTTTTATCAATGTTTCCATTTCCTCACACAAAGATACATCAAATCTTCCTTTGGCTATTTTGTCATCAAATTTTTGGTTCTTTTTTGCCATTTGTTTGAGAGTTTATCTATAAGTTCCTTAAACACTGGATATTTTAATCCTAATATGTCCACAGGAGTGGCTGCCATAATTACACCTTATGTATTATAACAACACTTATCTTTACTACAACCTTTGTTTAAAATCCAATTACTCAGTTGAATTTAGTTTAATGCAAAACACTGGAGTCAAAGTTTTTCTCAGATAATGTGATTTCCCAAATGAAATTCAAGTACTTTAAAGTTTTATATTATTTTATTATTCTTACTTGTTGCTGTGAAATGAACTCATAAGCACAGTTATATCACTTTAACTGTATAACTTCTCTTGTCTGAAGTTAAATACTTGTCTTTGCTTCAATCTAGTTGAGAGTTATGACCAGTCAACAGCTGCTTTTTCTCAGTTTAGCTAATCTTACACCAGGCTTCCTGTCTTGCCTGAATTGAACAGTCCTTGACTAAACGTTTTCTGCCAGCCAAAAGTTAATTTTTCCCTTCCATGCACATCTTTACAGCTGTGTTGTCTTATTTTTTATTATTCTCCCTATTGTTAATTAATACTGTATTACTCTTTTGCCTCTTATATTGATCATATATTGATGGAAGATTGAAAATAGGTCTAAATAGATATTCTTTTATATAAATTGCATATATACTCTTTGTTGGTTATGCATTAAAGACTGAGTTTTTCCCTGGATCACAGAGACAACCCATAAAGCCAGGATTTCTGTTAACCAAGGAAATTCCTTACCAAAGTTTCACGAAACAGGCTTTCATTCCCAACATCCATTCAACATATAAAAGACAAATCTTCTTTATTAGACAACTTTATTTCATTCATCCTGTCCCTTTTTAATTTTAGGGCTTATATTTCACACTTGTCCCTTATTTATAAGGCTCATAACATACACTCTGTGTTCCTTTTATTCACAGCAAAAACTGGAGTGTTAGAATTTGAGTGTTAAACAATTCCGAGTTGATTTCAACACCCAAAGAGTTATTTTAACACATTTAGAGTAAAATGGTGTTCGGAGTTGGAGTTATTTGACAGAGTTGGTCATCAGTGTTAAACCAACTCCTTTAAAGATGTAATTACACTCCGCCCAGTTGCGCCCGCGCACACGCATTTCACTACTTCGTTCGATCGTTGGAGAAAGTGCCGCCAATGTCCTCGTGTAGGTTTGAACGGTAAGTCAAATTAAATCAAACTACTTAAACATTTATGATTGATGTTGTGAATGCAACAGCAGCATGTGGAATATTACGTATAGTATAGCCTTAGAACATGCGGACACAAGTTAATAACTTAATTTAAATCAAAACGAGGACATGAATTTAGGCCTACAACGTGGTCACGATTTAGCCTAACGTTAACGTTACCTGCCATAAATCTAAAATGAGTTATTTTATTTATAATTAGGTAACGAATTATGCATTCGTGGCCATGGTATCATCTCTCTCTCTCTCTCTCTCTCTCTCTCTCTCTCTCTCTCTCTCTCTCTCTCTCTCTATAAATATATATATGTATGTGTGTAGGGGTGTGCGATATCACGGTTTTTGATCGTGGACGATTAAAATGTCTCCACGATCTGCTTTTGAAGAAATATCGTAGTATCGTGCAACAGTGCATTCTATCAGTTGCAGTTCTGGCGCCTTCATCTCAACATACTCAACGCGACGTGCATTCACACATCACGTTGACGCAGAGGTAGTTACACTGACGGGACACTGCAATTCACAAAAGTTCATAATTTGAATGTGCTTTAAAGTCTTGCTGGTTAATGTAATTCACGTGCTGATGCGCTGTTCTAACATGTGCTTTTCTGAGCGAGTACACGCGACGCTCACAGACACTAAAGGCCTGTCTAACAGCTGCGCCTGAATACTGGACTAAGTTATCTTTTGAGTCTTTTTGCGCTAATACTGTCAAATACATGCAAGGTTTACATAAACAAAGTTGGTTATGTCTATAGTGAAAGCAAACAGAGAAAATCTGCTTGTCAAATGCGTGTATATTAGACGCGTCGCGTGCAGGTCTTAAAGAGACAGTCTCCTAGTAAATATTCTGGCGCTTGTCCTTAAAGAGGTAGTTCACCCAATAATAAAAAAAACTTTGCCATTCTTTTTTATTTTATATTTTGTTACCTATGAGGCTTTTTTAAAATAGGGACATTAGATTGGCTGTAATGCTCAGCCACTTGCAAAATAAGACCAACATAAAAAAGAATCGTGAATCGTGATTTTCCTGAAAAAAAAAATCGATATTTTTTCCATATCGCCCACCCCTATATATATGCATGAATATATATACACGATATCCATTTATGATCATGCATAACGTAGGCTACCACATGTAAATCGTGGTCATGTACTAATACGCTCCCTCGTTTTGATTTAACTAACAAGGAATCAAAATATTACTAGCCAAATAACTTAAGTGACTTGTGTGCATCCACACATTGAGATATTGATGTTTAAATTATATGTCGTGCAGCCATAGTGTTAATTTACTCTGATTAACATTGTCATACGCCGTTGCAGTAAAAAAAAAAATGCTGGTCCAGGTCAAGTACGGCGAACAGCAGAAGTATGTGAAACTGGATTGTACTGAAGGACGGTTTGACTTCATGCTATTTCATCTAAAAGGTATGTTTTATTTCACTTAATTAAAATATGATACATATTTTAAATATAATTGTATGATTTCTTTACATGTAAAAAGTACATTCAGTTTTATCTTCTCATCTTTTTCAGTCATCGAGAGATTTTGCTTGCCTCCAGATGCAAAAGTTTCATACAAGGATGCAACAGGGACTGAAGTCGATGCAGAAATATTCAGCGACCTCGTGGGACAAGGCAATGTGGTGCTGACCGTTTTCTCAAACGATGGTAAGTTTTATTGAATTTGAAAGGAGGAAGGTATTATCAAGCACTCTGAATAAATATATAAGAAATTAACTATTTCATGTTTCTGATCCTTGTGCTGGTCATTAAAATATTTTCTAATTCTTTAGAATTTTCTGACTACTCTTCCATATCTGAGACATCTGACTCAAGCAGCTCAAATGCATCAACTGTAATCTTAGATGAGGTCGCTAACAAAAGACAGAGAACTGAGCATACATCTGCACTGTCTGCTAAACAGGTTAGTACAAAGCTTGATTTTTGTGCTACTCTTAAATGGTTAGTTCACTCAGAAATGAAAATGGTCATTCATTTGTCACCCTTGTTTCATACCAAATCTGTTGACAACCCACACAACTACCACTTTTTAGCTCCAGAATGGTAGTAAAGTCATCATTAATGTGACTTCAGTGGTTTAACCTCAATTTTATGAAGCACCAAAAGTGCTTTTTTTTTTACCATAATTTAACCACTTTATTTACAAAATTTTAATCTCCAACACACGTCCACAAGAGCACCTCGACACGTTTTGTGTTTACATGAGTTGTTGCAAAAATGCGTGTTATAGAATAATATTTTGTAAATAAAGTGGTAAATTATGCTTTTTTGCACACTCACGTCACTTCATAAAATTGAGGTTTATCCACTACAGTCTCTTGGATTACATTAATGATGTCTTTACATATCTGGGACTTGAAAGTGGTGGTGGGGGTTTTATTACTGGCAAAATAAAAAAATTTATGTGAACTATCCCTTTTAACACCCCCCCTCTGAGTTTCTACAAATGTGTAAATCTCCATTCTCTTTTTTTTTTTTTTTTTTTTTTATTAGTTGGTTGAAGATGTGCTTAAATTCAAGTCTGGTGGTGAAGCAGTACTACAGGAGTATCAAGAAACAGAAACTCTTACAGATGCCACAAGAAGACACATGATAAACATTCTGGTGTCTCACATGATTGATACACACGGGTATTTGTTTTAGCTTTTTTTTTTTTTTTTTTACACACCAATAACTGCATTGTCATTGTGTAAATTACGATAACTAATTTTATACTTTCTCTTAGGCAACTCCCAACTAAAGCAATCAGAGAACAGTATGCTCATGGCATCGTGATGCTGTTCCCTTCCCTCAGAGATCCATATTCTAAGAGAGGCTACTTAAGTCATTGTTATTGTTTGCATGGCACTTATTGTTACTTCAAATAATGAACATTGTGTTTTCGCCTTGTCTCACTTTAGGCATGACAGTTTATTTGAAGCACTTGATTACTGACCACCACAAATTATTTAAGTATTTGTACCCACATAAAAATTTAATACCCAAGCATCATTTTATGATCCATTACCCCTCTTCAATCAGGAAAATTGGTCCCTTATTATTTATGTGGTCTATGAGGTTTGAGGCCAAACACAAGATGTTCAAAGATTTTTTTAAAAATTTCAAAAACATAACAAAATCGTTGGCTAAAAGGCATCAGATGACCATTGCTTATCATTGGGAATCCTTTACCCTCAAACATAACGAGTTTGGCCCGATTAAATCATTTGCCCTTAGAGATGAAAATGTGGTCAGTAATCATATCCTTGAAATGATCTTGTCAAAAGATGTCTTCTCAACCAGTTGGGTTAAAGTTGATGGTGTCGAATATAGAGCTGGACTTGTTATTTGCAGTGCAATGGAAAATGAAATGCCAGTTTTTTGTCAAATAAGTGACGTACTTTTGGTTGACAACCTCATTTATCTATTGGTAAACAAACTATTTACAGAGAGTTTTGATGAGCATCTTCATGCATTCAGAGTACTGCGAAGTGAGGAAAGGTGTGTTATAAAAATGTCAGAGATTACATTTTGTAAGCCATTTGATATTCAGAGCTCATACAATGTTGCAGATGAAAGTTTGTATATCATTCCTTCTTTTGCAATGTTCTAAATCGACTTAAAATTGTACTGCAAAAGATTAAAAATAAACAAGTTGAAGTTGAAAATGATTTTGTGTGCTGGAGTTTATTTAACTGTTTTGTAGGGGTTTTTTTTTGACACTGTACAGATTGAAACTAATTCTATGTAAAACATTCAACTCTAAAAGGGATACAGAAAAAAACAACACTCTCCAGAGTTAAATTAACACTTTTACAATAGTTAAACTTTTAACACTATGCCAGAGTTCCTCCTTTGACTCTATAAAGGTGTTAAAATAACACTAAAAGGGATACAGAAAAATAACACTGTTCAGTGTTATTTTAACACCTTTATAGAGTCAAAGAAGGAACTCTGGCATAGTGTTAAAAGTTTAACTATTGTAAAAGTGTTAATTTAACTCTGGAGAGTGTGGAGCTATATACACTCTCAATAAGTGTTGAAATCAACTCTGTGAGAGTTAATTCAACACTCGACTTTTTGCTGTGTTGTTAAGGACTCATCATACATTCCAATCCCTGTACTGGGCTTATATTTGTACTCAGTCAGACACTTCCATACACACACTTTCAAACACAGACACAAGTACACTCACAACCACAGCAATTTCACACTTATTACACACACAAGGCCTTTACAAACACAGAGCTCACAATAACACAACATAGTTCTAGAACACAACTATTCTACCACTCCTCTTGAGTGACCTGTTCCTACAGGATTTATACACACACACACACTCCTCTTGAGTGACCTGTTCCTACAGGATTTATACACACACACACACTCCTCTTGAGTGACCTGTTCCTACAGGATTTATACACACACACACTCCTCTTGAGTGACCTGTTCCTACAGGATTTACACACATACAAAAATGTTTGCCTTCCTGGTCAAAAATTTCTGTACTGTTAATTTTTTGTCATCCATCTAGGCCCACTTGACAGTAGAAAACTATTTATTTTTTGTCATCCATCTAGGCCCACTTGACAGTAGAAAACTATTTATTTTTTGTCATCCATCTAGGCCCACTTGACAGTAAAAAAAAAAAATTATCTATTTCATGCAATTATTTCTTCTGGAATCAAAACCCTCTATTTATTTTATTTTCCTTATCTGAATTTGGAAGAGCTTTTAGAGTGTTCTTACCACCACAGGTAAACTGGCAAGCAACACAAACTTTTATATAAGCAAAAATGCTTACCTTTTCGGTGGCCACCGTTTATTGTGTTGCTTGTCAAGAAAGCCCGTCGTGGTCACTCTTCTGCCCTGTTCCGTCCTGCCGGGGTCGCCATTTGTTGTGTTTCTTGTCTGGTTTGTGAAAAACTCACTCTTAAAGACTTGGAGTTTTTGATTTCAGAAGAATAGACTTTATTATCAGACCATAAAGCCGAGCTGCCCCTGCAGAAACAACTGAAGTGTCTTGAATTTTGCACACGCTTACATAGGTCTCACAAGGCGTGGCTAAAACAATGAATATCCTGTTTTGAGCTGAAAAACATCTTTGGAGCCCTAACAAATCTTCTTTATCTTTAAACCAGAAGTCTTCAGTTACATCCTGTGAGCCATTTTCACACTATGTAAAAACACTTTACTAAGAGGGGCCCATCATATATCTTCTTTAGCTTCAACAAAAGTAAATAGGAAACATCTGCATGTCATTTATGTGTGAGTGTCCATGTACCTCTGACATTCCATTCCCAGACTTTTATGCTGAACCACTCACATACACAAAAAACACATATGACCAACAGAAATAATTGTAGAATAAAATGGCATCGATTATACTTGATTAATGTATACTCAACTTGATAAAAATACACCACAGTAACGAGATCAATTTTATAGAAGTAGAGAATTCAAGCTTTTAAATGTATCTTTAAATAGCTGTTATGCCTGCTCTATACCAGCAGGATCAGTTTAAGTTGCTCAATTAATCAATTGTTTTAAAACACTTTGGATTAGTGTTTCAGTAGAAAGATTTGAAATTAGACTAGGGCTGGTTTCGGAATTGCATACTACCGTACTTCCCTGCTATTTCTGCCATTGACACACACCGCAGAGGTAGTGGGGGTGGTGTGCCATTCCAAACTCTGCATAAATCTCCCTACCCTACAAACTCCGTTTTGTATGCAGGTTTTGCATAAATGATGGCAGCTTCAGAGCAGCTTTAAACGGTCATATAAACATATTTGATTTCATATTTTAAAGCATAAATGGCCATCATCAGTTGTTGCATGGTAATTTATGTGTAAATGCATCCATGCCCACTGAATGCCATTAATGTGTTTGAAAATGTACCTTAATGTATTTTGATCAGTGGTTTCCATCCTTTTTTTAAGACCCCCCAATGTCAAAGAAAATATTCAAAAGGCCTTTCAAGTAGGTTATCTTACTATTATAAGATATTTCCTCTATTTCTACTGTAATAATGACTGTTTTCAAGTTTTAATGAAATGAACTACTGTCGGCAATAGATTAAATCTATTAATCATTATAATTTGTACTCCAGAACGTCTAAAACTGTATATTCTTCATTAAAGCAAGATGTTGAAAGGAGTATTCATTTTAACATTTTCTGTAAGTTTTATAATGTAAAAAATATAAATAAATAAAATATACATAATCTTCCTATCTAAATAATTTGACATTTCTTGAGGGCACTGGAAATGTACTGAGGCCCATTAGTGTGCCCCCACCCCCGGTTGAGAACCACTGTTTTAGAGGCAGTTTCTATTCCGCCTTTTTAATGTCTGTCTAGAGTCTTCCCTTGCAGGAAACCCATGCTGCTAGGTATCTTCCAGAGACATACTGTTCGGACCCTCTCACGGTAATATCAGCCCAACTATTATGGAAGCTTCCTTGGTTTCAGTCTTTTTTTTTTTTTTCAGTTTCAGATTGAATCATTAAATTGAAATCAGCAGGCATACAGTAATTGGATGCAAGACTGTACTTTGCATGCTTTGGCATTTAAACTACCAGTTATGCCATAAGATCCAGTTGAAATGAGGACTTTATTTGCACATTCAGCATTCTCGTGTCTGTCATTTTAGTTTACTGATTTGCATAATCAGCATGTATTATAGGGTCACTCATGCAGGAGGTGTAATGCAGCAACAAATTCATACTAATATCCAACAGGGTCTATTCTTAAATAGAAGAATATTCCCTGTGGCTTACACTTTTAAATTCATAATCAGTGGTGTTCAATCATAATTCATTATGCTTGACATGTACTCTGCCTGCTGAGCACAAAGTGCAGTTCAGGTTCAGCGACCTGAACTGTGGCATCTTTGGGGCGAGCAACTAAACCTATTGACACTGCAAGCAGTGCAAATGTGCTGTTCAGGTGCTGCAGCATCTACAAAAAACTAATAACTAAATACTCTAGACAAGCTCCAATGGGAACACATTTTTAACACATGATAGGGATACACTGCTTGCTATACAAAACTGAAATCCACCTCACTGCAGCCCCCATGTCTGGTGGTCAGGTCTGCTCATTGGGGGGAGGGATCATCTTATTTGCTTGTCTATTTAATTTCTTTTAACATGGTTTGGGGGATTTTATGTTTGTTCAGTAGAATCAGCATGCTCAGTCAGCAGCAGCACACAGGTTCCGTGCAACAGTAGCAGCATATTTACTCATGTCAAGTAGCAGCAGCTGCATGCGTAGAGCAGATCAGGCCGCCAAGACCAAGCTCTAACCATGTCATTCATTCATTCATTCATTCATTCATTCATTCACACACACACAATAAAAATATATTATACCGAGAAATGTCCTAACTGAAATATGGTAATACAAGACAATGTGTTATTGTGAACACACTTATATAAGCTACCATGCTTAACAGTTTATTGTGTATTATGTATATATTAGTATATTAATTCATTTTCATAGTAGCTTAATGAAAGAAATATTAATAACCTATAAATTTAAATACATATTTAACATCAAGTTACCATACTATGGCTCTTAGTTCTCCTGTACATCATGCCAACAAGAAACTTACCCTGATATACAGTACATTTTGTAAATTAATGTGAGACTATAATCACAACAGCCAAAAAAAATTTCATGGAAAACTTTTTACATCACATTTTACAGTATGTATTGTATATAAATGTAAATATGTACATTTTAGAGACCAGGTGTATGTTTGTTTGTTTTTTTGGTGGGGGTCCTTTGTAAATTCACAGTATGCCCACCTCTTCAGGCACTACTACACCTCTGTGTCGAGCACTCATTTAATATCTTCCTCTGAAGCATGTATTGCATCAGCCAGAATCAAAAAGTTCCTCTGATTCACACATCATGATGGTCAGTCTATTTAAACTGTCAGAAGATTGCTGCTCGTGCTGGATCCACAAGGGTGTCTGTCCGTCTGTCTGTCTGTCTGTGTCTTTATATAAATATATTAGATTCCAGTCACATTTTCAGACATTATTTTTCCCCATAGAAGCCCTAAGCAAAGCAGAAAAAAATTAAATAATAATGAGTGAAAAAAGTGTATAGAACAGGGGGCCTGGGTAGCTCAAGGGGTATTGACGCTGACTACCACCCCTGAAGTCACGAGTTAGAATCCAGGGCATGCTGAGTGACTCTAGCCAGGTCTCCAAAGCAACCAAATTGGCCCGGTTGCTAGGGAGGGTAGAGCCACATGGGGTAACCTCCTCGTGGTCATGATTAGTGGTTCTCACTCTCAGTGGGGCACGTGATAAGTTTTGCGTGGATCGCGGAGAGTAGCATGAGCCTCCACATGCTGGAAGTCTCCGCGGTGTCACGCACAACGAGTCACGTGATAAGATGCACGGACTGACTGTCTCAGAAGCGGAGGCAACTGAGACTTGTCCTCTGCCACACGGATTGAGGTGAGTAACCGCACTACCATGAGGACCTACTAAGTAGTGGGAATTGGGCATTCCAAATTGGGAGAAAAAGGGAATAAAAAAAGGGGTTTACAACGACATGAGGGCAAGTAAATTGTGATAGATTTTTTCTATTTTGATGAATTATTCCTTTAAGATCACATTTAAATCAAAAAAAATTTAAAGCAGCACAAAAAAAAAAAAAAAAAAAAAAAAAAAAAAAAAAAAAAAAAAAAAAAAATCACATTCAGCTCTTAAGTAAGCAGGTCATTTAGGGAGTCCAGACAACAGACTCTATATGCATTTTAGCTATGATATGCATGTTTATTTGGCTCTCTTTAAAAAGAAGAAAAAGGTGGATTGTGGGTCCTTAAACAGAATTTGAATTATACAAATATTTCGATGTCCAAAATTGTCAATTACAATGATCCACTGGATATGTTTTCTATAAAGATGTTAGCGGAGACAGTAAAGCATGACCTTCTGTAAAGCTGCTTTAAAACAACGTATATTGTGAAAAGCCCTGTATAAATAAAAATACAAATTTAATTTAAACTAAAACCTGTAGAGGATCAGTACAAAGCCCCAGATTGAGAGGATGTTGATTTATTAAATCACTTTGTAATTATATATGTAGGCATAGTGTTTTCGAATATCAAATACTGCAAATGAGTCATTACAATGTACATGAGTGAGAAATGAACAACACTGACCCATCATGTTGTACAAACTCTGTGGCGCAAACTGTCGAGGCATCTTTTGTACAGCCTCCTTATACATGGACAGTGCCTCCTGTGGCACACACAAGAACAGCATGTGATATTGTGACAGGGAGAACTTTCATTCTAAACACTTGATTCATTCATTCAAGAACATCAATGCATTTGCAATCTAGACTATACCTCTTACATGATTCATATCACAAGATTATTAGCTGATATTTGTGCAGATTTCATGGCATACCTGATGAGTAAACAGCCATGGCTGATCTCAAGTGTGCAACATTTGTATTTAGCAAAAGGCTGGCTGATGATGTACCTCGTGTTGGCCCTGCTCATGAAGCAGCTTGCCCAGGTTGTACAAGCAGCTGGTGACAGAGCTCTTGTGGGCATGAGGGTCCTTCAGGTTCTCATCCGGGATGTCTGCGCAGGTGTGGAATGTGCGCTTGGCCTCTTCAATATTCCCCTGGGACACCAGGATAATGCCCATGTTCAAGTATGCAGCTTTGAAAAAGAGGACATAGAGAGAGGTGGTGATGAAAAGAGGGAAAACTAAGACAGTCCTCAATATACCATTTACCCAGTAACAAACTCTTTCACTTTGTCAAGAAGTTGAAATAAAACAAATTAGAGAGAAAATGAGTTGAACTCACAGGCCAGTGTTGGTCTGCTCCCAATGGCCTGTTTATAGTAATGCAGAGCCTCAGAGAATCGCTCACTCTGTTGTAACAGCAAACCCCTGAATTAAATAAACCACACAGCTTAACGGGAAGTAACAATTTCTAGTGCTTGAGAAACTGAATGGTCCAAGAGATCCTACCAAATTCATGAGCAAATTAATATAATATATAAACTTATCTGACTTTTCCTCTGCTGGAGAAACAAGAGATGGAATGAGGACACAGAGCACGAGTTAACCCTCATTTCACAGTTTTACACAGAATTCTCAGCTTCTCTCCAGGCTTATTGGGTGTTAGAGGTGCCTGCATGCTACCTTCCAAGCTTACAAATCAGGACAAATGAAATCGATGTCACACAGTTTTATTTCTTCGTCTTTTTTTTTAAACATCTAACAATACTCTATTAGTGGGTATCAAAAAATATATGCTGTCAAATTAATAGAAAGTAATATTTTAATAAATTTTGGCTTCAGTACAATGACAATATATAAGCAAATTATTTAATTTTGCCAACAGCATGCAGTATTTATAATATCACACATACCATTTTTCTCACACAGTATAAATGGGTCTTTATACATGAAAACTCATAGCTGTCTTAATTATTTAATATTATATTTATTATAAAAATTATGTAAATACAAATATTTTATATATACGGAGAGCATTAAAAAAAAAGGCGTTAACACTAGAATAACGCTCCATTTGTTAACATTAGTTAACATGAACTAACATTGGACAATACTTTTACAGCATTTATTAATCTTAGCTAGATGTTCATTTCATATACTAATACATTTTTAAAATCAAAAGTTGTATTTGTTAACATTAGTTAATGCAATATGAACTTTTGTGTTCATTTGTTCTGTCTTTTGCCCAACAAAACTTGTTTTTTGGATTGTGTTTCCATGGAAAACTGTGCTGTTTGAACTTGAATTATCACAGCCCTGCACTGTCCTGTGAAGATGTGTAGACAATAGTGGGAGAGAGATCTATGTAGTCATAAAAACAAACAAAGATAAAAATAAATATTGGCTGGTAAAAAGGTCTTAACCCCTTATACATACAGCCATCCCTGTCTTTATTTACCAATGAATGATTTCATGTGAACATATGTGCTGGTGTAAGTGTTTTTGTGTATCAACTTACAGGTTGTAGAGCATGTCTGCCATATTGCCTCGGTAATAAAGTGCATTTCTATATGCTTTCTCTGCCTCCACCACTTTGTCTTGGTTTTTCAGGACATTACCAAGGTTACCCCAAGCTGAGTGACACAAAGAAAAGCATTATGAACAAATACATTTTTGATGGAGTATTTAATTTTGTGATACTGACATGACAGCATTATAATTCCCTTGCTGTGACATCTGATATAGCAACATACATGCAGAATTGGTTAATGGTGATGTAGAAGGCGTAAGAGCAAGTTAAACTTAAATTAATCATATCTCTCCAGTATTCTCCATGCATACCTTTAGCGGGGTTAACGACAATGCCAGACCTGTAAAGCATCTCCTCATTCTGCCAGTCCTGGTTCCTCCTAACAGTCTTCAGGCTGTAGAGAAGCACCAAGCCCACTGCACAGCTCAGCAGGACGGCTCTAGTGTGTCTTGATTTGGAGCGAAAAAACATGGTCCTCAGCCCCACAGTCAGTAGCAGACAGAAGCCCATACTGGGGATGTAGAGCACCTGCTCGGCCACCACAAAGCCCACGTAGAAAAACAGGTTGACGGCTGGAACAAAGGGTAAAGCCAGCAGCCCGAGCGAAAAGACCACCAGGTTCTCCGAAGATGGGAGAGACCTTTGAGTTTTGAAGGAATTTGGTTTATGATACCCATTTTTTCTACTGGGGGAGTATAAAGATTTTGAGTCTATGTAGTGATTTCTGTACTGGAGGGACATGTTGTCATAGTGACTATGACAGTTCCCATTAGTTTGAGACTTTCCATTGCTCATGCAGGATTTTCCATTCGTTTCACCGACTGAAGAGGGTCGCTCACTTCTCAGGCCAAACCAGGCCAGGAGAGCAAATCCTGAGTAAAATATAACAGACTGAAGGTTCCTCCAATCAGTGATGGTTCTGAGCAGAGGAAGAGCATCCATGGACCAATCAAAGCTGAGTCTGTCTGGGGATAGGAGGAGCCAGGCATTGACAGCTGGCAGATAAAGGAATGTGAGCGCTCTGGTGAGGAAATGAGGTGAGTCGGCTGCTGGGTTGTCCGAGTTAGAGAAGTTTGGTGGCTTGTTGCCCATCCAGTAAAACAGAGCTGCTAGCAGGATCATTCCCCAGCCCACCAGCAAAGACAGACTGACCAGCAAGCTAAAGTTCCTCCTCTAGAAATGAAGATAAGCAGAATGGATCAGTCAGTGCAGATATGGGTTTTACAACTATTCACTCAACTCACTTGAGGCTAGTGATACCCTGAGACATTCTACATTCTTCCAGGATTAACCCTTTAAGCACTGAAGATGTTTTTAATGATTTACTGTTTCAGCAGCATGTCCAAAATTACACAAACCTTACCTTACACAAAAAAAAAAAAAAAATGGGTCTTTGTTTAGTATCATTAAAAAAAACAAACAAATGAACAAAAACCACAAGTCAAAAGATTACTTTTCATTTGACATTGTACTCAGGGTGCAAATAAGGTAGAAAACTGATGTTTTTTGTTCCCAATCATGTCACCTGTAACAGAGTAAAATTTTGTGTAGATACCACAAAGCAAACAAACGTTATATCATTCTAAAATAATTTATTTCAATGTCCAAAAACATCTTCAAATGTCCAAAAGCCCATTTAAACCAAAAAAATTAAAATAATTGTACATAATATCTAATTGCCCATGGAAGTACAACAATGACTAAAAGGTATGCGCTCTCTCCAAAGCATGCAGGCATGAGTAACAAGATCTCATTCAGTTCCATTTTGTGTCATTTGAGCCATCATTGAGTCTGTGTCATGTACTTGGCAGCACCTCATGATGGCCAAATGTAATTAGAGTGAAAGTGTCAGAAAATTAGTAAAAGCAGGACCCAAACGCAGGAAGGCAATAATGTGGGCTTTATTTGACAAAGAACAAAAATACAAATCAAAACACCCGGGAGTGGGGAAAACAGAATGATAAACTTGAAATCTCATACAAAAAAGAAAACTGATTGGTGATACATTAACAAACAAGAACCAACCGACAGGGGAAACACAACAAGCAAATTGACAAAGGACTCAACACGAGGGGAGACTGTGACAGTACCCCTCCCTTGGCAGATGCCTCCTGGCATCCAAAACAGACACCCTAACACAGGAGGGACTGACCAAAGGAGGGAGGGTGGTAAGAAAGTAAAGACATGGAGCATGACAGCCTGATGCCAGAACTGAAACCGAACTAGACAGTAGAGTCAGGATCCAGACACCAAGCTCTCAACATGAAACACAAAACAGACAGAAGAGTGCACAGCAAGGAAACCAAACCTAAAGCTGTGCACCCACACAGAGAAATAAGCAAAGACAGGAGGAGGACATGGCAAGGAGATAAACACTGAGCTATATGCTCAACACAAACATAGAACATGGGTCCTGACACTACCCCTCACAAAAGGACACCACCTGGAATCCCAAAAAGGGAACATAAAACAGAAGACAAGACAAAACAACACTGACAGACACACAGACTAATGTGGGGTAGGAGGCACAGAGCCGATCAGGGACAGAGGCACAGACCAAGGCGTGATTGAAGGCCCCGGAAGTACCAGCCAAGCGAGGGAGGGTAGGGAAAACCAGGGGGAAGAACGTGGACTTGGTCTGGTGGCCTGGAAAGAGGGTCAAGGAAGATGGTGTGGTCCGGCGGCCTAGGAGGATGCTCTAGGAAGGGGGCGGGTTCCAAGGGCCTGGGAGGAGGCTTGAGGAAGGAGGCGCGATCTGGTGGCCTGGGAGGAAGCTTCAGGTATGGGGCGGGGTCCGGTGGCCTGAGAGGAGGACCCAGATAGGGAGCAGGGTCCGGAGGCCAGGGAGAAGTCCAGAGGAAGGAGACAGGCTCAGATGGCCAGGGCTGACACCTCAGGAATGAGAGAGGGTCTGGAGGCCCAGGAGGAGGCCCAAGGTCAGATAGCCCACAGGGCAGGGACTAGGTCAGTGGCTTCCACAGGGTCTTTGGCAGCTGCAGGAAGCTTAGCAGCCTGGATGGTGGCCGCTGGTGACTGGACAGATTCATCGACAACCACAGGGTACTTGACAGGATCGCCGATGGCCACAGGGGAATGGACAAGCTCCGGCACCTGTGTGTCTTTTTGTTTAACATTCGTATTAAAATATTATTTATATCGTTAAGCCGGTTCTCGCCTCCTCCTTTCCCATTAATCCCTTTACACTGGTGCCGAAATCCGGGAAGGAGGAGAGTTCCTCTAGCAGAGTGGAAGTAGCGTAGTAGAGTTCTCGCCACTACAATCCACTCCAACAGAGCAGCCGCAGCCATGCGCCGGAGGACGGAGGACGGAGGAGCCTGGCTGCCTGTAAGTGGAGGAACGGCCACCTGGAGCGATTACCACTGCCAGGGGAGACCCCTACCGTCCACCAAAATTGGCAGAGTGTTCCATCCGCCAGGGGCTGGAGGTCTGCCTCTGATCCGTCCGGGGAGGCGTGGCTGTCGTCCATTAGAGGGTGGAGGAGTGGCCGAGGACCAAGCTACGGCGTATCGGAGAACTGGTGTGGTTTTTTGTCTCACTCTCTCTTCCACTGCCACTCCATGTTGGCCTTTCCCTGTCTTTTTAAAACTGTCTTGTTAATTTGGAACGATTGCCGTTATGGCGTGATGAGGGTGAAATTTGGCATGGCGGAGGGCAGGGCCGGGTCGTGATTCTGCACACCCTGCCCCTATTCAGGCTAATCAAGCCTCAGAGGCTTAATTCAGAGTTACATAAGAACAGTGCCGCAATAACGGTTTTGAGTCTGCTTGTGTCAGTGTGTGTGTGTGTGTGTGTCAGTGTGTGTGTGTGTGCGCATTTTTGTTTAATAAAGAGGTTTAGAATAAGAGCCCTCATGCCCCATGCACTATAATTAGGCTACCTCTCACACAATTTATAAACATACATTTAAACATTTGTAATTCAAGTGACAGAAATGTTTAATCAGATCTTCTGTAATTGTTTCTTAGATTGGGAAAGTAAAAGTAAAAGACTTGGGAAATTAGATGCCACAGATAGATTACTTACATTTCACAAACAATGAGTCAGAAACTGTGGACTAAATCCACAACAGATCCTTTTCCACACAATATCTATAGTTACATCTTCAATCGATGTTCCAGGGTTGATGTCCAATGAGCACTATTTAAACACTTGGTTTTAATTTCCTGCACTTTTTAAACTAAACCATTAAATCAATCTCAGACTGGAGACACCACATAGAGTCCATCAATTAATATGTAAATAATTAGAGATTATGGCTAACAAGCGTGTATTGTCCCTTGACAAGGATACACAAACTATACAGGTTTTTAAAACTTGAAGCTATATTTCATCGTTAACTTCTGATGTTTGCTGTATTAGTTGGAGCTTAACTACAAAAAAATCTGAAGTGTGCTGCAACATATATAGTAGTGCCTATGAACCTCCATTGATTAGAAGTTTGTTATGATTCCACAAGTACGATCAACCACAAGGCCAAGCATGCCATAGTAACCAAGCCATATGGACTCGCTATTTTTGAAATAGACTTTATTCTCGCTTAAAAAGCATTTGCTTACAAATAACTTGGAAGGTACAAGGCCATGTTTCAACTTAACTGCATGCATAAAAACCAAACAAATGTGCAATCCCCTGACTCAGCACATTTCTTAATCAGAAAGTAGTAGTTAGGGCATTGGAGGACTTATGAACTGACGTCAATACAGCTTCTTGTGAGTTTGTTGAGAGGGCAAAAGAGGTGCCTGGTCTAGCTTCTCCTAATCAAAGCACTCCTGAGGAAGGTTGAGGTTTGTGTGTTTCTTCAGTGGGACACCATCCAATTTGAATGAGGGTCATTTATTTTGGATATTTTTAACATCAGTATATGACACAGGAGTGGAGCATCATCAGATATCTAATTGGAGACCTTTGCCACTGCCGCCTTCTAAAAAAACACCTACATCACTAAATATACAACCTACCCATTTATGAGTAAGCTTATGAAAAAATGGGGAGAAATACAACTAGGCCATTTGCACCAACATGACTCACACAAATCTTCACCTTAAACTTGTTATACAGCAGAAATTAACTGTTTGATAGCTGTAAGGAAATGGGACATCCTGTTTTATTTCACAGCTTAAATTCCTGTCACAGTGTACAGTAAATGGCAGCAAAGTAATCAAGCCGTTGACTGCATGAGCAAATTCTCACCCAGATAACATTCAGACAAATTAGTCAAAATATTGTGTGCATTATCACTGAATTACACCTTATGAGATTTCATATCTCAAAAGATCCATTTAATGATCCACTTAATTGAGCAATATTTTTCCCCAAAAAACTCTCTCAGTTTGGTCTGTAATGAGTCATTCAACTTTTTGCATTTTCCTCAAAAACTTCTCTCATCAATATACTATTTTCTCTTGCTCTTTGTTTGTCTTTTGAGAGTAATGGGTTGGTTGGTGGTGTGGAGAATTTTCACTGAAAAATACCAGAATGCATTCCAGACAATCACCCAAGCTTAAGCTCATCTCATTCTTATTAGTGAGCTAATGGGATGAAAAATTGCTCTCTATCTGCATTGTACATTCATACGTCTGAAAAGCAAAACTAATCTACAGCATGCATTTTTGTTTTAGATTTTAACTGCATACAGGTTAAATCAAAGCAATAGCATATATCACTGGTGTTTGCTAGCCTCTAGAATATCAATGAGTGTGACATATCTTTTTTCCTTACTTTGATAGCATTCATTACTGCATGAATTTAAAGTCTGAGACATGTGGCATTAAGTATGCAAACCTGGTGCCTCGTTGTTAAAAAACCATTCCAGATGAGCCTATGGGATTTCTTATTGTTGACTGTTCATTCTGCATTTTATAGGGCCCCTATGAAAGAGTGAAATCCAATGCTCAGGCTGCTTTTACAATGTGGGACTAAAAGTAAATAAGAAAGTGCTTTGATAAAGAGAAAGGGAGGAAGAAAGGGCATGGTTTCTTTCCTCCCTTCTCTTCCTCCTCATCCTTCTTTTTCACCCTCTGTTTGTGTTCCCATGCGCTCGTGGCTGTGTGAAGAATTTGTAATCTCAAGAGCAATAACTCTCCCTGCCGCCTCTCTCAGGGACCTCCAGATTACCAGCAAGAAAAGTTGTAAACATAGCAGCACAAAGGCCATGATAAAAAAAAGCTCAGATGCCGGCAGCTGGGACAAGGTTGGCTTCTGAATTCGGAAACTGGACTGGCTGAGATTACGCTTAACCTTCTGTCTAAAAAAGGGTGGAGGGAAGCTGCATCATATAAGCAGATTATGAGGTTCAAGTATGAGGCTGCCCATATAATCATTCTACAGGTATTTAACATAAAAAGGTACCATTATTCCAGTACATAGCATTTGTTATTGTACAATATTTGTCATTTGTTAGTTAAACAGGGTAAATCATGCTAAGTTATATTTTGAGAAAGGTACTGATCCCAAAAATATTTAAAACTCAAAAATAGGTTAAAATATTAAATTGTTTGCTTAAAATGGAAATTCTCTAATAATTTACTCACCCTCATGCTATCCCAGACGTGTATGACTTGCAGAACACAAACAACAATTTTTAGAATAATATCTTAGCTTTGTAAGTCCATACTATGTAAGTGAATGGTGACCAGAACTCCAAAAGTTCAAAAAAGGTGATAAAGTTAGCATAAACAAAATCCATCAGTCTCCATTGGTTTAATCAATGTCTTCTGAAGCGATTCAGTTGGTTTTGGGTATACTCTGTTTTTACTGTATATCTAGACAGCAGTCATGCTCAATCATGCTTTCCTATAGTGCCATCTAACGCTCCGTGCATGCGTCAAGCACAACTAAGAGTGTGCCTTAAGACTGCAATGAAAAAGATGTACAGTGTAAAAGGAATTATATTTTGATCTGTTCTCACCAAAAACCAACTGAAGTGGTTTAACCAGATTGGTTAAACCACTGGAGTCATATGGATTACTTTTATGCTGTCTTTATCACCTTTTTGGAGCTTTTGGAGTTCTGGTCACCATTAATTTGCCTTGTATGGAACTTCATAGCAGAGGTGGGGGACTCAAATTACATGACTTGACTCTAATCACAAATTTAAGGACTTGTGACTTGTTTGACTAAATGAAGAAAATGAAAACCAGCGATTCGAGACTTGACTTGAACAACATAACTCGACAATATTGTGCTGCACTCACAACGCGCCAAAATGACAGATGATTGTCGAGTTCCCAAAATAATCTCCTATGGATATAAAGATTTAGAATTGGACCGAGATTTGCTAGATGCACAATATACAATGCAATAATAACCGATACAACCACAACAACCTCGAATTTCCTCAGACATTTCAAAAAGCACAAGAAAAGCTAAGTACATCATTTCGTTATCATTTCATTATCTAGAAAGATTCATATGTAAAATTACTGTTCAAATGTTTGAGGGTTGTCAGTAAAATAAAATTATTCACAATTAATCTCATGTTTTGTAGACAAGTTTGAAATCAGACATTGCCTCTAAATGTGTGTTTGCCTTATCTAAACCTTCTCAACAGTCAACAATATACCATAACGTCTGCACTAGACTTGAGACTTGACTCGAGACTTGATGGTTAAGACTTGCTTGTGACTTCAACATGTGTGACTCTCACCTCTGCTTCATACCTGAGATATTATTCTAAAAATCTTTGTTTGTGTTCACTGCAGACTTTCTGCAGTCCACCAGATGCATAACTCTTCTAAGGTTTTAAAGAGAATCAGATAAGAGAAACTGTTGATGTAATTGTAGATCTGTCTTTCCCAGAAAATTCCAAACCAGTCACACAACAACACAAATCTTACCTTCAGTACCATCATCACTTGACGTAGGTGAAGACGATGCACAACACAGAGGTCATAAACAGCTGACACGGCCAAAACTGTCACTCCCTGCTCCTTCCACAGTAAGGCTGCAGCAGCAGCTCCCAGACTCCCAGCCATCCACAACCCTGCCCGCCATACAACCCCTGGGTATGGCCTGAGATGGCAGTACTGGGCATAGCAGTGCAAAGACAATAGGAAGCAAAACGCTGCACCAACATCTGCTCGCCCTACCACCCCAGCTACTGCTTCAGTGTGTATAGGATGAGAGGCAAAGAGCAGTCCTGCCAACAGGCCCCATGGTCCTCCACCCAACAGGGGGCGACAGAGTGCAGTGAAAAGGGAAGTGACGCAGCAGTGCAGGCCCACATTGACCAGGTGGTAGCCCCACGGATCCAGGCCACCAAGGACATAGTTGAGGCGGAAAGAGAGGGTGCAAAGAGGGCGGAAAGACTTATGGCTGCCACTGTGAGTTAGCAGGGTGCCCCAGAAGTCATCATACAGAATGTTCGTCCAAGGAGTGTCTGGTAGCAGATCTTGATTGGTTTTGATTGCTCGGCTAAAGGAGAGGGAAAACAAAAAGAGAAAAGTTGCAGACAGATGGGTTAACGCATAAATGTGTGCTATACTGCCATAAGGGACATTTAGTATGACAAATACTTCAACAGTGTCATTATCTGCATTTTGTCCTCTGTTTTATTTGTAAAAAGATTTACACACCTGGTGGAGTTTCATCCCTGGGGTGATTGCTGTTTATGCACTACAATCACTCAACTAACAGCTTTACTGTTGAAGTCAGATTTTTACATACATTTAGATTGAAGCAGGGCTGGACTGGTAATCTGGCATACAGGGCATTTTCCCAGTGGGCTGACGCACTCTGGGGCCAATCGGGGCGGACTGGCCTTCGGGAGAACTGAGCGGGCCAGTGGGTCGGCCGCAAAACATGCTGAATGGGCCACGATAAACTAAAATGAGCCGCCACGTTATGCAGAACGGACCACAAAACGGCGCCACAATATGCAGACTCGGAGAGCAAATGCCCCCCGATTTCTCTTCCCAGTCCAGCCCTGGAATGAAGTCATTAAAACTATTTTTTTAACCACTCCACAGATATAATATTAGCAAACTATAGATATGGAAAGTCATTTAGGACATCTACTTAGTGCATGACACAAGTAATTTTTCCAACAATTGTTTACAGACAGATTTTTTCACTTTTATATCACAATTCCAGTGGGTCAGAAGTTTACATACACCAAGTTAACTGTGCCTTTAAACAGCTTGGAAAATTCCAGAAAATTACGTCAAGACTTTAGAACAGTGTTTCCCAACCACTGTGGAAAATGATCAAATTCCACAAAATAAATGAATGCATGAAAAAATAATCATTTTTAGGGATACAAACTCCTCATCTTTCGGAGAAATTTGCAATTTTGAAACCATAATCGGTCACTTTTGTACACGCACACGTTTCTGCTTCACCAACAATGCATTTGAGAGTATTAAAGCAACAAGAAATATTTAAAAACTGCCCAAATTTGTGGAGAATTAATTAAATATTACCTTATTGTTTATGAATATCAGAGATCCCAGTTATTGAACTAATTTAAATTCACTAAGAAAACGCTTCAACTTTATGCTATCAAAGCAACTGCAAGCTTATTTTTTCTCTTCCAAATACATGTTTTCAATGTTTACTGTGCACACCTCCAACTTATTTAAGTGGTAAACTTGTAAAATTGGCCCCCTGTGATGCTTTCTGCAACTCTTGTCATGTGGACGGTGATGCGGAACTTGATGCTTGAACGGAGCTTTGACGCCTCGACTCAACTCATGTGAAATGCGCTTTACAATGACGAAACTCAAAATTATTATTATTTGTCTATTATGGGGCTTTTCCACTGCACGGTATGGCTCGACTCAACTCTGCTCACTTTTTGGGGGTTTTCCACTGTTGATAGTACCTGGTACTTTTTTTAGTATCACCTTGGTCGAGGTTCCAAGTGAGCCGAGCAATACTAAATGTGATGTCAAAACCCTGCAGGTCACGGATTGGTCAGAGAGAATCGTCACTACCAGCGTCACTAGATGTGTGACACAGGACATCATCCCGCTAGTTTTGAAGTTAGCAACAGCGATAGCAGTATCATTTGTTCAAGCGACTTTCAAATTGTAAAAAGAAAAGGCTGTGAGCAAAACCACGCCGTGGTCAATAAACGAGGTGCAGACGTTCCTCTCGTTAGCGACGAAAAAAAACAACACAAAAGGAAAAAGTCTTTCTGGAAGTGTCTCAGCTGTTGGCCGCACATGGCTACCACCGGACCTACCAACAGTGTAGGGAATAGTAAAAAAACACTTAAGTGTCTACAGAACCATCAAGGACCACAACACCCAGAGCGGTTCAAACAAAAGAATGTGAAAGTGGTTTGACCAAATAGACACTATCTATGGCAATAGATGGGACGGAGAGGGTCCTGGACTCGGCCACGGTGTTGTTGGAGTACACAATGGAGGATGGTACATTTTGTTACGTTAACTCTTATATTCTACTTGAAAGCTTCACTTTATTTAGTTGACCAGCTACTGAAAAGATTGCTTCTAAAACAACCAGGCCAATTTATCTGTTACACTTATGTAAAATTACCATTAAACAACTGCTTTATGCAGCACAATGAGCTAGTAGCTAACAGCTTGCGGTTGCGTTATTGTTTATGGTCAGTAATGTTTGTGTCGCGTTTATGATTATGTTACAGCAGTAGAGGCGGTGCAACTATGACGATCAGCCTATATCAAGGAGGTGTACTGATTTGGAGGTGTACCTGTGGATGTATTTTAAGGCCTACCTTCAAACGCAGTGCCTCTTTGCTTGACATCAAGGGAAAATCCAAAGAAATCAGCCAAGACCTCAGAAAAAAAAATTGTGGACCTCGACAAGTCAAGTTCATCCTTGGAGCAATTTATAAACACCTGATGGTACCATGTTCATCTGCACAAACAATAGTACGGAAGTATAAACACCATGGGACCATGTAGCCATCATACCGCCCAGGAAGGAGATGCTGTCTGTCTCCTAGAGATGAACGTAGTTTGGGTCGAAAAGTGCAAATCAATCACAGAACAACAGCAAAGGACCTTGTGAAGATGCTGGAGGAAGCAGGGTGTCAAGTATCTATATCCACAGTAAAACGAGTCCTATATCGACATAACCTGAAAGGCTACTCAGCAAGGAAGAAAACACTTCTCCACAACAGCCATTAAAAATCCAGACTACAGTTTGCAAGTGCAAACGAGGACACTTTTTGGAGAAATGTCCTCTGGTCTGATGAAACAAAATGGCCATAATTATCATTGTTATGTTTGGAGGAAAAACGGTGAGGCTTCCAAGCTGAAGAACACCATCACAATTGTGAAGCATGGGGGTGGCAGCATCACTAGAAATTACTGAATAAATAAATAAAAGAAAAATCTTTCAAAGCAGTATTCTTGCCATAAATGAGGCAAGGGTAGTCTGTGTTTCAGTGGTAGTCAACACACTAGGCCTGCAGTACAAGTGGAGCTGTTTCCTGTAACCCACATCTCTTTGTAGAGCTCGCTGTGACTACAAACATGAAAAAGCATGCAATGTCTACCACCTCAGGGTGTGCTGAGTGACTCTAGCCACGTCTCCTAAGCAACCAAATTGGCCCGGTTGCTAGGGAGGGTAGTCACATGTAACCTCCTCGTAGTCACGATTAGGGGTTCTCGTTCTCAATGGGGGCATAAGGTAAATTGTGTGTGAATCGTGGAGAGCAGCATGAGCCTCCCGTGCTGTGAGTCTCTGCAGTGTCATGCACAACGAGCCACGTGGTAAGATGCGTGGAATGACGGTCTCAGAAGCAGAGGCAACTAAGTCTTGTCCTCCGCCACCCAGATTGAGGTGAGTAACCACGCCACCACAAGGACATACTAAGTAGTGGGAATTGGAACAACATTCTAAATTGGAATAAAAAGGGATAAAATAATAATTAAAAAAAGCCTGCAATGTTTTCAGAAAGAAGGAAAAACAATGCTGAGAAAGAGAAGAGAGCTCTGGCTGCCATCGCACTATGACCCTTGCACAGAGGTCAAGGCCCGGTATACGACAACACCACCAAATTTGTAGACCACGATCTGTTACTCCAGATGGGCAGATTAATTGTCAAGTAAAGCACTGACTGATAAATTGTTTGTTTCAGAGAAGTCTCAATATTTGAATAAAAATGTTATATCTGTGTAACACTTTATGTATTTCTACTCAATAGAACCTGATAGTATTATAAATGGAGCACAGTGTTTGCAAACAATAGTACATTAATAGCTCTCATTTGGGTTTATCTAGTGCATTAGTTAATGTTGTTGTTGTGTACGTTTGTTTATGAGGTAATCTTGTTTTTCAATTGGGCTACAGAAAATCTGATTACTTTGAATAAAGCTTAGAGCAGCTTTGCTCTGTGGTCATGACTGTAACTTTTGCAAATAACTGTGTACTGTTCTAAAGGCCAATACCAACCCATTAAAAAAACGATGTAATTGAGAGAAAGACAAAGTAAAAACCCTCTATAAGTTACACCATATTTTTGGATGCTGAATATGAAGATCATAAGTAGGTGGTTATGACACTTACCACTTGAGTCTCGCCATAATATTTAAGTTTCGTAGTGACTGTCTACATCATTGCTTACCATTTCATATTTAACCCACAGTTAAGCACTGCCTTGAAAACTCTACTGAGCTTTTGGCAAAAAAGTTTACCTGCAGGCAGCTAACTATAATGCACCAAGTCTGTTTGAAGAATTAAAAAAAAAAAAAAAAAAATAAAAAGAGAGCACTTGAATTTTAAAAATGACCCAAGGACAGTTGACTGATTAGTACTGAGTATTGGAAAGGAATGGAGAGGTTTTGCATCACTGTGCAGGGGAAAATTTCTTTGGAGTTAATCTGACGCTAACAGGATTACAGCAGATCATGGAGCCAGAGTGTTTTAGGGTCACAGCTGGAGGACAAGGTCTTAATCTCTTTAAACTGGTCCTTACAGAAGGTGGGCCAAAGCGATGTGTGCATTTGTTGTTTTAGTTTGACATTTTAATAATCTCAGTGGTGAAAAATAATTTGTTGGTTGACTAGCTCACTTCAGAATTAAGCCATAATATAGTCCAATATAGCCAAGCAAATATTGTATTTGCCATCCCTGCAACCCCATGTCACCAAATGTTCATAAACCATCTATGGAAAACAATCCTTGCACAAATAGGCAGCCATTTCAAACAACACGCTCATAAATGACACTGCATTCACTCCGCTCACAAATGCTGACCACTCTGATAGATTTATGTTTAATTTAACTCCAATTGCCAAGGCTTCTCCTATTTGTTTTTACAGAGACCAAGAGTAAAAAGACCCATTTGGCCAAGGATGGAACAAGGATAACTTTTAGTATATGATAAAAACAGCAAAAAGGCAGGAATGGACTGGTAATCTGGCATACCGGGCATTTTCCCGGTGGGCCGATGCACTTTGGAGCCGATCAGGGGGGAGTGTGTCGGCCGCAAAACTTGCCAAATGAGCCGCGATAAGATAAAATGAGTCGCCGCGTTATGCAGTACAGACCACAAAACGGTGCCGTGATTTGCAGAAAAGGACAGCGAACACCCATTCAACAACTGGCTGGTAAAGGTTTAGATTTCACTTACCAGTGATTGTGTAGAATAGTGGTGGAGCATTCAGCGGCGAGATTCTTTCACTGTTGTGGAGAGTAAAAGCTGTTTAGTGTGTGTATCTAAAGACGAGATCCACGCAACCCATTTGTCATTGAATAATGTTCCTTTTAATAACCTTTCTGTTGTTTACAGTCAGTAGTTGATTAAAAAAAAAAGAAGAAATATTTAATTCTAATCACGAGTAGGAAAGATGAGATAAAGCCGTTCGAGTCTCACTCATTAGCATGTACTCATTTACAGACTCTTTTTACAGAAATTACATCTTTCTTAAAGAGACAGTACTGTTTTTATACACATTTTTAACAAGTCAATGTAAATACCTGTAAATCATATGAATTATGTAATTCAACAATAAACATGTAACAAAAAATTATATGTAAAATATATTTTCATATTTATTGACTGAATACTACAATGACAACAATTATGAAAACTAATAAATATAAGTAGTACAATTAATAATTTCATAATGAACCTAGTTAGAAGGTCCCCTGTATAATTAACAGCATTAGCTGGGAGAGAATTTCTTACATATGTAAGAAAAAGGGACATTATAACTGAAATATTCCCATATGAATCAATGTTGAATTGAAATCGAATTGAAAGCTAATGAATCGGAATCGAATTGGGAAATCTGTATCAATACTCTGCCCTAATGCAAACAAAATGATTTACAGTACAGTGTCACTAAAGGGACAATCTCCCCTGGAGAAACCTGAGTAATTACAAAACTGGGGTTTGAACCTTGCATCCTTTGTGTTACATACCCACATCTTTAACTAAACCAAACCACTCCATATTTCAGTTGCAGAGACAATGGCACATCAGAGTAGTTTCAGGAGCACAGCTAAGAGAACCTAGACATTCAAACATATTATGGTACACAACATCTGATATACATCTTAAACTATCAACTTGGTACCGCTAACCACATCCTCATATGATTTCAGGTTAAACATCATCAGCACCAAATCAGTCACTGTGTGCTCCAATTTGGAAGAAAAGTCCAACTCACACACAATTTTAAATGTATTGCATTTAAAAAGTTGAGTATGCAATATTCTGCAAAAGCACTTAAGTGTCATGATCTTGCAAGTAGCAATAATAAATTCAGCGCCGCCATCCATCAATATTAGTGCTGCAACTAACGATTGTTTTGATAATCAACTAATCTAACGATTATTAGAATGATTACTTGACTATTCGGCTGAATCATTGCAAAATGATAGTTAATCATTAGCTCTTAACCGATTATTCAACTTGAGCCCAACTTTTGTATTAAAGGTTGTATTAAATGTGCTTGCTAACAATAAAGAGGACAAAATCATCTTAATGACATTCACTGAATTAAAAAGAAAAAAAAAAATTACGTTTAATTCAGTAAAAAATTAACTGCGAAAAAATCCTATTGTTATCAAGGGTTTTTGTCTTGTTTTACATTTACTTGGGAAGCAACATATAAGATATTTAGACTTGCTTTAAGGGAATGCATCTTAAATATGTGTATTTTGTTTATAAGTGTATTTTTTCACTTGGTTATACTTCGGCGAGTGCAGTAAAGACAAAACATACTTTTCAAAATCTATTCTCTAAAAGCAAGTATAAATATCTCATATGCTGTTTCTCAGGTGAATGTCTTTTTTTGAAAGGATTTTTAGATATGTATATATTATTTAAATATTTGTATTTTTAATATTATAGTCAACATTCTCAGAAAAAAAAAAAAATTCTTCTGCAGTAGAGCTACTAAAGTTATTTATCATTATTTTAAAGAAATTTGAGATATTTATATTTGGAAAACAAGCCAAAACAAAAACAAATCAAAATGTATTTTGTTGCAGTGTCTAAGGGGGTGAAGACTTGCTCTCTCTCACCTTTCTGTTCACTTCAATCAATCTTTAACTCACAAAAAACAAAACAAAAAAATACCTCTCGTATTAATAAAGCTACATATTGCTAATTATCTTCACAATAAGAAACACACAGTGACACATATATTATGATTAAATAATATAGAGACAAAGCCAAAACATTACAGTATAATCTAGCTGCAATAAGCGCGCGCGCGTGAGGGGGATGAGTGTCCCCGCGACAGAGTGTGCATCAGCCGGGTGCAGTTTCAATCTCTCCCCCTTAGACTGGATTTCTTCACGTGACTAATAGAAGTGCCGTTGACCGCACAGTTTCTGAGTTTGTAGTTATTTACATGACCTGCTTCTGTATTATTTACACTAATAAAACTATAAAGCATTCAATATAACTATATTAAAAGTTATAAAGCCGGGGTGTTTCCTTTAAAGACACTTGACACGCAAGTTCTGCTTCAGTGGAACGGCAGCTTCAACTCTGCTTATTCCAAAACAAGAGAACTTTTGTATTCATCATGTTAAAAGAGTGGGCTCATGCGGTTAACAAAAGCCAAACTGAACTAAAGAGCTAGTGATCAAAGCCACCAAACACTTACAGCTGGCCAGATGTTGAGGCCAACAGTGGCATTAGTATGCTGATTAGGATTTTGCCCTCTGTCTGAAGAACTGGAACCCATTCATGAGAATGAAGACTTGGGTATAAGACAATCAGGGCAGACATACCTCTTTCAGACACTTTTTTACCTGTCCACCCCAAACACACTGGCAGACTGGGTGGAGCAGGGAAATGGCAGTATCAAAGTATCTGAGCTAGACTCTTTCATCTACTCAGAGAACACACTTCCTGATTAACTCAACAACAGCTAAAGGGGAAACGCTTGCCAAGACCTGTTGTGAGCATATGGCAACAGAATGAAGAGAGAAGAGCGATGAGGGCGTTTAATCAGACCAAGAAATTACAGCCAAAGTGGCCGTTAGCATTTCAGTCATAACAGTGGTGTCTAGTCTGATACGGCATTGAGAATATGGGATTTTTGAAAAATGTAAAACAAAGTAAAAAAGAAAAAAAAGAAATGCAAAATGAAGAAGAAATATTTAAGATTCTCTATTTGGTCAATAATAAGAAATAAGCAAATTTGTGACATCTCCTTTGTGCAAAAGGTCAGATTTCCTTGCTTCCATGGAAACACACAAGATCCTCTTTAAAACTTTTGCTAATCATGTTGGGATAACATGGATCATAAAGGCCCTGATATACTTCATACGAAGAATGAACGGATAGGCTGTTATTTAGAACAAAATCTGGCCAAGAGGAAGTTGTTTTTTAGTTTGTTTCGGTGGTTCGTAACAGCTTGCCGGGCAAACTTTTAGGAAAACTTCTTACACCTTGGTAGAGGACATAAAGCTCCACCCACTACTTTGTTTGTTGCTGAGCCTGTATTCAACATGAACACAACAGTGAGCTGGTGCAAATTTACCTGTAGGATTAGACACATTTTTCAAGAGAATGTCATGCGATTTGATTTGTTTAATTAGTCAACAAAAGGGATTTAATCTACTCAAATATCTAAAGTGCCCATTCACTCTGTGCTATCTGCAGTGAAAGCCATTCACACATCTGCCCATTGTAAGATTTGCCTCTCTTATCATCATTCTTTTGTCTGTATTCTGATCACACTTTTATACATCAATATTTGCAGTAGTATTAATGTCATCATAAGTCATCAAACAGTGTGTAACTAATGCGTATTATGGCTGCGTAAAGCATGTTAGCAGAATGTAAGCAAGGCAAATTAAACATTTTCTACTGCATATACATTTCTTTTCATCACTGAGATGTTAAAACAACATCTTATGTATCCAGTGCGAATTCTACTCATGGAATGAGGCATAAAGTCATTGATAACACATTTTTAAGGATTTACTTGGTGTTCTCATATTTAAATGCTCCTTTAAACACCTCCCACAGCGGTGTGGCAGGTGTCTAAATGTTTGCAAATAGCATACTGTTGCTCAGATGTTTAGAACTTCTTTTTACCCCTGAATGAAGAGCGAAGAATAACTTCTCCAGAAGTATATCGGGGCCTTAGGACTCAACACAAACTTGTGGAGCCCATGCCAGCTCAAGTGCATGCTGTCATTAAAGTAACAGTTCACCCAACAATTATAATGCCCTCATAATTTACTTACCCTTATGCTGTCTCAAACTCCTATTACTTTATTACTTCTGCAGAACACAAACAATTTTTTTTGAAAGAGATATGACGTACTTCTTTTTCCATTCAATCTAAGTCAATGGGGTCCATAATTTCCAAGATCCAAAAAGGACAAAGGCAGCATAAAGGTAATCCAAACAACTCAATCCATGTATTCTGAAGCGATATGTTCGGTTTTAGGTGAGAAACAGACAAAAATGGAACTCCGGTTCCACTCTAAATCTTGACATTTGCAGTCTCCTGATCATGAGAAAGGCTCGATTACAATTCCATGTGCAAGTTGTATGGATAACATTTGAGCCTCCTTTATGTCCTTTTTGGAACCCACTTGCATATGGATATAAACACATTATATCTCCTTCACATATTTCGATCGATCGATCTATCGACAGATAGACAGACAGAATAGAAAAACTCATGGGTGAATTGTTCCTTTTAAGCAAAAGGGGGACATACCAAATACTAAATTTAGAAATCCATGTACATTTTTCACTCAAATTGTTGATGATATAATTTGTAAGCATTTTTAATAGTGGTCTCTCACTTTTGAACTCCACTGTATTTTATAGCGTTCAGTGAGGAGTTTATGTACAAATAGCTGGACAGTCTGGATAGAAATTCCAGACAAAAGGAAAAAAGCACTGCTGGACCATCATAAAAATAGCATCAACTGACAGAATGATTTCAACGATCTGAGCAGACCCAATGATCTGTGATACTTCTCACTTTGACAATTGATCTGAGAGTTTCCTCAAACATTAATCTCCATTATGAGACATCTGGGCTAATCCCAGAGCGATGCCATGCTAATGGAATAGTCATTAAACTCAGCACAAAGAAGCCCTGTTATCCCAATGATGGATGATGTCCATAAGATGCCAGTGGCAAGGTTAGCCACAGAGAGAGCAGTAGTTAAAGAAAATCAATGCATTGTAAAACCTCTGCAGTCCCATTAATCAAGCACATTGTCTGGATGTATTGAGGATTTAGGAATGAGTATTTCACAATTTACAAAGATTTGACCATTTAAAATAAGTAGGCCTAATTGAGAAATGCAGTAATTAAGCAGCTGGGAGTAGGTGTGACACAGTGAACAATTATATTGGATAATAATTGTGGTTGTAATGGATGATTGATGGACGGATAGCATATTTTGATGATCCTGAGCAATCTACTGTATGTATCTCACAGAACGACAAAGTTGAGGTGAACAGGAAAGAAGAGGGCAATAAATATAAACATTCTGTAGACAATGATACAGTAAATCTGTCTCAATGACCCCGTAAAGTCTTACTGTCTGAATGCTGTGACAGCTGTGGAGCTGCACATCTGAAAATGTGAAGGCTTGAACAATTTATTTGCAGTCTCCAGAGGTGCTTTTAATAAAAAAAAATATATGTAGATCTACTCACCTTTCAAACGTGCTGCAGTGAATTAAATTCAAATGCTCTCACCAGGCAATGGGTGGAGACTTTATTTGGCCACCCAACAGGTTTCCAGGCTTCAATTGCATTTCAACACAAATGCATATTTAAAATGTGCATTTCAGGGAAGTAAATAGGCATTGGAAAATTATCAGCATAATACAACATCCTCTTGTCAGGCTTTGTAATAATAGTGTCCAATTAGATCATTAAAAGGTAAATTCTGTGTTGTCTGCTTTGCACAGTGTTAAATGATGGCTTCGATTAAATGCTTCAATGAAATGCTTCTTTATCGGCCTTACTGAAAAAAATCTAAATGCAAAACACTGGTAGAACCAACACGGTTCTATTAGTTCTGTTGCTTTTAATAATCAGAGATGTCTCTACTTATTTCCCAACAAAGAAAATGCACATGTCCACAAAAGTATTTGGACATAAGCCACACTTGCATTGTCGCTTTATTCATATCTGTGATGAATGTCTGCTTGGTCTTATCAGCAGACATAAGCTTGTGGCAGAGTAACCTACAAAACTCCCACCTGCTGGAGAAGAGAACAGCTGAATGTATTCAGAATGGATTAAAATTACTGGCTCGCTCCTTCCTATAAAGGGAAAAGAACATGAAAGAAAAGCGTACAAATGCAAAAATGATAAATGCAACAATGATGAACAGCAGGTTCTAATGGGGCGCTTTCATTGTTTGACCAGCTCATACTACCAGTCCCTAAAGAAATGGAACAAAACTAGGCGAGAGGAAGCAAGAGGAAATCCTGAACAGATTAATTAATTCTATTTGTCCGGTGTTCGTTCGTTCGTTCGTTCGTTCGCTCTCTCTCTCTCTCTCTCTCTCTCTCTTTCTCTCTCCTTTCAGAGAGAGAGAGAGAGAGAGAGAGAGAGAGAGAGAGAGAGAGAGAGAGAGAGAGAGAGAGAGAGAGAGAGAGAGAGAGAGAGAGAGAGAGAACGAACGAACGAACGAACGAACGAACACCGGACAAATAGAATTAATAGAGAGAGAGAGAGAGAGAGAAAGTAAAATACAGAAATAGAGAGAGAGAAAGATGGAGAAAGAGAGATTATGTGCTGGTGAGACTTACTACTGGATCACAATTTATTAACTCACTTACACATATATTCATTAACAAATGGCAATGTGCCATATAATGAGCAATATAAATGACACTATGCTTAATAGAAAGCAGTGGAAATTTACATTTCATCAGATACTGACAGATGATGTCTGCAGCCATTGTTTTTGGAGAATGACCATGAATGTCATATTGGAGAGACATTAAGATCTTAAACTCTCCCAGACAGATAAACACAGCAGGCAGCAGTTTATCTAAATCTCAATCTGAAATATGGATTCTTTCCATTTATTAAAATCAAGTGAGGCCAGGTAAAATCACATACTCCAAGCCCTACTGGTGTGGCCTTACTACAGACACTGTATGAGTAGTAAAAATATCTGTCTTTTTTTTTTTTAGTCTGCACATAAAACATAGTTAAAATAAGATATTAATTCTTGAATCAGGGAAATTTTTAACTTTAAAAGCAGCTGTTTTTCTCAATTTCAAACTACATTCAACTTGACACATTTTCCTATAAAAAAAAATATTTTAAACTACATGTTATCATATGAACTACCAGTAAGTAACTCATGTGTCTCCTGAGCCTTAAGTACACATAACATAGTAGCAGTTCTTGATTTATCTGGAGTGAGTTAATTCAGACAACTCCAACTGATTCTTTGAGTCACTAAAAAGAGCTGGCTCAGAGTCGTTCATTTGGGAATTGGACAACATTGTTAGCACTGTAGTTGTTAATTCACTAAAAGGAACCAGATCAAAAGAATACTTTCTTTGGGAACCCGCATTTGGCGGGTGTTAATTTTGGACCCTGTCTCACAGACATGAACAATAGCTATAATTAATGCCATATTAACGGAGAATCTCCTCACAAATAATTGGAGAGAAAATGCAGGTCCCCATTGTCTGTCATGTCACATTTCCATTTCTCACAAGAGCATATGCACACCCTCCGTATGAACCATAAATTAACTGTATAATTTGACCGGTAATAGCTTTTTGCCTAGCAATGAGAGCAATGCAGACAGCGGACCTCAACAAGTCCTCATATCGCAGCGATCTTTCTTTACAAGGTAGGCAAAATGCTCTCTATCCAGGTCTTATCAGGGGAAACAGGAAAAGCAAACAGATTGTTTCCGGACTCCTGATGAATCACAGACCGCAAATAATTTAAATAGGAATGAAATATGGCCTGGATGTGGTTAATAATTATGTCTCATTGCCCTGGGTAGAACAAAGTTGGAGTACAAAGTGATGACGTCCCCCTCCCAACAGTACATACAAAGATTATTTAATAGGTTGAGTGATGTTATACAGGTTCAACATATAAAATGATAGATAACTCTTTGTCAGGCAAGGTTAAATAAGCCAAAATTATTTGACACTTTGTTCTCTTGGTTTCTAAGGTGGTTAAAATCACTTAAAATCCTCAAAGATATTCATATTGCCATGTTATATTCACAATAGCTTTCTATTTGTCATTGAAACCTAATAGGCCTAAAATTGCTAGTAGTTAAAACCTTAAAACCAATGTCCTATCCCCCCTAAAGAAAATACTGAGGGTCTGTAATGGGAAATGCATTAATCTAGAATGCTAGGCTCTCCGCTGGAGGGGTACAGGTGCGAGAAACTTGAAGTCATTTAAAAAACATAATATTTCCATTCCGTCTCATTTTCTTTTCTTTTCATAAAGAGAGGATATAAAGATCATCCCCTCAAATTAGGAAAGGAGCAATAATGACCTAGAAATACAGTATATTCAAGTAATTTAAGATCAGGGTGGAACTGGACAAATATTTTAAAATGAATGGGAGAAATTGGACCGCCCAACAGTCAAAGGATATAGAAATAAAGTCCTTAAAAGTACCTTAGAGGTAAAAGAGCCAATCACCGTTTAGATACAGACATTGCCTGTCAAATAACTTGACAACACACATACGCATTAGCTATACAAGCCAGGACATTTTTTTTTTTATTGAGATTTTTGTGTAAACTGAGGAAAAGTCTCCAGTATGGTCCTAATAAAGTGCCCAATGTGGTCTTCTGCTGAAATCCAACCGCCTTAAGTTTCAAAGTGTTGTGCATTCTGAGATAATATTCTGCTCACTACAATTGTACGGAGGGGTCATCTGAGTTACCATAGCCTTTTAGCTCAAACCAATCTGGCCATTCTCCATTGACCTCTCTCATCAACAAGGCTTTTCCTTCTGCAGAACTGACGCTCACTGGATGTTTTTTGTATTTGGCACCATTCTGAGTAAACTCTAGAGAGGTAGCCAACCCTGCTCCTTGAGAGCTGCCTTCCTGCAAAGTTCAGTTCCATCCCTGCTTCAACACACCTGCCTGTAAATTTCAAGTAATCCTAAAGATTTTGATAAGCAGGTTTAGGTGTTGTTCATTGGGTTGGATCTAAACTCTGCTGTGAGGTTGCTCTCCAGGAGCAGGGTTAGCTACCCCTGCTTTAGAGACATTTGTGTGGGAAAATTTGAGAAGATCAGCAGTTACAGAAATACTCAAACCAACCAGTGTGGCACCAAAAATCATGCCACAGTCTAAATCACGGAGATCAATTTTTTTTTCCTATTCTGATGGTTAATGTGAACATTAACTAAATAATTTTAGCTAATTTAAAGTAATTTATAAAATCCATCCAAAAAGACAAAATGAGGGGTTCTATTAATGCTGAATGTAGCATTGGCATTATACACCTGTGGCATGAATAATGTCAAGCACCGATAAAGCTAAACTCTCCACTTTAAAATGCATCATAAGCTGCCTTGATTATTGACTTTGCAGGCAATGTGGGCGGAACATCCGGTTAAACAATCGTTATGTTATGTACTAACGCAGAATTAAAAAGGACAGAAACTCGAGAACATATGATCACAGAATTATAGCGAGGCAATATTGGTCTTCCTCACCTATCTGTTAATGATTATGGATTTCAGGATGATGGCCTGAAATAGAAGCATTTCAGTTATTTTGAACCTGATCAGACTAACCTTAAAAGCTATATAGCCTATTAGCGCCTTCACAGCTGTAAATTTGGACATGTTTTGAGAACTGTTGATAATTATGTTTATTTTAAAGCATATATTGAGTCTAGTCAGAGCGAACATCCTCACAATGCTGGCAAAATGCGCTTGTTGGATGTATATATATATATATATATATATATATATATATATATATATATATATATATATATATATATATATATATATATATATATATATACACACACACACACACTCACCTAAAGGATTATTAGGAACACCTGTTCAATTTCTCATTAATGCAATTATCTAATCAACCAATCAGATGGCAGTTGCTTCAATGCATTTAGGGGTGTGGTCCTGGTCAAGACAATCTCCTGAACTCCAAACTGAATGTCAGAATGGGAAAGAAAGGTGATTTAAGCAATTTTGAGCGTGGCATGGTTGTTGGTGCCAGACGGGCAGGTGAGTATTTCACAATCTGCTCAGTTACTGGGATTTTCACGCACAACCATTTCTAGGGTTTACAAAGAATGGTGTGAAAAGGGAAAAACATCCAGTATGCGGCAGTCCTGTGGGCGAAAATGCCTTGTTGATGCTAGAGGTCAGAGGAGAATGGGCCAACTGATTCAAGCTGATAGAAGAGCAACTTTGACTGAAATAACCACTCGTTACAACCAAGGTATGCAGCAAAGCATTTGTGAAGCCACAACATGCACAACCTTGAGGCGGATGGGCTACAACAGCAGAAGACCCCACCAGGTACCACTCATCTCCACTACAAATAGGAAAAAGAGGCTACAATTTGCAAGAGCTCACCAAAATTGGACAGTTGAAGACTGGAAAAATGTTGCCTGGTCTGATGAGTCTCGATTTCTGTTGAGACATTCAGATGGTCAGAGTCAGAATTTGGCGTAAACAGAATGAGAACATGCATCCATCATGCCTTGTTACCACTGTGCAGGCTGGTGGTGGTGGTGTAATGGTGTGGGGGATGTTTTCTTGGCACACTTTAGGCCCCTTAGTGCCAATTGGGCATCGTTTAAATGCCACGGCCTACCTGAGCATTGTTTCTGACCATGTCCATCCCTTTATGGCCACCATGTACCCATCCTCTGATGGCTACTTCCAACAGGATAATGCACCATGTCACAAAGCTCGAATCATTTCAAATTGGTTTCTTGAACATGACAATGAGTTCACTGTACTAAAATGGGCCCCACGGTCACCAGATCTCAACTCAATAGAGCATCTTTGGGATGTGGTGGAACGGGAGCTTCGTGCCCTGGATGTGCATCCCACAAATCTCCATCAACTGCAAGATGCTATCCTATCAATATGGGCCAACATTTCTAAAGAATGCTTTCAGCACCTTGTTGAATCAATGCCACGTAGAATTAAGGCAGTTCTGAAGGTGAAAGGGGGTCAAACATTATTAGTATGGTGTTCCTAATAATCCTTTAGGTGAGTGTATATATATACCTCAAGCATACATGGTTCTTCTCATTATAGGAGCTATGTTTCCCATGATAGATAGATAGATAGATAGATAGATAGATAGATAGATAGATAGATAGATAGATAGATAGATAGATAGATAGATAGATAGATAGATAGATAGATAGATAGATAGATAGATAGATAGATAGATAGATAGATAGATAGATAGATAGATAGATAGATAGATAGATAGATAGATAGATAGATAGATAGATAGATAGATAGATAGATAGATAGATAGATAGATAGATAGATAGATAGATAGATAGATAGATAGATAGATAGATAGATAGATAGATAGATAGATAGATAGATAGATAGATAGATAGATAGATAGATAGATAGATAGATAGATAGATAGATAGATAGATAGATAGATAGATAGATAGATAGATAGATAGATAGATAGATAGATAGATAGATAGATAGATAGATAGATAGATAGATAGATAGATAGATAGATAGATAGATAGATAGATAGATAGATAGATAGATAGATAGATAGATAGATAGATAGATAGATAGATAGATAGATAGATAGATAGATAGATAGATAGATAGATAGATAGATAGATAGATAGATAGATAGATAGATAGATAGATAGATAGATAGATAGATAGATAGATAGATAGATAGATAGATAGATAGATAGATAGATAGATAGATAGATAGATAGATAGATAGATAGATAGATAGATAGATAGATAGATAGATAGATAGATAGATAGATAGATAGATAGATAGATAGATAGATAGATAGATAGATAGATAGATAGATAGATAGATAGATAGATAGATAGATAGATAGATAGATAGATAGATAGATAGATAGATAGATAGATAGATAGATAGATAGATAGATAGATAGATAGATAGATAGATAGATAGATAGATAGATAGATAGATAGATAGATAGATAGATAGATAGATAGATAGATAGATAGATAGATAGATAGATAGATAGATAGATAGATAGATAGATAGATAGATAGATAGATAGATAGATAGATAGATAGATAGATAGATAGATAGATAGATAGATAGATAGATAGATAGATAGATAGATAGATAGATAGATAGATAGATAGATAGATAGATAGATAGATAGATAGATAGATAGATAGATAGATAGATAGATAGATAGATAGATAGATAGATAGATAGATAGATAGATAGATAGATAGATAGATAGATAGATAGATAGATAGATAGATAGATAGATAGATAGATAGATAGATAGATAGATAGATAGATAGATAGATAGATAGATAGATAGATAGATAGATAGATAGATAGATAGATAGATAGATAGATAGATAGATAGATAGATAGATAGATAGATAGATAGATAGATAGATAGATAGATAGATAGATAGATAGATAGATAGATAGATAGATAGATAGATAGATAGATAGATAGATAGATAGATAGATAGATAGATAGATAGATAGATAGATAGATAGATAGATAGATAGATAGATAGATAGATAGATAGATAGATAGATAGATAGATAGATAGATAGATAGATAGATAGATAGATAGATAGATAGATAGATAGATAGATAGATAGATAGATAGATAGATAGATAGATAGATAGATAGATAGATAGATAGATAGATAGATAGATAGATAGATAGATAGATAGATAGATAGATAGATAGATAGATAGATAGATAGATAGATAGATAGATAGATAGATAGATAGATAGATAGATAGATCGATCCTATAATGAGAAGAACCATGTATGCTTGAGGTCAGTATTAGGCAAATTACTTCCTGTTTTTGGTCCGTTTAGACGTCTTTGGTCCATGTTGCGTTTATATATCAATCGAATCGTACCAGAGTTTGGAAGTGGACCGAGTGTTGGCGTTTAGTGCGCACCAAGGTTCTGGTGACAGCGTTCACATTTGTTCAAATTAACAGCACTAACAGAGAAATCACACCAGAGTTCATTTTAATTGAACCAAACCTGCCAAGTGTGAACACACCCTATGAATGATCATGATAATGTAGTACTTTTTATAGGACAGGATTTGGAGTGGCTCTTACTAGTACACCTCATTGTGTTCCCTCTGAACAGATGACCAGGATCAGAGATCAGCAAACACCTAATCATCACAGCATGACACCATGTTCAGGGGCTTCTCTATATCCACAATGCACGCACAGAGCTCAACACAAGCACATTAGGAGGATGGCTGTTATTAATATACTTGCTTTGCTGCATCAAATCATTTGAGGATTTAATTTTTTTCCCCCAATAGAGTAGACTGACATTGAGAATGGATAACTCTTTCCCCTGTTCCTCTGGTTGTAAAATGTCTTGAATCTTCTGGTGATGCACAGACTGACAGAGAACAAAAGAAAGAGGAAGACAAAGACAGGAGGCGGCAGAGAGAGAAAAAAGTGTGAGACTGCTGAGAGCGGGAGCTACCAAAAGATGATACACAATCAGTCACTATGATCACACAAACAGCAAACAGTTAAGAAAGTGTGTAATCTGTGGGGGCTTGAATTTCCCCCTACTGTGGCAAGTTTTTCTGCCAACCTGTGTTTTTGAGAAAGCAGATGCCAGTGCAATGTGACACCAGTGCAGACAAGGCTCTCATAAATGTTGGTTTATTTGTCGACTATACTACGGCCATGAACTCAGGGAACTTGCAGGCAGACATGCCAGGTTATGTATATTCACATACATTTAAAATATTTGTACAGTTTCTATCTGTTGTATCCATCAGCAAACAAATGCTGATGTCTGTTGAATATTAACCTGGATGGGAAGCTATGCTCAACTCTGCAAGACTTTAGGGCTGAAATTGTCATCATGTGTGTACACTCCATAATTCAGTAACTGCTCAGCAGATTCCTTTGATCCTATGCTGGTACGACTTTTATGACTGAATGTACTTCTGGACACTTCAGTCAAGGGGGTTCTTGTTTCCAAAAGTTACCTCATAAGAGGTAACTTCTTACAGGAGCTAATGTCCTTTCCTATTAAAGAACCATTTTTCTTTCATGTTTCTGGGAACAAAAGGCCAGATCCCATGACAGAATATCCAAACCAAGACCAGCTCAGTGACGAACAGAGCGATATCCTCCTCCTTTCAAGAAACTCTACCCTCCAAGATTGTTCGCCAGGGAAGCTGGTGTCATGGGCTAATACATGAGGGTTTTCATCCTGATTTTCAAGGTTAAAACGTGCCAGTTTGCTGACAGCTCCTCAAAATTGGGCACAGAAATCTAACCAGTGCAAATCTGCAAGTAATCAAGACTTCGACCCCCAACACACACTCCCATGGAGCATGTGCATTCATCAATAGGGCCGCTGCTTTTAAAGCTAAAAACTTACATGTGTTCTGCATTGGTGGAATAATAGAGCACAATAGGGGTTGAGGGGGAAATGCAGAGTCTTTTATAAAATTGCTATATCCATGGCAACAAATCAAACCTCTATTTCTCAGTATCTACTATGTCCATTTACCCACTCTGCAAATGTTTTTCCTCTGCCACTCACACTCACTCTCTCTCTCTCTCTCTCTCTCTCTCTCTCTCTCTCTCTCTTACCAAAAAACACTAAAAATTATTCTGAAAAGCACCAGAAATGCTGGCGCTCTTGATGAAGCCCATCTGCCTCTCCTTCATAAAAATACATCTCTGTGATGCATTTTCGGGGCTCTGTGGTTAAACCCCTCTCTAATGCTTCCAAACATCTCAAATTACCCACTTTAAATCAGTCTCTCTCTCTCTCTCTCTCTCTCTCTCTCTCTCACTCTCATTCTGTTCCACAACAATTAGGTCTGAATGACAGCATATGATAAGAAATGTCTTTGCAACAAACATTACAGTACTTAATGCAAAGAGTAAAATCACTATGTTACACCTGCTCGATCTGTTATTAATTCCAGCTTACTGTAATGAGAGACTCAAATACAAGTAAACTGATGAATATAAACTTGAAGTAATCCAGAGGAACCCCACTGACTAGGCCAAGAGTGCTTTCCAAAAATGCTTAATCGATCCTTGGACTGGAAAATATAAGCCATGTTTATTAGCTTTTGACAAAAGTAATATTAAATCTCTAATGCCTTTCAGTGACATTATTATGTCCAGTCTAGCATTTAGATCAGGGGTGGGCAACTATTTTGGTAAAGGGGCCACATCGGGCTTTAAGTAGTGCATAGGGGGTCATATTGTATTCCTTTTGAGATACAATGTTCTGCATTGATTTGGTTTTTGTATCTTTTAAGCCCAGAAATAATTCTGTTCTCAATTTTCTGAAGTGTATCTGTGACTAATGGGACTATTCTGCAATTACCGTTTTACCGTTCACCTGCTAAAAGGGTGATGATGCGGGTCTCCTCGATGGTTTGACTTTCAGCACACAACTGAACACCGGCTGCATGACTATGATAAATGATTACTGCAAGAGTTAGATTAACATACAGGTGTGAAGGGACTTCAACATTTCTAAATTGCACAAATAAAAAAAATACATGTACACATTCATCTCTGGCTTGCTTTTGCTCGCATGTCAATGATGCCGAGATCTACTTTTACAGCATCCGGAAAGTATTCACAGCGCTTCACTTTTTCCACATTTCGTTATGTTACAGCCCTATTCCAAAATTGATTAAATTCATTATTTTCCTCAAAATTCTACAAACAATATCCCATAATGACAATGTGAAAGAAGTTTGTTTGAAATCTTTGCAAATGTATTCAAAATAAAAAACAAAAATCACACGTACAAATCACAAGCCTTTGCCATGACATTCAAAATTGAGCTCAGGTGCATCCGGTTTCCACTGATCATCCTTGAGATGTTTCTACAACTTGACTGGAGTCCACCTGTGGTAAATTCAGTTGATTGGACATGATTTGGAAAGGCACACACCTGTCTATATAAGTTCCCACAGTTAACAGTGCATGTCAGAGCACAAACCAAGCCATGAAGACCAAGGAATTGCCTGTAGACCTCCGAGACACGATTATATCGAGGCACAGATCTGGGGAAGGGCACAGAAAAATGTCTGCATCATTGAAGGTCCCAATGAGCATAGTGGCCTCCATCATCCATAAATGGAAGTTTGGAACGACCAGGACTCTTCCAAGAGCTGGCTGCCCGGCCAAACTGAGTGTTCGGGGGAGAAGGGCCTTAGTCAGGGAGGTGAACAAGAACCCGATGGTCACTCTGACAGAGTTCCAGCATTTCTCTGTGGAGAGAGGAGAACCTTCCAGAAGAACCACCATCTCTGCAGCACTCCACAAATCAGGCCTGTATGGTAGAGTGGCCAGACGGAAGCCACACAGTAAAAGGCTCATGACAGCCCGCCTGGAGTTTGCCAAAATGCACCTGAAGGACTCTCAGACCATGAGAAACAAAATTCTCTGGTCTGATGAAACAAAGATTGAACTCTTTGGCCTGAAAGGCAAGCATCATGTCTGGAAGAAGCCAGGCACCGCTCATCACCTGGCCAATACCATCCCTACAGTGAAGCATGGTGGTGGCAGCATCATGCTGTGGGGATGTTTTTCAGTGGCAGGAACTGCGAAACTAGTCAGGATCGAGGAAAAGATGAATGCAGCAACATAAAGAGACATCTTTGATGAAAAAGATTTAGAGCAAAATCTTTTACAACGTTGCACAGTTGGCAAACAATCACATAATTTTGCAGACAGACTCTCTCAAACATTATAAAATGCAATAACAACCCCAGCCCCCCAGCAGAAATGACTGTCTGACATACTTTTCAGTTGAATAGCTCATTTCATACCAATAATTTTTTTTTGCCGAATGAACATTTGTGTTTTATTAATATTACCATTGCCGCATAGAGTGTGGACAAGCCTCCATACTGTTCCAAGGAAAAACACTTGACGTGATTAAGAAAACAGAGACAGAGTGCAGTGCAGTGCAGTATCCCAGAGCTCTGCAAGACCACTGCAACCGCACTTCGGTGCTCCAAGAACAGCTGGTGTAATACCACAGTCAAACATGGTCAGAGGCCGAAAACAGTCCCAGGAGAGGAGTCTGGAGTCACAGAGAACCAATCACAAGAGTCTTTGATTATGCCTTATGCTTGTGTCTTGCACACAAACACAAAGCAGCTTATACCCCACCTTTATATGCAAAGGTCAATTTGATGAATGGATCTGTAGGGTCAGTGTACTGATTGGGTATTCTGAGGTCAGTCAAGAGCACACATGTATCTCTTGGGTTTAAATTAACACTGGGTCACAACCCATGATTTAACATTTAGAAAGTGTTGGAGGCACTGCTTGCATCACCTCACCAAACAACTCCACTGTCCTGCTTAACTATACTTGACCTAAACAAGTCACAAAGTAGATCACTTAAAAAGAAAATAAAAGCAGCTGGTCCTGTTTACACAAATTATCACTTTCCTGATGCATTGGCTATGCTAAACCATTTCATGGTTCGTTTTGCTGCAATAAACCCATTAAGAGAGATGACGAAGGTTATGCCAGGCACAATTGTGCAGAAAAAAGCATATATGTATGAATTATTGATGATAAAGGATGACAGATTGCTCTTATACATAAGAGACCTACCAGCATCTCAATACAGAAGAGATGACGCACATCAGTTTCTCTGACAACCACTTCTGATGTCGTCTAACCACAAGCAATAAACAAGTACTGTAAAAAAAAAATGCCAGTAATTTGAACAGAAAAAGAATGGAAAAATGCTACATTAAGAAAACTCTAATAGATTACCAGGAAGTTACCTTAATATACTGTATATGGTAAAAAAAGAATAACATATTTAACCAGAAAAATACATGTATTTTACAGTAAAATATTGAAAAATTACTATATTATAAATAATAAATTTTTGTATTAATAGTAATTAAATTAATTAGTATTAATTTTACTGTATAATTTAGGGATACACGATGTATTGGCTGCCGATATCTATCGGCCAATTACTGACCAAATTAAACCCAGCCCATACATATCAGTAATAAGCATTAAAATGCTGATATGAAAAATTCATAGCAATCATCATGTTATCATATTTAGTTTATAGTTAGAACAGTGAAAAAGCTTTTGTACCTCTTTGTACATTTAAGCATTCATAAAACAGTGATCTGATAACAAAATAATGTAAGTGGCAAAATATCGGTATCGTTACCAGATTTTGTTAAAAATCGTTTTCTGACAAAAAAATCTTCACACTGATGCATCCCTAGTATAGTTAACACAAAAAAAATTAGATTATGTTTAACAAGAGAAATAATGTACTTTTACAGCAAACTATTGTTAAAATTACGGAGTAAAACTATATTTGGGCATCTCTGCATGACCCATTACATTTCATGGAAATAGATATGATTCTTCTTATTTTTTTTCTATCAGTTATGTACACTGGAGTGTTCCATGTTATATTTTATGTAGTCAAGTAAATATTTACTGATCCATTATTTTAGTGTCAAATGATGAAACCCTGATGGTGTTTATTGTTTGTGTGTGTAACCTTGTGTACTGTTTTTGCTTGTGTATTGGTCATTACTCCTGGAAAGGCCACTCTTGGTGAACTTTAATTCATAATGTGGCCTTTTGATGTTACTACAGAATATTCCAATACATTTTAAACTATTACTGAAATAATATAAACAGTAATATATACATATTGGGAGTATCTGATTACAAAGTAATTAGCTACTGTAATCAAATAACATAACATTTTTGTAATCAGATTACAGTTACTGACTTTCAATTAAAGTAAATACTTATTAGTACATTACTTGAAAAGTAATCCAAAGATAGTAAGCTAAAGTAATGTGTATAATACATTTAAAATATGAATTTATATGCACGTCTTTTTGCATTTCTGTGACAGCTGAAGGGTGTGCGAAAAGTGAATGTGGAAATATAGACATTTCGAATTTGAGCAGAAAGAAAAGTTAAGCGATTTAGAATGTAACTTAAAAGTAAAACAATTAGTAATGTGATTACTTTTAGGTTAAGTAATTGGTAAAGTAATCTGATTACATTTAGAAAAGAAATGTCATTTGCAGTGTATTAAAAAAACGGAATTTTAGAATTATTTTACAAAAAGCATCAGAAATCTCACAACATAAATGTTTTCTCAATGCTTACGCAACTGCATAAAATGCAATAAAATCAACAAAAACTGTTTCATAAACTTGAATCTGCCCCATGCAAACAAAATGCCAATGGCAACCCGTCCCAACAGGTACTAGGCTCTTTAAAGAAAAGTGTTTACATATAACATAAACCAGTAAGTGAGTGGGTTTGATATCTAATATGATTATATTTCTTATTAATAATTCCGTTTTGAATTCAAATGGTCATATGATTAAATATCAATAACTCGCATTGCTGTCATTGAGTGCGAATGACATGTTGAGTTGAAGTGATGGAGAAACGGGAGAGAGAGAGAGAGAGAGAGAGAGAGAGAGAGAGAGAACTGTACTGTACCTGTCATCATAGCAGAAATCTGCGCTCAGTGTGTTCATGTAGAGGAGCAGAGCCACAGCACCGCACACCAGCTCCGTTATCATCTCTCAACGCCAAAGAGGAAATGAAGTAAAGAAATTAACGACACGGATCACTCCCCGTCTCTGTTTGTTGTTGTCCTCATTGTTTCGCTACTCTGCGACAAGTGAATCCCCATTCAATCAATCTATCCGGACATCGAGAAGTTTCAAACATAATCTCTCTATCGTCTAACTCATTTTCAGCCCAAAAAACATATTGGTTTTCGCTGTGTGAAGTCGCTAGAACGGACCGTATTCCTCTGCTCTTCCTGCAGAAAGTCGTAGTGATTGAGAAGCAACCCATTGCTGTGACACGATCCTCTTAAAGACACACAGCACACGTGCGTTATTTAGGCAGTTCGCGCATGCGTGAAATCACCTTAGAGCCACACAGCTATCTAGTGCACTGGAAGCTCGAGTCTGGATTTAGAGCCTGACCAGTGTGACAATGCAAATGCTTTCATGCAGCCTAGATTCTGATTTTCAAATCAAATAAATAAAAATGATGGACTGTTGCCATAAGGTCACACGGAATAATGAAAAAGGGGTGAGGTGAAGCACAATCAAATAAAAACACACTAGTTTCTAATATTTTATTTATTTAATTAATTTAGAGGATGTAAATTAATTACTTTGTGTATGTGTGAATCCACATGTTATAAACAGGATGAAAGAGTAAAAGGACAACACTTGAGCCCCAGTGTGGTCACTCCACACTTGTTCCACCCTATTGACCTCTAGCAGTTGACCCTTGACCAGCATCAACCCCACTGGGAGGACATCTGCTGTTTCAGGGGTCGATATAAACTGGCTCAGTGCTCCATTCTGCCACAGACAGAATGAATGGATTAGTGGTTATTCACAGAGGTGAAACAATTTAGACTTAATTTTTCTATCTAAAATGGCAGTGAATATAGGAGATGACTTGTGTGGTAACACTTAGGTGCGTAAAATTGGTTAACAAGTAAATGACAACTAAGACTGGAGCTAGTTTTTAGTCCAAGTTTAATTTTAAATTTAAAATGTGAATAACGAGACCACAGACCAACAACAAAAAGTTATTTTTAAACTGATACATTAATTTACTTCCTGAGGCAGAGTGCTGGGTAGTATCGGATTACCTGTAATCTGGATTACGTAATCAGATTACAAAAATGAATTCCATGTAATCAGATTGTAAATGGATTACACAATTACATATTAATCAAGCAAGGGCAGTAAATTGCTCATAATTTATTGATCCCATAAATAATAAAAAATAATATATATATTTTTTTTTTTACATTTTTAATTAAATCAGCCTTGTGCTGATATACATTAGACCATGCCTTTTCATGATGAGTAATTCTGCAAGTTACTGTGTTCAGTACAGCTGTGAAATACTATGTCGACATCATATCCAGTGACCTTCACTAATTATTGATTCATGAAGTCTGGACAAAAAATTAAAAAATAAAACCAGGAAGACAATAGTTCTTCTAAATAAGAATAATTCACACAAATGTTTTCTGCCATCTTGGCCAAAAATAGCAAGTAAAACTCAAAATCATATAAATCCTCATACATGGATTGATTAAGTAAGGCTTCTTAAATGCATTTAAGCAACACTATATAAAAATAGTATGTTTTAACTTCCTTAAAAGCATGCAACATCAAATAAACAAGAATTAGGTCAGAGATAATCCAAAAATAATCAGCTAAGATTACCTAAAATATATGATCCAAGAGATTAAGTTACTGATTGAGTGCCACAATTTGGACCACTCCTGCTCAGAAATAGCAGCAATTTAGACCTGCAAACCCCAGAAGAGAACTATGCCAAGAGACCAAGAGCAAAACCTTTCTGCCCAGATAAAAGAAAAAAAAAAGCAAAGCTGGAAAAAATTATTCTATTGTGTCAGCTTGGCACTGCTATCCTGTTTATATTATCCTATCTTTATTTATATTAAGTTCATCGTCCTCCTCTTATTTCAGTCTTCTTTCTGCTTGATTACACAAAATGGTGTAAACGTTAGCAGACTGGCAAAATTATTCCAGAGTGTTTGGAATCATACATTTTCATGGTTGTCAGATAGAAACTGTATGAACTGCAAATCATGGAATAATACCAACAATAGACTGATTACAGGAAGTATACACAGATTGGATAGGACCAGGAAACTACCAACACCTCTGCTGAATGCAATTCAACAAATGCGGTGGATTAATTAGCATCAATTGAAGCATTTCAAGATATAGCACATTGAACAGCTGCATTAATCAAATTGATTGGCCTACATCATGTAATGAGTCAGAGGTCAGGCTGATGTCTCTTTGCCTGGCATGAAGCAAATCTACAAATCTACAGGTGAAACATTAGAATATCGTGCAAAAGTTCATTAATTTCAGTAATTCAACTTAAAAGGTGAAACTAATATATTATATAGACTCATTACAAGCAAAGTAAGATATTTCAAGCCTTTATTTGATATAATTTTTATGATTATGGCTTACAGCTTATGAAAACCCCAAATTCAGAATCTCAGAAAATTAGAATATTGTGAAAAGGTTCAGTATTGTAGGCTCAAAGTGTCACACTCTAGTCAGCTAATTAATCCAAAACACCTGCAAAGGGTTCCTGAGCCTTTAAATGGTCTCTCAGTCTGGTTCAGTTGAATTCACAATCATGGGGAAGACTGCTGACCTGACAGTTGTGCAGAAAACCATCATTGACACCCTCCACAAGGAGGGAAAGCCTCAAAAGGTAATTGCAAAAGAAGTTGGATGTTCTCAAAGTGCTGTATCAAAGCACATTAATAGAAAGTTAAGTGGAAGGGAAAAGTGTGGAAGAAAAAGGTGCACAAGCAGCAGGGATGACCGTAGCCTGGAGAGGATTGTCAGGAAAAGGCCATTCAAATGTGTGGGGGAGTTTCACAAGGAGTGGACTGAGGCTGGAGTTACTGCATCAAGAGCCACCACACACAGACGGGTCCTGGACATGGGCTTCAAATGTCGTATTCCTCTTGTCAAGCCGCTCCTGAACAACAAACAAGCGCTCTCAAATTCCAAATTTGAGAGCAAATTTTGCATCTCATTTGGAAACCAAGGTCCCAGAATCTGGAGGAAGAATGGAGAGGCACACAATCCAAGATGCTTGAAGTCCAGTGTGAAGTTTCCACAGTCTGTGTTGGTTTGGGGAGCCATGTCATCGGCTGGTGTTGGTCCACTGTGCTTTATTAAGTCCAGAGTCAACGCAGCCGTCTACCGGGACATTTTAGAGCACTTCATGCTTCCTTCAGCAGACAAGCTTTATGGAGATGCTGACTTCATTTTCCAGCAGGACTTGGCACCTGCCCACACTGCCAAAAGTACCAAAACCTGGTTCAATGACCATGGTATTACTGTGCTTGATTGGCCAGCAAACTCGCCTGACCTGAACCCCATAGAGAATCTATGGGGCATTGCCAAGAGAAAGATGAGAGACATGAGACCAAACAATGCAGAAGAGCTGAAGGCCGCTATTGAAGCATCTTGGTCTTCCATAACACCTCAGCAGTGCCACAGGCTGATAGCATCCATGCCACGCCGCATTGAGGCAGTAATTAATGCAAAAGGGGCCCAAACCAAGTACTGAGTACATATGCATGATTATACTTTTCAGAGGGCCGACATTTCTGTATTTAAAATCCTTTTTTTTTTATTATTGATTTCATGTAATATTCTAATTTTCTGAGATTCTGAATTTGGGGTTTTCATAAGCTGTAAGCCATAATCATAAAAATTATATCAAATAAAGCCTTGAAATATCTTACTTTGCTTGTAATGAGTCTATATAATATATTAGTTTCACCTTTTAATTTGAATTACTGAAATTAATGAACTTTTGCACGATATTCTAATTTTTAGAGTTTCACCTGTATTTGTTGGCCTTGTAAAGGCATCTAAAGAAAGATTATTTGCAGGTAATAAAGATAGAGTATTATAGGAAAATGTTTACATTGACTTAGTGATGTAAATTATTGATGTAAATACATTTTAAAAAGTTATATAAATTGCATATACTTTGTATCCATGTAAAAAAAGTGCAGATAAAATTATAAATGACACGCTGTGTTTTGGGATGGCTTTAGACATAACTAATCAAGTATAGTGAATTTTACTCTTACATATGGGTTGAAGCCCATAATGACATCACATGTACATCACATGACTATGGATCTGCCACAGAACACACTGAGAGAATGAAATAGAATAAGAACACATTACTTTACTCTTGTACCTCCTTTGGCCAGACATACATTTGTTCCCTAAAATCCTGTTAACACTTCAAACAGTTTCTCACCAAGAAGCTGATTATTTTCATATGGAGTTCATCATGCATCATTGTGGATGGGATTGGCATGTGTGGTAGAAAAAAAGAAAAGAGACTGAGGGGGTGGAGAGAGAGAGAGAGAGAGAGAGAGAGAGAGAGAGATAATAACAGAATATATATTTATATCTGCAAGCTGTTGGGTTCATTTGAATCAGCTGAGAAAGGTAAATTGCACCTCTCTTCCCTTACAATATCCTGTGCTCTCACTCTCCCCTCTCTCCCCCTTTTTCCCATACAGTTCCTCATTACAGCACTCGTGCCAGATGAGGAGTATTGCATGTTTCATCCCAACTTCCTCTTCTGTTCTCTGATGGCCGGAAGGTTCAATGGCTCCCCATAGACTTTCCCTCTCATCCCCATGATTCTGGTTCTCACACAGATCTGTCAGGGTCTGACTGACCACACAGCCAAAACAGGTAAAAATAAGTCCTGTCCTTTAGACTAAAGTTGACAATAAAAATCAACAAAAGTCCAGAAAATTGTCTTCTCCCAGAGCTTTGGAAACATTTGTTATTTAAAGCTTAAAGTCACACTGTTAATGTTTGACCACAGGCGTCAACAGCTGTTTAGTGAAGTGAAAAACGATTCCCCTCACAAGGACTGTTTCTGCTGAAGAAGATAAACACCTTATTGTGTTTTTAATGATGAACTAAAATAGAAACTTTCATGGAGACAAATGAGAAGCATCTCCTCAAACTCCCTTGCATGCAATGAAAAATTAAACATTTCAGGATATAAGGGAGTGAGGCTGTTTCCCAACGCTTTTCTATTTCTGTAAGATGTTTTGGAGTGCATCATATATCCTGAAGCTTTTCCTTTCTTTAATTTAGCTGCAGAACAGGAAATGGCATAATACATCTGCTAGAAGACATGAGACTATTCATGAGAGAAACATGTGCAGCAGACAACAGACTTGATGTGGCAAAGTGTTTGACTGACTGGTCAAATACTTAGGCCAACAACATATCTTTTTCTTAATCCTTAAATAAATGGTAATTTTCCCAAACACATACATATTCGGGTCTTTAGAGATGCTGGCACTAATATCTATCAAAAATGGATGTACAAAATGCCCAGATATTGTAAAATTTTACAAATATTTTCAAGAAAATTTGAAAACAATCAAATAAAATATATTTTGATGTTTTATTTTTCATAAATTAAAGAGATAATGCAACAAATCAGGACAAATCAAAAACAGGATTCATTACTTTCACACTCAAATTTCAGCTGCAACTGGCTGTCAAACACATAATCTACATACAATGTATGTGTAACTTATGTGTAGCTTATGTGTATCTTATGTGTTTTTTTAGGCACATATTGAGTCTAAATAGATGCACAATATTATTTCAGTAGTACACCCAAATGACAATAGTCATATCATACTTTCCATGTGTACTTGCCATAAGTTTACTTTGATGTTGTTTCTTCATCAAATAGCAATGCTAAATGTAAATTAAGTCAATCACTGAAACATCAGTGCCACCTTGAGTATGAAATAACTTGGATATGATGTATGTGTGTGTATGCATATAAAGTACTGACAATTCACCATTGTTAATAGTTCATTGTTGCACAGAAAGTCAATGTGATACAGTGTTTATTTGTATGAATATAGTGCTCATTCATCTTGTATTACACAAAGAAATAGATATCCTGTGATAGTAAACTTAAATAGATATGAAATAATTATATATAATAATACATATAGAAATATAATTTATGGTAGTGCAAAAAAAAACACAAAAAAAAAACACTCTTACATCCCTATGGGGACACCCTATACAATTTTGGTACCTAATCCTTTTTTTTTCTTCTTTTTTTTTTTTCAATTTTGACTTTTTTTCTGTTACACTATTTGTAAGAGATAGATTCAGGAATATTAAAGAGGTGTGGGCACAACTCCAAAAAATGGATGAGGTTCAGGGGGTGGAATGAAGTCCCATGTCTCTAAAGACTCTAGGTGTGTTTATGGGTTAAAGGAACATTCCGGGTTCAATACAAGTTAAGCTCAATCGACAGCATTTGTGGCATAATATTGATTACCACGCAAATACATTTTGACTTGCCCCTCCTTGTATTAAAGGTGCAGTATGTAAAATTCAGAAACCCTTGTTATTAATGACACCTGTGGCCGTTAAGTGAACTGCAGCCAGCTATCTGTTGGTCGTGCTCACACTCATGCACACACTCCATATGGCCAATACAATGACCTAACATACAAAGAGACTGAACGTGATTCACCAGCATCATGCTGACAGATGAGGTAGACTAATTAAAATTACACAGTTATGATTGTTTTACTACACACTTTTATAATATATTTGACTCTCCAGTGCTGGAACAGGGCTAAAACAAAGTGTGGATATCTGTAGGTCTGACTATACACGACTGTAGTTTGAAGTAATCACTTTTCTTTGCATGATACATTGACTGCATTTATACGATTGCCTAAGTCTGCGTTAGCTAGCCAGCTTTATCAAGAGCTGTTATCTACATTTGGTGGATGACAGTAGCTGTTTATAAAATAGACTGTACATTATAAATATGTTGACACAATTCAGTATTGATGTGATTCCTCACAACTGTCATTTTTATATACCGATACACTATTGTTTTTTAATAACAGGTATATATTTTCTGTGTAACCAAGTTACGTTACACTAACTTATGGAGATTTTTGCATTATCTTGAACATTGTCTAGCATTCATTTCATGTGTTATTGTAGTTTACCTTGCTACTGTCTGAGGCAAGGATCTCGGAAGCATGCATAAACTTCACATCCTTTGGATTTTATGTTAAAATACTCACCGTTTCAAAAATATATACACAAGACATAAACACTATGCCTCTTAACATGATTTTAATGTGATAAAATCACTTACAAAAATTTCTTTATAAAATTATAGCCAATTTTCCAACTTCCTTGCCATGAAAATGTAATGTCAACAGTCCCTAAAACTGACTGTAAAGACTGTAAAAATTATTTAAACTATTTTACAGCTCAAATAATACACAAGTTTTATTAGAATTAAAGTGTTTTTATAAAATTATAAACTTCACATTATGCCTTTAAACTATCCAAAAATTGGCCCCATTCAGTTTCATTAAGTGCCTAATTGTAACCTCGATTTTTTTATTTTAAAAGAAAATGAGTGATGATTCATAATGTATTTTTGTAGTAATCAACATTATGCCACAAATGTTATCGATTTAACTTGTATTTAACATGGAATATATAACTTTAAAAAAAAAAATAATAATATATATATATATATATATATATATATATATATATATATATATATATATATATATATATATATATATAAGCATTTTCCCTATCATTTGGATTCAATTCATAAATCATGATTTAAAATGATGAAAATAATTATTCACTGGAGTCTCTTACAGTGCATTGCAGCATGCAAAGTTATCAGTGAACTTAGGAAGTCATTTAGGTCAATACAGGTAAGAAAAGAGAACAAGTTTGCAATTATGTGGTAAGAGAGTTGGCCTTGAATTATTTCTAGTTCTGTCTGGCCTTGAGGCATACATTGTACTAGTAAAGAATAGTAATTAGAATTCATATACGTAATTGTCAGGGAAATGTTTCTGAAGAAATAACACACTGAATAATTAATCAGGTTAAAATAACAGATACCTCAAGGTGTTTAATTTATGATGATGAACTAAAACACACAAGACAGGAGAATGGTGGTCTGTGTGGAATGGCTGAAAATAATTAAGTGGTCAATGTCTGATTCATATTAATGGTCTGTTAAAGAAGTGGAAGTATATGACTCAATATGTGTGACTGATGTCCCCATACAACTCATTCACTGACAACATAGGCCCATTAAATTACTGATTTATAATTCTGTCATATTAATGAACCCTACATTCTGTGCATTACATTGAATACTAAAGGATCACTATATATTTTTGTTGCAACACAGGTGTTATGCATCATAACTGAACTGAACAGGGGACAAACAAAGCCAGGTGTGGTAAATACAAAGACAGTTTGTCGTGGCTAGAATTAATTTAGAACTACTTTTAAATTAATAAATTCTAGAATCCATTTTAGAATCCATTTTCAAAAAATACTGTATGCTGAAGAAATGTAAAAGCACTTTTGTATAGGTATCTTTTCACCAGTTTATTCTAATTAATACAACAAAAACAACAACAAATAAATGTAAAACACAAAGGACACTGTTGGCATAACAGCTTTGGACTTCACGCAACTGTAGATTCCTTTATTCCAACAATGTCATAATATCTAGGAGACTGGAGCAGGTCAAAGAGCTAAACCAGAGCAGAATGTGAAACATTCCCCTTTTCAAAAAGAGACAAATCACCAATTAATTGTATAAAGTCCCTGAAAATGCAATAATGTGAATTTGAAATATTTAAGGTATAAATCTGCATGTTTATAAGGTGTTTTTTTAATCTAAAATCAGGAATTATTCCTTTGTAAACATTAAAAACTGCAAATGGGAATGGGTTGGAACAGTTATTAGCATATGTCGTTTTACTTATATCAAGTCTGAGCATATGATTTTGGATTAACAGTCACTTAAATTCAGTTTAGTTTTTTTGATCAGGTCCAGTAATCGGTTTAGCTGAGTACAGCTTTTTGACCATAATCACTGACCAGAGCACATTAATATAGTTGGCAGCAGACCCAGAGTCTTGTGTTACGAAACAAGAAAATTCCCCCCACGGCAAACACTAAAGTTGGCTATGATTTACACGTGAGTAGTGGAGTTTACAGAGCTGTCAATGAGAAACCTTATCATGTTGCCAAGGCCTTTTAATGTCTTAGAATTATAGACCTCTGTTGAAAACCACACAGATTTGACAATGGGGAGATTTTACTTGCTTTACAATGCATGACTGAAGGTGAACCCTGTAAAATCATATGGAAATGATGCCCAAAGAAACACACAATAAAAACATTTTGACCATAAAAAAAATATTTTGTCATGCCCTACTGTTTTTGTTTAAATTGCTTTACAGATGGTTTAGCCGAACACTCTTGTTCTCGCATGAAGGTTTGAGGTTTTATGTTCGAAGGCCAGTGGGTCTGACGGAAAGTGAAACGCTAAATCTCTGAACTAGTATAAGTTGGAGATATGGAGCTCAAAGAGATAGTTTGCCCAAAAATGAAACTTGTCTCATCATTTGCTTACCCTTATTCCATCCCAGATGTGTATTACTTTCTTTCTTCTGAAGAATACAAACAGAGATTTTAAGAAGAATATTCAGCTCTGTAATTCCACACAATGTAAGTGAATGGTGACTAGACCTTTCAAGCATAAAAAAATCACATAAAATCAGCATAAAAGTAACCCATACGACTCCAGTGATTTAATATGTGTACTCTGAAGTGATGCAATCACTTTGGGTGAAAAACAGATCAGTTTTTAAGTCCTTTTTTTTTTACTATAAATATAAAATTTTCACTAAATTGAAAGTGAAAAGTGGATATATTTAGTAAAAAAGGACTTAAATGCTGATCTGTTTTTTTTTTTTTTTTTTCAACCACACCTATTATATAGCATCTGAAGACATATATTTAACTACTGGAGTATTATAGATTACTTTTATGGAGCCTTTATGTGATTTTTGAAGCTTGAAAGGTCTGGTCACCATTCACTTGCATTGACTTAGAGAGCTGAGATATTCTTCTAAAAAACTTAAAAAACTTTAAAAAAAAAAATTAAAAAAAAGTTTTTTTCAGCAGATGAATGAAAGTCATACACATCGGGAATGGCATGAGGGTGAGTAAATTATGAAAGAATTGTAATTTTTGGGTGAACTATCTCTTGAACTTCTAGCATATGCCAAACTGCACAAGACATGCAATTACCTACTGCTATAGTCTTAAAAGAGCAAACCTCTGAAAATGGCTAATTTCTTTTGACTATTTTGTAGTTGCAATATACGTATGGCAGATTTATGATGAACAATGGAACATATGCTGTTAAATAAGCTGTTGATTAGGAAAATCTGTGCTGTGGTCCTGACGCATGCAATATGGGTAAAGCCTGAAACAAAAGCCCCTAACAGTTCTCCAGTTATTTGCGGATTAAAGAGCCTAACATTTACAGAGCCAGAATAATACAATATATTACTGGTAAACATCCAGACAGCCTTCTTTTATAATGTCTAAAATCATAGCATCCATTTGTCCAAATGGTTGGTTTCTTACTTGCTCTTTCAAGTAGCAAAGATGGTCCAGAAGGACAAGACCCTACATACATGAAGCCAAAGTTACTTTCAATGAAATTTACATTTAGATTTAAATAAATAATGCAGGACAAACAACTTTCTCTATGTGATACTCACCATGTTAAAAGCCACCATCTCATCTGTCCTGGGACTATTGCACTCATAATAGCTCTGAATGACACTGTCAGATGGCTGGAGATAATGAGAGATAATATGAATATGAAAAAGAGGCTTAAACTCAATCTTAAAATCTTAAACCCAATTAATTTAAAGCAATCAAGGACTATGATTATGCATTATTCACCAACCAGGCATCAAATACCAGGGAGTGACTGACTCCCCTAATTGTCTCTTGCTCTTTGTACCAATTTTCTCTAGATGTCATACACACATCTATTGTTTATATCGTTAGCTTCGTTGTGGTGTTCCTCAGATGTATGTGGGCAGACTGAGAAGAGATTAAAGGTAATACGAGATCAATCTGTTATTACTTTAGACTCATCCAGATCCAGCTTCCTAAGTGCTCGTCTGACGTACTCCACAACAGTGGGGCTTTGGAGTACACATTGCCAACATGTTTCTCACTGCCAATGGAACAAAAATCACTCTGTAGATAATCTCCTATTTAAAACCGTACCTCAGCAAATACTATTATATGTTATATCTATATCTATATATCTATATCTATATATACTAGATTATGCAGTAGTTTACTTCATTTTCTAAATTTAGAAATCTGATAGATATATTGTATATTACAAGATGTTATATACAGAGGATAAACTTTGCACTCCTTGTTTACTTGCATATTACTGTAACTTGATGGTTAAGCTTTGACTCATAGACTCTAATTAACGCTGAAAAGGATCTTTAATCTTTGAGTCACAAGCATCAGTAACCAGTGAATCAGGTATGCACTGTGCAGATCAAATGTCTTGATAAACATTTCCCAACCTCTGCAAAAGGAAGGAAAGACCAGAGGGAATCTGGACCCCCTTTTAATCTTTCCTCTAGTGTACTGAAGCTCTCTGGCAAATCAAACAAAGACAAGCAAAAGTTTTCTGTCTAATGAGCAGATGATGTTGTGAGAGTGCTGTTGATGAGATATTTGATCCTGATGTTTGGGAAGGGAACGGCGTCGGTGAGGGAGCTCAATATTTGTCATCATGTGCGTTTCATGCTGACAGCAGCTCATCAGGGGGTCAGGGGAGTGTGTTTCCATTTTTACTGACTGTTTTTCACAATAATAACAGAAAGTATATGTTTTTATTTTTATTCTGCATGAAACTATTACAGGCAAGTTACCAGATACTGGCAAACCAGTTTCTAATGAACTGAAAAAAATTAGATGTGGCACCAAATTATGTATCTTTCCAAATGAGTTCTTATCTAAAAGCCATTAAACGGATTGACAAACGATTAACACTAATAAAAAAAATTGCATTTATGGAATAGTAACAATGCAGATACAGCAAACTCATAAATATTACACAAAATTTTGAATGGAAGTTTAATGGAAAATTGTTAGGTGCACATTGTTGATAACTTTTATCGCAATCATAGTGATCCTGTAGAATGACATGTTAAATCACCCTATAAAACAGCATCTCCATTGGCAGCTGTAACAGACAGGAAACCCAGTCAATCACATTTTTATTTAATTTCAAATCTTGATAATGAAACCACACACACAAAAAAAAGGTTCGATCCAGCTGCACATCCCTAAAAAAAAATATGTTTATACTTAATCATTCCATCATTTGAAATGTTTGTGCTGTTTCTGCCAACTTTGAGGGTGTTTTAAAAACAGATTGTGTAATATTTTCCATGACAATTATGTCATGCAAAAAAAATCACATATACATGGGACACCACAAATAGACTGTACATGCTGACTGCTTAACCTCTGAACTCGTAAGAGAGAAAACAAATATAATTACTGTAAAATATATAGTCCAACCAATTAAATCAGATAAATATTCAGAGTCACACATCCTGTAAGGTCTGAATTTCAAGCCTGACCAGCACATTACAGTCAGCTGTGCAAACAGCTGTCCTTACATGAAATCTCAGTCTTTATTTACAAATGTATGGGAAATGCTGTTTTAATTGAAGCATGAAAATATGATTTTATAAATGAAATAATCAAGTACTCACCCCTCCTCCAGTAGACACCCTCTCTAGGGCCTCAGAGAAAAGAGTGATGTTTTTAAAGAGCTTGAGGCAGCATTTTTTATATGAATTGAGTACATATTTAATTATAGCAGAATTGAATTGTTCTGACAGTAATTAATCAATTTTTGAAAATACATGAACTAGAAGCCTCCATTATAACCATTATTTAGAACTTAATGTTAGCAAACATGGCCAAGCACACTGAATATATTCCCCAACTGTTCCACATGAACATTTGCACATATCTATCTAAAACTAAAGCCTTAAAGGGATAGTTCATCCAAAAATTAAGATTATCTCATAATTTACTTTCCCTCTTGCCATCCAAGGTGTGTATGACTTTCATTCTTCTGCTGAACACACACACAAAAAAAAAATATATATATATATATATATAGATGTGAGATGTTCTTAAGATGTGTGAAACAGACTTACGAGACACGCTGACATCCTGACATTTTGACCACAGAAACGGGCCTTATTCATCAAATACAGACTCATGGGAAAGCCATACACTCCATTTACACCCTATGGCCAACCAACACAGAAAATTTAAATGTCTCAAAACCCTTTAAGATAGAAAGCTGATCCTCAAACACAGCACATTTCTCCCATACAGCCTTTGCGGTTAAATAGAGTGTCCTCTGATTGAAACCTTCCATGATGCTTTGCTTTCAGCACTGAGATAATAAAGCACTGAAAACACTGACATCATAATGCTAAAAACACCACATGTTGTTCTTACTCATTGGAACAGTCCTTAGTTTGGGGGATGGGGGAAGTGTATAGATTATTAGTCCAAGATTTGCACATGTATTTCAGCTTTGTTCCAATAGCAATTTATGATGTGGTAGTTTATAATGTGATCACCAGGCCTATAAAACAACAGCAACACACTATTGTCTTGCTGTACCCCATGTGAAGGGACACTGATTTAACAATTCATAGTAATTCTGAGATCAAAATACCATATTCTGCAGTCATAAAATGTTATTCTCGAACCAATAAATCTGTCCGATGCTTTTTTCAGTATATCCTTCTGAAGTGCATTTCAAGGAGGGACAATCCAGGCCACCAGTAACGTTTGGCATTTCTAACATCTGTCACACTTAATGTACTGTGCTCTCTCAGAGCATTAATACTGCTTTTCTTGGCTGGAAAATTAGTAATAATGCTCTTCTTGGTCAAGAACAGGGTGATAAATGGGCCACTGGTGTGGAACAAAATCATAAAGCATTAAAGTGTTTTGGAGTCTGAAATATGAAATGTCTCCATAAGTGTGTGTGTTTGTCTAAGAGACAGAGAGAGAGACAGAGAGAGACAGAGAGAAAGAGATACCATTTGCTCTTGGGACAAGCACCAAGTATTAAGGGAGTAGTGCATACAGGAAGACTTGTGTGAATAAATATTGGCATGGGGCTGCACACTGCTGGTAAAAACATAGAGATGAGCAACACATAATCTCACACACACACACACACACACACACACACACACACACACACACACACACACACACACAGCTACTCTCTTCATTACAACGACTCTCCATAGATGTAATAACGATTAAACTGTACGAACTATATATTATATCTCCTAACCCAACACCTTAGTATGTTTTTGTAAGCCATTTGAATTACAGGGACACTAGAGGTGTCTGCATGAACCACATTTATAGCATAATGCCCTCGTAATTACTAGTTTGTAACCTAAACAAATGTCCTCACAAACATTTTCAGCACATCTCTCTCTCTCTCTCTCTCTCTCTCTCTCTCTCTCTCTCTCTCTCTCTCTCTCTCTCTCTCTCTCTCTCTCTCTCACTCTCACACCTTGTTTTGTTTTCACACACACACACACATCTTGTTTTGTTTGAAGGCTAGTGAACCCAAACTGACAGAGAAACATTTGTGCATGTGTTTGTTTGTACTGTCAGGAAATGCTTTTACCCTGTATGTCATGATCAAACTCCTCAGGAGAGCAGGTGGTAGCAGCAGCCCACACTGCAAAACGCCTGCAGCTCCTGCTTGGCCCTGAACATCCGCAGAGTGCTGGGGGCCAGATCTCCACACGTATGCAAGCCAACCAGAACAGCATCCTGGTTTACAGCCATAGAAAAGAGAGAGAGAATGTCCAAGAGAAAGAGGGAAAATTAAGCTAATTTAGTGAAGTCTGAAAACACAAACATTTGTATTCCTCCACAAAGACAAAAAATATAAAGCTATTGAAACACTACACAGTGACAAAAAGCATGACCAAAATGCTTAAAATCCCAAATATTTTGAAAGGAAAAATGTCCAAAGTTCTCTTTGTTCCATAATTTTTATGAAGTCTTGACTTGCAACTTGACTTCTTAAATAGATCACAAAGGCAGCTGTAAATATCATGAACCAGCCCTCACCTTTTGTCCTGTGATAAGCGTCTGGAGTTCAATTTCTGCAGTGGCATATAAGGTCAGAGGGGAATAAAGACCACTGTCGCCACCATTTCCCCTCGCTTCTCGAGCCTTCCTCTCCAGATGTTCCCTCTTCCTCTTCTCTCTCTCCTCCAGGCTCAGCTGGCTGGGGTGGACACAGATGTGTCCTCTATGAAATCCATCAACAGCATACTGAGGAAGCTGCTTCCTGCATCAGAACCATTTGGGCCTATTATACATTCTCTGGGACTTGTTATTATCATCCAAAAATGATAATTATCACATCATTTACTCACCCTTATTCCATCCCAGATATGACTTTATTTCTTCTGCTGTAAATAAGCAAATATTTTTAGAAGAATATCTCTGCTCTGTAGGTCCATCCAATGTAAGTGGATGGGGACCAAAACATTGAAGCTCCAAAAAGCAAATAAAGGCAACATAAAAGTAATCCATCAGACTTCAATTGTTTAATCCATGTGTTCTGAAGCAATCTAATCAGTTTTGGGTGAAAACAGACCAAAATGTAACTTAACTCAATTTTCACTATAAATCTTTACATATGCAGTCTCCTTGGCAATCAATTGATTACACTTCTTGTTCCATCTAGCACTCAGTGCATGTGTCATGTACTAGGAAGTGTAATCAAGCTTGAAATAATGATCGTGCCTAGAGACTGCAATGGCAAGATGTAGAGTGTAAAAGGAGTATTATTTTGGTTTGTTTGCACCCATCAATGTAACAAACAATGCTGCACCAAACACCAGTCCAAGTTTTAAAAAAATTATAATCCAATTAACCCAGTGCGTAGACCCAAAAATAAGCAAAAGTGAGAAAATAATGAGTCTGCACTCAAAGGAAAAATTCAGAGGCCTCAACAGAGCAAAAGATGAAAAAAGTGCAAAAAAAAGTGCCAAGTGCAGCAGCAAACACAACTTATCATTTATAGTATAAGCATTTACAGTAAACATTCTAATATTGGGTATATAATTGGACCAAAAGTCAAAAAGTCATTTTATACATCCAAAGAAACATTTGCTTGTGCATATATACACAACACATTACACTTTGGACATTATTTCCCATTAATAAAAAAAATTACAAAAAAAAAAAAAAAATTCTTCTTCTTCAGATGACAAGGAACAAAAACACTGGAGTCGTATTGATTACATTTGTGTTGCCTTTATTTGCTTTTTGGAGCGTCACATTTTTTTCACTTGCATTGTATGGACCTACAGAGCTGAGATATTCTTCTAAAAATATTTGTTTGTGTTCAGCTGAAGAAAGTTATACACATCTGGGAGGGTCAGAAAATAATGAGAGAATGTGTGTGTGTGTGTGTGTGTGTTCGTCCTTTGTTTTAAGTTTATTATTAAAATATTATTTATATTGACAAGCTGGTTCTCGCCTCCTCCTTGCCCATCCCTTTACAATCCCTTTAAGTGTATGTCTTACAATGTACAGTGCCACATTCTTTAACATGTCTTGCCAGTTTAACTTGGCAGAATTTGGCCAAACTAGCCATGTTCTGACATTGCCTGCACCTCATGGGCCTTCTCAGGTACAACAACTCTGCCTGATGTCTCTCCTATGGAGATTAGTGTAAATAGTAAATTTGGTATAATGTGACTTTCTTAAATCCAATAATGATTGCAACAAAGATCTTCATGTACAGGGGCCTTCAAATCAACATTATGAGTGCTTTTGACCTGCTGTTGTGTCTCCAGTCATCATTCTCAGATTCTGCAGCAGCTCTTCCCATTGCACACAGACCCCTAGACCAGGCAGAGAGTGGGCTTTTACTGTCCTCAGCAGGGCTGAGGAACAACTTTGTGGTGTTGCAGAAACCAAAGGTGGTGTTTTTCTCCTCTAACAGCATAAAATAATTAATATTGAATGTATAAACTTATATACAAACTAATATAAACGAATTTAGCCACAATAAAGGTGAACTCAGTATTCTGAGTGAACTGAGTAAACTCAGCCTGGATGCAGCAAATGCTAAAGTTTTGAGTTACTGATGCCATTGAAGAAATTCACTATTCACAGTCAGCCAGGATTAATTCAATCCATGTGTGAAAGTGTCCAATAACAAGGCAGTTATTGAGATTGTGCAAGTAGTATTTGCCTGGCCATGTGATTATAGTATGGCTGCCCCCATGAGGAAACCCTCTCCGTGTAGATTTAAATTCAAATATTTTATACATAGGTTTTAAAATTATAATTAATTTCTTAAGGAGTCAAATTTTTAAAAGGTGAAAAAATTAGTTAGTGCACCTTTAAGATTCACCATAACTCTGTACATAACAGACTTTTTGACAGCTTACTCTCTACAGCCCCCATGTGCTCATGGTTTGAACTGACAGCAGACAACACTTCATCTGGACTCACAGACATGAACTGCTCCAAACATCACGCGTGTAAAAGTCCACTGTGTGCGAGTTCGCGACACTCAGCGATATGGAAAGAGCCTAACATTGTCTATTTTCTTCTTTTGTGTATCTATTGGTAGTTCATTAAACGCAATTACTCAAGGACACAGAAAAGAGCGAAAATCTCGAGAATGTGTGAAACCTGTGCCTGACACTGTTGACATATTTTGGGTGTTTAAGACATAGGTAGTCAAACCAGGATAAAATTCATTCGAACGGTCAAATGTAGGACCATGTTTGGTGTACCAACCAATCGTGTTCCTTAATGGGCAAGTTTTCCACAACACAAATGGTTCCCCCACAAGCGATGCTCTATTTTAGACTAGTAATGTCTGCGTACGTCATCATTGTGCGTCTTTACAGGCGATTAGCCCACTTGTATACATGCCAGTGCGAACAAATGTGAGATTAATGTAAAACACGGCACCTTTAAAACTAAATTTAAACAGTAAGGACTAATGAAGGGAAAACAGTTAAAAAAAAAAAACAACTTTGCACATGTTGGTCCATCAAACAACGTCAAAAGAAAAAGAAAATGTGTTCCAGAAAATAAAGTTTTTGATGGTAGTTTGAAAGAGGGTAAGTAGTTGGCTGTTTTAAAATATATATACTTCACATTTAAGTAATTTGATTTGATTGTTGAAATGTCGAAAGTATACATTGATTAACCCTTGTGCGTCAATAAAATAGAGTTACTCTTAGGTCTTTAGAGGACAAAAAATGTCAGTGTATATATATATATATATATATATATATATATATATATATAAGATATAGAATATATATCTTTTTTTTTTTTTTAAACACAAAAATATTATTTTCCATATACTAAATGGGGGGGGGGGGGGGGGGGGTGTTACAGTCTGGGAGATGTCAATGATTAGCAATAACATTGTTATTGTTTGTTGTGCAGTATCAGAAAAGATAAATAAATAACATTTTAGTTGCATAATTTATACAATTGGCCTGCAGTGCTCTATAAGACAGCAAACAGATATAGGACAAAAGCATGTATTTGCTCCATAGGCTAAACGTGAAAAAATGGCAACATCTTGTGCTTTAATGCCACTGGGATCAAATATTGCAGTTTTATTGGAGACATTTTTGTCCTTAAGATCCTGAGTGTAATTATTTTGTTTAGAGAATTATAGTGCATTTCAACTGAGGTTGAAAAATCCAAATTCCCCCCAAAATACATATATTTGGCTAAATTTATGCCATTGGCATTAACACGGCCAAAATTATAATAGATGTATATATATCAAATGTACTGAAGTTCGCACAAGGGTTAAGCACATTTAATATACAGTCTAAAATAGCTGATAATGACAAAGCGTAAACAACGTAAGTAGAAAATGATGCAGCGTAGCATGTAGTCTTGAATCTATTCTTATGTCTGGCTTATCCTGCATCAGGCCAGAATTTGCCTTCAACAGGAAGCAGAAAATTAAACATGAATACAACAAACTTCTTCGAAAGGAGGGGAAGAAAATGCAACATTCAAAAGCGCAGATACAGGAGGAATATCCAGAGCATCTAAAGCATCTGTACCTAGCTGAAAAAGAAAGGCTAGATGAAGAAGAACAGGAGAAAAAGAAGAAAAGATGGAAAGGAATAGCAGTGGATGAAGAAGTAGAGGGAGAACTCACCGTGCCTTTGGATTCTTCTTTCACTGTGAAACATGTTTCAAACTCAACACCCAACATCTCTTCAGACCAAACTACTGCCCCTGATTCTTCTAATGAACCAGACATGACATCACAGCTTGAGAGGTACATTTATTATGTATTTAAATTAGAGTTGTATGATTTTACTCTTTATATATGTATGAATGTATATGTTTGTATAATATATATATATATATATATATATATTACTGAAACATTCTGCCAATATTTGCTGTCATTTGAACTGATAAAGCCAAATTTCTGATTTGTGTCATCAGCTCCCACATGGCCCCACTCATCCAAAGGAAACAGAAAAACATATCATCTTACCAGAAGACCAAGCAAGAATATGAGAGGATAAAGGAGGAGCGTGTACGAAAAAGAGAGGTGAGTGAGGAAAATCTGGCCAATTTAAAACAATCACATCCGGATGATGTATTATGTTGCAGAACTATTCCATTAAAACAATATGAATTTACAGAAAACAACAGTTAGTCTTTTCCCCACAAATACATGCTCTCTACAGTCCATAATATATATATATATCTCCTAATTAAAGTAATTACAGATCCATACTTTGTTATATCAAGCATATACTTTCATCGCTCTTTACATTCTTTGACAAATAACTGATTCATGTTTTTCACTTTCTTACAGGAATTCAGATGGAACTGTTGCTGCAAAAGATTCAAGCTCAGCACAAATAATTCAGTGGCAAACCACAAAAGAAGACTCAAACTTATATTTAAATGAATTTGTACCACCACAAAAAACTGCCGTTTGGATGGATGTGTAGCTACAGGAATCTTTGCACATAAATCCTAAATGCTGTAAGTCCAGTTGGCCATTATTATGGTTTACACATTTTAATTGAAGTTTAAAGTGTGCAGAAAGATAGATTTCGTTGTGGCAAACATGATAAATGAATCATATCTTTTGTTTATCAGTTGTAATAGCATTCATATTTATATAAAAATAAAAGGTCAAATAGTTCACAAAATGTGCAGTTGCCAAATTTTTGTATAGTATGAACTTTCATTATAAAAAATGTAAAACAACATTAAAACATACTGCTTTAATTACAACATAAGATCACTCAAACTATTTCCAGTAACAGTAATATGATTTCATGAACTGAGGCTGTGGGTGTGGTCCTTGATTTATATCGTCCCACCCCCTTTATTTGACTCCTCCGGTACATCATCACAGTCTGTTTTTAAAGACAAAAACAAGTTAATACTTTTTATTCTTATAATTGCGTAAAGATTGAAAAAAAAAAGGAATTTAAAACATGCATTTATAAAATGTTATAATAATCTACCTATCATGTTTCTCACATATTCAGTGATATTCCTCACATCATCATACTCCTGAATTCCCTCTGATATACATGTGAAAACAAATCACAAAGTTATACACTGTCATTTGCAATTCGTCTAGGCTCATTTCATAGACACCTTTCCCTTGTTACTGTGTTAGAATTATCAATTTCAGCCGATAAAGCCACGTTGAGTTCATTAATGAGTTAAGAAGTGCATTTTTTTTAATGGGCAGAGATGTCGAGGATGACGAATAACAATAAATGATGTGTGACTCACCCATTATATCTTGAAAGTTCTGTCTTATTATGATGACATCATAACTCCCTGGTGCTACCACTACATAAATATGAAGATATAAGCCCACAAACACAATGAATAGACAGTGTATTTACATTTAATAGAAGAAATACTATTTAAAGAAAAAAAAAGGGCACCTTCTTTAATATCAGCGATCTGTCCTGTGGTGATGACATCATCATAGCTCTCAGGTGTGTCTTCTATAAAATCACGTTGAAAAGAAAACTGTAAATTTATTTTTTACATTTAATTTAAACTATTTAATTATACAGACAATCACATATTTCAAAACGTAATAATTGTATAGAATAACAAACCTGCACCTGACTCATGATCTGGTTGGAGTCCAACAGTGATGACATCATCATAGTATCCTGGTGTGATTACTTTTACCATCTCTTCTGCATCAAAACAGAATATATTTTGGAAAGTGCCAAATATGTACTGGCATATCTATGTTTTTATAATCCAAAAGGAAATGAAATCATGTGATCTGTCAGCAAAGTCAATTACCTACTAAGTCACTGGCGTTAGTAACATCGTCATAATATGCAGTCTTAAATTCATTTGCTAAAAAGATAAAACAACACGAGATTAGAGAATATTAGTGTTTTAAACTGTAGTATTTCAATACGACTGAGTCACTGATCAAATATTTCACTCATTGGTAATTTGTGAGTAATAATTGTTATTTTCTGAGTCATAACTAGATTGAATGCAACTTAAATACATTTAAGTCCTCTAACCTGAGAGATGTTCAGCATTTTCATAACCAGAATGCTGTTCTTCAGAGATGAGACTCCCTGTAAATGAGAGTTGAACAGTTTAGAAACGTATTCATTTTTAAAAACAGACGAAATCACCATTTCCTTTTGATCAAAGAGATCACTGTGTTTTTGAAAACAAGACATACACTCTCTTAATAGTCACCTAAAACATCTAACCATATCATACACACACACACACACACACACTTTTCTACCCTCTTTCACTGACATTTCCCTTTCTTCTTCCCCACCACTTATTACTAAATATAAAATGAATTTTGACTAAACAAGAAAACAGACACTTATCAAACAAAGACACACAACCTTGCAGACACTTGTATATTATATATAGCCTCACTTCCTCACTGGCTTCCAGAAATGTAGACAGGAAGAGACACACAGGTACACACAAACACACTTGCACCAATGTTATCAGCATATGAACCCAAACATCCTCCGCCCCCTTCATTATACCCTCCAAAAATATCCACAGGAAGACACAAACAACTACAGTAAAAACATGCACCTGCAGCTGTGTGGTTTTCTGTGAGGAATTCTGTGGTTTCAAGAAGGAGGTTTAACAGAACATATAGTGTGTGAACATTAAATGTCTGATAGACTCTCAACTATAAACCATCAATCATTAAGCTTTTAATTTCTCCAGTTTTCAGAATTTCTAAACATAAATAACTTAAAGCTTTATATAGTATTCATGATGACTCACTCCTCTGAGTGAAGTGTTTGTTTTTGTTTGTGTGTCTGTGATCAATCTCCTCATAAAGGGCTTCAGTCAGAGTCTTGTGTCTCCACTTAAAGAGAGCTGTGAGTGAAGACAGACAAACCTGCTGTCAGTTCACACCAAAAAAAAACACTATATTAAAGTTACAACTCAGATTTTTAATAAACATTAATAGGTTGTAGTTGGTGTCTGAGATAGTGGATTGTGTCTGAATTGAACTTGTATGTGATGTGTGCATCTGTCGTACCTCTCCTCATCGCTCTGTTCTGCTGAATCAGTATAATGAGTGGCAGTAAGAGCAGTAAGAGCACAGCTCCAAATACAATCAAAACCACTGGAGGGATGGAGAGAGAAGATGCTGGAGTAGTTTGTGGACGAGTGATTGATGTTGTTGGGACAGGAGTAGTGGACACAGACAAATCTGTCAATGTAAACAACAAACACACATTAAAATTGCTGAAACTATTGTTATATTGAACACATGAATCCATTTCATTAGCTCTAAAATGAATAAATAATACCGTTTGTGTAAACCCTTCTAAAGGGATGCCAGTCTTTTTGAATCACAATGTTGTGCTCTCACCTGCACAGGTGAGTCCAGCATCCTCTTTGTGTGAGCAGTCAGTGTGGTTATTCAGGGAGAGAGGACAGTCCCACAGGTGAATCTCATTCCCTCTGCACTCGACTCTGTTCAGCCACACAACACCTTCACCAGCACCAAAGGCTGCATTCCCATCAGCACTCAGTGCTGCTCCACAACCCAGCTGCCTGCAGACCACCTGAGCATCCCTGATGTCCCACTGATCATCACAGACTGAACCCCACACAGTGTTATGATACACCTCCAGTCTCCCCGAACACCGGCCCGTCCCTCCACTCAGTCTCAGAGGAACATACTCTGAATCACACATCAAAGATGAGAAAACAAATCAGTAATTAACAATATCGGCAGAATGAAACAGAATCTAGAAACCTTTACATTTTTAAAAGGTTTTAAAAAAAATACAGACTTACAGAAATAATAATTTAAGCCTGCTTGTTTTCAAATAAACTTACTTGAACACTGTCTCTGGTGAGCTGATGATGTAGAACACTTCAGACGACTGCGATGAGACTCATCACTCTCTTATGAAATTAAAACATGATACAACTTTAACACAATATTAGGATATCAGACTCATGAAATCTCTCACTGCTATATTTGTTTTAGCCTTACAAAAACATTTGAGGCTTTTCCCATCTTTTACTTACGATATTATAGTTAACTTAAAACATTGCACATAAAATAAATAAACATGACAACTGAAACCCTTTTAGAATATTTAAATATCATCTTACTTGAACAGGTGATTTTGGCCACTTCATCTTCACTGCAGTAATTCTGTCCCCAGGGTGAAGATGGACACTGCCAGAGATTTGAATCATGTCGTCGACATTTCACTTTATCGAGCCAGTTACGAGCTAATTTTACTCTTGGAGTAGAAGAAGACTCAACACCAGATTTGACACAGTTCAGCTCTTGACAGATCAGACTCGCTGTGTCTCTCTCCATCTGGTTCCAGCATACATTACCCCACGATCCATTGTAGAAAACCTCCACATTCCCTTCACAGCCATCAGTTAACCTGATTTCTTTGAAGTCTGGATTAGAAAAGGATTTGAATCAACCTCAAATCTCACAGTCTGTTAATGTGTATAATACAAGTACACTGAATATTGATAAACAGCAGTCAAAAACATAGATTATTGATATAAAAAAGTTAAATTCAAATGACTATTTCATTTCTACCTGAGCACACGACTCCTACATCCTCCATGTTTTTACAGTCATGTTTTCCCCAAACCTGAGAAGAGCAGTTCCACAAGGACGTCTCATTCCCCTCACAGTTCACCTCATCCAGCCATATGAGTCCAGAACCAGGACCAAACCAGGCTGGTACCTGCTGGTTACTGAGGGCCACTCCACACTGCAGCTGTCTGCACACCACATGGGCATCTTTAATATCCCAGGAGTCATCACACACTGTCCCCCATGAGCCGTTGTGAAAAACCTCCAGCCTCCCTGCACAGTCTCCTCCAGAACCCACCAGCCTGATGGACCCACGACCTGAGATCAGATATACAGAGAGAGAGAAATGCATGTTGACTCATATAAATCTATTGTCAGAGAATGAAAATGCCCAGATATTGTTGTTCTCACTAAGGCAGGTGATTGACAGCTGTTGTGTGGAGCTGCAGGTGAGAGTTTGTGGAGAGCTGCAGTTCCCCAGATGAGCTTCACTCCCAGAGCACTGGAAGCCCGTCACACACTCATGACTGTGTTCAGGACTGGATGAAGAGGAGCTGTAGAAGTTCAGCACAGAGTCACAGCCCAGCTGTCTGCAGACCACAGAGGATTCAGTGACACTCCAGGAGTCCAGCAGAACTCTCCTCCAGACCTGATGGATGTAAACTTCCACCTCCCCCTCACACTCTCTCTCTCCAGACAACCGCACTCGCCCATCATAAAGAGCCAGAGACGAATCTGAAGAGAAGTTCTGAAATGTTACTAAAATACTGAAAGTTAGTTCATGTACATAAAGGAACACTTCATATCTGATGTGCAGGTGAGAGGAAACTGAAAATACTTTTATTAATGTTATGAAGAAACGGTATACAGGTGCTGGTCATATAATTAGAATATCATCAAAAAGTTGATTTATTTCAGTAATTCCATTCAAAAAGTGAAACTTGGATATTATATTCATTCATTACACACAGACTGATATATTTCAAATGTTTATTTCATTTAATTGTGATGATTAAAACGGACAACTAATGAAAATCCCAAATTCAGTATCTCTGAAAATCAGAATATTACTTAAGACCAATACAAAAAGGATTTTTAGAAATGTTGGCCAACTGAAAAGTATGAACATGAAAAGTAGGAGCATGAACAGCACTCAATACTTAGTTGGGGCTCCTTTTGCCTGAATTACTGCAGCAATGCGGCGTGGCATGGAGTCGATCAGTCTGTGGCACTGCTCAGGTGTTATGAGAGCCCAGGTTGCTCTGATAGTGGCCTTCAGCTCTTCTGCATTGTTGGATCTTCCTCTTCACAATACCCCATAGATTTTCTATAGGGTTAAGGTCAGGCGAGTTTGCTGGCCAATTAAGAACAGGGATACCATGGTCCTTAAACCAGGTACTGGTAGCTTTGGCACTGTGTGCAGGTGCCAAGTCCTGTTGGAAAGTGAAATCTGCATCTCCATAATATTGGTCAGCAGCAGGAAGCATAAAGTGCTCTAAAACTACTTGGAAGACGGCTGTGTTGACCTTGGACCTCAGAAAACACAGTGGACCAACACCAGCAGATGACATGGCACCCCAAACCATCACTGACTGTGGAAACTTTACACTGGACTTCAAGCAACGTGGATTCTGTGCCTCTCCTCTCTTCCTCCAGACTCTGGGACCTTGATTTCCAAAGGAAATGCAAAATTTACTTTCATCAGAGAACATAACTTTGGACCACTCAGCAGCAGTCCAGTCCTTTTTGTCTTTAGCCCAGGCAAGATGCTTCTGACACTGTGTCTTGTTCAAGAGTGGCTTGACAAGGATTGCGACAGCTGAAACCCATGTCTTGCATACGTCTGTGCGTGATGGTTCTTGAAGCACTGACTCCAGCTGCAGTCCACTCTTTGTGAATCTCCCCCACATTTTTGAATGGGTTTTGTTTCACAATCCTCTCCAAGGTGCGGTTATCCCTATTGCTTGTACACTTTTTTCTACCACATCTTTTTCTTCCCTTTGCCTCTCTATTAATGTGCTTGGACACAGAGCTCTGTGAACAGCCAGCCTCTTTAGCAATGACCTTTTGTGTCTTGCCCTCCTTGTGCAAGATGTCAATGGTCATCTTTTGGACAGCTGTCAAGTCAGCAGTCTTCCCCATGATTGTGTAGCCTACAGAACTAAACTGAGAGACCATTTAAAGGCCTTTGCAGGTGTTTTGAGTTAATTAGCTGATTAGAGTGTGGCACCAGGTGTCTTCAATATTGAACCTTTTCACAATAATCTAATTTTCTGAGATACTGATTTTGGGGTTTTCATTAGTTGTCAGTTATAATCATCAAAATTAAAAGGAATGAACACTTGCAATATATCAGTCTGTGTGGAATGAATGTATACATTATACAAGTTTCACTTTTTGAATGGAATTACTGAAATCAACTTTTTGATGATATTCTAATTATATGACCAGCACCTGTATATCTGATCTTGAGTGTAAAATATTCACTTGAGCAGATGACTCCAACATCTCGTCTATGAGAACGTTCAGCTCGACTCCATGAAGAGATGGGACATTGTGAGAGTTGTGTTTCATTCCCATGACACTCAAACACATCAGCCCAGATTTCACCACTTCCCTCTCCAAACCAGTCCGCTCCCACAACAGACACAGCAATCCCACAATTCAGCTGTCTACAGAGGACACTGGCAGCTCTCATATCCATACATCCATCACATACTGTTCCCCACTCATTGAAATACTGACGCTCCACTCGACCAGAACAGTTATCTGGCCCGTTGTCCAGTCTAAGCTCAGAGTAACCTGGACGAATAAATAGAATTGAAGGAAAATAAAGTTAAGAGAACTCAAGTTTCTTGAGTAAGTCAAATAAGCTACCTGAAGAACAGAACAATTCATAAGATGGTGTTGAGAAAACAAATATAATTTAGTTCTGCATGTTTAATATTTTTTCTATATGAAGGATTTGATTACTTATCACACAGGTTGCAACATTGCCATTTTACCAGAACATTTCAGTCCCACGTCGTTGTCATGGGAGCAGGTTCTTGAAGATGATGATGGACAGAGTCGAATGAGTGATTCATTTCCTCTACACTGAATCTCTTCTGTCCACATCTGACCCTCTCCTTTGCCAAAAGCAGCTGCTCCCAGCACCTGTACAGGAGCCCCACAGTCCAGCTCTCTACACACAACCTCTGCATCCTGCTGGTCAAATGCAGCATCACACACTGAAACCCACGTGTTTCCATCAAGTATCTCTAATCTCCCAGAACACAGATGAGGTCCATCAGCAAGTCTTGTAAACCGTCCGTAGTTTATGGTTTCTGATTATATAATTATAAAACATAAATACACTTTATTTAGAGTTATTAAGGCATTGAGTGTTGATCTGTTTTACTGTGTCTATGAGATGATACAGATGCAAGTTAAATTTGTTTATTGTAAAAATTTGTTAATTAAGTTGTTTCAACATTAATATTTGATGACTCAGCTGCTACATCAATTACTTTGAAAAACAATTGTATCAAAGTTGTTATTCATGTATATGTGAGGTTTACGGAAGAAAGTCTGATTAGTGATGCAATAACTGAGTTTATTGAGCAGATTACCTGAGCAGATAACTCCAGCATCTTCACCATGTCTACAGTAATTAACACCCCATCCCCTTGATCCACAGTCCTTCAGTGTAGACTCTGATCCACTACAGCGAACATTATCCATCCAGATTGGTCCTGATCCTTGTCCAAAGTCAGCAAACTGCGTTGCTTCTAAAGCCTTTCCACAGCCGATCTCTCTACACACCACTTCAGCATCTGTCTTATCCCAGTCATCATCACACACTGTTCCCCACTGACCATCATGAAGAACCTCCACTCTCCCTGAACAGCGGCTGTTCCCGTTCACAAGTCTCACGTTAACACTGTCTGTCCATGAGAAATACATCATAAAATGACCATCTAATAACAACAACAACAACAACAACAACAACACGACAGCAAACACAATAATTATGTTAAAGCTATTATAGGAGTAACGTACAACAGCAGAATAACATGTAAAGTCGATTCACTTCAAATTTAAAATACAGAATAGATTTTTAGAAAAATATATAATTTATCTCATGACCCAAAGTGTTTACTCACTAGCTGTGATGCGTGTAACCACTGAAGACAGTAAAACGAGTGTCAAACAGCTCTTCATGTCTCTTACTCAACACAGTTTGATGAATTCAGTCTCAGTACAAGTTTCTCCTCTTCTACCTCAAAGACACTGAAGAAACAGGGTGCTCACATCCCCTAAAGAGAGAGAGAGTGAGAGAGAGAGAGAGAGAGAGAGAGAGAGAGAGAGAGAGAGACTTACTGCTTCTGCCAATGACACTCACTGTTGCCTTATTAGAGAGATCAGGAGAAATCTTCAAACACAATCAGTGACAAATCAGAAGGCAGCATTTTTATTTTCTCCATATACATCAATAAAGTGTCAGCGCTAATGAACCAAACTCCTCCTCCATCATGAAAAGACACTTTCCTGAGGAGACACATGTCTGACATAAGTCAGTGTGGAGAGATAAAGTCACACAACTTAAAGGCGTTTGATCTTACAGAAACGGTTTATATTCAGCATCAAAGTCTGCACCTGCACACATGAGATACAAGCACAGATATCTGCTCACTTCAAACACTTCAACAAATAGTCTTATTCATATTCACAAACACAAATATTTGCTCTTCACTAATGTGAATACATTTAATATTTTAAACATATTTTTTGTTTATGAGATAAAGTCAAGTAGGAACTACCAGTCTTTTCTGTTGCTCTAACCAATAGTACGATAAAAAAGAAAGTTATTGCACCATATAATGATCTGAACTGATTCTGTATAATTAATAGAGGGAAATTCAGACAAGATTTGTAAATAAACAGTTTTTAATTCAAAGGGCATTTCTTCAGTACTGTCGTTAAATACGGCAATACATTATTCATCCAGGAGATGGCAGCATAAACTTGCTTTCTATAGACCAGCAGCCAACGGCATGTTTAATGCTGCAATGCGTCACTCATCCAGAAGATGGCAGCAACACATTTACTGAAATACTCTGTCTAAAAGACGAGCAGTCAAGTGTCTTGCCCTTGAGTTACCACATGAGGGAGCATCTCACTTGTCACTTACATTAGAAGCTATATTTCTGATTTCACTCGTCAATCTAATTTCACTAAACATTAATTATGTTCTTTGTTTGGTGCTCTAATATATTATATTACACAGTGTGACAGAATGATACACAGCACTGTTGCAATGAGACTGAGATTTCTCACATTGAAATATAACAATAATAATAATAATAAAATATTTTAAATAAAACGTTTGTCTTGACACGATCATTCCTTGTGGACTGTTAATAGCTTTTCAATAGCTTGACAATTATTTTCAAGGTACAGTAGACAAAAGCATGGCCATTCAATTGGCGGCATCTGTGAACAGAAAATGTCAGAAAATCGTATTTTTATACCCCGCTGGGTGTCTTGACACGTTTTCCCTACATATTTTAAAACTAGGCTAAAAGTTCAGTTCCTCAATGAGTTAATACGTTTTTCAGTGTCACACAAAATGCATTTCATATTGAGATACCAGAAATACTGTCTTTGAAATATTGCGCGATATCAGTGTGCAGAACATAGAGGTAAACAATGTGGATTTGTGACAAAGGTGCAGGCCGTATAGTATATTTTTCAATATTATTGTATGTTTTTATATCAAAGTACTTAAATGAGTTTCCTGGCCTTTGTGTGACCCAGAGAGCATATGAGGTTACTAAAAGTGTTGATGCTGCAAAAACCACAAAGAGCACCCAGCAGTAACAAAATGGCCATGACCTTGAAACACAGCTGAAGATAAAGAGTAAAAACAACCAGTGGTCAAAGAAATTAAAAAGACTAAAGCCAGGTTTCTACCAGTAAAAAGGTATCAAAAGGCTCTGTGAGATAATGGTGGTGAATAGTATCCATTGGTTATAAAAATAATGAAGGGGCATAGAAATGAGGTAATGCCAGATAACAAAGTGTATAGAAGATGTGAATAAATAGAGATAATTTGTAATGAATGATGTAATTATTTATGCTTTGTCACAAAACTCTTGTGCATCTGTTGAATTTATTCAGTTCAATATTTTACTTCCAATGGGATGAGAACAATTCAAATTACAATTCATCAGTTGAAAGAAAGACAATTATTATATTCTGAATTTTGCTGAATCCTGTTTAAAATACTTTCTCCTATATCGGTTCATTTCATTGAAACAGTGAAACTGTCAAACTTTGCTGTTCCTTTGAGCAACAGTTTTTTATCTATCAAGTGAATTACAGTAAATTATATGTCTTGCTTATTTATTAACCAGACAGATTAAGTAAATATCATCATTATTATTATTAATACACGGTCAAATAATAATAAAAAATAAATCAGTCAGAAATTTCACCCTCTTGTATGAGCCATACAAGCTAAATATGTGTCAGCTGTGTAAAGTTCAATCAAACATAATATTTTTATTAATCAGTTCATGGTAAAAATACATATCTGATAAAACAGGAAATTTCAGCATAGAAACCTCTTCCTGTCCCCCCTTGACTTTGATTTGTGGTGGGATTTTATTAATCAGGCAAATTAAGTAAATAGCATCATTATTATTATTAATACACAATTAAATAATTATAACAAAAAAAGAAATAAGTCAGAAATTTCTGCTATGCATTTAATTTCATTTTAAAAAAGGTACGAAAGAACATTAAAAAATCAGAATATAAAATTCAGTGATATAAGATCACTTTTTCAAATCAATTAAATAATAAACTAAATAAAAATACATGCAATGTTGAGTACAAATATATTTGAAATAACATAAAAACATTAAGACACTGAATCTTCAGTAACACTGTATGTTCTCATAAACTCTTCTCAGCTCCAGAAACTGTCATATGATCTCAGAGGCAGTGGGTGTGGCCATCGAGTCATACTGGCCCTCATATCTTTGACTCCTCCCCCACATCATCATAGTCTGTTTTAACAAAATAAAAATAGAAAAATGACAAACAATGCTAATTAAATATATGTAAAAATGAAAAATGTTAGAAAACAAATTTAATGGGCACAAAATGGTTACAATCACCTACCAAACAGGTTTCTCACATCTTCACTGACACTCTTCACATCATCATACTCCTCCTGAACTCCCTCTGAAACACACGGGAAAACAAATCACATGGAAAATAAAAATTCACACTTGTTTGTAAAACACTAATTTCATGGATCCCTTTTCCTTTAAGAGACTGTTTGATTACACAGTTCTCATGTCTAATGTACATGTTAACATATATGTACACAGTAGAGTTGGGGGACTCGAGTCCGAATCATGAGTCCAATTTTAATGGACTTGGACTTTTCACAGACTCGGACTCGAGACTCGGGGGTCCAGCCGAGTCCATGGCTTTTGATTTGTGATGCAATGAACAAAATACATAAATAAAAATAATGAAACAGAAATAAATGGGCAATCTGTCTGCAAGCAGTTGTAGCACCCCTGATGTCGTTGACGTTGCAAGAGTTTGTTTAACCGTGTTGAGCAAACACACCTGCACAGCGGCACACTCAGACACACTTGTCTGGACGTAACAGTTCTCGAGTCAACAGTAATGAACTGAGAATCGCCTCTTTCGGAGGAGTCCAAAATACTGAGAACCGATGAGCTGCTGACATTGAGCATGTGTGAGATTAAGGGGCAAAATGTATGTTTCAGGTGTATTTTGCTGAATAACAGAGAGTGTAACAAATAAAATATACCGGAAATATGTTTATGACTTGATTGTATAACCGTTTTATCAACGTATGAATCTGATCCAGTCTACAACTCTTGAGTCAGCAGTACACTGATCCGAGGACAGCAGCTCTCGAGTCAGCAGTACACTGATCCGAGGACAGCAGCTCTCGAGTCAGCAGTACACTGATCCGAGGACAGCAGCTCTCGAGTCAGCAGTACACTGATCCGAGGACAGCAGCTCTCGAGTCAGCAGTACACTGATCCGAGGACAGCAGCTCTCGAGTCAACAGTACACTGATCCGAGGACAGCAGCTCTCGAGTCAACAGTACACTGATCCGAGGACAGCAGCTCTCAAGTCAACAGTACACTCGCAGCCTTCGATCGGATCTCACTGGAGACAAATAAAAAATGTCAATGAAATAATTGTATCCAATGGCTGTGAAGAAAGCAGGGAAGGCTCTCATCAAGGGGCTGCATGTGTTTGATGTCAATCACACGCGGGTCAAGTGCAGGTGGACCTGTCACCGTCTTTGCTGCCTAATAGGGGTGTAACGGGATGATAACCGTCACACAAATGACCACGGTATTACGGTTTCACGGTATTTAGGTGCATTGATAATATTAAGAGCAGTTCAATATTTGGTTGTAAAATAGGCTATTTCTGATAAACACACAGATAAATATTTTGGTTAAAACCAATTCTTGAACTTTATTTTGGATTTCTTCAACTTTAATCCTTTAACTTTTGATCTTGAACATCAGGACACTCTCTTAATCCGACATGGTAAAAAAATTAAAAAAAACATGTACAGTAGTCAGATGATTATAATTAAAAATATTTTTTATGTAATTTTATTATTTATTAAAGTTAATTGTAATCATTTGTAATGATTATTGCCCAGGTTAACACTTCAAATATGCATTTGCATGCATTCAGTAATTTGTTGCATTTGTGGTTTATTTCAATTCTGCAATAATTACTGAAAATATATTATTCGTGTGCAGTTTATTTATTGGCATTTTGTCCAATACTGACAATTTCTTACATGGCATTTAGTGTTCAGGAAATTGACATTGACAATATGCATGTTGTAAACCCTATTTAGTACAATGTTTTACAAATGAAACATATTATTAGTATTGTCAAACACATTGGCCTGTGCTGTTGCGCTGGCAAAAGAACAGTTGGCACATCGTAAAGTTGAACAAGGGTTTAAATCCGTTTGCTGCATTTGTGACAGAAAGCATCAACATAAATAGCCTAACTAGCCATTGCCATCCATCCATCCTCAACCGCTTATCTGAAGTCGGGTCGCGAGGGCAGCAGCTCCAGCAGGGGGCCCCAAACTTCCCTATCCCGAGCCACATTAACCAGCTCTGACTGGGGGACCCCGAGGCGTTCCCAGGCCAGTGTGGAGATGTAATCTCTCCACCTAGTCCTGGGTCTTCCCCGAGGCCTCCTGCCAGCTGGACGTGCCTGAAACACCTCCCTAGGGAGGCACCCAGGGGGCATCCTTACCAGATGCCCAAACCACCTCAACTGACTCCTTTCCACGCAAAGGAACAGCGGCTCTCCTCCGAGCTCCTCAGGGATGACTGAGCTCCTCACCCTATCTCTAAGGGAGAAGCCCGCCACCCTTCTGAGGAAGCCCATTTCGACCGCTTGTACTCGCGACCTAGTTCTTTCGGTCATGACCATAGGTCATTGCGAATCATGTAAAACTACATTGAATCTTGTGTTTTTATGAAACGGGCTATCATTTATAATCCTTTGTACTGTATTTCCACATACATTCATCTCCGCAAATTCTGTGGGATTGTGCCAGTGGCGATTCTAGGGTCAGAGCTTTAGGGGTGCTGAGCACCCAATGAGCCCCACTGCCACCACCCACCCTCTTTTCACACAAAAACAAAAAATATGTCTATTAAAAAATAACTATCATTTTAACATTGGTTCAACTAACTCCAAAATCCAGATTTTTGTTTCTTTTTTTTTTAGACCTTTTCAGAACACCAGCTTAATTGTGAGAGTTCACACAGACAGCCCCCTGTAATAAACACAAAACCTTCTTCACTCATCTGGTTTTCCTGACCGTTAACTCCATGTGCCTCCTTTTGTATCAACAGTCATCAGATTGGTTAGATTAGATTCAACTTTATTGTCATTGAACAAAGTAACAGGTAAACAACTTGGACAACAAAATGTAATTCATCTTCTGTAAATTATTTACAAATGGCCATCCCTAACATATCTGGTTGCATGCCTGTCTGAACTTTCATAAACCAATATAAGATATAAAAAAAATAAAACCAAAAAGTCCAGAATATCGAGTATTATTATTATTAGGCTTAGAAACTTTTTTTAAATCACAAATTCCTTTCACAAGAGAAGCTGTATTCTCCATTGTGGGTTTGAAATAAAAAAATAAAAATAAAAGCAGGGGACCATTGCCTAGATAAGTAATTTGATACAACAGATAGCTGGTTTGCATTATCTGTTACTTTAGCTTAACACTTTTCAGAAGAACAAATAAAACAAAAAACAAACAGAGGTCATTATGGACTGTCCCTATTCTCTCACCTGAATCTGTCTTTTTTCTTTTAAAGAACTGTCGTATGTCCATTGCTCACTGGCAGGCCACATACACACACACACAGAGAGAGAGAGAGAGAGACAGAGAGAGAGAGAGAGAGAGAGAGAGAGAGAGAGAGAGTAATGCTAGGAGTTCAGGAGTTAAGCCTGGTTCAGGTTAAATCCTCTGTGTGTGAGGAATGAATAAATACAGCAAAAGAAAAACATTCAACTTTCTTTTATTGTCTAGTTTGATAGTCAGCCACAACTGAAAAATAACAGATATAAAACTAGGAATGAATAACAATTCATTTAAAAAGCCACAGTGAGTGTTTTCACACAGTGATATGTCGTTTGTTTTCACTCTGGTCCAAACGGCAGGGCTTCATGTTTCCATGACGACTGACCAGAAAAGACGCACGTGACGTCATGTTTACATGACTCCCGATTGTTAAAATGAGTATCATATTAACGATAAACTTTAACAACAGTGACACACGTACGCACTACACAGGTACGCAGTTTATTTGTCGCGCTGCTGTTTTGTTTCACGCTCTAGCAGTTAATAAACAGAACTGCATGTGTCTTGCGGAAGAACATTGTAACCGGCGCTACTTCTCTCCATTTATGACTATGGACGAGTAACTCAGGTCCTGTGCTACTCCACAGCGGCGGCGACCCGCTGGACTAAAATAGTCCGAAAATAAACACTTATTATAGGTGTACCATGGTGATTCAGGATACTGACTCCAGTACTCACCGATATGGTTTCGGAATCGGAACAACTCTAGGTAAAAGGAAAGAAGTGTGAGACACAGCTTTGGAGCAGTTAGTTGATTCACAACACTACATAAGGGGTTCTCACTCTGCGTGTGTGTCGCGCTGGATGACGGTCGTGCTGAGCACGGTGCAGGTACAGAGGAGAAGCAGAAGAAGAGAAGAGGATGACACCATTTGCTAAGCGGGGATGTTTTCATTTTCATCCTTAACACATACATTTTAAACCACAAACTACAGAGTATGTTTTGGACATTATTTAACCTTGTCAAAGACGAACAAAATTTTTAGAATAACAACATTTCTTACTCCAAGTTTTAGCGGTGCTGAACTCCTTTTTAGGGGTGCTGAAGCACCCCTAAAAAGGGGCTAGCCTCGCCCCTGGATTGTGCTCACGGGGATTGTGCTTAAGGTTTGAAGTGTTTCCCGCCTGAGCCGATCATTTTTGCAGCAAACTTTACAGACTGGGTGGCCATCAACATTGATAGTGCTTCGTGGGTCTTTTACAAGTAACCCCAGAGAGCGGAAATAAAGGTTCAGGCTCGCCCGGACATGTCTGTATATGTTGCGCTCGTGCTGGACTTCTGATGTGCTCGTGATGCGCAGCGCTCGTGACACCTGCATGTCACCTTTAAAACAAATGCAACATGAGGCGCAATTTAAAGATTTATTTTATCTAGTCAAGTTTATATGATGATGTGTAAATGTCGCAGATTCTGTCTTAATTAAACTGATTTGTTTATCCATACTTCTTACATGGCAGGAAAATTATTAATCAAATTTTGACTCTCCATCGTTTGTGCAGCCAAAACGGTGCTCGCATCGCGATTTCATCTCGGTGAAGAACTTCATTAAGTCAATTCACCCACATCATGTCTCTCACAGTTTACTTAAACAACATATACAAAATAAAAATTCTGAAAAATATTATTAATATTGGGCTATTAAGTCTTTTTAGGTGTAATGTATCAACACATGAAGGCATCTCTTGTGGTCCACACAGTGTTATAAACTTAAACTGGTCCTTGATGAATTAACTGGAACTTTTTAAAAAGTCGGGAAACATTTTTATTGCTAAAGCAGCAACTCTGAAAAACCGAGAAACAGCAAATATTTATTGTTTTTAATTTTAAAAGCATTGACGAGCTGCTTAAAATATGTTCTTTCATTTTTTCCACAATAAAACATGAATTTATTTTGGGCAGCGAAATGTTTTGTTTATAATTGAATTCTAGATTGGGTGACCAGATATCCCGGTTTATTACAGGACAGTCACGGTTTTTGGTCGGGTCACTGATTTTTTTCCCTTCTTAAATTAAATCTCCTCATTGTCCTTCTCGCTATTGTCTCTGGTATCTTTTGCAGAGAAGAAAATAAATGTTGTTTTGTCGCACGTTAATTTGATGATATTTTCATAGTCTTCAGCAAATCATCTGAAATGTGTCTGATATCACGACAATGACGTCATGCACTCTGTATCGTCCCGTCAGTCAGCGCAAATGCCCAAAATAATGCGAAAAATGCGTTTTCAACGAGTTGAAAGAAGCCGGTTAGTGAAAATGTAAGCGGGATGTTTCCTGAATGTTTCAGACACACTGAACTTTTTACAGACAAGCCCTTCCTGACCTAAGTGTCAAAAACTGGATGTCTGTATCATTGAGCCACTGTTGGGAAGAACTCAAATGTGCAGAAGATGCTGGAAACCAAAGAATATACAGTATTTTTCTTAAGAAAAGTTGGCAGCTTCACAGCTCAGGACAAACAGTCATTAATCATCGAGAAAGCAACACGCCATATTAAAGGGTTTGCTCTGGTGCCAGTATCTCTAAAGCTCGCGCGCAGTCTGTCTCATGAACGCGCACAGGAGATCAACGGTCGCTGAAGAGTTTCACTTACAATAAATTGCGAGACTTCTGAATTATACTTTTGTGTTCTTTTGAAACTTGAAGTGGTCACCATAAACTGCCATTATGTGACGTCACTGAGCACAATTTGTATTTTTTTATTTTCACAATTTCTCCCTTTGTGTTAAGAAAAAGACAGAAAATCAACACAGTTATAACAACACAGGGATGAGTAAACAACGACTGAATTTTCATTTTTGGGTAAACTAATCCTTTTAGAAATAAGGGAATGTAAACTTTTGATCAGGATCATTTGTTTAAATTCAGTTTCCATTTTGTCTCGTGGAAAATACCGTATGTGAGTGTCTGTTGTCAAACAGCTTCTTCAAGGTGGTACTAAATACATTTTTATGATCCCTCTTATTTATTAAACGATAACACACAGACACACACACACACACACACACATCAGGGTTTTAGATGCACAAGCAGTGTGTAGAACTGCCCCACGTTTCCCATGAATTAACAATCATGTCTGTGTTAAATGGCCCTAATATTAGCAGTGGACTTTACCAGTGTTTTCAGATGTAGCATTAGATGCAACTTCTCAGCAATGCTAATTAATACTGTGTTGACTCATTATGTTCCCAAACCAGTCGGCAGAGAGAGACAAAAAAGAAATCTCAGTATATAGTTTTATCTAAAATGATCCCTATCTAAAGATATAATAAACTAATTTGAAAGGACAATTGAAAATGAAGCAGAAATAAAAAATAAATATATTGAAAGAATAATAACTCTGGTTTTAATGACTATCGCAGGTTTCACTTTCTTTAGTCTATGTTTGATGGAAAAGCAACAAATAATTGAAATATCAACAGAACACAAAAGGAAACGTGTTGAAGGACAGTTTTGTCTTCATACACCTAAAGCACATTTGAAGATTGTTCAAGCAGGAAACTAATCATAAAATATAGAGGTGTTTTTGTTATATTTGTAATGCGCGTATTTTTAGATCCTCTACCTTTAGTTCGGACCCAGCGCTGCTCCGTAGGTTCTTGGCTTCGTTCTGTCGTCACCACAATAGTAAGAACTCTTACAAGGGACTCCGGTGACTACAACACCTGTTTATTGAACAACTGAGTCGTGAACATGGCCATAGCCGATTACATGGTGCATTCCGTCTCCCTCTCTCTCAACAACAACCCCTCTTTCTTCCCGCGCTCCCCAAAAACACAGAGCGCCGTTCTCGCGATAATACCCCAAATCCTATTTAAAGTCATAGAGCATTATAACCCTTAAATTTCACTTCCTACACATTTATATTGTCAATTGTTTTTTCTTAGTTGTGAAAGTTCAAATAAGCTTAAAATATTGATGTTGAGTTTACGGTTCAAATTTTAATTCAGATTCATGACCAGATTCATTCGGACTCGGTCTTGTGTCCGACTCGGACCCTTTTGGACTCGGACTCGACTAAGGTGGACTCGAACCCAACACTAGCACACGGTAATAATACAAACATTGTGACTCACCGAGTACACCTTTTGAGCTGTGTAGAGATTGCGGCTAAGATGGCGGGCTGAACACATGTGTTTGTACCGAGCTGCCTAGTTAATCTCCCAATTTTGTTTTGATAATTACACAAGTCTCATTTACTCCTACCTAAAAAATAATTTAAACACTCCGCGTGTGTTTTGTGACCTCAAAATGCGTAAATCTTCTCAGCAAGCTACTCACCCGAAGATTATCATTCCTCCGGCTCATGGCTCGACTCCAGATCCAGTCTTAGTTGATTCAATGATGGAGGTACAGACCGATCCTACAGTTAAACGTCGTGACTCGTCTCATTTAACTCCTACTAAAGCAAACACCTTGAAAAAAATAAGGTCCTACGACGATGACATCACTAATGCAACTCTGCTACAAGCCATCACTTCATTGACCGCTCGTTTTGACTCACAAGACGAAAAATTAGAAGAAATGGCGACTCAAATGCGGAGAAACAGTGTCATGATCGCAGAGATTTCCAAGGCTGTAGAGTTCAATGCCGCTGAAATTAAAGAATGCAAAGAAAAGTGCCTGGAGACGAGCAAATCGCTCCTGAATTTAACAACATCGCACAAAGACCTGGCGAGCAGAACATCTGAACTCGAGCGGTATAAAAGAAGGTGGAACCTCCGTATAAATGGCATGAAGGAGAGGCCTGAAGAGGATCCCCGCAGGGAAGTGATCGGTCTCATTGCGGAAATCGCACCGCATCTGGTTCAGAAATTAGAAGACGTTGTTGACACAGTGCACCGAATCGGCAAGAAGGAACCGGGGAAACCAAGGCAGATGATTGTGCAGTTTACCATGAGGAAGTACAGGGATGAAATGTGGAAATCAACTAAGAACTCGTCAGTCTGTCGGGACCGCGGAGTCAGATTCACGGAGGATTTTACGAAGGAGGATCGGCTGGCCCGTGCGGCGCTGTGGCCTTTGATCGACCAGGCGCGTAAAGCGGGAAAGAAAGCGTACTACAGGGGACCGTTCGGTTACATTGAAGGAAGACGCATTGTCTCAGCATAATCGTTTACTCGAACTGATTATGGATAGGATGGTTTGAGATATGACTGTTTGGAGAGACTCTAGGTTGTGAGGTATGTTCGAGGTTCGTGGTTACACAACCTGGTGATACTTTTGTTCTTGCTCATACAAGTGCTTGCACGTTTTTTGTTTCGTTTTTGTTTTTCCCTCTGGTTTTGTTTTTGTTTTAAATGTTTCCAGTTAAGGTACCGTTGTCGTTCATATCATTAAATGTTAGGGGCATCCAAAACAAGGTCAAAAGAAAGGCAATGTTCTTATATTGTAAAGGTAGTGGCTCTCACTGTATTTTTCTACAAGAAACACACTCTGTTGTAACTGATGCTGCTTTCTGGTCCAGTCAATGGGGAGATAAAATTTTATTTAGCCATGGATCTTCACACTCGGCAGGTGCTGCAATTTTATTTAATAATTGTCCAGGGAAAATAATATCTTCTAGATCTGATCTCAATGGACATTGGCTAGGGGTAGTTTTAGACATTGAAAATATTTTTTTCATTTTAATTAATGTATATGGCCACAATAATTCTAAACTGAATCAAAATCTACTCCATGAGGTATCTTCTGTAATATCTGATTTAAAGTGTCTATACCCAACAGATAATATTGTCGTAGGTGGGGACTTTAATGTGGTACCAGATGAGATGCATGATAGACATCCACCCAAAAGCAATACTTCTCGGCCAAACCCTTTAATCTCCCACTTTTGCACTAATCTTAAATTGATTGATATGTGGAGATATTTCAATCCTAATCTTAGACAGTTCTCTTGGTTTAGACCTAATGCTTCCAGCATGTCGAGAATTGATTATTGGCTTATTTCAGATAACTTGCTTTTATTTGTTAAAGAATGCGCTATTGCGGCAGCGCCTTTGACAGACCACTGTGCCATTTCTTTATTAGTTAAACCAAACCGCAACACTTCAAGAAATAAGGGATATTGGAAATTCAATTCTGATTTACTTAATAATAAGAGATTCTGTGATAAAGTAAAAGATTTAATTTTAGAAATTAAAAATAGTAACTTTAATTCTCATAAAGCCAGATGGGAGTTTCTCAAATTTAAAATACGTGAAATGTCTATTAATTACAGTAAAATACTTACCAAAGTAAGGAGACAGCAGGAACATAAGATTATGCAAGAAATTAACAAATACTGTAGTGAAAGTGTATTAAATGATGCCGGAAAAGGAAAATGGTCTCTCTGCAACTAGAACTGGACAATCTTTACATTAAAAAAGCCAAAGGTGCATATATACGTTCCAAGGCTAAATGGATAGAAGAGGGTGAGAAAAGTACTGCTTACTTTTGTAGATTAGAAAAAAGACGACAATCGAGCAATTCAATCCTATCATTAATGATAAATGGTAGTGAAACCACGGATCCAACTCTAATAAGTAAGAACATTCATCAATTTTACGCTGACCTGTATTCTTCCAACTTCTCCCCAATAGAGTGTAATAATTTCTTTGATAAAATAACTAATTTAATTCCTAATATTGACAATGATTGGAGAGATCGTTGTGATGCTAATTTATGTATTGAAGAACTTGATTTAGCAGTTCAAAATCTTAAGATAAACAAATCTCCTGGCCCTGATGGCCTCACAGCTAATTTTTACAATTTTTTTTGGAATGATATTAAACTATTATTATTTAATGCTTTTGTTGAATCTATAGAAGACGAGTCTTTAGCCCCCACTATGAATCAGGGTTTGATTACCTTAATCCCTAAACCAGATAAAGACCTGAGATATGTGGATAACTTCCGTCCAATTACATTGCTCAACAATGATTATAAAATTTTCTCCCATGTATATGTTAATAGATTAAAAGAGGGCCTAAATAATTTAATCGAGTCACAATCAGGCTTTCTTAAAGGAAGATCTATTCATAATAATATTAGATTAGTTATGGACATGGTGGAGTACAGTCACTTGATAGAGGATGATGGATTCATCTTATTTTTGGACTTCAAGAAGGCCTTTGACATGATAGAACATGTTTTTCTTTTTAATTCCCTACAGCGTTTTGGTGAACGATTAGTTAGTGTTATAAAAATGATTTACAAAGATATGAATAGCTCGGTTTCTCTTCCTCTTGGTACTACACAAAGATTTCCGATTAGTCGTGGAATAAGGCAGGGCTGCCCACTCTCCCCTATTTTATTCATTTTGGCGACAGATATGTTGTCCACTTTGGTTAGGCATGATTTATCTGTGAAAAAATTAAATGTATTTGGGGAAACTTTAGCAATCAGTCAGCTAGCAGATGACACAACATTATTTTTAAAAAACAAAGACCAAATCCC